>OZ035883.1:135731659-136383284 GCA_964034835.1 Muscina levida
ATCAATTTTTTTTTCCAAAATTACAAGGTTCTGACCTATAAATTTTGATAGAGGAGACAAAAAAAAAAGACACGTGAGTTTTCCGTTTTGGTGTATTCTGGGACTTTTAGTAAAATTTCACCGGCCAATATTTTTGCGGAACATTTTAACTCATTAACTGTTTTAATGGTATTTTTTGCTCTTTTATAAAAAGAAGGACCTTGAGGAGTTAGAGGCTTAACATATTCTACAAAATTGTTCTCCGTAAAATTTTACATAACTTTTCTTGAACACACCATATATTATACTTAAAACGTAAGCTTTACTCGATTTTCTATGCCGATTGACAATACAAAATTTGCATTTGGGGAAAACTTTACCTACCCCTAAAATAGAACCCAGGATGTAAACATTCAACACACCTGATACCGATGTGTCTTTTTATTTTGTCTTCTCTATCAAAATCTTTGGGTCGAACCTTGTAATTCTTGTTTGTGTTGTACATTGTTATCTTCCTATTTTCTATCTTTTAACCAAAAATTTCCATCAATGTGTATAAAATTATCTAATATCTTCGTTGATACCATTTTCGCACCGGTGTGTGTGAGCTTCACATTGATTGTGTGAAGTTTTTTAACACTTAAGGTTGTGATAATGAGTGGAGAAGGCACAGCAAACGGCACTGATGATGATGGTTTGGCAACCATCGAAATAGCTATCTGCCCTGCCAGCTGTCAACATAATCCATTTCACACAACTCTTGTAAAAACAAATTCTATTAGCAATAATAGAATAGATCTTAAACCGAACAATGAAAAACATATTCATATTCTGCACAGATCGAAAAAAATAAACAAGAGAATACATACACGGGAGGTACACTGGGTTGGCATTTTATGCCAAAAACAATTTTATGCTATTTTGTCCGATGGACAAAGCATAGACAAGAGATTGTGTGGATTGTGTTGACGTTGTCTTCGTTGATACCATTTTCGCACCGGATGTGGTGTGAGCTTCACATTGATTGTGTGAAGTTTTTAACACTTAAGTGTTGTGATAATGAGTGGAGAAGGCACAGCAAACGGCACTGATGATGATGGTTTGGCAACCATCGAAATAGCTATCTGCACCTGCCAGCTGTCAACATAATCCATTTCACACAACTCTTGTAAAAACAAATTCTTATTAGCAATAATAGAATAGATCTTAAACCGAACAATGAAAAACATATTCATATTCTGCACAGATCGAAAAAAATAAACAAGAGAATACATACACGGGAGGTACACTGGGTTGGCATTTTATGCCAAAAACAATTTTATGCTATTTTGTCCGATGGACAAAGCATAGACAAGAGATTGTGTGGATTGTGTTGACGTTGTCTTCGTTGATACCATTTTCGCACCGGTGTGTGTGAGCTTCACATTGATTGTGTGAAGTTTTTAACACTTAAGGTTGTGATAATGAGTGGAGATTGGCACAGCAAAACGGCACTGATGCTGATGGTTTGGCAACCATCGAAATAGCTATCTGCCCTGCCAGCTGTCAACATAATCCATTTCACACAACTCTTGTAAAAACAAATTCTATTAGCAATAATAGAATAGATCTTAAACCGAACAATGAAAAACATATTCATATTCTGCACAGATCGAAAAAAATAAACAAGAGAATACATACACGGGAGGTACACTGGGTTGGCATTTTATGCCAAAACAAATTTTATGCTATTTTGTCCGATGGACAAAGCATAGACAAGAGATTGTGTGGATTGTGTTGACGTTGTCTTCGTTGATACCATTTTCGCACCGGTGTGTGTGAGCTTCACATTGATTGTGTGAAGTTTTTAACACTTAAGGTTGTGATAATGAGTGGAGAAGGCACAGCAAACGGCACTGATGATGATGGTTTGGCAACCATCGAAATAGCTATCTGCCCTGCCAGCTGTCAACATAATCCATTTCACACAACTCTTGTAAAAACAAATTCTATTAGCAATAATAGAATAGATCTTAAAACGAACAATGAAAAACATATTCCTTATCTAATAAAAATATATCAGATTTAATACATCTAACACTCGTAC
The DNA here is from genome assembly GCA_964034835.1 of Muscina levida. Classification (NCBI taxonomy): domain Eukaryota; kingdom Metazoa; phylum Arthropoda; class Insecta; order Diptera; family Muscidae; genus Muscina; species Muscina levida. Next base: position 135,733,725 of record OZ035883.1, read on the forward strand.
ACAGCAAATGTATCTCTATAAGTCACTTAACAATTGAGTTAAACAAATCTTTCCATGCTGTTACGTTTATATTAAAACTTATTAGAGTATTCAAATAAATGCCAGCACAGCATAAACCACCCTCACAATTTGTCTGTTTAGTATTTCATTAATGTCTAACCCTCAATCTTGCCGAAAGCTTTCACAAATCCAATAAAGAAAAAACTTTGCCAATACCAGAGGCTTAATTTCAAACGATTGTGTAGCTGTGCATTTATGTGTGTGTGTGTGTGTGTGTGCGTGTGTGCATCTGTGTGTGGAATATCAATGAAGTGGAAAATATTTACAATACCATTTGCTTTATGTTATTTTCGTAACATTTGCTTTGGTGTTATTTACATCCTTACTACACATAACAACAACAACAACAAAACAATACACGACTCTGAAGCCACATAAACAATCATACAAATATATATACATATACGAAATGGAAAGATGTCTTAGGCTATGCAGCAGCTATTCATGTACTTGATCCCTAAACTTGATTATTATGTATTTACAAATGCTCGGCGTGTTTGTTGCAATCATAAAAAACATGAATGAACTGTGAATGTTTGAGTGATATCTGAGTGTATGTGTGTGTGTGCGTGTGTGTGGGCGTATTAGGGACTGTGGTGTCCCTTTGACATGTTATTTCGTTTCTTGCTTCATTTCGTTATAGTTTTTGTGTTTGTTTATTTCATACCCCCACCATCCATAAAAATTATTGTATTGAATATTTATAATCATATTTATGCAGCGGATAGGCGGAGAGGAAATATTAAGCAAATTATTATAAGGCGAGAGCCAAAAAGTTATGGGCAGTCATATGCTGGCGAATCATCTTCTACTGTGACAGTGAAGTACCATCATCTTCAACCACGTGACGGAAATAATATATATGATTGATATGTGGCCATGATTAATATTAAGAAGATAATACAAGTATTGTATGTTTTTTTTTTTCTTATAGGAAAATAAACAAAATTTGTGTATAATATTCTATATAGCTTGGACAGTCATATAATTAGCAATTCCTATTCATTGATTATAAGAACATGTTTCACAAAAGGCGTATTAGTGAGTGGCCTTTTTTTGTGTAATTATCTTAACAAAGGGCATTGGGTGTATATTGTATAATAAAAATTATTATTTGTTGGCTAACTAAGGTCAATTGTTTTTATTTTAATCATAGTACTAAGTGGATTGCTACACAATATTGGCTGTCAGGCATATTAATCAATATTACTCATACGTTGTGTAGCGTAATTAGTATTATTAATACGGGGCAATGTGGTTAAGGTATGAGGAATCATTATTACACATACGTCGGCTGGTAAATATTAGTGGCAATACGTGATGGCAGCTAAGCGACCAAGGGAATGGTGGGCGTTACATAAATGGGAATTGGGAACAACAACATTGGTTATTGTAATTGATTAAGTTTCTTGGTGGGAGATAAGAAGAAAAATTATAACAATCGTACAACTTTCAAAAAAAAATTAAAACGGAATTCTTAACGAATGTTGTTATATAAAAATATCAGAAGTATTAACAATACAAAAATATAAAAATGTTAAAAATATAAAAATATAAAAATATAAAAATATAAAAATATAAAAATATAAAAATATAAAAATATAAAAATATAAAAATATAAAAATATAAAAATATAAAAATATAAAAATATAAAAATATAAAAATATAAAAATATAAAAATATAAAAATATAAAAATATAAAAATATAAAAATATAAAAATATAAAAATATAAAAATATAAAAATATAAAAATATAAAAATATAAAAATATAAAAATATAAAAATATAAAAATATAAAAATATAAAAATATAAAAATATAAAAATATAAAAATATAAAAATATAAAAATATAAAAATATAAAAATATAAAAATATAAAAATATAAAAATATAAAAATATAAAAATATAAAAATATAAAAATATAAAAATATAAAAATATAAAAATATAAAAATATAAAAATATAAAAATATAAAAATATAAAAATATAAAAATATAAAAATATAAAAAAATAAAAATATAAAAATATAAAAATATAAAAAAATAAAAATATAAAAATATAAAAATATAAAAATATAAAAATATAAAAATATAAAAATATAAAAATATAAAAATATAAAAATATAAAAATATAAAAATATAAAAATATAAAAATATAAAAATATAAAAATATAAAAATATAAAAATATAAAAATATAAAAATATAAAAATATAAAAATATAAAAATATACGGACGTGATCAACGTGAGGAAGATATCACAGGAGGATATTCTCCTGTTCACGGATAGTCTAGCGGCGGTAAACTCGTTGAAGTCCTGTGACATCAAATCGAAAGTGGTCAGTGCCTGCCGGAAATCTCTTAACGAGATATCCAGGAACAACAGAGTTCTGGTTACGTGGATTCCCGGACACAGCGGAATCGAGGGCAACTGTAGAGCGGATGAAGAGGCCAGACAGGGCTCAGCCCTGCTGGAAAGCGACGTTGAACACGTAGCACTTCGCCCTATATCCACCTGTAAAAGTATCATTGAAAATCTAACGTTTAGAATTGCAAACGACAGATGGAAGAATGAAGAAACCTGTAGAAAGGCCAAAATGACTTGGCCAGAATACAACGCGAAACGTGCATCGTACCTGGTAAGTCTTGAGAGGGACCAGATAAGGAAGATTATTGCCTTCCTGACGGGACATGGACCCATAGGCAAGCATGCGAGAAGAATGGGATTCGCAACGAAAAGCGAATGCTACTACTGCGGAAACAGTAGCAGTGAACCATCCACCGACCACATTATTTGTGATTGCCCAGCGCTATACAGAAGGAGACTGGAAACCCTGGGGAAACCCTTCTTAAATGGTGTAGAAGAACTTGCATCGTTGGACATCGGAAGGATTAACAACTTTTGTAAAATTATCAACTGGACGGATTGGATCGAAACTCCGGATTCCCAATCGACAACTGGCAACGCGATCAGTCAGCACACGCGCTGATAGCATAGGTTGAAGGGATGGCACAAATGCCCAACGGGTGTCACAATGGGTTCATAGGGACCTAAGTGTTCTCCTTTGAAGAAGGAGATGCCTGCATACCAACCAACCAACCATAAAAATATAAAAATATAAAAATATAAAAATATAAAAATATAAAAATATAAAAATATAAAAATATAAAAATATAAAAATATAAAAATATAAAAATATAAAAATATAAAAATATAAAAATATAAAAATATAAAAATATAAAAATATAAAAATATAAAAATATAAAAATATAAAAATATAAAAATATAAAAATATAAAAATATAAAAATATAAAAATATAAAAATATAAAAATATAAAAATATAAAAATATAAAAATATAAAAATATAAAAATATAAAAATATAAAAATATAAAAATATAAAAATATAAAAATATAAAAATATAAAAATATAAAAATATAAAAATATAAAAATATAAAAATATAAAAATATAAAAATATAAAAATATAAAAATATAAAAATATAAAAATATAAAAATATAAAAATATAAAAATATAAAAATATAAAAATATAAAAATATAAAAATATAAAAATATAAAAATATAAAAATATAAAAATATAAAAATATAAAAATATAAAAATATAAAAATATAAAAATATAAAAATATAAAAATATAAAAATATAAAAATATAAAAATACTAGTGGGCCCGGCAATGCTTCGCTATTGCATTTTAACTTGTAATATATTTCACATTTAGGTCTACAAAGTATTTTTAAAACGGTACTTAAGCTCGATAATGATATGTTGAGTTTATTAACTTATGTAACTAATTTCAAGCAACTCCTTAACATAAAAGTTAACAAATTAAGTGTTGTTGTTTTAAATTCTAAATATCATAGGCTCTATGACGATAGTAAAAACTTCATCAGCATATCTTTTACAAATCGGAAACAGACATTCCGTTAAAGATCAAAATTCAATGTAGTAGCGGTAACCGTCTGTTTACTAACTATCTTTTTGGGCGTAAAAAACCCTTTTGACATGCCTTCTCCGCCTATTGACCGAAAATGAAAATTTCGTTTGAAGCTTCTTGTCTTTAGCCATAAAAACCTCTTTTGCCATGCCTTCTTCTCTCATGGATCAAGAATATTTCCGAATACTATCTTTGTATTGAACTCGTATTACCATTCTATGTGATAATTCGGTCACCAACGTTTGGCTTTACAAAGTGATGATCTCACGCGCTGTATGGCATTTTAATAAATCAAATAGTGTGCAATGACATGATAAATAAAAAAAATCAATTGATCGTCCACTGGTTTTAGTTCATCTACCAGTTGGATATATGAATATAGGCCAAGATCTTTCCTCAGCATTTGCAGAGACCGAGTTGCTGAGAACGGCGTCGGTTCGATAAATTCGAGTCCCCTGTCACACTTACGTCTACAGCGTCGATGGCTTATATTAGCAGCTCAGATGGATGAGTATATGCACCATAAACTTCATAAATGGGACACCAGAACGCGCATTTTGAAAATAAATTTGCAAGATTTGTAAACGTTGTTCTTGTGTAGTCTTTACATGGTGATTTTTCAAAGAAAGTCTCAATGAAAGTCTATCACACTTCACACACCTCGCCTGAATGACGAATTGGTTGACCTAAAATGGCAACAAAAACGGTAAATGGGATTTTGTTGGGGGTCAATTGTACATTAAAAATCCACATGAATCAAAATCCTAGCTGATACTTTTTATAAGATAAAAGGATTTTTCGTTTATTTACTCCGTTTTGCGCTTCTTTTAGAAGTGACATTCGTTGCCCCACGATTATTGAAAGCGTACAGACTTCAGCTTTAAGACACTTCTATCAAAATTAAAGTTTTCTCCACTAAATTAAGCTTTCCCAGCGCGAGCTAGAAATTGATATTACACACAAAGTTTATTTGTGACATTTCCTAACAATTCATCGTAGATTTGGTTACAATTTTTGCGAATAAAAAAAACTGGCCCACCTTATTGTTCATATCTCTAGGCGAACTGCAATATACTGTGGAATTTTGACAGTTATAACTGTTTATTTTAAAAGGGGTGTGGTACAGCCCACTTCCACTCTTACTGTAATTTATACTGCAACAACAACATATGTAACAAATCTCATCTTCATACCTCTTATAGTTCATGAGATATAGCCCTTTTTTTCATGTTGTATGGGCGGTGACACGCCCCTTTATCCAATTACAACCAAATATAGCCAGGGACTATCTAAAGGTCATCAGTACCACTTGGTAAAATTTTCGTATCAATCTGTCTACTGGGAAAGCCTGCAGAGCGGTTTTGAAAGGGGGGCGTGGCACCTCCCACTTCCACGCTGGCTGTAATTAATACTGCTCCAACAACATATATACCAAATCTCATCTTCATACCTCTGATAGTTCATGAGATACAGCCCTTCTGATTTTCAAGTTGTATGGGCGGTGCCACGCCCCTTTATCCAATCACAATCTATTATAGCCAGGGACTATCAACAGGTCAGCAGTACCATTTGCTAAAATTTTCGTATCAATCGGTCTATTAGAAAAGCTGTTAAAGCGATTTTTGAAAAGGGGGCGTGGCACCGCCCTCTTCCACCTTGGCTGTAATTAATACTGCTCCAACAACATATATACCAAATCTCATCTTCATACCTCTGATAGTTCATGAGAAACAGCCCTTTTGATTTTCAAGTTGTATGGGCGGTGCCACGCCCCTTTGTCCAATTGGACCGAATTGTAAACATAAACCACCCAAATGCATACAAAAAAATTTATGCAAATGAAGTCGCAACACACTTGCAACAATTTTTTATATATGTCGTAGTACTGTATGTCGTAGTACTGTATCTAAATGTAAAACGGCAAGCTTTGACACCTATGTCAAAGCTTGGGTGGAATCGACTGGCGCTACTGTTTCAATTTCAAAAATCAGAAGGCATAGAGAGTTTGGCTACGAAGGAAAGCAGTGGTGGCGAGATCGAGACTGCCTCGTTTGAATTTTCAAATAAATTATTCAATTTCATTCAATCAATAAAATTAATTTTTGAAAACAAATAGTCGAGATATGGAAAATATTGAAGAAATGAACGCCAACCCGACATCAGAAGTGGGATGCCCTCACAATCCCCTACAAACCACGAGCGAAGAAAAATGGCGCTTGCTGTTCGAGCAACAGAATCGCAGCTTTTTAGCGCTTGTGGAAGCCATCAAACCATCATCTAATGCCGATGCGTATTTGCCTGAGTTTAATCCAGATATGGAAAATGCCGACGCACGTGCATGGGTCGCTATGGCTGATATGTGCATTTCGGAACAGTCGCCGCGAAGTGCATCGTTGATGAATATTTTAAGTCAGGCACTCAAAGGACAAGCATCTGCTTGGCTAGCTCAAGTTTCATATCCTGGAATGACGTGGTCCGAATTTAAGAATATTTTTTCTGCACGCTATGATTGCCCCGAAACCTCTGCTGCATTTTTGGTTAATGTGAACAACAGCAGACCCAAGGAAGGCGAGTGTCTCTCTGCATATGCCGCAACCCTAATGTCGTCATTGATGGCTCGATGGAAAAACTTGTCGACAGAGCAGATAGCTGTATCGACAGTATTAGCCCACATCGCCCAGTTTGAGCCCAGAATTCATCGCCTGACATTTACTGCTGATATTGATACCAGAAATCGACTACAACAGGAACTGAAGGCTATGTCGTTTTTTAAGAAGAAATCCGTTACGCAGAGCGACATAAGCGGTCCGGACATCAAAAGATTTAAAGCGTCGACATCACTGTCTAACATACAATGTTACAATTGTGGAAAAATCGGGCATAAATCGTTACAATGCAGACTCAAGAAAGACAACACACATCAAAATTCGAGGTTGAGCAGCAACAGTGAAAAGCCAGTAAAGCCAAATGTAACCTGCTTCAACTGCCAAAGTACTGGTCACTACGCGTCCTGCTGTCCTAAGTTTAACCGCAACAAAGTTGATGGTAGCGGTGAGATGCCTGAAGCCCGCGACCGTCGCGTTGACTTATGCGTTGTCGGTACACCTACTGGAATATTGGTTCACTCCGGTGAGAAATTTATATTTTATTACGATTCGGGCTCAGAATGTTCACTTATTAAAGAATCCGTAGGATGTAAATTTAGAGGAAGACGAATATATAATGTAGTGACGATGACTGGCATTGGACAGACGAGTGTGAATAGTACTATTCAAATCTTAACTTTTGTTGAAGTGAATGGCATTGCTTTTGAAATTCTGTTTCATGTCTTGCCAGATTATTGTTTACGGCATAAAATAATGATTGGGCGTGAAATCCTTAGTCAGGGTATCGCTGTGCATATGACGTCGGACAAATTATGTTTGAGTAGAGTGAATATCGTTAATATTTGTGAAACCATTGCGCCTAAAGATATTGATTTTAGTTCAATAGATACTGACATTTCCCTGGACCTTAAACCAAAATTATTGTATATCTTGAATAGTTTTAAAAAAAGTTTTGTCTCTGGAATTCCTAATACTCATGCTGACGCACAACCAATGCAAATAAGACTTAAAGATCCTAACAGAACTGTTTATAGGCGTCCTTACAGGCTATGCACTGAAGAACGTAGTGTTGTTCGAGATAGGATTGATGAACTAATAAGTTGTGGCATTATTCGCCCTAGTTCATCGCCGTTTGCAAGTCCCATACTCCTTGTAAAGAAAAAAGATGGTTCCGATAGGATGTGTGTGGATTATCGCGAATTAAATGACAACACAATACCTGATAGATTTCCATTACCGCTTATCTCAGATCAAATTGACAGATTACATGGTTCGTATTTCTTCACAAGCTTGGACATGGCGTCCGGATTCCACCAGATACCTATCCATTCTGATTCCATTGAGTATACAGCATTCATAACTCCTGACGGGCATTATGAATATCTAACTATGCCATTTGGTCTCAGGAATGCACCATCAGTTTTTCAACGTGCGGTGATGAATGCGTTAGGTAATTTGGTAAACTCTTTTGTTGTTGTCTATATGGATGACGTTCTAATCGTAGCTTCTAATGCTGAAGAGGCATTAGAAAGACTACAAATTGTACTTAAAGTGCTTGCCGATAAAGGGTTTTCACTTAACTTAAAAAAATGTTCTTTTCTTAAAAATAAGGTGCAATACCTTGGATACGAAGTTTGTGGAGGTAAAATAAAACCAAACCCAAAGAAAATTGAAGCTTTGACAGCATTACCTCCACCCGAAACTGTTACTCAGTTACGCCAATTTATAGGACTTGCATCTTATTTTAGAAGATTTGTTCCAAGGTTTTCCCAAATTATGGCCCCTTTGTGTACTTTAACTTCCGGCAAAAGTAAAATTGACTGGAAACCTAAGCACGAAGCTGTAAGACAGCAAATAATATCAGTTTTGACTTCAGAACCGGTATTGACAATTTTTGATCCTTCTTGTCCAATAGAGCTTCACACAGACGCTAGCGCTGTTGGCTACGGTGCTGTATTAATGCAAAAAAAGGACATGGAGTTTTCTGTGATTGCCTATTACAGCAAGCGTACTTCGGAGTCGGAGTCCAAATATCACTCCTACGAGCTGGAAACGCTTGCGGTGGTCAACGCGATTAAGCACTTTAGACATTACTTGCACGGACGTAGTTTTGTTGTTGTAACTGACTGTAACTCTTTACAGGCGTCACGTAAAAAGCTTGACCTTACTCCACGAGTGCATAGGTGGTGGGCTTTCTTACAAGCTTTTGAGTTTGAAGTTATGTATAGAAAAGGAAATCATATGTGTCATGCAGACTTCTTTTCAAGGAATCCATTGCCTCCTTCTGCAACAGTATGTGAGAAAGTAGAGCCCAAGTATGTTAACCTAACTGAACTGTCCGATAATTGGCTATTAGCAGAGCAACAGCGAGATAGTGAAATCATGAAACTTATGACTGATATAAATGAGAAAAGGCTTACTGATGATATTATTCAAACTTACGAGATGCGCTCAGGGATTCTTTATCGCAAGATACAACGTAATGGCAGATCAAGATGCTTGCCAATAGTTCCCAGATCGCTTAGGTGGTCCATCATCAATAACACCCACGAAGCACTGATGCATTTAGGTTATGAGAAGACTCTAGAGAAAGTTTACGAACTCTATTGGTTCGAGAATATGTCAAAATTCGTTAAGAAGTTTGTAGATAATTGTGTTACGTGTAAAATTTCCAAATCTCACTCTGGGAAAATTCAGGCTGAATTGCATTCAATACCCAAAATTGCGATTCCTTGGCATACTCTACATATTGACGCAACTGGAAAACTCAGCGGAAAAAGCGATAACAAAGAGTATATTTTTGTGTTAATAGACGCATTCACAAAATACGTGTTGTTGCATCATTCTAATAACATAGATACTCTTAGTAGTACTGCAGCTTTAAAGAAGGCTATTTCTTTATTTGGTGCCCCAGTAAGAGTCATTGCTGACCAGGGTCGTTGTTTTACAAGTCGAGAATTTAGTGAATTTTGTAATTCCCACAATATTAAATTACACTTGGTTGCAACAGGCACGGCTCGCGCTAACGGCCAAGTTGAGCGCGTAATGAGCACGTTAAAGAACATGTTAACTGCAGTTGAAACCAGTAATCGCACATGGCAGGATGCAATTCCTGATATTCAGTTAGCTATAAATTGCACTCAAAATCGCGTCACCAAATTTAGCCCCTTGGAATTGCTTATAGGAAAAGTAGCTAGACCTGCGGACATATTGATGTCCGATGACATTGAACAGTCGGTGAACCTTGATGAGGCACGAAATAAAGCAATCTCCAATATGGAAAATAACGCAAGCTACGATAAGGTTAGGTTTGATAGTACTAAAGCCAGAGTTGACAAATTTGAAGTAGGAGACTTTGTTTTATTACAAAATGAAGAACGGAACCAAACAAAACTTGAACCAAAGTATAAGGGTCCATTTAAAGTAATAGAAGTTTTGGATGGTGACCGATATATTGTTAAATCGGAATTGTAATCGGACGTACAAGTATGCGTGTGATCGTATGCGGCGAATGCCAGAAGGTCAAGTCCCAGTCGAAATTGATGATGATGATGATGATACAGCTGAGTCTGTAATTTTTGATGAAGAACAGATCAATTGAGTTTGCTATTATGAAGAATTAGTACGCATTGTTTAGTGTTCAATGAAAAAGTAGTGAAATTGCTGGATGGAAGCAGTTATGTAATATATCACCGGATAGAGGTGTTATTGGGTTGTTAATGCCGGATAGAGGCATTGGAATTTCACTGGATGGAAGTGATTATTCAGATAAGTAACCGGATAGAGGTTACTGGCCGGATAGAGGCCAAATATGGTGAGCTTAAACAATGTGTATTATATTCCATGGCAACCTTTGTTTTTTTTTTTTGCGTTAGTTTGATGACATGGGACTGGCATTCGGATAATGACGAAATAAGATTTTTGTTGATTTGTCAGTTGTTAAATTGTAACAGAAGATAAGTTTGTTAATCAATTTTGTATGTGCTTGGAAACTAATAAAACTTTGTTAATTACAATTTGTGTTGGTCAGAGTTGGCCGAATGGTTGTACGAGATACTGTAAGAAATTATTATTTTTTTCAGACGAGTCGCACGAGGACGTGCGAAACGACAGGATGGCCGTGTCGTAGTACTGTATGTCGTAGTACTGTATCTAAATGTAAAACGGCAAGCTTTGACACCTATGTCAAAGCTTGGGTGGAATCGACTGGCGCTACTGTTTCAATTTCAAAAATCAGAAGGCATAGAGAGTTTGGCTACGAAGGAAAGCAGTGGTGGCGAGATCGAGACTGCCTCGTTTGAATTTTCAAATAAATTATTCAATTTCATTCAATCAATAAAATTAATTTTTGAAAACAAATAGTCGAGATATGGAAAATATTGAAGAAATGAACGCCAACCCGACATATATATACTAGCTGGCCCGGCAGACTTCGTCCTGCCTCCAAATTATTTCAAAATATGTTGAGTGCAGTTGAAATCTACTAACAATTGGTTTATTACATGGCCTCTGAAATATTTTAATTAAAAGGGCGAAGTATTCCCGGACATATTCTGTACTTCATATAAATCTATATAAATCTAAGAGATTAGTTTTGTAAGAAGTGCTAAAATTGTTCAGCAGTGTCGTCCAGAATATGATAAAAAACTTACTTATTGATAGGCATATATTCTAAAACCACATTTTTAAGCCGCTTGACTGACATATAACTTTCTGCGTTGGTGTACTGGGTGAATGATACTTAAGGTGTTTGGTCTGAGGTGTTTGGTCTGAGCCATGTACATAGTACTTTGTCCCTTTTTATTCCAAGGAGTACCAGTTTCCAAAAATCCCTTTATTTGGCTCAACAACCCTATTGTCCGTTTGGTCTAGGTGAGAGCAAAAGTTGTTCCCATTTTCGTGTTTGTCCCCTAAAAGTTCGAAATGCGAAAATAACTTTGTGAAACTCTCTAATTCTATAGGAATTGCACCAACATAAATGTTCGCCATTCTACCTTAAGCCATTTTACGGTCTGGGTGACCATCTACAGCCCATCCCTAACTTTCACTGAAGTTTTGGGACAAATGGGGTAAACCGTTTCCACAATTAGTGGTGACATCAAAATGTACATCTTTTTTATATATATAGACTTCTGAATAACTATGATGTTAAATAAAGTGACTAAATGACATTCCAAAAATAAAGTGTATCTTAAGCTAAACTCCGGCAACTGGTTTCAAACATACATTCAAAATTTTCTCATGCCAAAAAATCATATATTTTAAATTTGAGTATAATCGGACAGTCGATATAAATTTTCGAAATAATTCAACCCCAGCCAAATCAACTGAGGGTCCATATATACAATAAAAAATTCTCATAATAAAACAAATATACATTCTAAATTTCAGTCAAATTGTTTAATTCGTTAAAATTATCATTATAATTCCACCCTAGCGACACCTACTGGGTCAATTTATACAAAAAAAATGTTCTCAAGGTTCCACAAACATAAATACTACATTTCAGTTAAATTGGTACATGCATTCAAATTTTCGATATAAATACACCCCAGCGCCATCTACCGGGTCCATTTGTACATACAATTGTTTCTCATGATTAAACAAACATACATTCTGAATTTCAGTTAAATTGGTCCATTCGTTCAAATTTTGATTATAAATCCACCCCAGCGCCACCTACCGGGTTCATTTGTACATAAAATGTTTTCTCATGATCAAACGAATATCCGTTCCAAATTTCAGTTGAATTGGTACATGCATTCAAATTTTCGATATAAATCCACCCTAGCGCCACCTGGATTTGATTTTTTTCAACACAAACAATCTACGGAAAATTTCGAATCGAATAAAGAAAAAATCAGCCAAATCGCTCCAGCCGTTCTCAAGTGATGGTATGACATACGTGGACCATTTCATTTTTATATATATAGATAGAAGATTAAATATAAAAAAATATAAAAATATTAAAATGTTAAAATATAAAAATATAAAATTTTATAAAAATATAAAATTTTATAAAAATATAAAAATATAAAAATATAAAAATATAAAAATACAATATTAAAAGTATTAAAAATATCAAAAACATTTAAAAAAAAAATTTAAGATACTAATGGTATTAAAAATACTAAAAAAATTTAAATATTTGACTTACTTGAAAACTATTTTCTAGATCTGATTACTGGCTACGTATGCTTAATATTTATTCGAGAGATAATCAGTACAAGTGACAATATTAACCAAATAACTCATACGTCATTTAAACCTTAGCATTTGTTTTCTTTAAGTCTTATACTATCAGTGATTTCTTCCTTACTATAAATTCAGGTTAGTTATATGCATTACTTTCTTCAAATATTTTTGAACCCACCCCCTGTGAGACTTTAACAACTCTCATTTATAGTAAAAAATATAATTAAATTATAACAACATAATACGATTACCATATTCATATGACCAACACACCAATCTAATAGAAATTTCTCTAAAATAATATCGCACATGTTCCCCACAGTCCATACTAGTAGCTAGCGTAAACACAATGCAGGAACTCATATTTAGCCAGGCCATATATTACAATACTATGGCGAATGGACAGAGATAACGTTACACACATAAACACACTCGTCTATAGCCCATTGTACGTTCATACTTTTATACTTTGATTCAAACACACATATCCTTTTCGTTCGATTCGATAGTCGGTACTATATTCTCTGCCGGTTGTCTGTGTTGATTTTCTCTTTGTCAAATAGTTATTAAGGTCAGAGTTACAAAATTGTACAAAAACCAAACGATGTAAGAGAAATGTCATGTTATTTCCATGCGATATATATATATTTGCATTGACGGAGATGTTCTACTATAGCCAGAGAGCATTTAGCTCTTGTGAAAGTAATAGGAAAAGGCTGGAGCTGTTTATCGAGGGAATATTTAAGGGGTCGAGGGGAAAAATTGTATGTTTAAGTTTTCAAATTTAAATATATGTCAACAAAGCACAAATAAACGAATGACTGAGTATATGAAATGAGCAATGGCAAAGCAAATAGGGAGGAGGTGTGATAAGTTGGGGTAGAAGCTAGCAGAGAAGTTATTATAGACTTTGTATAAGAATATATTTAGTTTATATTACTGTGTTTAACAAAGTACCAATTTCCATCACAGGAAATGTCTATTTAGTCTTAACATATTTTAGTTACCACCAACTGTTTACAAAAAATTCGTATAGTCTTTGTAAGACCTTTGTATTTCAATGCTTCTTTTTATACCTCCCTCCTTTGTCTGATAGACTTAATATTAAATCCTTATATTTGTCAATCGGGCATGTTTTGTTGGTGGTGGACACAACGATGGTGCAATTTATTATGTGGGGAAACAACAAGAAAGGACATGTGTACCAAGACGACATAACAACTTGAAGAGCGGCAGCAAACATAGAACGTATCTACACAAACGTCATATGGTGACCAAAACACACACACACACACACACACACTCATGCGAACACACCAATGTTCAATGACAATCTCAGGGGGCTAGAAATTGAACACAAAATGTGACTGTGAATGTCACAAGCAGTGCATAGCGAATACGGTAAATGTCTCATGGTTAGAATCAACAAAACAAAATACATATGAACATAAGCAGCTGGCTGTGTAAGTGTGCACACACACAATTCAATAGCTGCTTGCTGGGGTCTATTTGTTTGCTTAGATATTTTACGAAATTATTTGAATATGAATGTGAAAATGCGGATGTTGTCGTTATGATTTATTAGGCTATACACTATTTATGGTACTACATCATGTATTAATGCCACAGCAGTACTAAGCCAGCAGCAGTAGTTTATGAGTCTATGACGATGATATTTGGTAGAGTTACAAATTTTTATGACAAACTGTGACATTTGTTTGTCGAGTAGACCATTAGAATACATTTGGCGTGCTTGTACGTGTGTGTGTGTGTGCGTATATAAAGGACACTTCATATAACTCATTGATATTCGATTTGATGTAAATATTCGTTAGTGTAGGTTTGTTGTTTGTATGCGTGTGTGTTCTTGTGTGTGTTTATGTTCCTATTTCATTTGTTGTTATATCACATGATAATATGATTATGCAAAATGTGCATATTTTATATATAGATTTTTGTGTTCATATTTTCTATGGGGTTAGGTTACTTATATATCAATATTTATGACAATTTTGAATTTTGAAGGATTGGCAAAGAGCAGATGGTCATCTTCTGTAGTGGAGGGTAAAGTACTTGTGCAGATGGCAAGTTCATATTTTATAAAGATTTATGCCCAGCATCCTGTTGATAGTAAATGTGGGTTTGTATGTGGGAAAAATGTTTATGGGAGAAATCCTACCGTAAAGGAGTCAACATATAGCAATAGATAATGGTCTTGGCTATGCCAACAGTATGGGCGTAGATGTTAGAGTATTCGTTCGGCCGTTTGTTAACTGCTGACACATGTTCTTACTAGGGCATTAACATCAAATACACAGGCGTATGATTAATATTACAAATAGTTATCACTCATACGTCAATCAACAGATAATATGAACTGGAATTTTCGATCCGAGAATTTAAAGGAAAATCTTAAAGGAATATCGTCACATTACGACACATAAATGTGATTCAGCACCATATGATAACTTTTCCAAAAGAGTTATGTGTTTACACTTCCACGCGAGCACAACAGCCAATCAGATCTCGGCAACAACAATATTTGCTGCTTACTTTGTTGCGATCAGTCGATGTTGTGACATTGTGCGAGGTAGACAAAGCTGCGCAATGAGCAAAATTGTGAGAGATTTCAAAGCTAATTGTCGCGAATGTAAATATCAAAGTACAAGTGTTTAGACGTGCTGCTAATACACTGACGTATGATTATTTTTAAATATGGTCATCACTCATACGTCAGCCGTCATAAGATGTTAACCAGAATTCTTGATCTGAGACGTTAAAGCAAGACCTTTAGGGAATTTTGTCTTATTAGGAGACGAAAACCCTAGCAAATGGGTAGTCAGTTTGTCCTGATTCGATGGCTTCAGTACAAATTAAGAAGTCTTAGAGTCACACTGGAGACAAACCGGCAGTAGTGACGTTAGTTAACGGCTCGAATGGCAGTAGGGCCTAAACTGCAATGGAACTAAGAACTGCTCCTTCCCTTTTGCTTTGCGTCATCTTCTGGCTAGAAGGAGGAGCCTACCATTGCGGTAGTTTGCTCCCATAAATTGCAGAATCCTATTCGTAGATAGTTCAAGCCTGATTGGGCTATACCAGAGGACGCTGGTAATCACATTGTAATATGACCAGTGTTTTCACCACACTATGGACTTCACGACGAGACTCATGTAAAATCATTGTCGAAGCTCGGACGGCAAAATGACATACCGTCACTTACCCGTCCTTCTAAAAGTCATCGGTAAGTCATTAAAACTACATGAGCTAATGTCCTCATAGTGAGTGGCTGATGGTATGCGTCAGCTTCCGAATGAGCGGCAGTCTATCATCGGCCAAAGGCTTAAAAAACTCCGAACACCCAATTACTACAGTGTCGGTATCAGACTATAGTTAGTTGTATGGTGCTGAGGCCTTGACTAGTGAAGTGATAGCGATACAAACCTATTGAAACTACTGCTGCAGAAACTGATGACGCCGCAAGGATGTAGTCTACCGCTGATCTAGTTTACTTAGTGCCAACAGTTGTGCAAGGAGCAAATACGAAGAGTAATGTGTTTTTACTCGGATTCAATTGTCTCTACTTCCGTTCACCGTAGACACAAAACACCTTCCAAAGGGGCATTCATAGCCAGGTGGAAAACGGCCAATGAGCTCTTGGAGCAAGACAAGTATTTCCCTAATGAGCTAGATTCCACATCGAGAGGTTAAACGGTAGCGTATCTTCTAAGGAGGATGAAAAACTAAAACGGAAATCATCCGATGTAGCGTCTTGCTGTTTGAGTACAATACCCTTCCAGGACCCAAGGAAGGACACTACATAAATCGTATAAAGAAGATGCTGAAGATCACATAATTTGAGCGATCATAGACCGCAATAGCAGCGATGGCATTGTTTCAGGTAACTGGAAATTAGCACTCGTATCGCTTACTGTGGCGTTCTCATGATACGTTTGGGAGCGACCGCTCCACTGTCTCAATGTTACGATGTGGGATGGTATCAGGGCCCAATTAAACTCATTGTCGGTACCAGGCAGCGAAAGAGTCGCTTAGGAAAGTTTGGCCTGATGCAAGGCCCGAAACAGTACATCTTGTCAATGTTCCACAAAAGCCAAGATCTATTGCCAATATGCCCGCCAAGCCTAACGCAATCCCGGAAATTATACAAGTCAGTATTCCTCAACTACCCAGACAGGTCTAGAAAGTAGTTAAGGTTAACGAGGCTGTAAAAGTACCTATGAAGGCCACTATCATCGTAATCAGTGATTCATTGTCGACAATAGGGAAGGCACAGAGGAGAGTATTCTATTGATTCTCTACTATCTTCCACTGTGTCCATAAAAGTGAAGACAAAAAGAAGGAAACAGCTCAAAAAGGCACTAAGACTGCCTTCAGTCTAACGAGTGATTTCCTGGCTCTTGGAATCTGAAGACTACCCAAAGGATGCCAACTAAGCAGTTAATACACATTATTATATGGATAGATTCATGACCATATTTACATTCGTACGGTGGGTACAGAAGAAGCCGTTGTCGCTATAGATGTGAGTGTGACAGAGGACTCGAATTTATCGATTAGACGACGTTCTCTGCCCTTTCAACTATTTGCAAAATTTTGGCAAAAAAAACTGATTTACATCCATACAAGATCTAACTGATGCAAGAATTAAAGTCAGCGGACCATAAATTGCGTTGTGTGTTCGGTGAATGGGCTGAGATTTTTATTGTCAAATCATCTTCAGCGTTGAAAGAGACTCCATTACATCCCGAATAATATCTATGTTTGGTGAGGTTTTCATACTAAAGGCATCTTCGGCCCATTTATCTTTAAATCCGAAACCGCAAAATATTTGACATTTCATTTTTGTTGTGATTTTTTTCTTAAGAATAAAAAGCACAATATAAAGACGTATGATTAATATTATAAATTTTTTATCGCTCATACGGCCACCTATATAATTCTGAAATACAAATTATTCCACAAGTTATATTACTCTAAAAAAAATTCAATATAAAGACGTATGATTAATATCATCAATTATTTATAACTCATACGTTCGCCTAACTACTTCTAGAATACAAATTATTCTAAAAGCTTATGGAATTTAATTCAATTATTTTTAATCTACTATTGCGCTAAAAGAACATTTGGACACACATTGGACTCTGGCCATTAACTAGCACAAGGTGTGTCGGGAAACTAACATAAAACGCGAGTGAAAGGAATCGAACAGCATCATTAGCACTGTGAGGTGCAGTAAGGGTTTCATACAATTTGTTTTTGTTTTATTCAATAGATTTCGATAAATTTACTGCGTCATTATTACTCATACGCTTTATTATTAAGCCCCCAGTCTACTGCTTAAGAGCTTCTTAAAACGAGTTCCCCTTCTATAAAGGGGCCGTTAAAGCCAAATACCGTAAATATTTTATTTTTCCTCAATCAGATGACAATATATTATTTTTCAAGAACTCCAACGCACGTTTCACATAACATTGGCATTAAAGCTAATTTCAGAAAACTTTTTCTTACGTTTAATGACTGCCCTTCATAATGTCCAATAAATTTAACTATAAAAAACAAAAAAGTAGTACTTTTATATAAAATCAAGTACAACCAACGACAAAAAAAACCCAGTCCACAAATTAAATAATAAATATTTGCACAAAATCAGTGTCCACCTTACCCCAAAAGCTAGGTCACATGTTTGCGGCCAACCAGAATGGTTAAACATATGTCAACAACAGCCATGGCATAGTAACAACACCATCGCCGTCGTCGACGTCAACATTTGCCAGCCATGGCAGTTGGAGCAAAATACACGTCATGACGTTAATGACAAAACAAAAGCCACATCAATGTCCATAGCAGCTACGTCATCATCGTTGTTGCTACACCAACATTGCCGCCAGTACTGACAGTGGCATCACCTACATCCGTTTTAGAGTGACCCCAACAACCAATCCTCAAACTCAAAGGATAGTTCTTGACATCTGTACGATGAACGGTGGCGGCGGCAACAGCTAGAAAGCAATGTCACCCCGCAACACCAGCAACACCACCAACATACCCAACATTATAAAATTTATTAATTTGTTTATTCATAGCAATGTTTGCATATATAATTTGTCAGTTATTATGCAGAATAATAATATGTGTTGGGGTGTCGGTATATAGGTAGAAAGAAGCTGGTGCTAGTTATGAAAACACACGCATATATGTGTTTAATAAACAACTCAGTTAGTTGGTAACGTGGTTATAGCGGAACTGTTTGTAATTTTAATAGAAGGGGGAAGGGAGAGAGAGAGAGAGAGAGAGAGAGAGAGAGAGAGAGAGGAGAAGGCAATATATATGATATGAATTAAAAAAGATAACTCAGTTAACTCAAAATGATGTATCGATTGATAGCCACAGTAGTTAAGTTGCGTTCTAGGAAGTTGTATATAGAAATCTGATGCTAAGTTTGTAATTTAACTAAATTTCCATTTACAATTAATTAATGAGTTATGAGGGAGCTTCTCAGATTTGAAACCTTTGCAGGATTCTATTTTTAAACTCACACAATTTGACAAACATTTTATTGAAGAATCTGAACCTCTGCCAAAGTTATTGCATAGTTGCGTTCTAGGAAGTTGTATATAGAAATCTGGTGCTAATTTTGCAATTTTACTTATTTTCCGTTTACAGCCTATAAATGAGTTTTGGGAGAGCTTTTCATATTTGAGTGATTAGCAGGCTTCTATTTTTAAACTCACAAAATTTGACCAACATTTTATTGAAGAATCTGAAACTCCGCCAAAGTTGCTGTTTAGGTAATGTGGCATTTATTTATATTAATAAAAATAATACGTATGATTAATGTTAATTCCTATATACAACTACGTATGAGTTATTTTAATTTAGATAACTTCTAAGGTCTCTTTAAAGGACTTCAAATCTAACAATCAAAGTAAAACAAAATTCGGATACGTATGATTAATATTAATTACACTATGAATACGTATGAGTTATTTTAAAAAAATATCTCAAATTGGTTAATGATCTTACAATCACATGAAAAAACAACGGAATGGTAACAAAAAACTGTTCTTTTATACTGACGTTGCGTCTTATATGCTGTATTTAAATCTCAAGCAAAGTTCTAAACGAGTTAACCTTTATATTATTTTTTGTGTCCATTATCAAATAATTCCTTTCAAGTTCATTAACAACTATTTTTCGACATAAAGGTTATATTAGACAACACATAATATATTTTTCCCCAAAGAATACATACATATGTCGGGGCTACCTTCTGTCTCTCCTCCCGCTCCCCCACGTCCTTGACCGTTCGTTCTCAACACATATCTGCTCGTGCTGTCAAACATACCTTTATTCTCTAACATTAGCCCGTTACAATAATTTGTCATGCCAAATTCAAATTCCCAAGGGTCGATGGGTATCACTTTCATCACTCTTCGTTAGTAAAGTAATTTATAGCTAGACAGTATCGATTTATGTGCCAACAAGCGATGAATGACTGAACACATGTGTGACAGACAAATGAAACTAAATTTATTTTTTGTAATAAGAAGAGAAATAAAACAACAATTTATTATCACGTATACGTGAAGGGGTACTAAGGTATGAACACACGCATTCGTAATTTATTACTCATACGTCGGGTGGCGATAGACACAATGATTAAGTTGTAATATTAAAGGGGAATGTAAGAAAAATAATTTGAAAATTGGCAATGTCTGGCCAAATAAAAAATATCATAAGTCAAAGGTATGTTGGTCTGTGTGTGGGGGATAAGTGGGTAAGGTCTGGATAACATGTGGGACAAAACTTAATATTTATCGTGTCCTAGATAGGGAATATATTTTCTTACATTGATGGCATCATAATTTCCAAGAACTATGACAACATGTTGTTGTCCCAAAAAAAATGTTGACAAATAATTGAGAAATTCATAATTTTTTTCTGTTTCATACAATAGTAATCGTTGGCAAGAAGACGAAAATGCACGTTAGCTGCCTTCAGATGTTCTACTTACTCACTCAAATTCCCTTTTCACCCCATGAATGAGGTATGGGATAGCTTCTCGCGTTGTTGTGAATTAACACGCTTTCAATTTTTAGATTCACAACTAACGGCACCTATTTGTTTATCGACGAATGCGAACGTCACTGTTTGAGAAGCTTTTACTAGACACGACGATTGAATCGACGCTTAATACTGCGAAGTTGCTGTCAACTACATTCGAGGGAAGCCGACAATGAAAGAAATATTTTTTTTTTTTTTTTTGAACCTGCGATCTTCCGCATGGTAGTCGCGTGTTCTAACCACTATGCTAAAGCCGTTCAAAGGATAAAAAAATACGAAAATATTCAAAGCTAGTAGACTTGAAATAATCCACTTCTTTGGTGCTTAAAACTAATGACTTTGGCCTCACCATTGTAAAGATAAAGAATACAATTTAATTATTTTTATATTTTTATATTTTTAAATTTTTAAATTTTTAAATTTTTAAATTTTTATATTTTTATATTTTTATATTTTTATATAGTTATTATATTTTATTTTATTTTTTTTTTATTTTTATATTTTTATATTTTTATATTTTTATATTTTTATATTTGTATAAAAAAATAAGTTGCATTGTGTTAGAAATTGACGTTCTCTGGAATGCGTGAACCGATTTTGTTTCTGCAAACTTCATATGAAAGGTGACGTTAATACCAAGGTTTTTATGTATAAACGGTCTTTGTATGTGCATTGGTTCTTGAGTTATAGCGAACACTGCATTCATTTCGAAACATGTATGTGTGTGTGTGGGGATGTGTGTATTGTTGTAACGTATGGGCTCGAAAACGGCTGGACCGATTTTGATGAAATTTTCAGGGAATCTTCCGAATAACCTCGCAAGTAACATAGGCTAAACATTGTTTGAATTTTTCCACATTTAGGGGGTGAAAATAGCAAAAGGGATAAAAACTCCCCTTTCCTATATATATATGTTTGTATGTTTGCAACGTATGGACTCGAAAACGGCTGTGCCGATTTTGATGAAATTTTCAGAGCATCTTCAGTATAACCCTGCGGATAACATAGGCAATACATTGTTTGGAGTTTTCCACATTTAGGGAATAGAAATTGGCAATTCGTTGCTATTCCATTTTACTCAAACCATTCATTTAATTTATATACTAAGCTATTGTAAATCACATCTTCGGGGATCTATGAAATAAACGGCTTTTCTAATAGACCGATTGATACGAAAATTTTACCAAGTGGTACTGTTGACCTGTTGATAGTCCCTGGCTATATTTGGTTGTGATTGGATAAAGGGGCGTGGCACCGCCCATACAACTTGAAAATTAAAAGGGCTATATCTCATGAACTATCAGAGGTATGAAGATGATATATATATATATGTGTTCCTCTAACTCCCATTGGAGCATAGGGCGTCAATATGAAGATGAGATTTGGTATATATGTTGTTGGTTCAGTATTAATTACATCCAGGGAGGTGCCATGCCCTCTTTTCAAAAATCGGGGTATATTTGGTTGTGGGGCGTTGGATAAAGGGGCGTGGCACCGCCCATTCAACTTGAAAATTAAAAGGGCTATATCTCATGAACTATCAGAGGTATGAATATGAGATTTGTTACATATGTTGTTGTTGCAGTATGAATTACAGTAAATGAGGAAATGGGTTGTTCCACACCCTTTTTAAAACAAACGGTTAAAACTGTCAAAATTCCACAGTATATTTTTTTATTCGCAAAAATCGTAACCAAAATCGGAATCTACGATGAATTTAAAGAAAATTTCACCAAAAAACTTTGTGTCTAAAATCAATTCCTAGCTCGCGTTGGAAAGCATGAAGATTTCAAATAAAGATTTTTTTTGTTTTTAAATGAGCACAAACCGAAAACTTCAGGTATATATTTTCTTAGACCTTCTGCGTAAAACTGACTTCCCTACAAACAAAGCAAATCTATGTATTTGTTAAAAAGTTATGGCCTCTGAGAGTTGGCATACAGAAATTAAGTTTTTAAAAATCATTTTTCAGAATATTGGGTGGGATCGCAATAAAAAAATAAAAAATATACTATTATTTTGGACTTGGTCTCCAAACATCGGAATGGTAGGTAAAAATTAGAGCCGGGCACATTGGTCTGAAGTAACTGAATAACTGCTCATTGCTAAAAAAAATATCTCTACCTGAGGGTGCATATAATGAAGTGAAGTTGAGGTGCAGCTAATAGAAGCCATCGACGCTGTAGACGTTAGTTTGACAGGGGACTCGAATTTATCGAACTGACGTCTTTCTTAGCAACTCGGTCTCTGCAAATGCTGAGGAAAGATCTTGGCCCACATTCATATAAAATCCAACTGGTAGAAGAACTAGAGCCAGTGGGCGGTAAATTGATTTTTTTTATTTATCATGTCATTGCACATTATTTAAAGGAGAAATGGTTCCAACACGACGGTGTAACATGCCATACAGCGCGTGAGACCATCACTTTGTTAAGCCAAACGTTGGTGACCGATGTATCTCAAAAAATGGTTATACGAGTTCAATACAAAAATAGTATTCCGGATTATTCTTGATCCGTGCGAGAAGAAGACATGACAAAAGGAGTTTTTATGGCTAAAGGCATGAAGCTTCAAACGGAATTTTCATTTGCGGTCAATAGGAGAAGGCATAACAAAAATGTTTTTTTTATGACCAAAGAGATAGTTAGCATACAGATGGTTCATGCTACTACGGATCAAAATAAATAATTTTGATCTTTAGAGGAATGTCTGTTTCCGATTTTTGGAAGAAGTGGTTTTTCGCCCTACATACAGAAAAAACTTAATCTACATGCCGGTACTAAAGGTATGACTTTGATGATGAACTTTTTTTTATTAGCATTTACAACAATAAAACTTAATTGGTTAACTTTAATGTTAAGGAGTTACTTTAAATAAGTTACATAACTAAATAAACTCAATATATTATTGTCGAGCTTAAGTACCGTTTTCAAAGTACTTTGTAGACCTAAATGTGAAATATATTACAAGTTAATATGCAATAGCGAAGCATTGCCGGGCCCACTAGTATTTTTATATTTTTATATTTTTATATTTGTATATTTTTATATTTTTATATTTTTATATTTTTATATTTTTATATTTTTATATTTTTATATTTTTATATTTTTATATTTTTATATTTTCATATTTTTATATTTTTATATTTTTATGTTTTTATATTTTTAATATTTTTAAATTTTTATATTTTTATATTTTTCTATTTTTATATTTTCATATTTTTATATTTTTATATTTTTACATTTTTACATTTTTATATTTTTATATTTTTATATTTTTATATTTTTATATTTTTATATTTTTATATTTTTATATTTTTATATTTTTATATTCTTATATTTTTATATTTTTATATTTTTATATTTTAATATTTTTATATTTTTATATTTTTATATTTTTATATTTTTAAATTTTTATATTTTTATATTTTTATATTTTTATATTTTTATATTTTTATATTTTTATATTTTTATATTTTTATATTTTTATATTTTTATATTTTTATATTTTTATATTTTTATATTTTTATATTTTTATATTTTTATATTTTTATATTTTTATATTTTTATATTTTTATATTTTTATATTTTTATATTTTTATATTTTTATATTTTTATATTTTTACCCACGCCTCTTTCCCCCCCAGATACCGCGCGAGCTGGGGTCCATTTAAGCTGAACATGACGGTGGTCTCGGCCACTTCATGTTAAAGTGTTTATTTTTTTTTGAATTGAATTGAATTGAATTGAATTGAATTGAATTGAATTGAATTGAAATGAATTGAATTGAATTGAATTGAATTAAATTGAATTGATTTGATTTGAATTAAATTGAAGTGAATTATATTGAATAGTATTGAATTTATAATATAAAAGTTATAATTGATCATTTCCACATATCACTGTTTTACGACGTGGGGCGTAACATCAGCCTAAAAACATCCTCATAATCCGGCATGTTCCCAAGGCAATGGCTTTCGACATTTCATGTAAATGCGATGAAAGCCCCAATTCGTCGAGATGTTGCGAAACAGAGTTTACCACAATTCCAGTACTCGATATCACAATTGGGATAGTTTGCACAGTTGTTAGATGTTCCCTTTGCTTTACTTCAAACGCTAAGTCTGCATATTTAGATATTTTTTCACTAATGGTTCGATTCACGTTATCCGAAAGTGGAACTGCGACATCTATAACGTATCCAACCTTTCTGCATTTGTCTATCCAAATTATGTCTGGTCTGTTGGCGTTAATTGTCCGATCTGTTGACATTGATCGGTCCCAATACAGTTTAAAGTTTCTGCTCATTAGCACTACCTCCGGTTCATATCTGAAATATGGAAGTTTTTCCTCCAAGAAACCACTTCTAATCGCAAGGTTTTGATGGATTATTTTCGCCACGTCATTGTGCCTTTTGAGGTAGGCCGTACTCGCCATTATCGAACAACCATTGATGATATGTTCTGTAGTTTCCGCAGCCTGGCCACATCGCCGGCAGTGATTATCAATGTCTTCATGCAGGATAACTCGGCGGAAATGCTTGGTGTGCATTATCCCATCCTGTATGGCCATTAAAAATCCTTCTGTTTCCGGAAACAGTTGTCCGTATTGGAAACATATTGTGGAGGCATGTTTATCCACATTTTCGAGTTCCAGTTGGTGTGGAAATTTGCCATGTATGGCTTTATGCTTCCATTGTTCCACTATATCGGCATCACTAGTAACATTATCCAGCGGTGTAAAACTAGGTGTTGATAGTTTTAGTGGGGTGTGGTTTGCGTCCAGATTTACCAGGATGGAATATCGGTCTATCTCCGATGCAGTTTCGAAGAAAAATTCCCGGAGACTGTGAATCTGGTTGTAATGTTGGTTTTTAATGTTAACCACACCCTGTCCGCCCAGATAACGTGGCAACATTACTCTTTCAATAGAAGCCTGTGGGTGGTGTTGTCTGTACCTTGTTAATGTCGTTCTGATTTTTCTTTGTGCTGAATTCAATTCCGTATCACTCCACGTTATTATCCCGAATGAGTATGTAAGTATTGGGATGGCATAGGTGTTAATTGCCCTAATCATGTTCATTGAATTCAGCTTAGTTGCACACAGTCTTCTTAATCTTGCCTCGTAGCGTTTTTTCAGAGCTTCCCTTATACTTGTGTGGTGGATTCCTTTCATTTCCTCCACTCCTAGATACTTATAGGATTGATCAGATTCCAACATTTCTATAGTACCATCATGGAGGGTAAACCCCTGCGAATGAACTACTTGTCCTCGTATCATTTCTATAGATTTACACTTGTCGAATCCAAATTCCATGCATATATCTCTGCTGAATGATTCTACAATATGTATTATATTTTTATATTTTTATATTTTTATATTTTTATATTTTTATATTTTTATATTTTTATATTTTTATATTTTTATATTTTTATATTTTTATATTTTTATATTTTTATATTTTTATATTTTTATATTTTTATATTTTTATATTTTTATATTTTTATATTTTTATATTTTTATATTTTTATATTTTTATATTTTTATATTTTTATATTTTTATATTTTTTTATTTTTATATTTTTATATTTTTATATTTTTATATTTTTATATTTTTATATTTTTATATTTTTATTATTTTTAATATTTTTAATATTACCCATACATTTGTGGATGGGGTTAAAACAAAAGCCTAACAATTCAAACGATAAATATAGACATAAAATGATATACTCTTCATAAACGTAAAGTACCGAACGTCAATCCCTTCATTGTCTATCTACCTTCTGCATACAACAGCGAGACAAATTGAGACTCTGCTTAAAATACATTTCTTTCTTAATATACATTACTCATACGCCCTGTGCCAACATATCATATAATTCCTAAAACATTACTCATACGTAGAGATTTAACCCTCAAACACATTTGAGTTCATTACTCATACGTTGTCGTTGTCTGGCATAACCAGCACCACCCCTAATGATTAAGTGTGATCAATATAGAAAATAAACAAAATAACCCAGCAAATTTTACTGATTGCATTGGTTTCCATTAACATTTACCAAATTCCACTTAAACTTAATTTGTTTGTTTTTCAGCTCACTGTAAGAGCGGCCCCGGGGTAAGCGGGTTGTCTAGAAGTTGTTGTTGTTGTTGTTGGGCGCCAACAGTTCATTTGTTGGGGATTTAAAGAAAACAGGTTAAAAGTTTCTTTGGTAATTCGTTTTGTATACAAAATCAATATTGAAATGAGTTCAGACTAACAGATAAAACACATGTACACATACATATATAAGCAAACACACACACACACACAAGCACACACATATCCATATGTCTTTCTCACACATAGTCTCATTCGCTCTCGCATTGTTGTTTTTCATGCTCACCAAAAAAAAGAAAAAACGAAAAAAATAGAAAAAAGGATGTGGCAGTAAGGAAAAAGAACTGTAATGTATGTTAAACAAATCTGATTGGAAAATTTACTAAAATGAGGTTACATAAGCACGTACGAGTGGTAGAGAAGAATTCACTTGCACACACACACGCATACTCACATTTACAACTACCTATCTATATGCTGCTGCTGCTGCTGCTGCTGCTGCTTTAACGTACAATCCATACATCGCTATGTCCTTGTGTGTGTGTGTGTCGATGTGAATCAATGAATTGAACAGGCTTCATTAAACACAAAAGGTTAAATTGAATTTAAATATAAAAAAAAGGCAAACCATTACTATACGACATTCAAGTTTTCACATTGTCTGGCTAATTTGAAAGCAAAATTGTGTCACTTAGGATGATGGATTTTTTTTATATTTGGGTTCAATAGCCTTAGAATTGTGAAAGAAAGGAGGTCATTGTATAGAAAACAAAACTAAATTCATATTAAGGGAAATAAGATACTTAAAAGAAGGTGTATATTTAGACCATAATTGGTATGAGTTATGTATGAACATTAAAATATACCAACAAAGGTATTTTGTCTTCTTCTCTTTTTTTTAGTTAAACTAAACATTTGTTACTCTTACGCATATATGCTCAATTAAAAAATATTAATCATACGTAATAAAAATTGACGCGAGTTAAGACGGGAAACCTGGGTAAACTCATTTAGGTTATTTGAATTGTTCTCTGATACAGGATTTGAAGGCACGGAATTGATAATTATTCATATAAAATGTTAAGATATTTCAAATAATTTCAAATTACGAACAGGATTATTGCAGGCTATTTACATTATTATGGTTTAAGACCTCAGTGTCTTATAGACATTGAGGAGATAATAACACTTTGAAATTTTTTTACACAGTTTTACACTTATCACGGATGTGACAGGTTATATGTGACCAGAAATGTAAAGTAATTAAGAAAATTTATAAAAAAGGCCATAATTGACAATTGTTTGAAGAACACGCTGCCATCATTGGTTTGATCGTATGATATAACTTCTTCTGAAATGATTAACATTCATCAAATCAAGGGTATTTCTAATTACTATACTGATCTTATATTATTATGTTTCTCTTCAGAACGTATGATTAATATTAATAACAAGCAACCTTAGGTCGTATGATATAAACGACTATCATGCGAGCCTTGTTGCAGTCATCTACATTTCTTTGATCGATGACATTCTTCATCTTTACGAAACTTCTTAATGTACACATCACCTATACTAAATATACTTTCTCAAACAAAAAAGCCATAACATTGTAAATTTCTGTACTTTACATACTTAACAACAAACTCTATTTATATCAACATAACTCTTAAATTTTAAAATAATACTGCAAACTTTTCATATTTATTTACGCCCATCACACACATTGACAGCCTATTGACAACCATCATTTTGCACAAACACAAACGCAACTACCTGCCCATAGACTGCCATCAGTTGCCGTCGTTTAGTATTGCACTCAGCCATCATTCATTTATTTCCATTCAATCGATTGCGTTTCTTTTGCCAGCCAGCCGTGAGATTTCAATCATTTTGTACTCATTATAAAATTTATTAAACTGAACAATCGCAAACAGTTCAATAAACAGGCGACAGGAGCCACAACAACAGCAGCAGCAGCAGCAACGCACATATATCACCATTATTAACACACAAAGACACACACAGACACACACACACGCATAAAGTAACAGCAGCACTGACAGTAACACCGGCATTAATTGATATTTAAATGTATAAGTAAATTAACGAAAAATAATGCATGAGTGTATATTTAAAGAAACTGTCAATTCATTATTTTAATCTTTAATTACATTTTACGTTAAATATGTGTGTGTGTGCGTGACTGAGTGTTTAAACGTGATGGCATTATAGAACCTAGTTAGTTTACGGGTATATAAGTTTGTTTGCATGCGGATGTAATGGCAAGAATGTTAAAACCTTATGTGGGTGTGTTTGCTTACGCGAAACATAAGAGTGTCTGCTTAATATTCCCGACATCGTTACAACATTTTGCCTGCTAAGGTATTTAAGGATTTAACGAACTTTGTGATATAATAATTAGAAAACCGCGGCATTAGTTGATAGCGCATAAGGCATTAGTGGCAAATGGAAAGAAGGGATGGCTGATTTTTGAAGTAATGACATTAATTTGTTCTATGCACAAGGTGGCATGTGCATGGAAAGTTATGATTATGTAAACTTTATTAGTTATTCTTTTGATGTGGAAGTGATTTATAGATAATAGATAATAGACGATGTACGACTTTTGAAGTAATGACAGCAAGTTGTGGGATGCATAAGTGAGCATCACACGAGAAGTTATGATGGTGTACAATACAACTAGTTTATAACGTATGATTACTTATTTTCTCGGTATATTCCATGAATGAGATATACTAGATCTCTTCACAATTCAATGGTTAACACGGTCCTGTCTTGAAACTCCGATAAACTGGTCCTATAGTTTAACAACTAATCCGAACGTCAGTTGTTTCAGAAGTTTTTACTAGACTCGACTAATATGAAGTTGCTCTCGTTAACATCGAGGGAATCGCCAATCAATGAAAAGGATATAATTAAGACAGGCATTAAAATTTCCAAAAGAGCGAAATGGATTGACGGCTGGACTCCTTCTGGTGACTCCATTTTTGCCTTCACTGAAGACGAATCCACAATTAAAAAGGGCACAGGAGCTGATGTTTACAGCGAATATCTGCAGCTAAGCCTCTCATTCAGATGAATACACAATGAATGCAGTGTTTTTCAGGCTGAGGTACAGGACATTCGGAAAACGGCGGAGGTTATAATAGGATGTGGAATTGGTACTAGCAGACTGATAACCATGGATAGCCCTGATGCAATAAAAGCAATCAATTCTACATTATGTAAATCAAAGTTGGTGAGGAATTGTAAGGAGAAGCTGGATGGGCTAAAGCTTTTGGATGTCAGACTATGTTGGGTTCCAGGACATAACGAACTTCCTTGTAATGAACCGGCAGAGCTATTGCCCAGAGGAGGCTGCTGATCATAATTCTGTGGAAGATGTTCACCCGCCGATTTGTTAAATTTTTGGCTTAGTGGGAATCTAAGGCCGTGACGTAGTGGTTAAAACACGCTGCTACTATACGGGAGATCCGTGGTTCGATTCCCCGGCTCCATTCATCTACATTTTCTTTCATTACCGGTCCCCTCGAAGTTGTAGACAACAGCTTTGCAGTATAGTGTCGAGTCAATCGGCATGTCTAGCAAATGCCCCTCAAACAGTGACGTTCGTATTCGTCGATAAACATGTAGGTGCCATTTGTTGTGAATCTAAGTATAAAGCATGTTAATTCAAACATGTAGGTGCCATTTGTTGTGAATCTAAGTATAAAGCATGTTAATTCACAACAACACAGGAAGCTCTTCGATACCTCATTTATAAGGTGTAAAGGAAAAAAATTGAGCCATGTAAGTGGGAGGCTAAGGCTCTTAGGGGAAAGTTATATAGAAGATCTAGAGTCTCTTTCATCAGTCCAAGTAGGAGATTTATTAAGTTTCATGCGGTGCATTCCATGGCTAACTGGGCCAAGATAACAATTAAGTATTACACGATTGTCTCTTCATTCTCTATCCTTCTCCTCTATAACTCTTTCTCTTCCCCCATTCCTTTCTCCTTCGTCTAACGGACAATCAAAATAGATCGACAGATATTGGTGTGTAGTGTGATCTGGCTTTTAGCAGATGTAATCAGTTTACAAGCTAACCTAACAAACACAGTACAACACATGATTTCTGGACTCAATTCTGAGAACTGCACGTGAAACTAGCCCCAAAAAGAAGAAGTTCTGCATCATTCGTTTTGTCAAGTTACATGCCATTAATATTTAATATCGATTTGAAGTTAGTAAGTATCGTATAGGGAAATTTGTCACGTTTTAGGCTCTTTTCTTATATTGTTATATGGTGGCGTATGATTATCATAAGTAATATTCCACGTAAATCATACGCCACGGAGTACAACAGTTTTATTGCAACTGCTACAAAATAAACCCAGATCAAAATCATCTGACGAATGGAAATCTGAAACTGTTGCTTATTTAAGGAAACGTTATATAAAAACATTAAAAGAATTGTAATTCTTATTTTTTCAAATCTGTTTCAGCTACATCGGACTAGTGGTTCTCGAGTTATGTCATACAAAAGAGCCTTAAACGTGACAAATTCCCCTATACGAAACTTACTAACTTCAAATCGATATTAAATTATTATGGCGTGTAATTTGACAAAGCGAATGATGCAGAACTTCTTAATTTTGGGGCTACTTTCACGTGCAGTTCTCAGAATTGAGTCCTAAATCAATGAACTAAAAAATGTTGTACTGTGTACTGCCCTGGTCTACGATAGGCCCCAACGTTTGACTATCATACGACCTATGGTTACATGTTATTAATATTAATAATACGTAGCATTTTCGCTATGAGTCTCTTCAGGATGAACTGTCAAACAAAACTAATAAAAGACGACAATTGTCACTCATATATACTGTTGAGGAAATATTAATTGATACAAACAATTATAAACTATTGCCTATCAGCGTTCCTTACCAACAATACTTTAATTTAATGTCAAACAAATTTAAGAACATTTAAATGCTTTAAATTCTTAAATAACTGTTATTTTCTTTTACACAACTTTGCTATTTTTACAACCTCAAACACATTTCTGCAAACATTTTTAAAAATTGGTGTGAAATTATGAAGGTATGTGCCTCAAACCCTATAAAAAATACTGCTTTGCAGCTGCTACCCCCATCAACCACATAACCAGAGCTGCCAACATTTTCTATCGAAAAATCGTCAATATTTTCGTCAAACAACACAAAAAATCGTATTTCCAAAATTTAAAATCGTCAAAATTTCGTCATGTTCTAAATAATTTGAATTTTAGGGAATAAAAAATGTAAATGTGTAAAAAATTCAAATAAATCTATTCGTTTTATCTGAATTTTTTTCAAATAAATCTATTCGTTTTATCTGAATTTTTATATAAAATATTATTCAAAAGTTTCCCAGAAAATGAATAACTATTTCACAACATGTGTTAAATGTACATTTGTAAACTTTGTCGAACCTGTAAGTTACAAGTCGAATATGAATTTAAGTTATAACAGTATTTTAGGTTGTTAAACAATTAATGATAATACTTTAATATAATATTCAAATTTCAATACAATATACAATATAATACAAAACGTTTAATATTTCACCAAAAGGCGAAACATGGTATATGGCTTAAGCTTTATATAAAGCAGGACAGTTGAGTGTCTAAAGTTTCAAATTTTTAAATTATTTAAAATAATTAAGATACAAGCATTAAAAATTATCTCACTTATCTGCTATCTATATATATAAAAATGAAATGGTCCACGTATGTCATACCATTACTTGAGAACGGCTGGAGCGATTTGGCTGATTTTTTTTTTATTCGATTCGAAATTTTCCGTAGATTGTTTGTGTTGAAAAAAGTCAAATCCAGGTGGCGCTAGGGTGGATTTATATCGAAAATTTGAATGCATGTACCAATTTAACTGAAATTTAGAATGGATATTCGTTGTATCATGAGAAAACATTTAATGAACACTAGTCTGCCGGGCCAGCTACCACTGCATTTATGAATATTCCGGCTAAAATTTTATTTTTGAGTAGTGGACGGAATACGCGTTGCAAAATGGTAAGGTTTATCTACAGAGCAGACAAATTCAAGATGAAGATGATAATATAGAAACGATAAGTTTATTTTGATCAGTAGGGGAGGAAAGGTAGTGTGATACAAATGTATTTTGGTCGTGATGAAAGAAATTTTGATACATAGGTAGTACTTACCAATACTCGATCTGAGGACAAAGAGATCATAGCAAAAGTTTAGTTTTGTTTTCCCTATCTTTCTTAATAATTATATTTATTTCTGTGTATGTCACTAAACTTATCTTTTACGGCCTGACGGATGTTGTTACAACTTTTTCTGATAAAAAGAGTTTGTATTGTTAGATCTGAACTTATTTAGCCTTCACTACCATCTACTTCGTGTAAACCTTTTAAAAACGTTTAACATATGAGATTCAGATATAAAATATGGCAGGTGTGTATGAGGCTTCAGTTCTTAGACCACTTTCCCTTAGGACATATTTTATTTGTGTCTATAGAGCTTGGTACAACTCTTTCTTATGCCAATAACTTTGCTGGCAGACGAAGTTTGCCGGGTCAGCTAGTGTCAGCTAGCTGGCCCGGCAGACTTCGTCCTGCCTCCAAATTTTTGTAAAATATGTTGAGTGTAGTTGAAATCTAATAACGATTGGTTTATTTTTTGACCTTTAAAATATTTAAATTTAAAGGGCGAGGTTTTCCCGGACAAATTCTGTTATTCATATATCTTAAAGATTATTATATGAATTGCTAAAACGGATCAGCAGTGTCGTCCATGATATGATGAAAACTTACTTATTGATAGGCATATATTCTAAAAGCACATTTTTTAAGCCGATTGACTGACATATAACTTTCTGCATTGGTGTACTGGGTGATTGCACCTTTTTATCCTAAAGAGTACAAATTTCAAAAAATGTATTCATTAGGCTCAGTAACCCCATCAACCGTATGGTCTGGGTGATATCAACAGTTATTCCTATTTTCGTTATTGTCCCCTAAAATTTCGAAATGGGAAAAACCACTTTGTGAAGCTCTATAATTCTGTAGAAAGTGCGCCATTATAAAAGTTAGTCATTCTTCTTTAAGCCTTTTTGCGGTCAGGGTGACCATCTACATCCAATTCCCAACTTTCACTGAAATTTTGGGACAAATGGGGTCAACCGTTTTTACAATTAGTGGTGACATTAAAATATACATCTTTTTTATATAACTATGATGTTAAAAAAGTGAATAAATGACATTCGAAATATTAAGTGTGCCATAAGCTAAACACAGCCAACAGGTTCCAAACATACATTCAAAATTTCCTCATGCCAAAAAATCATATATTTTAAGTTTAAGTAAAATCGGACAATCGATATAAATTCTCGAAATAGTTCAACCCCAGCCAAATCAACTGCGGGTCCATATATACAAAAAAAATTCTCATAATAAAACAAATATACATTCTTAATTCAGTCAAATTGTTTAATTTGTTAAAATTTTCATTATAATTCCACCATAGCGACACCTATCGGGTGAATTTATTCCAGGTTCCACAAACATAAATACTAAATTTCAGTTAAATTGGTACATGCATTCAAATTTTCGATATAAATCCACCCTAGCGCCATCTACCGGGTCCATTTGTACATACAATTGTTTCTCATGATTTAACAAACATACATTCTGAATTTCAGTTAAATTGGTCCATTCGTTCAAATTTTGATTATAAACCCACCCCAGCGCCACCTACCGGGTTCATTTGTACATAAAATGTTTTCTCATGATCAAACGAATATCCGTTCCAAATTTCAGTCGAATTGGTGCATGCATTCAAATTTTCGATATAAATCCACCCTAGCGCCACCTGGATTTGATTTTTTTCAACACAAACAATCTACGGAAAATTTCGAATCGAATAAAAAAAAAATCAGCCAAATCAATCCAGCCGTTCTCAAGTGATGCTATGACATACGTGGACCATTTCATTTTATATATATAGATTATATGAATTGCTAAAACGGATCAGCAGTGTCGTCCATGATGTGATGAAAGTTTACTTATTGATAGGCATATATTCTAAAACACAATTTTTAAGCCGATTGACTGACATTCTCCGTTGGAGTAATGATAACACTATGCCCTTTTTATCCCAAGGAGTACGAATTTCCAAAAATGCATTCATTAGGCTCAGCAACCCCATTAACCGTATGGTCTGGGTGATATCAACAGTTATTCCTATTTTCGCTTTTGTCACCTAAAATATCGAAATGGGATAAACCACTTTGTGAAGCTCTCTAATTCTGTAGGAAGTGCGCCATTATAAAAGTTAGTCATTCTTCTTTAAGCCTTTTTGCGGTCTGGGTGACTGGATCTACAGCCAATCCCCAACTTTCACGGAAATTTTGGGACAAATGGGGTCAACCGTTTTCACAATTAGTGGTGACATCAAAATGTACATCTTTTTTATATATATAGACTTCTGAATACCTATGAAGTCAAAAAAAAGTGACTAAATGATATTCCAAAAATTAAGTGTATCATAAGCTAAACACAGGCAACTGGTTCCAAACATACATTCAAAATGTTCTCATGCCAAAAAAATCATATATTTTAAGTTTAAGAAAAATCGGACAATCGATATAAATTTTCGAAATAATTCAACTCCAGCCAAATCAACTGTAGGTCAATAAATACAAAAAAAAATTCTCATAATAAAACAAATATACAATTTCAGTCAAATTGTTTAATTCGTTAAAATTTCATTATAATTCCACCCTAGCGACACCTACCGGGCCAGTTTATACAAAAAAAATTTTCTGAAGGTTCCACAAACATAAATACTAAATTTCAGTTAAATTGGTACATGCATTCAATTGCCGGGTTTGCTAGTGTTCAGCGCAAATTATAATATTATATTTGAACAAACTAAACAATAAATGAATTAATAAATTTTGCAATTAAGCTATTGTAGTGTTTCATTGGTTTGGCGTGAAATACGATAGTTTGGTATAGTTACTGTAGGTCAATAACTGTAGGTCAATAAATACAAAAAAAAATTCTCATAATAAAACAAATATACAATAAATACAAAAAAAAATTCTCATAATAAAACAAATATACAATTTCAGTCAAATTGTTTAATTCGTTAAAATTTCATTATAATTCCACCCTAGCGACACCTACCGGGCCAGTTTATACAAAAAAAATTTTCTGAAGGTTCCACAAACATAAATACTAAATTTCAGTTAAATTGGTACATGCATTCAATTGCCGGGTTTGCTAGTGTTCAGCGCAAATTATAATATTATATTTGAACAAACTAAACAATAAATGAATTAATAAATTTTGCAATTAAGCTATTGTAGTGTTTCATTGGTTTGGCGTGAAATACGATAGTTTGGTATAGTTATTGAAATTCGCACATTTCAATAGCGCAATTCGGATAAGTTAAACGGAACCTCTCAAAATTGGCATTCAGAACCGCAACCATCCGTTTAAAGATTAGCTTTGTGACCAGGAAAAGGCTCCTGGTTTCTCCAATAATAAAATTATTAAAAATATTCAAAATATTAAAAATACTCAAAATATTCAAAATATTCAAAATATTCAAAATATTCAAATATTCATAAACTTAAAATATTACAATATTCAAACATTTGCAATATTCAAAATATTTGAAGTAATAAACAATATTAAAAATATACGTATAAAGGGCGAGTTTCCCGGACAAATTCTGTTCTTCATATATCTTAAAGACTATTATATATTATTATAAGAATTGCTAAAACGGATCAGCAGTGTCGTCCATGATGTGATGAAAACTTACTTATTGATAGGCATATATTCTAAGACCACATATTTAAGCCGATTGACTGACATAGAACTTTCTGCGTTGGTGTACTGGGTGATTGTACCTTTTTATCCTAAGGAGTACGAATTTCCAAAAATGCCTTCATTAGGCTCAGCAACCCCATTAACCGTATGGTCTGGGTGATGCATGCACCAATTCGACTGAAATTTGGAACGGATATTCGTTTGATCATGAGAAAACATTTTATGTACAAATGAACCCGGTAGGTGGCGCTGGGGTGGGTTTATAATCAAAATTTGAACGAATGGACCAATTTAACTGAAATTCAGAATGTATGTTTGTTAAATCATGAGAAACAATTGTATGTACAAATGGACCCGGTAGATGGCGCTAGGGTGGATTTATATCGAAAATTTGAATGCATGTACCAATTTAACTGAAATTTAGTATTTATGTTTGTGGAACCTTCAGAAAATTTTTTTGTATTTATATCGAAAATTTGAATGCATGTACCAATTTAACTGAAATTTAGTATTTATGTTTGTGGAACCTTGAGAAAAATTTGTTTGTATAAATTGACCCGGTAGGTGTCGCTATGATGGAATTATAATGAAAATTTTTACGAATTAAACAATTTGACTGAAATTTAGAATGTATATTTGTTTTATTATGATAATTTTGTTTGTATATATGGACCTACAGTTGATATGGACCTACCGATTTTACTTAAACTTAAAATATATGATTTTTTTGACATGAGAAAATTTTGAATGTATGTTTAGAACCAGTTGCCGGTGTTTAGCTTATGACACACTTAATTTTTGGAATGTCATTTAGTCACTTTTTTTTAACATCATATTTATTCAGAAGTCTATATATATAAAACAGATGTACATTTTGATGTCACCATAATTGTTAAAACGGTTGACCCCATTTGTCCCAAAATTTCAGTGAAAGTTGAGGATTGGCTATAGATGGTCACCCAGACCGCAAAAAGGCTAAAAGAAGAATGATTTACTTTTATAATGGCGCATTTCGAAATTTTAGGGGACAATAACGAAAATAGGAATAGCTGTTGATATCACCCAGACCATTCGGTTAATAGGGTTGCTAAGCCTAATGAAGGCATTTTTGGAAATTCGTACTCCTTAGGATAAAAAGGTACAATCACCCAGTACACCAACGCAGAAAGTTATATGACAGTCAATCGGCTTAAAATGTGGTTTTAGAATATATGCCTATCAATAAGTAAGTTTTCATCACATCATGGACGACACTGCTGATCCGTTTTAGCAATTCTTATAACAATATATAATAATCTTTAAGATATCTGAAGAACAGAATTTGTCCGGGAAAACCTCGCCCTTTAATTTGAAATATTTCAGAGATCAAAAAAATAAACCAATCGTTTTTAGATTTCAACTACACTCAACATATTTTACAAAAATTTGTAGGCAGGACGAAGTCTGCCGGGCCAGCTACCACTGCATTTATGAATATTCCGGCTAAAATTTTATTTTTGAGTAGTGGACGGAATACGCGTTGCAAAATGGTAAGGTTTATCTACAGAGCAGACAAATTCAAGATGAAGATGATAATATAGAAACGATAAGTTTATTTTGATCAGTAGGGGAGGAAAGGTAGTGTGATACAAATGTATTTTGGTCGTGATGAAAGAAATTTTGATACATAGGTAGTACTTACCAATACTCGATCTGAGGACAAAGAGATCATAGCAAAAGTTTAGTTTTGTTTTCCCTATCTTTCTTAATAATTATATTTATTTCTGTGTATGTCACTAAACTTATCTTTTACGGCCTGACGGATGTTGTTACAACTTTTTCTGATAAAAAGAGTTTGTATTGTTAGATCTGAACTTATTTAGCCTTCACTACCATCTACTTCGTGTAAACTTTTAAAAACGTTTAACATATGAGATTCAGATATAAAATATGGCAGGTGTGTATGAGGCTTCAGTTCTTAGACCACTTTCCCTTAGGACATATTTTATTTGTGTCTATAGAGCTTGGTACAACTCTTTCTTATGCCAATAACTTTGCTGGCAGGACGAAGTTTGCCGGGTCAAATAAAATTAAATATGTATGCAATGAATTGTAGTTTACTTGCAACTGTTTCTTAGATCAATAACGAGTATGTGTTTTAAAACCTTGTTGTACATACATAGATGTTGTTCATAGAAATTTAAACATTTATTAACTCTTTCCGAATATTGGCTTGGACATAAGCGATGTGCTTACAACCTTCTTTTCAAAATATTCCATAAGGAAATATTTTCTAAATATATAATTTCATTGAAAAATTTGTTAAAATCAAAATTGTCTAGATATATATTTGTATAAACTAAGTTTCTACTTATAATTATAACTTGAATTGAATTATTGTAACGATCAAAAGTACCAAATCTGAACTAAAAATTTACGTTTTAAAAACCTGTAAGAAGTTGTACTAAAGTTCCAACATAAAATTAACGAAACTTTAAGAAACCGTTTAGTAAATCAATTTGTTAAATGAAATGTAAAAGTTAGTTCCTCAGCTCAACTCAAAAGGAAAGCACCTATGCTTCCAAAAATAAAATCATAAATTGAATTAAAACTAATTCTTCCCGATCTCTTTTATTTATTCCCTATCTAAATAATATCTCAAACTTCCTGAGTTATTATTTGAACTTAACCCTATTCTCAGCTTTCGCAGGTGCTAGCCTTCACATCGGCCTACAAGTGCAAAACAGCGAAATACAGTCCACATCTATTATTCCTATTGGGTCTACTACTTGTTCTCAAGCAAATTTATTAAGGCAACAACAATTACTCGCAATTTGCCTAACCAGCAATCAATCAACCCCAACACCACTTTTTTCACTATTATAACAACTTTTCTTAGTTGCAGTTAAAAATTTAACAATATTTGATAGTGGCCACATCAAAAGTAAAAAATCGTCACTTCGTACTTGTTTTAGAGCCAATATCGTCAAAATCGTCAAGTCTAAATTTTATGAATAAAATCGTCAAAATGACGAAAAATCGTCACAGTTGGCAGCTATGCACATAACATCACACTCTGTCTTATACCTCTCTCTCTCTCTCTCTGACACTATACATGCGCCCTCTCTCTCTCCCACCTATGACATTCCCTACATCTCTGGGTGTTATGACAAATTTGCCGACTGACCTTTTTGGAAACCTACAACAATATCCATATAAATTGAAGTCCATGACCCCTTCAGACCACAAAACAATTTCAAAAATTACCTTAACCCCCACAAAACAAAGCAAGCATATCTATGAATGTGCTTCCAGACAGACAGACAGCAGCAACAAAAGCCACAAAAAAAAAAAAAAAACTTGTGTAAAACCAAGAAGAAAACGAATGAATTTCTTTTGTTTCTAAACAATAGACATAGACAACAAGTACGACAGCGGCTGGAGAAGAAGACCAACCAGAAAAAAACAACATACACAAAAGAACTAACAGAAGCAAAGATGTAGAAACATTACCTTTTAGGCAAGACCAGAATGTAGAACTTAAACATCGGAGCTAGAATATTTCTGGTCTTTATAATAATTTGGTTGCTGGTTGTACGAGTATGTTGTCAGTAATATTGGCAGTCAAAAACAATTGCTTAGGAGAGCAGAGTAGAGGGAGTAGACGAAGAGGATCTTACATGCAACATGAAGCATGACAGGGACGATGATAAGGCACAGTGAAGCAATTTAAAGTAATGAAGAATAAAACAGAACAACAAAAAGCGCCATGATATCTCAGGTTGTTGTTTTTGTTGTAACAGCTGGTGGTTAGCTGGGGTGATAATTCTTTATACCGATTTTCAATTTATCGGCACTCGATCGGGCATATAATCCGATTATCATACGATCATTGTTGGTAACTCTGGTTCGTTCCTTTGTAGATAACAAGGTTTGTGTCAAAGATTGTTAGGTGTTGTTGTTGTGAGTTTAACCGCCATATTCCACCAGAGATGGCGCCAGCTGGCTTGTTGATTTATATGAGATGTTGATAAATCATTTTCCTTTTTCCTTGGTCCTTGCGCAATCAGGATTTTTGTAGTGGAAGCATCTAGGATGAGTTTTGTTGTCTGGAGAACTCGAAAGTATTTGAAAAGTAATTAATTTTTCATCGATGTTGATTTGGCCAGTGCCCCGGCCGGGAATCGAACCCGGCACCTTCGGATTGCTAGTCTACGTCGCTTCAACTGAGCTATCGAACGCTACATATCTCAGGTAATTGGGGTTGCTGTATAGACGATATCGATCGAGCCTCAGCCAGAGGTAACGATCTTGACGAGATGTGGAGGCAAACATTCTATTGGGGTAACTTTACCGCAACTACACAGTTGCTTATATTACACCCATTAAAAGCGTAATGGCAGCATATCCAAAGGTTATCGAACCTTCTAATACGGAGTGTTTTGTGTACCGTGGTCATCGGATGGTTTTTAGTCAGGTCTCTACAACTGTATTGTAACGGAATCACGACTTTAACATGTTAACAGTGGCTAGGACACGGTGGACCTACGGTGGACCTACACTCGTGGGACTTTAGATAGCAAACAAACGAAAACGAATTAAAACACAAAATACTGATGGTACAGAATGATGAACTCATGTTGCAGATTGAGATGCTTGTAGCCTAGGCAACTGTGATTAATCTGGCTGAGCTGCAAACATCTATCCAGGAACAGCATGATGAACTCATGCTCGGCAGAAGTCCAAAGTAATAATGTACAAAATGAGAGTGTCCTGTACTCGAAAGTTTTGGGTAAGTGAAACCAGTTCGGTTACTCCCCTGTCGGAAGAGCATTGCTCTCTATTGAACAC
The DNA here is from genome assembly GCA_964034835.1 of Muscina levida. NCBI lineage: Eukaryota > Metazoa > Arthropoda > Insecta > Diptera > Muscidae > Muscina > Muscina levida. The sequence goes on from OZ035883.1 coordinate 135,775,426, forward strand.
CATCCAAATTCCAAGGGAGTCTCAACCAGACTGTAAAACAATAGCTTACACTAATACGACAGAAAAAAATTTTATTAACCCGCCAAAACGCCACTGTCTCCCCGTCAACCTATACAGACTTGATCACATCCAATCAGGACCACCTGAGAGGTGAGGTCGAAGACGGTATGCGATTTGTGAGTCAGACAAAAGGAGGCGATTTAACTGGTAGGAAAAGGAAACCTTTTAGAAAGTAAAAGGACCGTTATGCATTTAGGCGATCTAGTAACTTACTTGCGAGGTTACAGGGTCGCGATGCCGCTCTGCTCTCTGAGAAGGAGAAGGACAAGGAATACGTCATGAAGTTTCAAATGAAATATTCTGACGCCAGGTTCCTAAGTGAGTCTGCTAAGGAGCTTTTTCAATCAGACTCTCTAGTGGCTTTTGTGCCTTGTGATACCGTGCAGCAATACTGCGGTGATAAGACAGTTGTGGACAATAAATCCACGGCTTCCCAATGATTGAATGTGGCTATGGACATGGGGCCATTAACTTTAAAGGCGGCGAAGGGTAAGAAGACGAGTGATTCCATTATATTGTTAGCTAATGACAAAAAGATTAAAAGGGCTCGCTCTAGGGAGGAACCCATCAAAAATGCATAGTGACCAAGGAAACAAACAAGTTTGGAAGTCAATCCTTCTCTTCAAGTGGCTGTAGTAGGCAGGGTAAATAGGTGGACCTTGACGAGAAAATCAGTACAGTAAACTGGGCAAAACTTGAGGAGAAGCTGGCTCTTAGTCTGCCCTATCCTAGTATAACCTCATATCAAGATGTTACCTGGTCGAAGTATGTTAAAACTAGTGACTTGCGAAGCACTTGAGGAGAAGTTGCCTCTAAGTATGGCCTATCCTAGTATAACACAGTACAACATTTTTCAGTCATTGATTTGGGACTCAATTCTAAGAACTGCATGTAAAAGTAGCCCCAAATGGAAGAAGTTCTGCATCATTCGTTTTGTCAAGTTACATATTAATTTAATATCGATTTGAAGTTAGTAAGTATCGTATAGGGGAATTTGACACGTTTTAGGCTCTTTTTTTATATTGATGCTTTAACGTGAAGTTCTCAAAATTGGGTTCCAAATCAATGAGTTCAAAAATGTTGTACTGTGTTATTAATGAATAATAAATTAATCTCTAAATACCATTTTATTCATCACATTTTTTTATAAACGCTAATAGCATTGCATATAATACCCCTTCTAACCACTGTACCTCTCTACTATGCATTAAACCGCATACTCACTACTCCTACTCCTCTCTCATCTCTCCTCCTTCCTCACTCCTGTCCGGCTATCCGCCTTCATTTACCTTCAACTGGCAGCAATTGTTATTATGAAACATCAACTATATTTTATCTAGCGATTTAGAGAGTGTGAGAGAATGAGAGCATATAAAAACATATTTGAAAGTTTTCAATGTGTGAGTTTGTAACATGGCCACAAAGACCCATTCACACACTCACACACGCGTACACACACAGCAGAGAGCTTATAAATACTGTACTATGATAAGGGAACATTTATGTATGTATGTGTACCTTTGGTTAAATGAGTGTTCGTATACATACATAGATGAACGGAAACGGATGTAATGCTAAGCTATTGTTTTGTTGCTTCCCCACACACACACACACACACACACACATAATTCCATAAAAATAACCAGGATTTGTGTAATAGAAATTGTTGCTTCCCTTTGTTCTTCTACGCTTTAGAAAAATGTTCTTCAACTTTTTTTGCTGTTGTATAGAGTTTCCTTATTTTACTGTCTCTCTGCCTCTCTCCTTGATCTCCTCCCCCCCTTTTATTGTATTGCAACACTTCATTTATAATGTTCAGTCGTTCGTGGTTCGTATACATTTCATTACGGTAACACAAACAATGGATATCGGATTTTCTGTTGTTATTTTATTTATCGATTTCACAGAAATTTAGTTTTACTCTAACAATTACCTGGGGTGTATAGTTATGCACACGCACTATGTGTTCGTAGGCTAACGCAGGGAGTAACACAAGTGAAGTAAGAAAGGCGGCGACATGTAGTAATGGACGAAATAGTTACGCACAAATACTTGAGGTTACGAAGCTGTAAGGTGAACCTTTATCTCGTAGTTTCAATTTAAATTGCAATTCATTGTGGTAATGTGATATTAGAAGAACTTTACACGGTTAACTGTATGTTGGGGAGGGTGCAGGGATTATGTGCGGGCGACTATAAGGTCAGGGGGATGAATGAATGCAGCCCGATAATATCAGGAGCAATCTTTGGTCTTATCTGTCTCTTTCCAGTGCTTGAAAAGTACTGAAAAGGATAACGGTACATAGGCTGAATGATAGAGTTCATGACCACCTCTGCCCTTGGCAATACGTATTATTGGAGATGCCTGGATGCATGTTCAGAGATGCAAGGGGTTAAAATGGTCATTGGTTTGCCTATGAGGTATCAGCTTTTTCTAGTACCTTGGGTAACATGCAAATATTGTACTATAGATGGCGATACATCCAGAGATTATTACTATTATATATATATTCAATAAACAGACTTCAGTATAGCAGGACAACAATCAATTTAAATCGATACTTCTTATGTTTTTTCGATTGTAGTACAAATAACATACTATAGATGGCGCTCGAGTTAAGAAAATCCATGTAATATAAATTAAATAGACCTCGTCACTAAAACAGGACAACAATCAATTTGTAGTGTCGACCGTTGGATGCCTTGCCTTGGATATCGATGTCGATATCGATGTTCCGCCTAATTGTTGGTGTAGGCCCCTAAGTAGGAACATCATGCGGGTTGTGTTTGCTAACGAAATCGCTGGTAGAGTCTTCTGGCACGGGTGCTACAAACCCATAGTGTAGCAGAGTTGGTAAACTAGGACTCGCCTTGGGCAAAGGGGGGTATGTTCCAAATTGTCATAACAAATTTGGTATCTTTTGGTTGGAAGAAAGAGACGACAATTGAGGTAGCTTGCTGCCAGAATTGTCAATTGCTATTTCTACATAGTTCAAGTTTGCAACAGCATTGTTATATGGCACACCAGGGGTAAGGCCTGCACCGTGAGACTCATGTAAAATTTTCCTGGACTCTGTACTTGTGTATGACTAAGCTGAAATTTGTAATATCTCAAAGACATTTTACACAATGCATATCCTTGTAAATGTGCTATAGTTTCTATGCATTATTGTGGGTAACACAGTGGAACATTTTCGTAGTCATTGTGTGGGGATGGGGGGAGCATAGGTGTGTTGAGGAATGCCAAGTTAGGGTAAAGTTACTAGGTCCATATAGTAAAACTACCAAAGGTTACAACGTATGAGTAATATTAATGTTATGCGGATTTATGCGTATCAATCACACGCACTTCGTACAATATTGGCATTTATGGTTTAATAACACAGTACAACACATGATTTTGGGACTAAATTCGGAGAACGGCACGTGAAAGTAGCCCCAAAAAGAAGAAGTTCTGCATCATTCGTTTTGTCAAGTTACATGCCATAATAATTTAATATCGATTTGAAGTTAGTTAGTATTGTGTAGGGGAATTTGTCACGCGATTTTTTTAAGAATAACTTTTGCCTGCGGCGCTTTTACTTCCACCATATCCATTTTCAATCGTATTTACAAAAAAAAAATATTTTTCCCGGAATATACCAAAAAGAAATTTTTTTTTTAAACAAATCGCGCGATTTAACAAAAAAAAAAAACAATTTTGACTCCGGCTCTATTACAACCATCTCAACCTTTACAACTCTAATTTAAAAAACAAATAATAATTTAAAGGGATATAATATATGAACAAAAAAAAAATAAAAAATTTACAAAACATAGCTTTTTTTAAATATTTTTCAAATTTTTCTTCAACTTTTCCACTCTTATCCTATTTTTTTATCAAATTTCTTTTTTCAGATATTTTTTTTACGCTTTTTCTTGAATTTTTTAAATATTTCTTGAAATTGTCCATTTGTTTCCTTCATTTTTTTTAAAAAAACCTAAAATATTCAAAAAAATTTAAAATTTTCACACATTTTTGAAGACATTTAATTTTTCTATGGAATTTTTTACTTCATTTCCTAACATTTTTCTAATTTCCATGATTTTTCCCCAATTTTTTTAATTTTTTACGGGGTATTTCAGAAAAATTTTTTTTTTTTAATTGCGCGGTTTTTAGTTTTTTCTATTTTTTTTAGAATTTATCAATTTATTTCCTTAATTTTTTTTACTTTTCCCATGATTTTTTCACATTTTTTCAATGTTTACAAAACATAACTTTATTTAAGTATTTTTCAAATTTTTCTTCAATTTTTCTACTTTTATCCTTTTTTTTTATCAATTTTCTTTTTTCAAATATTTTTTTTTTGAATTTTTTTAAATATTTCTTGAAATTGTCCATTTGTTTCCTTCATTTTTTTTAAAAAACCTAAAACATAAAAAAAAATTTAAAATTTTCACACATTTTTTATGACGTTTCATTTTTCTATGGAATTTTTCACTTCATTTCCTTACATTTTTCTAATTTCCATGATTTTTCCCCCATTTTTTTATTTTTTTCAGAAAATTTTTTTTTTTTAAATCGCGCTGATTTTAGTTTTATTATTTATTTTAGAACTTTTCAATTTATTTCCTTAAATTTTTTTAACCTTTTCCATGGTTTTTTCACATTTTTTTAATTTTTTTTGGTATAACCCGGAAATTTAAATGGCTCTAACTCGGCCCAGGAGACCCGTAGGAACTTAAAAATACCACCTTTCATTTGAGTACCTACACATGGGGGGTTATCTTAGAACCCAAGGGGCCCCTTTTATTGGGTCCACAGGGCCACGTGGACCTTAGCGCTAACTTTGACCCTGATTTTCATGTTTTAGGGCATATTTGGGGGGGTGTAACATTTTTTTTTTGTTGGGCTCCCGCCCTATATTCTACACTTTTGCCAAATTATTAATTGTTCTCGAGTTATAGCTGAAAAAATAAGCGAAAACATCCATGTAAGCTAAAATATAAAAAATAAACTTGCCCCGAGCACGCCAAACCCCTTTGATGGTATTACAATACTATACTATACTGACACACTCTGACATGAAATTTCTCACCCCCCATGTTGACTGTTGCATTGTGTAATACAGAAAATCAACTTTTATCGGCCATTCTTTTTTGTTGTTTACCCTGACAGTTGTTACCTTATTTTCGTTCACTAAAAATTTTATTAAGCATTCTTATACAATGACTGTCAGCGTAATCTTGAAATATTCTTATCGTAATTGAAATTTTATTTCTATTGTCCCCACTAATATTGATTTGATTTTGTATCCTTTCCTCTCTATGCTATGGATTTAGTCACACATTTCCTGCATATAAATCTCTACTTCCTTAATCCTTTACTACATATATTAGTTTGCATTGCTTTTGTATCCCACTGTTCTTAATTTACATAATATACAAATTCCTATACTATTATGTGTGTGTCCTGTGTCTCATAAGGATTACTCTGGCTTTACAAATATTTAGTTCATTTCTTTGGTAAATAATGTAAATTATTTTGAGGTTTACTCAAAGCCAACCGGAAGAAGATAGATGCCGATTGAATTGAAATTCACTACGATTGGTAAACGATATTTATTACATTGCTGTTATTTGAAAACATTACATTGGCGTACAAACGGATTTTCATGTTTAATTTATTAAAGGAAATATAATGTAGAGAAATGTAAGTTTTGGCTATAACATCGATAGAATTTCAATTTTAACATGTTGTTTCATAGTTGTTGTTTTATGTGTAAATATGTCTTCGTTGTCTTATTTTTTTAGTAAAAAAAGGAAAAATTTTTCTAATATTACGTTTTTTGGATATAAATTTGTTTCCCAATTTACAACACTTACCTGCATAAAACCCTCAGGACAGCCAGGTAATTCCCCCGTGGGGCTTAGACTGGTCTCGTAGCCGTCCACATCGGTGTCGACCATACCCTCGTCAAAGCGACCCACAGTGAAGCTGTCAAATATTATCTAGAAAGAGAGAGAGGAAATAGTTTATTAAAATAAATTTTGTATTGAAAACTACAGAAAATCTGTTGATGAGGATTCCGAAATGGATTTACACATCTCCAGTAAGGATAATAAATTAATAAAGCTTTCAATAAAAATTAACGATTTAATGGAAATCTTATGCGGCATAAAATATTGATAGAAAATAAATATTAATAAAAAAAATAGTACAATTCTGTTCCGCATTTTTCATAGACGGAATAAAAACTATGGTGAAAATAAATATAAAAGTACTTATAGTTAGATTTTTTATATTTTCAGTATTAGTTGCAAACCAACTTTTTAAAAAAGCCCATTCTCTTGTTTTTATATCATTGTACCATTAAAAACAAAAGAAAAATTGCTGTCTAATTGCAATTCTTTAACCAAATTTTTATTGAAAAAAAAAATAGTTTTTAATCGATATTTATAGGTCACATCATTCATGGATTTGTCCCTTCAGTCTTAGGGTATTTAGTGTTCAATTGCCTTTTCTGCACTCAATTAATCATTTACACTTCACACCACAAACTATTTTGGCAAGAGCTGATGAACTTTCATTTTCAATTAGTCGAACAAGGACATATCGTCCTTTGTCCTTGATATTATAGATTGTGTCTATTGTTAGTACATCAGACGGGGACATTTGTTATTTTTATTTATAGTTAATAGACAGATACCGAAATATGTTGTTGGCATACTAGCATTCAGGCAAATTGGGGAGGGAAAAAGATAGAAATCACATGTAAGAAAAAGAGAAATTAACATGTTTGCTGTAATTTACAGAACAAGTCAAAGTTTCTATAAGATATATTAATCCTTTAAACACCGGACGATTGCTAAACAGTCGTGAAGCCCTATCAGGCACAGTTTTGTCCGTGACCACATTTCAACACAACGACCATCAGAGACTTTTAAAAACTCCACCGAATGCCGATCAGAGAAAGTAATGTGCTTTAATTTGCCTTGATGCCGGCCCACATCGGTACAGCCGGTGAAGTCCTTCATCACACTGACGTACGCATCAAACAGCTTGTCGTAAGCAAAAGCTGTTCCTTACCCAATTGGCTAGGAAGCGTAGGTAGAAACTACACCTGGGTAACCTGCCGCTCCTAGCACCATCTATAGATGATGTAAAGGTCAACTAAAATGGACCTGAGAGAACCACCAGTGGACCTCTTTCTGGCCCAAAGCCCCCCGTAGTGGACCCAATTGCGGGGCGTCGATAGTGAGGTCGCTTTAGTGGCTGACCAGCACGAGGATAAGAGTCATTGCCTGGCGTTGGCTTGATGGTCCCAATATTTGTTGCAGCCGGATTCCCTTTAGGGGTGGCTTCTTCTTCCGCGTTCTTCTTCATATAGGATAATAACAACGTTGTGTTATATCGGCTTCTTGCGATAGTTTTGTGGATCCAAGTGGACTTTTCCCTCTGGGGGAGGTTGAAAAAATAACAACATTTACTACCATGGACCTTAGAGAACCACCAGTAGATCTCTTTTTAGCCCAATCTCCCCGTAATGGACTCAATTGCGGGGCGTCGATAGTGAGGTCATTTTAAGTAACTGACCAGCACGAGGATAAGAGTCATTGCCTGGCGTTGGCTTGATGGTCCCAAAATTTGATGCAGCCGGATTCCCTTTAGGGGTGGCTTCTTCTTCATGAAGTAAAATAAGAACGTTGTGTTATATCGGCTTCTTGCGACAGTTTTGTGGTGCCAAGTGGTCTTTTTCCTCTGGGGGAGGTTGAGGCGCAACATTTGAAAGATGGATGGCCATAAGAGGGGCAGTGCATGGAAGATGTGTTTTGCGGAAATTTAAAAATGCCCGATTGGTATAATGTGCCACTTGATGTAAACAATACATGACGGAAATTTGAGTAGGAACGGGCAACTACTACCCGTGCCCGAAAGAGGTCAAAGGTCAGGTTCTTAGTAAATCCTATATTTTTTTTCCTATGTTTGCTTAAGGGATTGTTTTTATTTTCAAATACAATTTATTTATTTTCTCATGGAACCGGCCGTGGCATGATGGTTAGAACACGCTAACTACCATGCGGCAGATCCCATATTGACGTGTGTGGACTGCGTCTCGGCCGTTTTTCCCAACATGGCTGTGAATAGGCAGGTTATAAATGTTCAGGTCGAATGAACTATTATTATGGCTGTTATAATGGGTTCTTTTAAATGGGGCGTGGCACTGCCCCCTTCCACCTGGCTGTAATTCACCAACAAGACATATATATAAGCTTTATACCTCTTATAGTTCATGAGATACAACCTTTCAAAAATGCAAGTTTTATATCAAGCCCACTGATCCGATCTCGCCCATTTTAAGTTGGATCGCAAACTTTGCTGCCAAATGCATCCAAACAAGTTTTTAAGGCGATTGGAAAAACAGTCCTGCAAATATTGCGATTTCACAAATAGGGTCCACGACCACCTGATATGTCAACAATAGAAGTACCCTATTTTCACCACCGAGCACACAGTGAAAATTTCAAAAAGATCGTTCAATCCGTTTTCCAGTCTAGACGGTACTAAAAAATGCAAACAAACAAAGACAAACTCATTTACATATATATAGATTTGACTTTGATCTCTTTGGGCACGTCTTAAAGTAGTCCGATTTTGCTTAAATTTCGACCATAGGAGTTTCATACACTAAAGACCATGGACGCGTGGGTTTGCTTAGCAAAAGTCACTTTCTCTCGTGCAGAAGCCACTTACTCCGTTCCAGGTTTTGAGGGTTAATGCCAGAGACCTAACCTTAATATTAACTCCTTACCAACACCGGTATCAAGCCACCATTCGGGCGTAGTAACGGTCTGCCGCGCTTCTTAGGTTCCAGCATGCCTTCCTCGCCATAGGTGCCTGGAATTGGGTTGGCCCGAGGGTAGAGATTTTACCTTCTTAACCAACGATGATAACGGTGCCTTACACTATCTACAACATGTGACGCGCCTTTTTAATTTTTAATTTTTAATTTTTAATTTTTAATTTTTAATTTTTAATTTTTAATTTTTAATTTTTAATTTTTAATTTTTAATTTTTAATTTTTAATTTTTAATTTTTAATTTTTAATTTTTAATTTTTAATTTTTAATTTTTAATTTTTAATTTTTAATTTTTAATTTTTAATTTTTAATTTTTAATATTTAATTTTTAATTTTTAATTTTTAATTTTTAATTTTTAATTTTTAATTTTTAATTTTTAATTTTTAATTTTTAATTTTTAATTTTTAATTTTTAATTTTTAATTTTTAATTTTTAATTGTTAATTTTTACTTGTAATTTTTAATTTTTAATTTTTTATTTTATTTATTTATACAAATTTTATTCAAATTAATTAATTTCAAAGTTAATTAATAATAAATTTTTTTTTATAATTTGAATTTTTAATTAATTTATTTTTATTAATCAAAAATTAATTTATAATTTACTTTATTTTTTTATTAGTTAATCAAAAATAAATAATTAAATTTAATTTAAATTTTTAACTTTTAAATTAAAATTAATTAATTAAAATTACAAATTTAGTTAATTACAAAAGAAACTAAAAATTATTTTATTTTTATTAATAAAATATAATTAAATTTAAATAAAAATTAATTCATTTTTAATTATTTAAAAATTAATTAATTTTTTTAATTGAATTTATAATTAAAAATTAAACTTAAATATGAGAATTATTAAAATTAATTAATTTTTAATTAAAAAAAATTATTAATTTTTAAAAAATTTATAGTTAAATTTATTTAATTTTTATTAAAAACTAATTATTGAATTTTTAATTAATATATTTTTATTAATCAAAAATTAATTTATAATTTACTTTATATTTTTATTAGTTAATCAAAAATAAATAATTAAATTTAATTTAAATTTTTAACTTTTAAATTAAAATTAATTAATTAAAATTAGAAATTTAGTTAATTACAAAAGAAACTAAAAATTATTTTATTTTTATTAATAAAATATAATTAAATTTAAATAAAAATTAATTCATTTTTAATTATTTAAAAATTAATTAATTTTTTTAATTGAATTTATAATTAAAAATTAAACTTAAATATGAGAATTATTAAAATTAATTAATTTTTAATTAAAAAAATTATTAATTTTTAAAAAATTTATAGTTAAATTTATTTAATTTTTATTAAAAATTAATTATTGAATTTTTAATTAATATATTTTTATTAATCAAAAATTAATTTATAATTTACTTTATATTTTTATTAGTTAATCAAAAATTAATAATTAAATTTAATTTAAATTTTTAACTTTTAAATTAAAATGAATTAATTAAAATTACAAATTTAGTTAATTACAAAAGAAACTAAAAATTATTTTATTTTTATTAATAAAAAATAATTAAATTTAAATAAAAATTAATTAATTTTTAATTATTTAAAAATTAATTAATTTTTTTAATTGAATTTATAATTAAATATTAAACTTAAATATGAGAATTGTTAAAATTAATTAATTTTTAATTAAAAAAAATTATTAATTTTTAATTTATAAATTAAAAAATAAATTTATTAATTTGTAATAAAAAAAAACAGAAATAATTAATAGTAATTTATTTTAGTTAAAAAAATTTATAGTTAAATTTATTTAATTTTTATTAAAAATTAATTATTTTTTTGTAAAAATTAATTAATTAAAATACTTAATTAAAATGAATTTTTATTAAAAATTAAAAATATTATAAATATCCTTTTTTATTATAAGTTTTTTTTTAATATTCTATATGACGCATTCCTTTCATAAGTATCATCTTTTACGTTACTCTCCCAACATATGGCATTGAGGCAGTTACTCACACCCACTTTCTCTGCGTAAACCTGCACACAATCACACATTACCCCAACGAAAAGCGTTTGTAAATATAATCGTATAATCAATCGCTTCACATTATTGTCCTATCGTTTTCTTTATTGTCGCTATTGTTAGGGCGGAACAACAACAGATAACCTACAACGTCACAATCCCAAATATATTTTGTTGTTCTTATTTTTAAATAAACCTGTGAAGTCTAATTTATATTTTAGGGTTTCAGTATTTAGATTATCCTTGAGATATTATTCAATGTGTGTGCATGGTGGTGCTGCTGGTGGTGGCGGTGTGACTTTGTATTACCTTAAGTCCTTGTTGTGAATATTTTATGAACAATTAAATTACAATTTTTTTTTGTTCTTTACTTGTAGGTTGTCCTACTTTTTCTTTCCTTGCTCTGGTAAATTTTAGGTATTCTCGCATTTAAACTTTGTGAGCTGAGCAGGCAATATCACGTATACCGAGAAAACAGGATTAAAAACTGTGTTTCCTCAATTTCCTGGCGAAACGGCGAAACAAAAGGCATTTCGTCCCAAAAAACAGATTGCAGACATTATGAGAAGGGCTGACTGTTGATAAAAGCGGTTTGGTACGAAGATGATGAACGTCAGAGGGGGGGATGAGAAATTAAATTTAGCTTAAAGTAAATTTACTGGCATGTTTTATATTTTAATGAACATGAATGGAAATTTCTTAGTGCAGAGGGAAACGATTAAGGATTAAACTACTAAATAGTTTTCCTTAGCAGTTAGCTCTGCTTCTGCCAAATGGTATTATGAATATCAGGAATTTATTATGATAAAAGACTAAATGAAATAGGATTTAACGAAGTTGGATAATATTTTAAGGAAAGGATAAGAGGGAACTTTTTGCTCCAATTAAATTGTATGTACACAGATATATGTTGATGATCACTACAACTTTTGTAAGGGAGGGAACAATCTGAGCGATAAAAGGAATTTTGCAATTTTTTTTTAAGTTTTATTTGTAATTTTGTAATTTTGTAATATTGTAATTTTGTAATTTTGTAATTTTGTAATTTTGTAATTTTGTAATTTTGTAATTTTGTAATTTTGTAATTTTGTAATTTTGTAATTTTGTAATTTTGTAATTTTGTAATTTTGTAATTTTGTAATTTTGTAATTTTGTAATTTTGTAATTTTGTAATTTTGTAATTTTGTAATTTTGTAATTTTGTAATTTTGTAATTTTGTAATTTTGTAATTTTGTAATTTTGTAATTTTGTAATTTTGTAATTTTGTAATTTTGTAATTTTGTAATTTTGTAATTTTGTAATTTTGTAATTTTGTAATTTTGTAATTTTGTAATTTTGTAATTTTGTAATTTTGTAATTTTGTAATTTTGTAATTTTGTAATTTTGTAATTTTGTAATTTTGTAATTTTGTAATTTTGTTACTTGACAATTCATAGCAATTTTTTTCTTATTATACCATTCCTTTCAGTAACACGCTTTTGCCGCAACTTTTCAACGCCATAAAGCATAGCTATGAACTATTTTATATACAACTACCTTTACCCCGGCTCTGCACTATTATTATTTATCTAAAATAATGATAACATTATAGCCCGAGTGACACTGACATCAGCATTAAGCGACAACTAGCAGCAGTAGCCCGTTTTTTTTCTCTCTGCTCAGCTACAATCTAATTTACTATATGCGAAACGACACTTTCCAACCCACCAACAACAAAAGGCAACAAAAGCTGTGTAAAGTGATGCCGCAAGGATAACATAATATCCTTGTCATTGTTGCTGTTGCTGTAATGTCAGCTTTGCCAACACGTGAATTCATGATACCTGAAGAGACTATAAATGTTTTACACACCAGCTTTCGAGAGTTCGTTGTTCGCATATTTTATGTGTGACATAATCATCCCTTATCCAAGATGGACTTGTCGCCTTTCACTCACTTCACATGATTTGGAGGAATTCCACCTCCAGTCCTTAATGCATTACTCAAGGAAATTTTAGAATCCCCTTTACCTTACCCCTGTTAATGGTACAGGCGACAATTACGTAACTAAAAGTAATTTATAAACATAACAAGTTTGTTGCCGTCTAAACAAAGTTCAACATTTTGTTGGTCCTGTTGGTCGTTTTGTTGATAAAAGGTAGTGATTTTCTTTTTGTTGTTGTGTGTTGATCGTCCTGTCTCCAACAGGTTTTGAGTCAACTCGTTGTGTATAAAACTGCGGTTGTATGGGGGGAATTAAATTTTTTTCTTCTACTCTCGTCACAACATAATTTTAGTTTTACTTTGTTGTCTGGAATGAGGAACGTATGGTAAGTATTTGGGTATTTAGTTTGGGAAAAGCTTGTGGATTATGCGGCATTACTGTCATATGGCAGCCAGCAGCAGGTCATCAACAAAGTGGTGTACCAATGTGACAAGAGGTGTCAGGGAATAAGGGTTATGAAGTGAACAAAAAAATGTTGTTTTTCCTTACAAAAATTTATATTTATCATGGAAGATATTAAGCAGATTTATTGGAGATTGGGGTTGTTCCAGAAAAGATGAGATGAATTACAGGATGTCTTAAGCACTACAAGATTATCAAACTAGCCAGTCAAAAAAATGGTAGGTCTGTGCACTGCAAAGTAAATGCGCACGAGTATTTTTTGTTGGCATAGATGTTATTTTGTATGTGAGGTATCATAGAGGAAAGGTCGAATCTCGGATCGCGACTTGAGACTCTATAGCCACAAGAGAATTTTGATTTGAATCGCATAAGATTAATTCCAGTAGTCATGTTGGCCGGAGACTAGAATATTTCATTCTCTCAGTCAATTTTTTTTAACTTTCTCTATACCATCACCCTTAGGGACGCATTAAAGTAGACGAGTTAGATCCCAAGTATCTTTAGACCAAATTCTTTTCGGCACTTTTTAAGACGATTGAGCTATGTCTGTCTGTCTGGCTGGCTGGATGGTGAGTAGGATAACTCGACTAAACCTTAACGGTTCGGTATGGAAACTTACCAGTATTAATGTGTTTGAATACTAACTAATGAAATTGTAAATTGGCAAATAAACCCACTAATTCTGGTACCTCCCATAAAAATGATCGAGTTGACCCTCATAGCCATCTGTTTTGTAAGTACACTGTGCAGTTATAAAAAATTGAATCACCCTTTCTGGTACCTCCCATACAAAACACCTTTTTGGGAAATATAATATTTTTTTCACAACTTCCAAACCGGCACCTGGGGGTTCCTGGTCAGTTCCTTTATCTTGTGTTTGGAGGCAAAACCACAGAAACCCTAAATATTTGACACACCCTTTCTGGTACCACCCATATAAATAACAGATTTTCCCTTTCTTTTTTTCGGTTCCTCCTTCTTTTTCTCTTTCTCTTTATTTTACTGTTTCTCTTTATTTTTTTCTTTCTCTTACTTTCCTATTTCCTTCACTTCCCATTATATTTCTTTTTTTTCACTCGTTTTCGTTCTCTTTTTCCATTTACTTTTTCCATTCTTTTACCCTCCTCTTTCTCTTTCTTTTTTCTTTCTGTTTTTCTATAACATTCTCTTTACGTCCTTTCTCTCTTTCTTTTTTCTTTCCCATTTTTATTTTTCTTTCTATTTCTCTTGAACTATCACTTTCCCTTTGTCTTTCTTTCATCCTTCTTGTCCTCTTTCTATTTCTTTTTATCTATTTTTATATTTATGTTTCTATTTTGTGATTTTGTTATCTTTATCTTTCTCCTTCTTTATTTCCTTTCGTGTCTTTTTTCTCCTTTTTCTTTTCCACCTTCTTTTCTGTTTATTTCAGAACGAAACACTCTTCTTTAATTTTATCGTTCTCTGTGCACTTTTTATCCTCACTTTCTTCTTCCTTTTCCTTTTCCCCTTTCTATTTCTCTTTGACTATATCTTTAACTGTGTCTTTCCCGATAACTTTCTCTTTCTTGTTTTTTTTCTTTTCCTTTCTCTATTTGCTTCTTTTTATATTTCACTTATCAATTTTTAAAAATTTTCTAATTATTTGGTATTTTTATTAATTTTTGTGTATCCTTTTGTTTCTTTTCCTCTTTCTCTATCTCTTTTTCCTTTTTACCGTTCTATCTTCTTCTCTTTGTCATTGTATTAATTTCACACTTCTCTTTCATTTTCTCTTTTTATTATTTTTTTATTCGATATCTTTTATCCTTCTCTTTCTCTTCTTTTTTCTTTTAATTGTTTTTCTGTTCGCTTTCTTTTTATGTTTCTTGTTGTTTTTCTACTTTGATATTTTTTCCTTTTCACTTTCTTTTCCCCATTGCCCTATCTTTATCTTTATCTTTATCTTTATCTTTATCTTTATCTTTATCTTTATCTTTATCTTTATCTTTATCTTTATCTTTATCTTTATCTTTATCTTTATCTTTATCTTTATCTTTATCTTTATCTTTATCTTTATCTTTATCTTTATCTTTATCTTTATCTTTATCTTTATCTTTATCTTTATCTTTATCTTTATCTTTATCTTTATCTTTATCTTTATCTTTATCTTTATCTTTATCTTTATCTTTATCTTTATCTTTATCTTTATCTTTATCTTTATCTTTATCTTTATCTTTATCTTTATCTTTATCTTTATCTTTATCTTTATCTTTATCTTTATCTTTATCTTTATCTTTATCTTTATCTTTATCTTTATCTTTATCTTTATCTTTATCTTTATCTTTATCTTTATCTTTATCTTTATCTTTATCTTTATCTTTATCTTTATCTTTATCTTTATCTTTATCTTTATCTTTATCTTTATCTTTATCTTTATCTTTATCTTTATCTTTATCTTTATCTTTATCTTTATCTTTATCTTTATCTTTATCTTTATCTTTATCTTTATCTTTATCTTTATCTTTATCTTTATCTTTATCTTTATCTTTATCTTTATCTTTATCTTTATCTTTATCTTTATCTTTATCTTTATCTTTATCTTTATCTTTATCTTTATCTTTATCTTTATCTTTATCTTTATCTTTATCTTTATCTTTATCTTTATCTTTATCTTTATCTTTATCTTTATCTTTATCTTTATCTTTATCTTTATCTTTATCTTTATCTTTATCTTTATCTTTATCTTTATCTTTATCTTTATCTTTATCTTTATCTTTATCTTTATCTTTATCTTTATCTTTATCTTTATCTTTATCTTTATCTTTATCTTTATCTTTATCTTTATCTTTATCTTTATCTTTATCTTTATCTTTATCTTTATCTTTATCTTTATCTTTATCTTTATCTTTATCTTTATCTTTATCTTTATCTTTATCTTTATCTTTATCTTTATCTTTATCTTTATCTTTATCTTTATCTTTATCTTTATCTTTATCTTTATCTTTATCTTTATCTTTATCTTTATCTTTATCTTTTTTGCCCTTAAATTTTCTCTTTCTTTCTAAAGATCGTGTTTTTCTCTTTCGCCAATTCTTTCAACAAACGTTGTTCGTTGACGTTTTCGCATGCCACCCTCGTCTTCTGTTCACCAACATCACGACCCTCTTTTCACTTACGTGTATTGTGATATTCATGAACTCATCTTTACAAGGACTTTTGTGCTTATGCACACTCACTCATACATCTACGTACATATAACATTTGTGTTCACATATCATCCTCATCATTCACAGATTTTTGCCGTTTGTTTCCTTTTTTGTGGTTAAACTCCACTCTCGCACCCAAACACACACAAATACTGAGAATTGTCCTTGTTCACACACCCACACAAACACAAATACGAATACGAATACAAAAGGGGTTTTTATCGCCACCATAGCATATCTCTAGCACTTACCTGTACAATGTCACCTTGATCATGTCCTGATGCTGTGAATGTTAAGTGACATAAAAACGGGAGTTTATTCCACTGTGGTGTTGGCACCTTAATGGAGTACGTTCGTCCAATGTCGCCGTAATAGGTGCGGTTACAAACTGAAATGACACCAGAGAAAACAAGAAATACTAGAGTTGATGAATCAGATAGAATTAAACAGGGTGGAGGGGGGAGGAAATGGCGCGTACTCTCGCCTTGTCTATAGAAAGGACATAAAAGATTTTGTGGGACTCACAAGAGCGTAGAAGCTGATAAATCATCACACAGCAGGTATAAATCAACAATAACAACTAGAGAGCCCAACAAAGATGTGCATTGTACAACGTACATATTTAAGAATGTTGCACTAGTTTTCGGTAAAAATAGAATTTTAAATTTTAGAAAAATAACACATTTTAAAAGTTTTCACCAAACAACAAAACCACTTTATAGAATATATTAATTATTGCAATGTACTGCGTAAGCAGTGAATCATTAAATTACTCTATTGTTTATCATAAAGAAAATTTATTCCGTTTTCCGCCTGAATTTTAATAACATTTGTGGGTCCTTTCAATTACGCCAAAGTTTTAAATTAAATTACGCATAAATAATATAATTTCCGCCCACAACAATTGTCAATACGCTTTAAGAAGCGAAAGGGTTTCTTGGTATTCTTCCCCTCCTTCTCCTTGTGACTTAATGTCTTTTGCAGGCCTTTTTTGCAATACTCTGCGCTATAAGTAAGTTATTCAACATTTCCAAGGCCGTGGGAAGTTAACACATTACTCGCTCTCTTTCCCTCTCTCTCTCTCATTCTCTGCTGGTAGCGGGCAAATCAATTCATCTTTTGTTTTATCGTTCAGCCATTAAAGCCAAGGATGTGGAAACTAGAGAAGGAGTGCCGACACTTTCCAGGAATTGTAAGATATTTACATTGTGTATTGTAAGTAGATGAATTATTTTTTAATGTGAATGTTTAATTTTTTTTTGAGAAGTTTCTGCGAATTGAATAATAACAAAAATTATTATATTTGTTAAATACCAGTAGGATTTTAAGACAGAGTATACGTGATGGTCGGAGCAGTTATGTAAGGCAGCATGTGGAAAAAGATTGTAAGAGTTTTGTCCATCTGAAGAATGTTTGAATAGAATCTCAAAAAAGCGATCATGATAAATTTTGATTAATTTTATATAAAAATATAAAAATATAAAAATATAAAAATATAAAAATATAAAAATATAAAAATATAAAAATATAAAAATATAAAAATATAAAAATATAAAAATATAAAAATATAAAAATATAAAAATATAAAAATATAAAAATATAAAAATATAAAAATATAAAAATATAAAAATATAAAAATATAAAAATATAAAAATATAAAAATATAAAAATATAAAAATATAAAAATATAAAAATATAAAAATATAAAAATATAAAAATATAAAAATATAAAAATATAAAAATATAAAAATATAAAAATATAAAAATATAAAAATATAAAAATATAAAAATATAAAATTCTAAAAATATAAAAATATCAAATTATAAAAATATAAAAACATAAAAAAATAAAAATGTGTCCTCCAGGACAGTTTCCTGTTGATGATAATCTTAAGATACTTAAATAAAATTAAGGTTCTATATAAAAAAAATTTCACATCAGTACGAAGTTACTTCCTACAAGAAATTTTAGTAAGACTATGTATGTAAATCAATTCACCTGACGGAAATTTCAGTTATATTTGAATCTACCAAACTACTTATTACAAAAAATTCAAGCCCAGCAGTCTTTAAACGTTTGCGTGTATCACACACGTTGCCTGTAATTAACACAAGTACTACGGTTATAATTAAATTGTATCTATATATAAATACACATCTCTCACTTTCTACCTTCTGAGTTACTATGAAATAAATCGTCCCTTTATTAAAACAATTTGTTCTTCCCCCCTACCACTTACCACATTTCGTGTCCTATTTTTGTTTAATTTAATTTCGTTTTGTTCTATTTTTGAGAGTATCTCCTCTCCCCCCTCCCTTTGAAAGCATGTGTGCTCCAATGTATATTTACATAAATTACTTAGTTAAATATAAAAATAAAAATTACAAAAGTGGGAAAGTTACTTATTGTCAGAAAGAAACAACAACAAAAACCAAGCAGGACAATTCTGGCGGAAAAATGTTCACCAACATTGAAGTATATAATACAATAGCACACACACACACACACACACACCTATAAACAATATATTTAGCTGAGTAGCAATATGTATAGGAGTGTGTGCGTGAGTGTGTGTGTGTAATCTGTCAAGCTAGTGACTTCAGCACATAGCAATTTACATCCATCTCACAGGAAAGTGAACAAAACTGAAAAGAAATTCATCATTTTTTCATATTTCGTGCAAGTTACTAACCATAAAAGGCAAACGTAATCAAAGACAATGTGACCAATGTCTCTGTGCTGTATGGTCTTCATAGCAGTCCTCCATCCCCATCACCTCAAAAGGGATACATCCTGTGAGGAATTTTTAAATTTGTTAACAATGTTTTCTTATGACAACCAAAAAAGAGTTGGGTATGAACAATATCCCAAATAAAAGAAAAATATGGAACAATGACAATGATGAGACGATTTCCGGGTACGAAGAGAACAAAATATTTGACAAAAAAGTAAACAAACGTTATAACTCGGGTAAGCATTTTTCGGGTATTCTGTTGACATTGAAACAGGAGAAACTAAGATGCAGAGATGCTCTTTTGGCAATGTATAAGTAATAGGACGTACGCCATTGTAGACATTTTACGAACATAGACAACAAAAGTTTTGCGTACATCAATTCATTAAGAAGACAAATCAAGGGAGAACACAATTTGCGTGTTGGGTGAAACCGTAGTGGATTTAAGGCAAACACACTAATGCCAAGAAAAATACGGGAGCAGCATGTGGGTAAGCAGTTGAAAAGCTTCATTAGTTAAAATAAAAGAAAGAAAGAATCCAACTAGAATATGAGACCGCTCATAGGCAGAACTTGGAACGGTCGGTAACTTTTTTCTAAATTTTTCAAAAGTTAAGACAAAAACTGGTAAAGTAATGTTAAATACTGATATTAAACTACAGCTTTAATCGTAGTAAATGACCCAAAAAAGGGGCAATTTGTAAGGGAGGTGGCAGTAGTTTTTGACCGAATGGTCTCATCATAGAACTCAACCGCGCTTAAAGTAAGTAAGCTTTTTTTACTAAATTACAGCTTGGTTGATTTTAAATTACTGGTGTAATCCCGTGTACTCGTTTGTCTCTCCCCCCAAAAGTTGGATTATGTATGGGAGGTGGTAGTTGTATTTGACCGCTCGGACTCACCTTAGAACTCAACCTCCGTTTGGAGGAAAGAAGAAAGAATACAGAATTTTAGCTCGATAGCTGGTAAACTACGACTGTGATCGCAGGGACGTACGCCTCAAAAAAGGGGCAATTTTTAGGGGGGTTGGGAGTAGTTTTCTACCGATTGGGCTCATCTTATAAATTACCCTCCGCTTAGAGGATAGAAGCTAGCATACTCGATAGCCTCAAAAAGGGGCAATTTGTAGGGGAGGATTGGGTAGTTTTTGACCGATCGGACTCATCTTAGAACTCAACCTCTGCTTAGAGTAGGGAAGCTGGTATACTAAATTACAGCTTGTTTGATATTAAACTACTGCTGTAATCGGAGGGACAGACAGACGGACAACCCCAGAAAGTGCGATTTTGTATGGGAGGCTGTAATCGCAGGGACAGACCCCAAAAAAGGAGGAGTTTGTATGGGAGGTGGAAGTAGTTTTTGGCCGATCAGGCTCATCTTAGAACTCAACCTCCGCTTAGAGTAGGCAAACTTGTATACTTAATTACAGCAAAAATGATTGATCTTAGACTACGGCTGTAATCTCAGGGACAGACCTCGAAAATGGGAAGTTTGTATGGGAGGTGAAAGTAGTTTTTGACCAAACGGGCTCATCTTAGAATATAACCTACGTTTAGAGGAAAGAAGCTAGCATACCGAATTTCAGCTAGATGTGTCTTAAACTACGGCTGTAATCGCTGGTACAGACAGACGGACACCCCAAAAAGGGGGTGTTTGCATGGGATTTCCCTCCGCTTAGAAGCTAGCATACCGAATTTCAGGTCGATTGCTGTTAAACTACGATTGTGATCGCAAGGACGGACGCCCCAAGAAAGGAGCAAATTGTATGGCAGGTGGGAGTAGTTTTTGACCGACCGGGCTCATCTTAGAACTTAGCCTCCCCTTTAAGAATATAAGTCTACATCCAAAATATCAGCTCGATAGCTCTTAAACTACGACTGTTATCGTAGGGACAGTTAGACGGACAGACGGTCACCTGTAAATCGACTAAGATTTCGATGCCGATCATTTATATATATATATCTATATATAGCAGCTTTCCCGGCTCGCGTTGCTTCACAATGAAGTGAATTCAAGCAATTCAGATACAATTCGAAGCTTCATAAACAAACGAACTCCCCATTTATCCGATTGGATAAAGTTAATTTAGTCCCTTTTTTGAACCCTAAAAGTATGAATTTCAAAAGATACATTTGTAACGCACAACTAAATTGGACTGGTACCCTATCTCAGTCTATAGGGAACATGCCCATATACGTTCGATCTGGGTGATGTTACCAGTATAATCGCTGTTTGGGTTTTTTTTATCCCTAAATGTTCGAATTTCTAAAAACCCCATCTGAAGGCTCTCTAATTCTGTAGGTAAGTAATGCTATATACATTTTCGTAACTCTACCATTTGGTCTGGACGATAGAACCGTTTTAACTCATTTTCGGTATTATCACATCTAAAGAACGAATTCGAAAAATGACTTCATATTTCGAAAAATTACTTACCTCCTTATCTCCTTCTAATTCTATAAGGAGCAAGCATCATATCATTAGCCGGTGTGGGCGACAGAAATATTTTTATCCATTTTACGATTGTTTTACCCAGAAATATCGGATTTCGAAAAAACATTTAATTCAATATGATAGTGAGCATGCCTATATCAATTTTCTTAATAATAGCTTTAGCCGTTTAGTCTGGGTGATGATAACAGCTTTATCTCTTATTGGTAATTTTTACACCTAAAGGAACGTATTTTTAAAAATCCAATCTAAGTTGACGTTTTCTCGAAAAGGGGGTACAATCTACCCAAATTTCATCATCCTATCTACAGCGAGTGAATATTTCATGTACCATTACCATTTACATATGACCGATTGAAATTTGGTTAATGTGGGCAGTAAGGTGGGTCGCACTTCATACAAATAAAAAAAGTTTTGCCGGTCACCCCCTAGAATGAAAGATAATTTAAAAACGAATTCAAAAAAAATTTTTATTTTTTTTGCCACGCCCCTTGACCCCGCGCATTGGGTTTTTTGTTTCCTGTGTCTGCATTTATAGTCCGATCGTAATGTGTGACATATCAGTGTTTTTGGACTGACAACAGCTACATTTTCTTCTCTGATCACTTTTGACTCCGACGTCAAATTCTAGAAGTTTCTACCGGAATCTCGGTTTTTACCCCCCTAAGTCAAATTTTTTTCGTAACGATAAAAAAGTTTTTTGAATTCCATGATATTTTCTCTTTTATCGTATATATTTTTATTCATAAACAAAAAGTTACAGAGGTTTAAAAAACAAAATACGACCACGCCAACATTTGTAAACAATGAGCTTTGGCCTTTAGCGACGTCAAAATTGATTTTTTTAAACCTCTGTAACTTTTTTGTTTATGAATAAAAATATATACGGTAAAAGAGAAAATATCATGGAATTCAAAAAACTTTTTTATCGTTACGAAAAAAATTTGACTTAGGGGGGTAAAAACCGAGATTCCGGTAGAAACTTCTAGAATTTGACGTCGGAGTCAAAAGTGATCAGAGAAGAAAATGTAGCTGTTGTCAGTCCAAAAACACTGATATGTCACACATTACGATCGGACTATAAATGCAGACACAGGAAACAAAAAACCCAATGCGCGGGGTCAAGGGGCGTGGCAAAAAAAAAATAAAATTTTTTTTTGAATTCGTTTTTTAAATTATCTTTCATTTTAGGGGGTGACCGGCACAACATTTTTTATCGACCCACCCTAGTGGGCAGTGTCACGCCCCTTTGTCTAATTATGTTTTCATGTAGCCTATGATAGAGGCCCTACGGATATTACTACACAGTGTAAATTTCTTTGCAATCGGCCCATTTATTTCGATGAGATGACGATTTTTTCAAAAGGGGCATGGCAACGCCCATTTCCGAGCTAGGCGTAGTTCTTCTTGTACCAGTAACATTTGAAGCGTATCACATCGTCATACCTCTAATGCATCATGAGATATGACCGATTGAAATTTCGGTTTATGTGGGCGGTGCCACGCCCCTTTGTCTAATTATGTTTTCATGTGGCCTATGATCGAGGCCCTATAGATATTATTACACAAAGAAATTATAATTGCAAGCTGTCCATTTATTTGGCCCACATACTGATTTTTTTTTAAAGGGGCGTGGCATCGCCCTCTTTACACAAACAAAGTATTTTCTCTTAAACGACCGATAGACGTACCAAATCTCGACTTCATACCTATAATGGTTTAAAGGATACAGCCATTTATAAATTCGAGTTGTATGGAGTGGTGACACACCTATTTTACCCCCTTGCACTCCGAAAGGTGTAAAATAACGAATTGATTTTAATGTCTGTTTATGCAATTCTTCAAAAAGTGATAAAATTTTTCTAATTAGTCCGCTTATGTACAGCTATGGGCAGGGAGCTCTCTCGGAGGTTCAAGAGCATAAGAATTCGTATCGATACTAAGAAGTTATAACAAAACACAACAAATAAAACATTGAACCACAAGCACATGCAAGGCTTTCAATGTAGTGGTGCCTATAGCTGCTTATGTATGAAGAGAATGTTACCATTAGAATTTCTGTCTCTCTCTCCCTCTCCTTCTTGTATCAAAGAGAATAACACAAACGTATAAATAAACAACGTGGCACTATAGAAGATGAAAGATCATCTGCTGCATGATTGCCCCCACTTGTATTGAGAGTCTCAATTTGAGACAGCGGTGATTTCATGCCTCTTGTCACCTAGTCCTTGTGCCCGGAACTTTGATTGTGACTCTTACTGCTATAGCATACATGAAAAAAGTCATCAGTTCCATGTTCTAGGAACTCTTTATACATTTTTTCAACTATTTTCACAAAGTAATTATTATTTTATTTTTCTTTTCTTTGACGTTGAAAAGTAAATCCCCCCCATCACAACTTTTCAAACAGGTGTTTGCTTTGCCAAGCACGTGTAAATTATTTTCATTTGTTCTATTTTAATATTTACCTAATCAAAACTTTTTAATTTTATTTAACTACACCAAAAAAAAAACGCAAAAAATTAAGCAATAACAATAAAAACGTAATAAAAGCCTTTTTTGGGGGGGGGCTATGTACTTTATTTTTGTGCCAACTTTGTTATCATTGTTCTTTTTTTTTTTTGTTTTTTGTTTTGTATGAAAACTTTTCTCTCTGTTTGATGGTTCCCCTCGTCTTCTCTCTCAAATATTTACTTTACATATTGTTTCAATTCGTTTGTAGATTTTTACGACAAGAGAGTCGAGTGTGGGTGTAGTGGTTGGTATGTCATGTTTGGACTGGAGGGACTAACGGTGTGCGGTAGATATGCAATATATTAATTTGCGTAAACTTTATAGACGACAGCAGTGGTGAATGTGGTAATATTTGGCATGGAGGATTTTTTAAGAGTAAGTCGCCACAAAAATTGAAAAAAGTCAGGAAGTCAAAATTGACTTCGAAGTCAAAAGTGACTAAAGCAAAAACGGAGCCTTTGACAAAATAAGAACAACGGTACAGGTTTTGTTTCGATATCACACCACTTAACAAGGCACCCCAACCTATTTATACATATAAAAGGCTTGGGTGACTGACTGATCACTCCCCAGCCAACAGACCTAAAGCTAGAACCGTGAAATTTAGAATGTAGGTTACTTCTTTGACGTAGCCACGCACAAAGAAGGGATTTTTAAAAATTCGGACTGCAAGGGAGTAAAATAGGCGTGGCACTGCCCCATTCAATTTGAATTTTGAAATGGCTTTATTTTTTAAACGATATGATACGTATATCGGTCGTATAAAATTCTTTGTTTGTGGAAACAGGGCGATGCCATGCCCATTTTTAGAAAATCATTATATGGACCAAATAAATGGACTGATTGCAATTGTATTTTCTTTATGCAATACTATCCAAAGGCCCTCTATCATAGGCTACATGAAAACATAATTAGACAAAGGGGCGTGACACCGCCAACATAAACCGAAATTTCAATCGGTCATACCTCAAGAGCCATTAGAGTTATAAAAATGAGATATGGTACATATGTTACCGATACAAAAAAAATTACGTCTTGCTGGAAAATGGGCGGTGCCATGCCTCTTTTGAAAGAGATCGTTATATGGGCCAAATAAATGGGCCGATTGCCATGAAATTTACACTGTGTAGTACTATCCGTAGGATCTCTATCATAGGCTACATGAACACATAATTAGACATAGGGGCGTGCTAATGCCCACATAAACCAAAACTCCAATCGGTCATATGTAAATGGTAATGGTACATGAAATTTTCACTGGCTGTAGATAGGATGATGAAATTTGGGTAGATTGTTTCACCTTTTCGAAAAAACGTCAGCTTAGAATGGTTTGTTGGAAATTTGTACCTTTAGGGGTAAAAAATACCAACAAGGGATAAAGCTTTACCATCACCCAGACAAATTGGCTAAAGCTATTACCAGGAAAATTGATATAGACATGCTCACTATCAAATTGGATTACAGGTTTTTTCGAAATCCGATATTTCTGGGTGAAAAATCGTAAGAGGGCTAAAAATGTTACTGTCGCCCAGACCAACCAGACTACCGATATGATCCTTGCTCTTTTTGGAATAAGTATTAGATAAGGAGGGAAGTAATTATGCAAAATTCGAAATATGAAATATGAAATATGAAATATGAAGTAATACAATCACATAAATGGGGTGGTCGTTCGTGTTACAAAGCGTTTGAATTTTACCTGTATTGCTTAAATGCATAAGAAGATTCATTGTATGTACGGACGAAGCAACGCGAGCCGGGAAAGCTAGTATATATATAAAAGGCTTGAGTGACTGACTGATCACTCCCCAGCCCAATTGGCTAAAGTTTAGTTTTTGTAATATGGAGTGCCGGTTCGTTTTTAAGACGTAGGCGCGTACTATGAAGGGTTTCGGTTTGCAAGAGGGCAAAAAAGGCGCAAAATGTATCTCATAAATCATTATAGGTAAGAAGAAGAGATTTGATACATATGTTGGTTATGCAAGAAAAATTCCTTTTTTGTCGAAAGTGGGCGGTGCCACGCCCCTTTTACAAAAATTTGAATCGGTCATATCTCACCAGCCAGTAGAGCTATGAAGATGAGATTTGCAACATATGTTACTGGCAAAAGGAGGATTGCCCCTCGTTTGAAAATGGGCAGTGCCACGCCCCTTTTGAAAAATTCGTTATATCGATCATATTAAAGAACCACTTGTAAAAAAACTTTCTCAGTTTCTATCTTATGACTGACACAACACTTCGCATACCTTCTGAGTCGTAGTTGAGTGGTAAAAGAACCAATAAAGGTATTAAACTGGTACTGTCATTCAGATCTGAGAAACTGTTGGGGTTGCAAAAATATAAAGGGTGAGCGGTGGAGGCATATTTTATAAAAAATTTATTTATGTATAGAAGCCTCCTTTGCTAC
Organism: Muscina levida; assembly: GCA_964034835.1. Lineage (NCBI taxonomy): Eukaryota > Metazoa > Arthropoda > Insecta > Diptera > Muscidae > Muscina > Muscina levida. Next base: position 135,801,984 of record OZ035883.1, read on the forward strand.
ATATGTTACTGGCAAAAGGAGGATTGCGCCTGGCTTGCAAATGGGCGGTGCCACGCCTCTTTTGAAAAAATTCGTTATATCGGTCATATTAATGAACCGCTTGTAAAAAAACTTTCTCAGTTTCTATCTTATGACTGACACATTACTCCCCAGACTTTCTGTGACGTAGGTGAGTGGTAAAAGGACCGATAAAGGTATAAAACTGGTACTGTCGTTCGGATCTGAGCAACTGTTGTGGTTGCAAAACTATAAAGTGTGGGCGGTGGAGGCATATTTTATAAAAAAAATTATTTTTGTATATAAGCCTCCTTTGCTACATATGTTACTGGCAAAAGATAATTGCGCCTGGCTTGCAAATGGGCGATAGGCTAATGCTCGAGAACACTTATTTTATAAAACACGGTTGATGATAAAGGGGCTGAGATGATAGAGAGACTGTTAGTGTTTCAAAAATATAAAGGGTCGGTCAAACATTTGACTTCTCTAGAGCAGTTAGAGCGGTGGAAGCAAATTTTTTTAAAAAAAATTGATTTTTGTATGGAAGCCTTCTTAGGGGATGTAGATGGGGGGATGGTATGTTTGGGAAAATTGTTAGGAGGGGGATCGGTAACACATTTTACCCCGATTTTGGGGCAGTTGAGGTGTTTGTTGTGGATTTTTTCCCCTTCCCCACCAACTTTGACCATGATGCGCAATCATTGACCCACACTAATGCACAGTATGTTCAGATCACTTCTTGTCAGCCCCAAGAAGCTAGGATCGGGCATGGAGGTCTAATAAGCCAAGCTCATTAGATAAGTTTTAGCAACAAGAAATGGTAACAACAACATGCCATACAATTGGTGGTCAAACTATCTCCAGTAGTCGACATAATACTATGCAGTTGCTGTCGACAATATATAAGGTCGGTAATGAAAGAAATATTGACGACTGCAACAGGAATCGATCCCTAGATCACCTACATGATAGCAGCGTATTCTAAGCATCATGCTGCGGCTGGCCCCAATTGGCTAGACTCCAATAAAATAGCTTTAAGATGCTGTTCTTTCATTTTAAACACTATATGAGTTTAAGACTTCTTTTGTCTACAACATCAGTAGATTTCCCGCGGCATCTCTTATAAAATCGGAAGTTTTATTTTGACAAGCTTTTACATAATTTTTAACTTATTACGTCTCACTTTACATCTTCATATAGCAGTTGGCGTATACTTAATATGGTGTAAAGTACTAACTATATAGCGTATGAGTAATATTAATTTACCGAACCTATAAGTAGCCAATTAGATTGCCTTTAGGCGATGTTCTTTCACTATAATCTCTAAATGCATTTAAGATCCATTTTCTCTTCAGCATCAGTAGATTTTTTAAGCTATCTCTTATAAAATCATATATTTGTTTTGCTTTAAACACAAATTGACAAACTATTAAAAAATTTTTACTTATTGTTAAGAACTTAACATCTTCGGTTATTCATTGGCGTATACTTAATATCGTGTAAAGTACTACATAATTAATGTTAATTTACTAAACTAAACAAAACTACCTATAGGTTGCCAATAAAAATGGCCTTTAGGCGCTGTTCTTACATTATAAGTCCTAAATAAATTGTAGACCCCTATTCACAACAATATCAGTAGATTTCCCAAGGAATCTCTTATAAAATCAAAGTTTGGTTACTTATTGCATCGAATTTTACCTATTCATTTAAAAGTTGGCGTATGATTACTACGGTTCAAGCAAATACAAAGCGTATGAATAATATTAACTCACTAAACTACACGAAAACTACCTATCGGCGTTAGATTTTCATTATAAACCCATTAATAAATTTAAGACTCCTTTCCATCCTTTTCATCTTCCGCAGCTTTCCCCAATAGTATCTCTCATAAAAATGTCGTTTAAATAAATACAAAAAAATGACAAATTCGCTTCTCTACAGAACCCCACCACAGTCAGCTACCGCTGTAAATCTCGTAGGGACGACCGACCCATGGTCCATTCATTTGATTTGATTTTCATCGTAAACTTACCCGTACAATGGCGTGGCTCATCGCTGCCATCCTCACAGTCAGCTTTGCCATCACAATATTTATCCAATGGTATACAAATACTGGTGCTTCCTTTGCAAGGATATTCCGAAACTCTACAGGCGATTACAATTGTAATTGCCAGTTGCACAAAGATGAGCAGGCAGCCATAGCATTTTATCCATTTGCTCGTTACGGACATCTGGAATGGAAGAAAGAACAGAACGTAGGAATAAATGAATGAATGAGCGACGTTGTGAGTTGGGGCAGGGGGTATAAAAAGCAATGTGAATAGTAGCACTAAATGGGAAGTAGAACGTAACATAACGTTTGCTTCCTCCCTCCCGCTCTCTCTCTCCACTCTCTCTTTATATACATTTAGTTACAGTAGTACAGTAAAGTATATTTGGGTAACGAACGGCAAAATTTCGCCAAAGGAAGGTGAATTGACTCTTTGCTAAACTAATGTCTACAAAGCTGAAATGGTGGAAAATGGTTATGAGCGATAGCAAAAGGGGAAAAGCGACAACTGCACAGCATAGCACAGAAAAAACACACACACACAAACCCAAGCAACCAACCAACTCGCACAAGAAAATGTAACTTTTGTTATATTGTTATAATGGAAAATGATAAATGAGTATTTATACGAACGGCTTTGAACCTACACAAATACTACACATACACACACACACATACATAGATTTTAATGTATCCTTTAGTAAATGTCTGCAATCATCTCAGGAATCCTACGCTAAGAATTTCTAAAGATTCTGTGAGCATGACTTGGCAAAAATGAGAAAAGCAACAACAACAACGTAAATATATAAAAGTTGATTTTGTATAATAAAATGTTGTGGCTGTGAAATGATAGATTTGACAAAGCGTAAATAAATCGTTGTATTGAAATTTCTAAAGTGGATTGCATAATGTTTTTTTCCACTAGCTTTTGACAGATAGATGAAAAAGAACAAGATGATGAAGCTCACAGATATTTTAGACGTAGAAATCAACAAAGTCCTTAGGGCCATCAGTGTGATGGCAAAGTGGCAACGGAAATGAATTATAAACGCATCTTCTTTAGCGTCTACTTCATGACCAGCTGGGTAGCTGTCATTTCACTTTGTTGTTGTTGTTGTTACAATGTCATAATGTGCTCGTTGAAATGTTACAGATCTAGCGGTAGTATGCAATGTGTTACCTTAAATAGTGAAGGTAGGGAATTTGTGTTTTTTTTTGGAATTAGATTGCTTTCATTAGAGAATTTGGCTTTAGCTGTTAAATAGCATGGAAAATGGGAAATCTTTGCTAATGAGGGTATTTTTTGATGAATGTAGTTTATAATAAAGTCCAGGTATAGTGTTAATGGTGAGAAATTACAGTCACTATTAACTTATTGTTATATATAAAGTGCAATATTTTTTTGCATCTAATAACTTAACCCCTGCTTAGAGGATAGAATCTTCCATACCAATATCCAAAAGCTCGATAACTCTTAAACTACGACTGTAATCGCAGGGACAGACCTTAAAAAGAAGGGGGGGTTTGTACGGGTGGTGGGGGTAATTTTTGACAGATCTTACTCTTCTTAGAACTTAACATCCGCTTTGAGGATAGAAGCTTTCATTCCAGATTGCAGCTCGGTATTTCTGAAACGACGACTGCAATCGCGACGACAAACCCCAAAAAGGGGCAACTTGTCTGGGAGATGGGACTACTTTTTGACCGATCCTGATAATCATAGTATTCAATATCCGCTTAGAATATAGGTTGCATAAAAAATTTCAGCTCATTATTTTTTCAAATGCAAGGGGACAAGCCCCAAAAAAGGGGGGGGTGTTTGTACGAGACTTGAGTGTAGCTTTTGTCCGATTTTGCTCATCTTAGAACTAAACCTCCGCTTAGAGGAGATAAGCTTGTATACCAAAAGTCGATAGCTCTTGAATAAAGTTTATAATTGCAGGGATAGACAGACGGACGCCCCTACAAAGGAGGTGATTGTATGGGAGGTGGGACTAGTTTTTGACCGATATTGCTAATCTGAGAAATCTACCTACGCTTTCAGAATAGAATATTAGATACAACATAGTTCATAGATCATAGATCATAGATCATAGATCATAGATCATAGATCATAGATCATAGATCATAGATCATAGATCATAGATCATAGATCATAGATCATAGATCATAGATCATAGATCATAGATCATAGATCATAGATCATAGATCATAGATCATAGATCATAGATCATAGATCATAGATCATAGATCATAGATCATAGATCATAGATCATAGATCATAGATCATAGATCATAGATCATAGATCATAGATCATAGATCATAGATCATAGATCATAGATCATAGATCATAGATCATAGATCATAGATCATAGATCATAGATCATAGATCATAGATCATAGATCATAGATCATAGATCATAGATCATAGATCATAGATCATAGATCATAGATCATAGATCATAGATCATAGATCATAGGTCATAGGTCATAGATCATAGATCATAGATCATAGATCATAGATCATAGATCATAGATCATAGATCATAGATCATAGATCAAAGATCATAGATCATAGATCATAGATCATAGATCATAGATCATAGATCATAGATCATAGATCATAGATCATAGATCATAGATCATAGATCATAGATCATAGATCATAGATCATAGATCATAGATCATAGATCATAGATCATAGATCATAAAACGTAGATCATAGATCATAGATCATAGATCATAGATCATAGATCATAGATCATAGATCATAGATCATAGATCATAGATCATAGATCATAGATCATAGATCATAGATCATAGATCATAGATCATAGATCATAGATCATAGATCATAGATCATAGATCATAGATCATAGATCATAGATCATAGATCATAGATCATAGATCATAGATCATAGATCATAGATCATAGATCATAGATCAAAGATCATAGATCATAGATAAAGTAGGCACACAGTCCCCGACGAAAGGGCGTACTACAAATGGAGCATAAGCCCACAAACGACTTTACGACATGGCGAATGGATAACGCCATTTAATAGATATCCCCCACATGGGGTGCTCCCAAGAGGGCTGCAATTTAGGAGAGTGACGACTCCGTGGAGCACCTAATCACGGGAAAAACAAAACTCCCGGCGGTTAGGACTAAAACTAGGTAGAATCCCAGAACAAAAAAACAAATTATGGAAAGGTATCATGAACCGAATTCATATACGGTGCGGGTGATAGTGTCCGCAGTGCGAGCGACTTAAGCTGGTGCGCGAGCAAGCGATATCCAATGACTGCAATGTTACCCCGATGTGCTTCGACAGGGTAGCACAAAATGCGACAAGCTTGAACAATCCAGTGGAACAAACCCCCTTTGAAAGAAGATCACTGATTAAAAGAACCACGCCCCCAAAGTAAGAATGGTAAGGGTACAATATTAGACGCCCAGCCGATGGGTGCAAATATAAGAGTAGAATACAAAGATAAAGACGGAAAAACATCCACAAAGAGATTACGTCAATGTCGAAAGAAATACAGGCGCTGCATAGACTTGTGATTGAAGATGTCAGGGAAAAGGCTTACAGTGACAGTAGGAAACCTGGCGAAGATAATATAACCCAGACTGACGAACGAAAAATTCCTAGGGGTGTAGCTAACCCCACGAGGAAACGAAGTTCAAAAATGATGAGTTCCAAAGAGAACAGTCTAATGAAAAAGGACAAAAGATGACAAATGAATCGGATCATGGAAACCTGCTGCAGTTTTGTGATGCAGTCACGGAGGTTTTAGAAGAGAATGCAGCAGTAAGCGCTACTAGTCAGGAGGAGCTTATAGAAATAAAGGACATTGATGAATTTACCACAAAAAAGGAAGTCCTTGATGTACTGCTCTCTGATAAAATGAAAGCACTGCAAAGATCGACAATAAGAAAGTACTCCTAAAAGTAATTTCAAAACTGGGTATGGTTTTGCTGCATCCAGGCATTGTATATACATAACACAGTACCACATTTTTCAGCTCTTTGATTTGGGACTCATTTCTGAGAACCGCACGTGAAAGTAGCCCCAAAAAGATAAAGTTCAGCATCATTCGTTTTGTCAAGTTACTTGCCATAGTAATTTAATATCGATTTGAAGTTAGTAAGTATCGTATAGAGGAATTTGTCACATTTTAGGCTCTTTTGTTTGACATAACATAAATACTATATGGTGGCGTATGATTACCATAAGTAACATTCCACATAAATCATATGCCACGGAGAACTATAGATTTATTGCAACTGCTACAAAATAAAATTGTGACGGCTGGTAAAATAAAATTAATAGGGCAGTTTGTTGAATTCGGCATAAATTGTCACTGGCAGGATGCTTTAACACTTTAGATTTCGGTCACTTAGCTGTGAACTGCAATAGCTAAAACAACTACAAGAACACGTGTATAAAATGCCGTGAGAAGGGATATAAACTAAGGATTATCAGAATCAATCCTTATGACGTTTGTGCAATGATAACAGAGTCCACGTCAGTGCGAATGTATTGATTACCGGTGCTCCTGCAGTTCACAGCATTGCAACAGCAATAGATCCTGGCCCACTAAGAGCGTTTGTTTCCCATCTCTTTCCGCCACAGGATATTCCCACATGGAACAGAAGTCCACTGGAGGCAATTGAATATATTCCTCTTGTTTCCAGTGTTGAACTTAAACAGTCTGCAAAATAATTATTCACATTAAATTATTATTTATATTGAAAAAAATATATCTTTTAAAATTTCCCTAATAACTTATTCGAGACACTAGTACAATGATGAGTGCAGTGCCTTTCCCGGCCACAACAGTTACACAAAAAAACAATACTTTATTTATATTCCACAAATGCATTGCCTTTCAAATGCTTAAAAAAACATTGCAACTTCTAGTTTGGCTTAGCACACAAAAAAAGCATATCCTTATAGTGGTTTCAATATAAAATATCTCATTTGTTTCAGCAACATGCTCCTGCCCGCCTCTGAATAAATAAGTAAACCAACCAGCAGTACTCGTATACTATAAGAATAAGGAATACGAAATTGAAGAAGTTGAGAAAAAAACACAACACTACAAAGAACAACTGAAATGAATATTCACATTTCACTGAATCCGCATAAGCGAACAATTTCAAGAAATTGAACCAAGACAAACAAAAAACAAAGAATTTCTTAGAAATTCTAACGAATACAGTGTTAGTTGTTACATAAGAAAAAAAGCAAGAAAACGTTTGAGCGACTCTAACAAAAAAACACTAACTTTAAAGGATTATCGAATCAATGTATTTAAAAGTGTTGAAGTACATGCAACCAGCAGCTAACGAAACAAAGAACTACGAAGACGACAACAACAACGAAGAAATAAAAAACGACCATCACCATCAATCGACATTTCGTTGCGAGCGAGAAACAAATAAACTGTTTATAAGGTTTTCCAATGGCAGCAGCTTTGTATTTTCTTAACTCACTCAATTGTAACAGCACAAAAAAAGAAAGGAAATGATGAAAAAATTGTAATGCAATGAAAGGATCTGATTACATGAGACGTAAGAAACACGACGAACATGCTAGCCCATGTGGTGTGTCAGAGAGTTGTAGAAAAAAAATCAATATTTTCTTTTCGCTGTAAAGAAATAACAATGTCGAAGTGGTTGAAGTGAAAAGCGAAGGTTTAAGGATGTGAGGAAGAATATAAGGCCAATGTACATATTCCAGAAATTTAATTTTTGTTTTTTGTAAGTTTTTTGTGATTAATTAATTAGTTAAGTAACCTCTAGACAGTAATTCAAGTTTCCTAGGGTAACGAATAGTGGGAGAGGGTACTTTTAATGTACCAACAAGTGGTTTGTATTGTGACAAAAAGTAATTTCAATATCCTCGAGAGTTATTTAATGTTCTCAAAAAAGTAGTTTTATTGTACCACAAAGTACTTTCATTGTACCTTTAAGTACATACTTTAATTTTACCAAAAAGTACTTTTATTTTTCCAAAAATTACTTTGATTAGTCAAAAAAGTACTTTTACTGTGCCAAAAGGTGCTTTTGTTATAGAAAAAAGTTCTGTTATTGAACCAAAAAATACTTTTGATAGAACCAAAAAGTACTTTTACACATTTATTGTACCAAAAGGTACTTGTACTGCACTAAAAAGTGCTTAAGTTTTATCAAACATTACTTCTATTGTACCAAAATTTATTTTTATTGTACCAAAAAGTACTTTTGTTGTATTAAAAGTAGTTTCACTGTATTAAAAAGTACTTATATTGTGCCTTAAGGTACTTGTACCGCACTAAAAAGTACTTAAGTTGTATCAAAAAGTACTTCTATTGTACCAAAATTAACTTTTATTGTACCAAAAAGTACTTTTGTTGTATTAAAAAGCACTTTCATTGTGTTAAAAAGTACTTTTATTATACCAAAAAGTAATTTTAGGGAACGAAAAATTAATTTTAATGTGCAAAAAATTACAGAACAATACAAAAGGTACTTTTAATATACCAGAAAGTACTTTTGTTGAGCTGAAAATCACTGTTATTGTGCCAAAAAGTACTTTTGATGAACTAAATTTACTTGTATTGTTACAAAAAGTAAATTTATTGCATCAAAAAGTACATTTATTGTTCTAAAAAGTACTTTTATTGTTCCTTATAATTTCTTTGAATAACCCAACATGTACTTTTGTTGTGCCAAAAAGTACTAAAAATTACTTTTCTTGTAATAAGTGTGCGCAAAACTAGTTGTGTTGTACCAAAGAGTACTTTTCTTGTGCCCTACAGTACATTTAAGGTACCAAAAAGTACTTTTACTGTTCCAAAAATTACTTTGATTCACCCAGAAAGTACTGTAATTGTTCCAAAATGTACTTTTTTTGTTCGTAACAGTTCTTCTTTTGAACCAAAATGTACTTTTGATGTGTTAGTAAGTACTTTTATTGCGCCAAAAAGTACTTTATTTGTTTAATGAATTGCTTTGGCTAAACTAAAAGTCTATCATTACTTTTTTGTTGATCCATAGTACTTTCGATGTACAAAAAAGGGAAATTATTGTTCCAAATAGTACATAAATTGTACCAAGAAGTACTTTTACTGTTCCCAAAAGTTTATTTATTGCAACAAAAAAGTACGTTTACTTAAGCAAAAGGTTCATTTATTGGACCAAAGCTGACTTTTGGTGTGGCTACAGGTACTTTTATTGTACCAAAAAGTACTTTTGTTGTGCAAAGTACTTTTATTGTGCAAAAAAGTACTTTTGACGTGCTAAAAAGTAGTTTCCATTGTTCCAAAAATTTTCTATTGAACTAAAAAGTACTTTTAGTATTGTACCAAAAAGTTATTTCGTTGTGCCAAAAAGTACTTTTATTGCACCATAAAGTGCTTTTAATGTGCCCAAAAGTACTTTTCTTGTACCTATAAGCACTTTTGATGTGCCATAAAGTACTTTTATGAACCAAAAATTACTCTTATTGTTCGAAATATTCCTTTGATTAAACCAAAAAGTACTTTATTATGCCAAATAGTTACTCTTGATGTGCCAAAAAGTTATTTTATTCTACCAGAATATACTTCTTATATGCCGAAAACTACTTTTATTGTACTAAAAAGTAACTATGATGTGCCAAAAAGTACTCGCATTGTTCTAGAAAGATTCTATATTGAACCAAAAAGTACTTTAAATGTGCAAAAAAGTACTTTTCTTATACAAAAATGCCTTATTATTGCACTATAAATCACTTTGATTAACCAAAAAGTACATTTATTGAGCTAAAAGGTACTTTAAATGTCGCCAAAGATACTTTTAATGTACCAAATTGTTTTGTACGAAAAAGTACACTTATTGCATCAAAAAGTCCTTTTTGGTTCCAAAAAGAATTTTTTATTGAACCAAAAGGTACTTTTACTGTATTTAAAAGAACATGTATTGCACCAAAAAGTACTTTATTGTACCAAAAAGTGCTTTCATTGTACCAAAGGGTACTTTAATTGTACTAAAAATTACTATAATTGTACCAAAACTAACTTTTTATGTGGCAAAAAGTACTTTTATTGTACCACATAGTTCTTTTGGAGAACCAAAAAGTACTTTTTATGCACCAAAAAGTGCCAAAAAGTACTTTCATTGTTTCAAAAGGTTATTTTGTTGAACCAAAAAGTATATTTGAGGTACCAAAAAGTACTTTTATTGTACCAACAATTCTTTTAATTATACCAAAAAGTACTTTTACTGGACCAAAAAGTATTTCTATTGTAACAAAAAGTTCATTTAATGTGCCAAAAAGTACTTTTATTATGGCAAATAGTACTTTTATATACTAAAGATTCACAAAATTACCAATCCCTTAAGAATATTAATTATTAAAACAATAACAAACTATTTTACCCAAAACATAAAGCAAACCCTCTCTAGCACAAAACATATGTCCTTGCTGGCAAATTATTGCACAAAAAGGTACTTCGGATCTACTTAAAAGTACATGTATTGTACCAAAAAGTACATTATTGTACCAAAAATTACTATTATTGTACCAAAAATAACTTTTTATGTGGCAAAAAGTACTTTTACTGTAGCACATGGTTCTTTTGGAGAACCAAAACGTACTTTTTATTGTACCAAAAAGCACTTTTGCTGAACTTAAATGTTCTTGTATTGTACCAAAAAGTAAATTTGTTGTACAAAAAAGTACATATATTGTACCAAAAAGTTTGTTATTTGTAGAAAAAAGTATATTTATTGTACCAAAAAGTACAGTTATAGTACCAAACCATTATTTTAGGGAACAGAACAGTACTTTAATTGTACCAAAAAGTACTTTTATCGTACCAAAGTACTTTCAATGTAACAAAAAGTACTTTAATTGTGACAAAAATAAATTGATTGTACTAAAAAGTACATTTAATGTACCAAAAAGTAAATTTTTTGTGCCAAAAAGTACTTTTATAGTACCAAAAAGTAAATTTATTATGCCAAAAAGTACTTTTAAGTACAATAAAAAAGTACCTTTATTATACCAAAAAATTTTTAAATTGTACAAAAAAGTACATTTATTGCACCAAAAATTACACTAATTTGCCAAAAAGTACTTTTCTAGTACCAAAAAGTTATTTCAGAAAACCGAAAAGTACTTTAATTATACCAAAAAGTACCGTTATCGTACCAAAGTACTTTCAATGTACCAAAAGAACTTTTATTGTGCTGAAAAGTACTTTTTAGTACAAGAAAAAATGACTTTTTTTGTACAAAAAGTACTTTTATAGAACCAACTTTTCATGTTAACAAGTTGTATTTTTGCACCAAAAAGTACTTTTGATGTCTCAAAAAGTTATTTTATTGTACCAAAAATATACTTTTGATATGCCAAAAACTAATTTTATTGTACAAAGAAGGTTTTTTATTCTACCAAAAGTACTTTTCTTGTACCAAAAAGTTATCTTATTAAACGAAAAAGTACTTTTAATGTGCCAAAAGTACTTTTATTGCACCAAAAATTACTTTTGTAGTTCTAAGAATAGCTTTGATTAAACCAAAAAGTGCTTTTATTGTAGCGAAGGTTATTAAATTGGTACTTTAATTGTACCAAAAAGTTTCTTTATTGTACAAGAAAGTACTTTTAATGTACCAATGTACCTTTTAGGTAGCCAAAAAGTACTTTAATTATAACCAAAAGTACCAAAGTACTTTTATTGTGCCAAAAAAGTACTTTTATTGTACCAAAAAATTCTTCTATTTAACCAAAAAGTACTTTTATTGTATTAACATGTTTTATTATTGTACCTAAAAGTACTTTTGATGTGCCAACAAGATTTTTTAATGTTCTAAAAAATACTTTTTATGTGCCAAAAAGTACTTGCATCGTTCCCGAAAGTTTTTTAATTAAACATAAAAGTACTTTTAATGTGACAAAATGTACTTTTATTGTATCAAGATGTACCAAAAAGTTATTATTTTAAACGAAAAAGTACTTTTGATGTGAAAAAAGTACTTTTGATGTACCAAAAGTACTTTTATAGTTTTAAGAATTGCTTTGATTAAACCAAAAAGTACTTTAGTTGTGCCAAAAAGTACTTTTATTGTAGCGAAGGTTATTTTATTGTACAAAAAAGTTTCTTGCCAAAAAGTTCTTTTAGGGAACCAAAAAGTACTTTAATTATAACAAAAATCATAATCATATCATTATCGTACCAAAGTACTTTTATTCTGCCAAAAAAGTACTTTTGAGTACAATAAAAAAAGTACTTATATTTTACCAAAAAATATTTCTATTGAAGCAAAAAGTACTTATATTGTATTAACATGTGTTATTATTGTACCTAAAAGTACTTTTGATTTGTCAAAAAGTTATTTTATTGTACCAAAAATAAACTTTTGATGTGCAAAGAAGTACTTGCATCGTTCCCGAAAGTTTTTTAATTGAACAAAAAAGCACTTTTAATGTGCCAAAATGTACTTTTATTGTATCAAGAAGGTATTTTATTGTACCAAAAAGTACTTTTCTTTACCAAAATGTTATTTTATTTTACGAAAAAGTACTTGTGATGTGCCAAAAGTACCTTTATTGCACCAAAAATTACTTTTATGGTTCGAAAAATTGCTTTGGTTAAACCAAAAAGTTATTTTATGGGACCAAAACGTACATCTATTGTACTAAAAAGTTTCTTTATTGTACAAGAAAGTACTTTTAATGTGCCAAAAAGTACTTTTATAGTACCAAAAAGTTCTTTTAGGTAACCAAAAAGTACTTTAATTATAACAAAAAGTATCATGATCGTACCAAAGAACTTTTATTGTGCTAAAAAAGTACTTTTGAGTACAATAAAAAAGTACTTTTATTGTACCAAAAAATACTTCTATTGAACCAAAAAGTACTTTTGATGTGCCAAAAAGTACTTGCATCGTTCCCGAAAGATTTTCTATTGAACCAAAAAGTACTTTTAATGTGCCAAAATGTACTTTTATTGTATCATGAAGGTATTTTATTGTACCAGAAAGTACTTTTCTTGTACCAAAAAGTTATTTTTTTAAACGAAAAAGTACTTTTGATGTGACAAAAGTACTTTCATTGTTATTTATTTATTGTTCGAGGAATTGCTTTGATTAAACCAAAAAGTACTTTTATTGTGCCAAAAAGTACTTTTATTGTTTCAAAAGGTTATTTTATTGGACCAAAAAGTATATTTCAGGTACCAAAAAGTACATTCATTGTACCAACAATTATTTTTATTATACCAAAAAGTACTTTTATTGTAACAAAAAGCACCTTCAATGTGCCAAAAAGTACTTTTATTGTGCCAAATAGTACTTTTATGTACTAAAGATTACCTTTATTGTCTCAAACAGTATATTTGTTGCAGCAAATAATGCTTTTGTTGTAACAAAAAGTACATTCATTGCACCAAAAAATACTTTTGTAGTACCAAAAAGTACAATGTATTACAATTAGTTATATGGAAAGTACAACATGCAGTCACAAAATTACCAATCCCTTAAGAATATTAATTATTAAAACAATAACAAATTATTTTACCCAAAACAGAAAGCAAACCCCCTCTAGCACAAAACATATGTCCTTGCTGGCAAATTAGTTACTCTATGCACATTGAAAAAGCCCCAGCTCAACTCATCTATGACCCTTTTGTTTGCATTACAATTTCACTCGAACTCCCTATATATCATTATACATGTCATCGTATTTGGCATTTCAGCCATGTAATTTGGGCTAAAGGTTTACCCTTAGCCATAAAGGATAACAACCTTTTTTTAATTAAACCCCCATCGTTAAAATATTCAGAAAGTCGTCGTAGTCACACCCTCCCATCCAATCATTTGTTACATCCTACACTAAAGGCAATCCTTTATTAGAGTCCACTGCCACATAAACCCTTTAGACAAGGGCCAAAAGAAGTTCCTATGAAATTTAGTTAGACCTCTTTCCCCTACTTCGTGTGCCGTGGTGTGTACAAAAAAGATAAAGCCAAAAAGGAATAACAACAGAGTTCATCGTTAATTTTCCAGACTTATGAATCTTTGAACATAATTTCACACTTTCGCTTACAGCCGACAAACAAAAATACTTTTTTTTCCGAAATTCTTGTTCATGAGGATAATGCCATAGCATCTTACTATGTAATGGTGAAATGTGAAATTTTCGTCTTTCTATAAAACATTTGCCAATGCCCAGGGACAAAAGGAGTTGCTTAGGCGAGAGTCCGTCATTGTGTTTAGCACCGTGGGTGGTAAGGGTTTAGTGGGGGATGGGGGAGGGGAAGATAGGAGGCTTGGTGTTGTTATGACATAACTACAACATTGTCAAATATTTGAAATTGTTGGCAATGTTGGTATTATATTTTAATATTCAATACAAACACTCTTGGTGGATGGTGATAAAGGCAAAAGCTGAGGCACCATATTTTGTACAATGATTACTATAGCTAATAGTTGTTAGAGGTGGCGTATGATTTACAATAATTCGAGGTAGAAAAGTGAAAGGAGTACGTTTGAATTATATTTATCAGAGGCGTATGATTAATATAATTTGAAAGACTTAGTTGAAAGTCTCAACTGAAACGTAGGTAATTGGGGCTCTGATATTGAGTTACTGGTGTTATTAAATGCATTTAAAACTTCCAAATTAAGCAGTTATAAGCTTTGACACCTTATCCTTCGAGAAAACTACTTTTCCTTGTATGGAACTAAATTTCGGTATATGAATTTTCACTGAGACACAAACAAACACAAACTGTTTTTGAGTTTACACTAATTCCAATGTTTTAAATGTTCCTTAAATTCTTCGCTTTTTTCCACTCTTTTCATTATTTTCCATTTCGTTGTGCAATAGCTGTCGGAGTAAACTTTTAATGAGCTGCTAAAAGTTTCCACGCTATGTTAGCCATTTTTATGTGAACAAATGTACACAGTATTATTATTATTATTATTTTTTATATAATTTTAAGCAATTCATGTTTATAATGTTGCCGTAACTTGTTGTTGGTTACATTTGGGTTGACACATCACAAAACTTTATCACCATTTACAGCTAAAAGGACACATATGTTCTCGCAACTGAAAAGTAATAATAGCAATGAAAAATATCTCATGATCATCGTCAGATATTGTCTAGACAGTTTGGAAAAGTTTTACAAAACTCATAAGAAGCAGTAAGGTGACAATAAAGTCGAGAGACAACAAAAGGTTTAATTAAGACATAATAGGAAAACTATAAAAAAGTCAACACACGAAGATTAAAACTTGTTACGATTTCAAAATATATATAGAGGAATCTAGTGCGTTGGAATCACTATTTTCAGAACCAACAATTTCAAATAGTATGATTATCATTTAATTTTCTTTAAATTTTCGTTTTCTTCATGGCTTGTTGGAAAGTGGGAAACAAGGTTTCGTGTTCATTTTAATTTCTTTAACATTTTCCACTTCCACTTGCGTCGTCTTGGGTCAGTGTACTCTGCGTACATTTTAAGCTCTTAACACAATAGTATTATCATTATGTATACTTTTGTATTTTCACAGAGAGATGTAAATATCGTATACCGCAAAGTGCAGATGCATACATTTGAATACTTTTTTGGTTTACTTTAAAACGTATTCAGAGTACTTTACAGTAGGCACAGCAAGGCTGAGGTAATGTTAGTGAATATTTGTATTATTTTTCAAATTTATAGTATTTTTAATATTATATTTATAATATTTTTACTATTTCCCTATAAATATTATAAATGTGAGTGTTTGTACGTTTGTTTGTTTGTCTGTGTCTCAATCACGTCTTAACGGCTGAGCCGATTTCAATGAAATTCGGTAGACAGTTAGTGTTCTGTACCGAAGTGGCCACAAGCTATATATATATTTTATTGAGTTATTAACCTAAGAGGCCGAGGGGGCGTGGCAAAACTTTTATTAGTGCTACACACAAATAGCACTCGGCAACACATATATGAATATGCATCAGTGGGCGAAGGGTGGTGGCAAAACTGTGTTACTCCTAGAGATATAACATTTTATATTCTAGAGTATAGAGCACTATGACTCTGCAACACACTTACGTAAATGAAGACGAAAATTTAGTATTCGATTAGTGGGCGCCAAACCCTTTAAGGGATTTGCTATGCTGACCTATTACCTTTACCCTGACTTTGGATTTTCCTTCCCCAGTTAATTAATCTTCTTCTTATTTTTTAATGGCAGCAACAACAGAAATTTACCCATCAGAAGCCGCACCGAGAAAAGTATTCCAAGCGCTTCGGTCTATTGCGATCCGTAGATAGTTCGTCACACCAAGCTTAGTTAACAGCTCTGTCACCTTGTCCATCCATCGGAGTTTTAGTCGCCCACTCCTGCGCCGCCCATCGAGTTTATTGCCGAAGACTTTTCGAGCCGGAGAGTTTTCCTACATTCGTACAACGTGTCCAAGCCAGTGCATTCGGTCTATGTGAACGCGCTTGACTACGTCGATGTCGTTGTACAGCTCATACAGCTCATGATTTATTCGACGACGGTACTCGCCGTTAACGATAATGGGTTCAAAGATTTTGCGTTGTATTTTTCTCTCGAAGACTACCAGAATAGATCCGCTTGTGTCACTACCCAGGATTCTGCGCTGTAGAGCAAGACAGGTAGGATCAGAGTCTGGTAGAGCTGAATCTTTGTTCTTCAAAAGAGCGTTTTGTCATTATTTTTGTTCATGGCGGAGCCAAGGCAGACAAAATCATGTATGTTACCACCTCAAAGTTATAGTTGTCAACGTTCACGCAGCGTCCTAGACGAGTGGATCGTTGTCACCAGACCCACTTCAGCCGACTGCTTTTGAATGCAGTAACATCTCGTAATCCACGTCCAATGATGTCTATATCATCAGCATACGCTAGCAACATGTGACTTTTGTTGAAGATGGTACCTTTTCTGTTTACTGCAGCCTTCCGCATGTTCATCTCCATTACAATGTTAAAGAGATCGCAGGATCTAGACCATAGCCTTGTCTAATGCCTCGCTTGGTAGAAAATGGCTCTGACAGATTTTTGGCAATTTTGACTGAAGACTTCGTGTCAGTCAGTGTCATTCCGCAAAGTCGAATTAGCTTCGCGGGGATACCAAACTCAGCCATAGCATCCAACAATTTCTGTCGTTTCGGACTGTCGAGTGCAGCTTTGTAATCGATGAACAGATTGTAGGTGTCGATCTGCATTTCTTGGGTCTTATCCAGGATTTGTCGTAGCGTGAATATATGTTCGGTGATGGATTAACCAGGTCTAAAGCCACACTGATAAGGTCCAATCAGGTTCGCCAGAATGGGCTTTAGTCTTTCACATAACACACTAGGCAGGATCTTGCGATGGGTAAAAGGCTAATACCGCGATAGTTGGTACGCACACTAGGATCGCCTTTTGTAACCATCAACGAGCATGCACTCCCTGAGCCAAATCGTGTTTATGAGCTGGTGCATGCATGTTACCAGCTCATCGCCGCCGGCTTTAAAAAGCTCTGCCGGCAGTGCATCGGCTCCCGTAGCTTTGTTATTTTTAAGCCGTGCAATTGCCGTGTTGATCTCGTTTTGGCTGGGTGATGGACAGTCTACTCCATCGTCGATGATTGGTGTGATTTCGTCACCCATGCTTCGGGAACGAGATTGAAAGTGTTCCCTCTACATTTGCAGCACACTCTGAGTGTCCGTGACCAGATTTCCGTCTCACAGTTGGGGATCCCTGTTCCAAAACCTTTACTTTTTACCTCTCGCTAGAACCTTTGGGCCTCTATCCCTTTAGTTTTCAATATCCTGGCTCTCTCTTTTCTTCCACAGACACTTTTTTTGTTTCATCTCCCTCCTTTTCTCATTATAACGCTCCGTCACCGCACGCGTCGTCATTGGCTGCTGTTTTTCCTTGTATGCATCATCCATTTTCTCAGACATTTCGCGACAATCATCATCGTACCAGGGCTTGTCTGAGCGTAATTTTTCATAACCCAGTACGGTCGTTGCGGCAGTGGTCGTAGAATTCGCAATATGCTGCCACTGTATGTCGGAAACATCAGAACTGGGGGGGTTTCTTTGGAGTAATTGAGTGAGTTGGTTGGCGTAGGCATTGGATCTGAATCAATATTTGCACCGCGCACCACACGCACGTCCATAACGCTTGAGACAAGCCTTCCATCAATTACCACGTGATCAATCTGATTTCTTGTATTTTGATCGGGAGATATCCAGGTTGCCTTGTGAATATCTTTAAGCGGAAATCTGGTTCCACTCACAACCATGTTTCTTGCCGACGCGAAACTTATCAGTCTGAATCCGTTATCGGAGGTGTTGTTGTGTAGACTGAATTTTCCGTCTGCTGAACCAAGAGCATCTTCCCTTCCTATTTTAGCATTAAAATCTCCCTGAACAATTTTAGTGTCATGTGCAGGGCAGCGGTCCTCCAGGCGCTTACAGAATGCATCTTTAATGTCATCGTCTTTGTCTTCCGTCGGACGTGCACAGAAATCAGCGTAATGTAAAAATATTTTGCCCGGCTGCGAATAGTGGCTATTCGGTCACTTACAGGGTTAAACCACGAGACCAGGTGGCGAAGTCTCTTGCCGACTATGAAACCGCATCCAAATTCGTGTCTTTCTGCATGGCAGCTGTAAAAGATGTCACAGTTCTTTCGTCGTGTGCATCCCTGTTCCGTCCATCTCATTTCCTGTATGTCGGTGATGTCATTGCCCGGACAATACGTGATCTCTCGGACGTTGTGAGCTGCTTGGGAACCTTCGAAGAGAGCTGAATAACAGTCAGAAAGACTCAAATAAGGAAATTCTATGTGCGTATGATTAATATAAAATCCGCAAAAAATTAATATTATTTATACGTTGGATACACATACACACATACAAATATAGAGAATATCATATGCAAACTCGCTACCTATGTACTGCACAGGTCATGGATCGAGTTCGTTCAGTCAATAGCATCAGCAATGATCAGTTTTCTACTTATTACAGTTAAAACAGACTATGGCCAGAAATTTAGAGTTATTGGAGAAAACTTATAAAAAATGGCGATTTATGAAAAAAATTTTAAGATTTCATTCGATAAAATATGTCCATAGATATATTAATAGAAATTATTTATTAAAGCCTTAGCTACAATTCTGCTGAAGAATGACATGAGCAATCATCAATGTTTTTTGAGTTTAAGCAGGAAAACTAAGCGAACACCCATCAAGATAAGGAAAAAAATGTATAAAGTCATAAAAAAAAATTTGGCCTGAGAGCGCCAAACCCTTTGGGGGTTTTATAATACTGACTAAGTATTTACTCCCTGACTTGGAATTTTTCACCCCCCCCCCGTTGCAGTATAAGTGTCGAATCAATCGGCATGTCTAGTAAAAGCTTCTCAAGCAGTAATGTTTTCATTCGCCGATAAACAAGAAAGTGCCCTTACTTGTGAATCTAAAAATAGAAAGCGTGTTAATTCACAACAACGCGAGAAGCTATCCCATACCTCATTCACGGGGTGTAAAGGGATATGAAGTATATATACATTTACAAGTAATATACTTCCACCCATATGTTATTTAAGTTTTCTTTTATTGTTTTCCCAACCTAACCATGTCCCATAGCTGTAGCTCACCTAACAGTCGTTATGTGCATAACATATGCAAGTATTTCATATTTCTCTTTCTCCCATTCTTGACTATTTACACTCCATTACTTGTGTTTCATTCGCACGCCACTGCAGCTCTGCGTAATGCGTTTGTTTTATTGTAATGCTGTTACCGCATCTCAAACGGACTGGCGTAGTAAACTTCGAAACAAAACTCCATCTGTTGCAAAGGCTAAAAACCATAACGAAACAAAACCAAAGAGGACGAAACTTAAATACAACAATTTTGTAGACCTCTAATAACACTTATGGTCTTACTTGAGGTTAAAAGGCAAAAATATATAGAAAGAAAATATAAAAAGGCAACAAAAAAAAAAAAAGAAACAAAACACCACAAGTTTAATGCTGTTTTGCATTTTGCCTTAAGAATTTAATATGACACTTCAGAAAGGAAGCTGTAAAGCGCATATTACTTTAAGAGCTTAAGGTACAGCTTGATGCAGCTCGACGATGGACACTTGAAGCAGGAAATGAAGCAGCAAAGCAAACAGAATAGAATTCTTGGTCTAGGGAATAGGAGGAGAAAATGTCAAGGAAATGCGGTGTATGGTAGGGAATTACTTGCAAAGAGCATAGGAAGTATTTTGTGTAAATATAATTTAATTTTCTAAAATTAGAGCAGAATTAATGGCCGAGTACTTTGTGCTTTGTCTAATTTACCAAAAAAATGGCGAAACATTTTTATAATAATAAGAGACGATATTGACTGAATCTTTAACCCAAAAAGGTTTTTTTTTGTTGTTGAAATGGATACTTTATTTTAATAATATCTAACACAGTACAGTACATGACTTTGGGTCTCAATTCTGAGAATTTCACGTGAAAGTAGCACCAAAAAGAAGAAGTTCAGCATCATTCGTTTTGTCAAGTTACATGCCATAATAATTTAATATCAATTTGAAGTTAGTAGGGTATCGTAAAGGGCAATTTGTCACGTTTTAGGCTCTTTTGTTATATAGTATCGTATGATTATCATAAGTACTACCACGTAAATCATACACCATGGAGTACAACAGTTTTATAGTAACTGCTACAAAATAAACCCAGTTCAAAATCATTTGATGAATGGAAAAGTGAAACTGTTGCTTATGTAGGGAAACGTTATATGAACGGACTAGTGGTTCTCGAGTTATGGCAGACAAGTTGACAAATTCCCCTATATGATACTTACTAATTTCAAATCGACATAAAATTATCATGGCATGTTAATTAACAAAACTATTGATGCAGAACTTCTTCTTTTTGGGGCCACTTTCACGTGCAGTTCTCAGAATTCTCAGAATTGTGGTATGGGACTTTGCCCAGAGGTGGAAAGTTACTGATCGTCACTCACTTGGGAGTGACCAAAAGCGATTCCTTTGTGGCACTGTTCAAGCAGCTACCTACTTCCGGTCTTAGACCAAGTATTTCTCGGGCATTGACTTCAAACTCTTTACAGAGATGGTGCCTCTATCCAACTGGGGGATGTCCTCGATAAATACAAGGCTGACATCACCGCCACACAGGAAATGAGATGGACGGGACAGGGAAGCACACGACGAAAGAACTGTGACATTTTTTACAGCTGCCATGCAGAAAGACACGAATTTGTATGTGGTTTCATAGTCGGCAAGAGACTTCGAAACCTGGTCTCGCGGTTTAACCATGTAAGTGACCGAACATCCATCATTCGCATCCGGGCGTAATATTTTACATTACGCTGATTTGTGTACACGCCCCGACGAAAGATAAAGACCATGAGATTCAAGATGCATTTTACGAGCGCCTAGAGGAAACATACGACCGCTGCCCTGGCCACGACATTAAAATTGTTCTGGGAGACTTTAACGCAAAAATAGGAAGGGAAGATGTTTTTGGTCCATCGATCGGTAAATTCAGCCTGCATACCAACACGTCAGACAACGGGTTTAGGATGGTTTGCTTCGCAGCGGGAAGGAACATGGTAGTGAGTGGAACCAGATTCCAGCATAAAGATATCCACAAGGCAACTTGGCTATCCCCCGATCAAAACACTAAAAATCAAATTGATCATGTGGTAATTGATGACAGGCATGCATCTAGTGTCATGGACGTGCGTGTGATCCGTGGTGCTAATATTGGCTCGGATCATTACCTGGTTGCAGCCAAGGTGCGCACAAGATTGAGCAGAGCTAAAAACGCACGTAACCAAACACAAAGAAAGCTGGACATCGCGAAACTGCAAACCCCAGAGATAGCTACTGCCTACTCCAACCATCTCTCCAAACTTTTACGACACAACGCCTCTACTTCCCGTTCCCGATACACAGTGGCAGCATATTGCCCATTCCATGGCAACCGCCGCAACAACCGTGCTAGGATATGAAAATCGGCGCTCAGACGAATCTTTGTACGATGAAGAATGTCGCATAGCGTCTGAGGAACAGAATGCTGCTTGTAGGGCAACGCGTCAGCCAATTGTAACCCGTGCTGTTAGGGAACGGCATAAGGAGAAAGCAAAACAGTCGAGACAGCTATTTAGGCGAAGAAAACGTCAGATGAAGGAACGGGAGAACGAGGATATAGAGCGATACAGGGATAGAGGTGAGGCCCGAAAATTTGACCAGAAAGTAAGAGCAAATGGATACGGTAATGGCCTCCCCACCTGCAAGGACAAGGATAGAAACCTGTCACGGATACGCAGAGTGTGCTGCACATATGGAGAGAACACTTCCAGCAACTGCTGGTTCCAGAAGGCAGCGCACGTGAATTTATCACGACAATTGTCGACGACGGCTTAGATTGCCCACCACCAAGTCAAGCCGAGGTAAGAAGAGCAACATCGCCGCTGAAAGACAACAAAGCAGCCGGTGCCTATGGTCTGCCCGCAGAGCTCTTCAAGTCCGGTGGCGAGGAGCTGATAACTAGCATGCACCAGCTCCTGCGCACGGTTTGGCCTAAAGAGTGCATGCCCGACGAGTGGAATGTAAGCGTATTATGTCCTGTGCTGAAAAAAGGTGATCCAAGTGTGTGCTCCAACTACCGCGGGATCAGCCTTTTACCCATCGCATATAAGGTCCTGTCGAGTGTGCTATGTGAAAGACTAAAGTCAGTGTTATCCAACCTGACCGGGCCTTATCATTGAGGCTTTAGACCTGGAAAATCAACAACTGACCAGATTTTCACACTTCGGCAAATCCTGGAAAAGACTCAGGAGAAACAGATCGATACGTACCATCTTATCGTCGACTATAAAGCTGCCTTCGACAGCCCGATACGGCAGAAATTACTCGAAGCCATGGCTGAGTTTGGTATTCCAGCGAAGCTGATACGTCTTTGCGGAATGACGCTGACTGACACGAAGTCTTCAGTGAAGATTGGCAAGGACCTTACGGAGCCATTCTGAACCAGACGAGGCCTAAAACATGGTGACGACCTATCGTGTGATCTCTTTAACATTGTGATGGAGATGACAATGAGAAAAGCTGCAGTAAACACGAGTGGCACTATATTCAACAAAAGCCACATGATACTCGCGTACGCTGATGACGTCGACATCATCGGTCGAAAACTGCGGGATGTGACTGCAGCCTTCTCAGGTATACAGAAGGAATCAGCGAAAATGGGTCTAACGGTGAACGAGGACAAAACGAAGTTATTAGTTTCAACGAAACTCGTTTGGAAAACTGCGTGAACGTTGACAACTATAATTTCGAGGTGGTAGATAATTTTGTCTACCTAGGCTCCGCCATCAACAAAACAAATTACTGCTACTACGGACTAAGAAAGCGATTCAATGACAGAGCGCTCTCTCGACGAACAAAACTCCAGCTATACCAGATACTGGTTCTACCTGTCTTAATGTATGGTTCAGAATCCTGGGTTATGACACAAGGGATGAATCGGTTCTGGCGGTATTCGAGAGAAAAATACTCCGTAAATTATAGAACTCGTTGTGACTAACTGGAGAAGAAGCGCAGAAGACCGAGGCGCTTATAATATTTTTCTACGTGCGGTATGTAATCCACTGAGATTACAAAGAAGTACCAGCTAAGTAAGTGAATATGAGTAACATGAATACAATTTTTTTTCAATTTCATTGGAAATAATGTAATTAAAACTACGAAAATGAATCCATAACTTTAAATAACTATCAGCCACACTAAATAATTTTTTTTTCAATATGCAAACTTATCTATGATGTTACTTGACTTTGATATCGTTGCCTGATATTCATTATCTAGCACTTTTCACCAACATCTTAAATTACGTGAAACGTCAATACTTTCTGTCACCTCACCTCTAATTGATTTTTCACTGTCCACAATTTGTTTGAACAAACATCTTCCCAACCAAATAGTTACTAACTGCATTCCTTTGTTGCCCCAATAATTTCTGTGAATTGATTTGGTCTCACTTCGGTAACTAACGATGCTTAATGCCAGCAGTGAAATGCTTTCACCTTTGCCATTCAAATGTGTCTCGTTTGTCGGAAAAGAAACTGTCAAAAAAAAAACACCCAACTTCAAATGAAAACTCAATGCTAACTTTGATTACACAATTGACCGTTAGTTTGTTTCTCATTTTCCAAAGGTATGGCGGGTGAATAGAAAAGAGCTTCAGCTTCAACTTTGGCTGTGGCTGTGCGCCCATTATGCTGTAATGATTATTTTATCGCATTGAGGGAATGTTAAGGAAACTCTATGGCAACATCTACACAGTTGTGCCATTTGCACTTTAACTGTATTTTTTTCATTTATCCATTTCTAGGATTTGTGGCACAAAAACTAGATGCTGTACAAAAGAGGATGAGAGAGTGAGAGAGTACGGGAGAGAGTTCTACTCCAGAGTTGAGGTTTAGAAAACATTTAGTAATCAAAAATGTAAATGAATCTTATAACTTTCGATTAAGTTTTTTTCATTTACATCCCGTTGGCCATTCTACACTCGGCTGGATGCCGGCTCCAGTTGCCAACCATAGAAAATGTTGAATATACACAATGAAAGAAGTCACGAAACATTTACCAAACCTTTGCAACACTTGGTGTATGTATGTATAGTTCTGGCTTAAAATGGTTACGGTACAAAAAGTGTCTTAACTTTTGTAGTGATGCTGGCCGGCTGACTTGGCTGATGGTAGTTTAGGAAAAGGTATTTGCCTTTTTCTCTGTGTGTGTGTGTGTGCTGTATGCCATTTCTAACTTTAAAAGTTTGATTATATGGGTACAGTACATGAATGTGTGATTTGTTTTACATATCCGATAGGTATGGACATTTCGTGTTGGTTCATGTCCTCACACAGACAGTGTTTTGTCTCTAAGGTATGAATAGCTGGGGATTACAAAGATCGGAAATTTAAGTTTGTATAGACAGTTAAAGAATGAAGAGTTTTTTTTGGCATTCATGCTGGTCACTTTGAATATATCATGTAAATATATTCACTTGCACCGATGTATTGTTAGCACAGACAGTGAATGGTCTTTTAAAAAGACTGCTGAAAGTATTGTTACTAAAATTTGCAAACGGTACAAAAGATGAAACGAATACAATTGTACAGAGGTTCACTTAGGATCACATTAACAATATATATTTGGTATCTGAAGAAACTTCAGAATGAACTTAAGGGCTTCACCTTTGGTTTAGAATAATCAAAAAATGTAATACGGTCAAAAAAAAAGAATTATATTTAACATATATTACTTTTGAAAATTACGAAAAAAGAGTATAACCCAAACCAGTGATAGGCATCCCATAACCTCGCGAGACCGTTAATAATCTTTTGTTTCTCACAGAAACGATCGGCAATTCACAACATGCTCAAAAGTTTTGTTTGGTTCAGTCTCTGCTTGAGTGTTTTGAAAGCAACACCACACACGCTTGTTTCGCATTGGACTCAAAAACAGACGCAAGTATAGACAGAGAAACAATGATAAGCGATTGTTGGGAGAGAACACTATTATTCCGAGAGCACAACATTTTCACCGTGTACAATATGACTGGGCTGACGTTTCCATATTGTGACTGACCTAAACCAATTGATGTGTTACAATATGACGTATGATTAATAATAATTTATTTTGTTTATTGAAGAGGTGGCGTATGCAATATGTCATAAAGTAATTAAATTACTATTAGAGAAGAAAAAAACTAGTATTAACAGTAATAAGAAATACCAACAGGATATCGTCAAGATCTTCTCGAAAATAGATTGGCCACCTATGTGCTCTGCAGGTTTAGCTTGAAGGATTTTGATAAGGACTCATTGGAAACAGAGTGATTCCATATTAAAATGCCCCATTTAACAATCGTAAATAAAATTGGTTTCAAAAACGGACTGTTGTAGTTCACCGTCAACGGTCAAAATATACAATGATTTCACACGACAATATTTTGGTATTTGGTAGAAAATACCATATAGATATCGTCAGGGTCTGCCAGAAAACGTAATGGCCACATACAAAGCACATTTTCGGATCAAACAATGTCATAGAGGACTTGTCCACAGTGTGAATGTACACATTCCCTCGATTAGCTGAAATATCCTAAGATATATATATATATTAAAAAATGCTCGAAGGATAACAAAAAAGAGAACTCAAAGGACATCGCAAATACATCGTAAGACCACATGATATTGAGATAACTTTGAAGAATACCGTCAAGAACTAGTCTTTAATAAAACTGTCTTCAAAGGCGCACTGTAGCAGCTCGCAGGTTAAGATCATGTAAGACATACAATTAACTTACATGACATAAATGTGTTTTGATCTTCAAAGAGAATAGGATCGACATAGAAAAATCAATCCTCGTACTATATGACGTATGACTAATAATAATAGTTTTTCTTAACTGAAGATGTGGCGTTATATATATGTTATAGAGTAATTATATACCTATACCAACAAAATAGAACTAAGGTCTCCCCGAAAATAGAACGGCCACCTACAGAGCTCATTTTAAGCTCGAAGTATGTTAAAGAAGACTCATTGGGCACAGAGTTATTGCAAACAGTCAATTGATTAGCTAGCTCGAAAATAGTTAAGGAATAGCTAAGGATATCGAAGGATAGTTAAAAGGGTTGTACGGTATCAAAAAGACTCAAAGGACATCAAAAGTCCGCATTATAGTGTTGAAACCTTATCATAAATAAAATAAATTTTAAATGCACACTGTTGTAGCTGGATATAAAATTATCTTATACGACAATTGTTTAAGTTTTTAATAATGTCTCAATGGATTTGAATTCATAGTTTAACTGTTAACGTCACATTATTTTAAATAGCCGCATTCATTTTGTCAAGACCTCAGGATCTTGAGTGTCATAATGTGGCACACTATTACTCCAAGGGCTCGGAGAATATTATATGACAACACAAGGCGCAAATAAGGAGCAAAGAACATCATTGTATTTAGTCGGAGTTCATATTTTCTACTCGAATGGAACACTCACCAAATCAATGTGAACTAAACCGAAAAAATTCCATGTTATCTCTCACATAGGTCTCATCTCAATAGTCAGAACATGAAAGATTTCGCCGCTTTGCCCTGATCAGTGTTCAAACTAATAATTTTATAACTTGTAAAAAGTATTTTTCAAAATTTTTACTATTTTGAACTTTATTAATATTTTTAATTTTATTAATACTTTTAATACTTTTAATATTTTTAATATTTTTAATATTTTTAATTTTTTTAATATTTTTAATATTTTTAATATTTTTAATATTTTTAATATTTTTATTATTTTTACTATTTTTAATATTTTTAATATTTTAAATATTTTTAATATTTTTAATATTTTTAATATTTTTAATATTTTTAATATTTTTAATATTTTTAATATTTTTAATATTTTTAATATTTTTAATATTTTTAATATTTTTAATATTTTTAATATTTTTAATATTTTTAATATTTTTAATATTTTTAATTTTATAAATATTTTTAATATTTTTAATTTTATTAATATCTATATATATAAAAATGAAATGGTCCACGTATGTCATACCATCACTTGAGAACGACTGGAGCGATTTGGATGATTTTTTTTTATTGGATTCGAAATTTTCCGTAGATTGTTTGTGTTGAAAAAAATCAAATCCAGGTGGCGCTAGGGTGGATTTATATCGAAAATTTGAATGCATGTACCAATTCAACTGAAATTTAGAATGAATATTCGTTTGAACATGAGAAAACATTTTATGTACAAATGGACCCGGTAGGTGGCGCTGGGGTCGGTTTACAATCAAAATTTTAACGAATGGGCCAATTTAACTGAAATTCAGAATCTATGTTTGTTTGATCATCAGAAAAAATCGTATGTACAAATTGACCCGGTAGATGGCGCTAGGGTGGATTTATATCGAAAATTTGAATGCATGTATCAATTTAACTTAATTTATGTTTGTGGAACCTTGAGAAAATTTTTTTGTATAAATTGACCCGGTAGGTGTCGCTATGATGGAATTATAATGAAAATTTTTACGAATTAAACAATTTGACTGAAATTTTGAATGTATATTTGTTTTATTATGAGAATTTTTTTTGTATATATGGACCTACAGTTGATTTGGCTGGTGTTGAATTATTTCGAAATTTTATATCCATTGTCCGATTTTACTTAAACTTAAAATATAAGATTTTTTTGACATGAAAAAATTTTGAATGTATGTTTGGAACCAGTTGCCGGTATTTAGCTTATGACACAGTTAATTTTTGGAATGTCATTTAGTCACTTTTTTTTAACATCATAGTTATTCAGAAGTTATAAAACAGATTTACATTTTGATGTCACCATAATTGTGAAAACGGTTGACCCCATTTGTCCCAATATTTCAGTGAAAGTTGAGGATTGGCTATAGATGGTCACCCAGATCGCAAAAAGGCTTAAAGAAGAATGACTAACTTTTATAATGGCGCACTTCCTACAGAATTAGAGAGCTTCAGTGGTTTTTCCTATTTCGAAATTTTAGGGGACAATAACGAAAATAGGAAAAACTGTTGATATCACCCAGGCCATACGGTTAATGGGGTTAAGCCTAATGAAGGCATTTTTGGAAATTCGTACTCCTTAGGATAAAAAGGTACAATCACCCAGTACACCAACGCAGAAAGTTCTATGTCAGTCAATCGGCTTAAAAATTTGGTTTTAGAATATATATAAAGGTTTATTAAACCCCTTACTATGGAAAATATATGAGTAAGTGAGGCAAACGAAAGAAGTCCTTCTGTAAGGTGCCGGCGTCAAATGTAGTTGAAGATTTACCACTGCATTTATGAATATTCCGGCTAAAATTTTGTTTTTGAGTAGTGGACGGAATACGCGTTGCAAAATGGAGAGGTTTATCTACAGAGCAGACAAATTCAAGATGAATATGATAATATAGAAACGATATGTTTATTTTGATCAGTAGGGGAGGGAAGGTAGTGTGATACAAATGTATTTTAGTCGTGATGAAAGAAATTTTGATACATAGGTAGTACTTACCAATACTCAATCTGAGGACAAAGAGCTCATAGCAAAAGTTTTGTTTTGTTTTCCCTATCTTTCTTAATAATTATATTTATTACCATCTACTTCGTGTAAACTTTTAAAAACGTTTAACATTTGAGATTGAGATATAAAATATGGCAAGTGTGTATGAGGCTTCAGTTCTTAGACCACTTTCCCTTAGGACATATTTTATTTGTGTCCATAGAGCTTGGTACAACTCTTTCTTATGCCAATAACTTTGCTGGCAGGACGAAGTTTGCCGGGTCAGCTAGTTTTAAATATTTATAACTTTAATATTTTTAATATTTTTTAGTATTTTTAATATTTTTAATATTTTTTATATTTTTTATATTTTTAAAATCTATCTTCTTCTCTTATATATAAAAATGAAATGGTCCACGTATGTCATACCATCACTTGAGAACGGCTGGAGCGATTTGGCTGATTTTTTTTTTATTCGATTCGAAATTTTCCGTAGATTGTTTGTGTTGAAAAAAATTAAATCCAGGTGGCGCTAGGGTGGATTTATATAGAAAATTTGAATGCATGTTCCAATTCAACTGAAATTTAGAATGGATATTCGTTTGATCATGAGAAAACATTTTGTGTACAAATGGACCCGGTAGGTGGCGTTGAGGTCGGTTTACAGTCAAAATTTTAACGAATGAGCCAATTTAACTGAAATTCAGAATCTATGTTTGTTTGATCATCAGAAAAAATCGTATGTACAAATTTATATGTATATTTGTTTTTTTATGAAATTTTTTTTTTTGTATATATGGACCCGCAGTTGATTTGGCTGGGGTTGAATTATTTCGAAAATTTATATCGATTGTCAGATTTTACTTAAACTTAAAATATATGATTTTTTTGGTATGAGAAATTTTTGAATGTATGTTTGGAACCAGTTGCCGGTGTTTAGCTTATGATACACTTAATTTTTGGAATGTCATTTAGTCACTTTTCTTTACATCATAGATATTCAGAAGTCTATATATATAAAAAAGATGTACATTTTGATGTCACCACTAATTGTGAAAACGGTTGACCCCATTTGTCCCAAAATTTCAGTGAAAGTTAAGGATTGGCTGTAGATGGTCACCCAGACCGCAAAAAGGCTTAAAGAAGAATGACTAACTTTTAAAATGGCGCACTTCCTACAGAATTAGAGAGCTTCACAAAGTGGTTTTCCCATTTCGAAATTTTAGGGGACAATAACGAAAATAGGAATAACTGTTGATATCACCCAGACCATACGGTTAATGGCGTTGCTGAGCCTAATGAATGCATTTTTGGAAATTCGTACTCCTTAGGATAAAAAGTACAATCACCCAGTACACCAACGTTGAATGTTATAGGTCAGTCAATCGGCTTAAAAATGTGGTTTTAGAATATATGCCTATCAATAAGTAAGTTTTCATCCCATCATGGACGACACTGCTGATCCGTTTTAGCAATTCTTATAATGATATATAATAATCTTTAAGATATATGAATAACAGAATTTGGGAAAACCTCACCCTTTAAATTGAAATATTTTAGAGGTCAAAGAAATAAACCAATCGTTATTAGATTTCAACTACACTCAACATATTTTACAAAAATTTAGAGGCAGGACGAAGTCTGCCGGGTCAGCTAGTTTTTAATATTTTTAATATTTTAAGTATTTTTAGTATTTTAAATATTTTAAGTATTTTTAAAATTTTTTAAATTTTTAATATATTTAATGTTTTCAAAATTTTATTAATTTTTATATTTTTAGCTCTGGTGAGTTTAAATTCAAAATCTTCTTACGCTAACAGGGCTCCAGCGTAAGTGAGTGATTAGTTCATTTTAATTCCACTAGCTCTCAGCGGTTTGTAAGGCGGCTAACGGACCGAATCAAAAAATTAACACGAATAACAACAAACAACAAAACAACATGGATGAAGTTAGTAAATGAGCCTCTAATCACTGTACCAGCAAACCCTCCACCTCAGCTCCCTATAAAAGAGGAAGTCAAAAGGATCAATAAAAGTACTGTATCTTCCTTTATAATGGAGATCGCGGCAAATGCGATCTGCATAAAGGGTATCCTGTAGCATCTACTTCGGGGATCAGCAAATCAACGCCAGACAATGCCTCCCAACTAGAAAGGACTGTCGAAGGGCCAAATACATTATTTTAACCGTTGACAAACTCCTTGAGTTTCAAAGATACATAGTATGAATAATTTTTATTTTTATTTTTATTTTTATCTTTATTATTTATATTATATATATCGTATGATATATGTAATGTCACATATTCAAAGTGTTTTCCTCAGCATCTTAAAACTAATCGGTTCTCTTTATTGTATTTCCTTTCATCATTGCCTATGCCGCCTACTGTACCCCTATGTGCAACTACAGACACATGAATACAAGTGTTATATAACATTTGTATATTTTTTTGCCGTAACCTTTTTTTCTCATTTTTCAAGCTTTTGACTATTCACTGATTGCGATTTATTTTTTCTGTCGGGAGTGGTTTGGCACCAGCAAATAGGCGAGAGTTTTCTTTTGTTTTTTTGTACTGTCCAAAAACTTTGCTTACATTTTGCCTTTTCAATAGGAATGAAAC
Organism: Muscina levida; assembly: GCA_964034835.1. Lineage (NCBI taxonomy): Eukaryota > Metazoa > Arthropoda > Insecta > Diptera > Muscidae > Muscina > Muscina levida. Next base: position 135,833,765 of record OZ035883.1, read on the forward strand.
GGCTTCCCCGTGATGCTTTCATGTGCCCCCACCAGTGGCACATAGTAAATGTTGGCCAGGCATAGGAATTTGGGAAGGTGAATCATAACGTAGCCCAAGGCCCTAACAGCCTACACACGCACAGCGCATTGAGCCAGGATGACAAGGACATTTGCTCAACACCACCACCACCAGCATCATCCTGGTGTTGTCTATGTATACATGTGTAATGTTTAACAATTTTTCTCTTTTTGCCTGTTGTTATTTGACTGCCAGTCAAATTCGGCCCAAAAGGCAAATGTTTACCAAAAAAAAAAATCTGTACGTGATTCGTTTGTAAAATTAATTTATTTTGCATTCTCCTCTGAATGCTAATGTGGCTCACATACACACACACACACCCACATTGGAAAGTTTCTAAATCTTTTTTAAGATTTCTACGTTAAGGCAAACGGTTTTCTGTCATTCTGTTACACCAGCAGGAATGCGGGCGCAAAGCTGATGAGTTCAACTAAAAGTTAAGAACGAAATTAATATCAAGTAACAGTGCTCTGCATGCAGGCGATTGCTTGGCTTTTGTTTGACCCCCTGCCCCCGTAACTAGAATTTCCTGGGCTTAGGCGAGGGCTAAATATTTTGTGGTTATCTTTGCATTTGTAACATTTGGTTTTGTGCTACAATTTTACAGAGCCATAATATGAATTGTAATTCATTTAATGAGTTGTAAATGATTGAAATTGATCGTGTGGTAGTCATTAACATTTGCGGTCGAGAAATGAGAATTTCATGAGGCAGCAATAGGTTTTTCGAAAGAATATATTGCTATTACTGTGTATGTGGGAGATTACATATGGTATTTGCAAATAACTTCAATAGATTCCTAAGCTATTGGATGCAGTGGGGGGCTCTATCAAAGGAATCTATTATGAGGTGGTGTTTATTACGTTAATTGAAACTATGGGTGTATTAATAGGGATCCATAGGCTAGTAGTATTGCATATTAATTAATATGAAATTAATTTGAACTTTGCTATGCATCATGATACATCATAACCACAATGACCTAATTAGCAACGTCATGTGTTTATATGACTACATAGTTAACAAGGAACTGCCATAAATTGTGTGTATTCTTAATTTATATAAACATCGTTTTAAATACATCACAGTCTATAGACTGAGAAGGACGAGTAAGTCTCCATTAGGTTCATATAAGACCCTGGAATAGTTGTATTGTTCAATTTATGTCGATAATGTAAATAACGTTGAAATACACACTTGAAATATTATTACAAACATTACACAGTACAACACATGATTTTGGGACTCAATTCTAAGAACTGCACGTGAAAGTAGCTCAAAAAAGGAGAAGTTCTGCATCATTCGTTTTGTCAAGTTACATGCCATAATAATTTTATATCGATTTGAAGTTAGTATGTATCGGCGTATGATTATCATAAGTAATATTCCACGTAAATCATACACCATGGAGTACACCAGTTTTATTGCAACTGCTACAAAATAAATCCAGTTCAAAATGATTCGATGAATAGAAAAGTGAAACAGTTGTTTATGTAGGGAACCGTTATATAAACAGATTAAAGGAATTGTAATTCTTAATTGTTTTAAATTTGTTTAAGCTAAATCGAACTAGTGGTTCTCGAGATATGTCAAACAAAAGAGCCTAAAGCGTGACAAATTCCCCAATACGATACTTACCAACTTCAAATCGATATTAAATTATTATAGCATGTAACTTGACAAAACGAATGATGCAGAATTTCTTCTTTTTGGGGCTACTTTTACGTGCTGTTCTCAGAATTGAGTCCCAAATCAATGAGCTGAAAAATGTTGTACTGTATTATTATATCTTGCAGTATTTCCATTACTCATACGTTATTTTATGACTAGGAATTATAACGAATGTGTAATATACGTTAAATATGATGTAAGGGAAATGGCGGATTTTTTAATTTGAGTCAACAGAGATCACGTATCTCCCAGGGCAATGCCATTGAATATCCGTTCAGTGGTAGCAAATGTGATATGGCGCAATGTTGAGTAACCTTACTGATATGCTTAAGAGTCTACTTCTCTGGGACGCTACGTGAACGTTAGATGATTTTTGTCTACCTTGTCTAAGCCATGTCTACTTAAAAAAAAACTTAATTTCCCTTAACACCCCGTGTTTTTTTTTAAATATAATAATAAACCAAAAGTTTGAGTACCTTTTTCAAGTGTTAAATGCAACAACTTTAATGAAAGTTATATGTCATTTGATAGATCTTGTCTCACAGTGGTGCACAATCAAATTTTTATTATAATTAAATGCCAAACAAAATATTTGCATACCCTTTTCAAGTGTTAAATCCAATAAATTGAATGAAAGGAATATGTCATTTGGTAGATCTTGTCTCACAGTGGTGCACAATCGTATTTTTATTAAAATAAAATGACAAACTATAGCTTTGCATACCTTTTCCTAGTAGTTTATGCAACTAATTTCATAAAATTTATATGTTATTCTATAGCTCTTGTCTCGCAGTGGTGCACAATCGTATTTTTATAGATATAAAACGGTTATCAAATGGTTTGCATACCTTTTCAAAGTATTTAATGCAATTAATTCAATAAAAGTAAATGTAATTTGGTAGATCTTGTCTCGCAGTGGTGCACAATCGTATTTTTATAAAAATAAAATGGCAAACAAAAGGTTTGCATACCTTTTTCGTATGTTTAATGCGATTAATATAATAAAGGTGATATATCATTGCATAGACCTTGTGTCAAAGTTAAGCACAATACAATTTTTATTATAATTAAATGGCTAAAAAAAGGTTTGCATACCATTTCCGAGTGTTTTATGCAATTAATATAATAAAAGTAATATGTCATTTGGTAGATCTTGTCTCACAGCGGTGCACAATCGTATTTTTATTATAATAAAATGACAAACAACTGGTTTGCATACCTTTTTTCATGTCTTAAATGCAATTAATTTAATAAAAGTGATATATCATTGCATAGATCTTGTCTCAAAGTTAAGCACAATACAATTTTTATTATAATTAAATGGCAACCCAAAGGTTTGCATAAATATGAATTGCTGTGCAGTTGTCTCGCTTAAACTCAAAAACGGCTGGACCGATTTTCAAATTTTTTTTTTGTTTTGTTCGCTATAGCTTCCAAACAAAATCCCGGACGAACACAATTTTTCTGTTCCGCCTGCAGGAATCTCACCCCCAACAGCATCCACCACCAGAACTAACGCCTCATATTGCTGTACCAACCCCTGAACGTGTATCCTTTATACAATTTAATTGCAATGAACTCCGTGGAAAATTTAACGAAATCGTAGACTGCATGAATCGGAGAACATCAAGGTCGCTGCGAACCAGGAAACAAAGCTGACAGGGTTACAATGTGCTACGTTGGGATCTTACCAGAAGTGGTGGGGGAGGGGGGTTTGCTTTCCTATTGCACCATTCTGTACAGTACAGACCTATTTCGCCTCACCTTGACTCTAGAAAACCATACATCGTGTATGGAGATAGCAGGTGAGGCCGAGATAGAGCTGTACCACATATATATACCGCCGATAGGTAGCTGTTCTCCGCGTTATATGCCCGACATTAGTTGGTTACTGCGGGGCAGCAATCGCATGGTCCTAGGAGACTTTAATGCCCATCACGAGCTTTGGCATTCTCTCCTAGCTAATGAGACGATGCATGACATGAGACGAGCATGATGAAATTCGTAGTTGGAACCCTGCTGATCCTAGAATCTAGAAATCAGTAAGATGGTCGACGAATATAAGCGAAATTTATGGCTGGATCATTTAAAGCAATGCAACTTAAGTTTCGGTATCGGTAAATTGCTGGTAACGGGAAAGTCATTCTCTAAGTCTGGCAGGAGAGACGACAGCACGGCAATCACATTTGGTGCTGCCACTGTGGCTGGTCCAAAGACGTGCACGTGTTATTTTAACCGGCAATTCATTGAGCACCCTCAAAGTGATACAGCGAAAAGGAGAGTAATGCGTTGTATTCATGCCCTAAGAGCTGAAAAAGTACCACCACAATTTACAGTTGGAGAACTTGAAGATGTCATCCGCAGCGCAAAGTCATCCAAAGCGCTAGGCCCTAACGTAATATCCATGTTGAGGCTGAAGCAGTTGGACATGCCGGGAGTCGAGTACATGACTTATGACCTTAACTTGTCCCTGACCACTCGTATAGTACCCGAAGCCTGCACAATAGGCAGAGGGGTCCCGCTACTAAAACCTAGCAAAGAAGCAAGTAGGGGAGAATCAAGCAGGCCTATTTCGCTTCTCTCGCCAGTAGCAAAGACACTTGAGGCTTTAATCCTCCCGAGTCTGATTGGACATTTTCCAATTGGGAATCATCAGTATGGATTACATAAGCAGCACAGTACTACTACTGCTTTACCCGCCATTACCACATTATGTATTATGTATGTGGTAATGGCGGGTAAAGCAGTAGTAGTACTGTGCTGTTTATGTAATCCATACTGATGATTCCCAATTGGAAAATGTCCAATCAGACTCGGGAGGATTAAAGCCTCAAGTGTCTTTGCTACTGGCGAGAGAAGCGAAATAGGCCTGCTTGATTCTCCCCTACTTGCTTCACGGTTTCAACTAGAACAAGCCCAGTGACAGGACGGTCCTCGTGGCGCTTAACATATCGAAGACTTTCGGCACTGTTAACCACGCCACGCTTTTCGGGGACATTGCCAAAACGTTGTTCCCGAACCGTTTGAAACGTTAGATCGTCAATTATATGTGTGGACGCCAGTCATATGTGGAATTCAGAAACAACAAGTCCAAGCCCCGTTAAGTTAAACAGAGAGTTCCTCAAGGTGGGGTGATATCTCGGGCTCGGTTTAGCCTCTACCTTTCTGCAATTCCACAACCTCCTGACGGCGTTGATATGGTAACCTATGCCGATGATTGTGCGATTCTGGCGTCGGGCTCCTCGATTGATGACATGTGTGGAAGACCAATTTTTTTGCTGCGAGAAAGATGAATATATCCGCCACCATATCATCGGTCGCGCTTTTCACTGCATGGGCAGCACCAGTGGAGGAGCGGCTCAATGTGATAGTTGATGGCATAACAATTCCGACCACCAATTACCCCAAGGTCCTTGGTGTCACATTTGGCAACCTCTTTAAATGCAACGCTCACGCCACAGCTATCTGCAATAAGAAAAGAAGTAGGACCAAGGTCCACAAGTCGCTTGCCGGCAGCACTTGGGGAACCGACAAAGAAACCTTGTTGACCTCTTACAAAGCAATAGGTGGGTCTGTGGTAAACTATGCAGCTCCAGTGTGGTCATAGAATGTGAGCGAGACTCAGTGGAAAAACCTTCAGACATGTCAAAATGCCTCCCTAAGAACTGCGACAGGGTCCCTCCTCATGTCTTCTGTGGACCACCTACGTGAGGAGACGAAGATCGTCGTGTGCCGACATAATTATCTTTTGTCGAAACAGTATCTACTTAGCTGTTTTCGGACCAGCCATCCCAAACACCACCTTGTGGATAGGCTCATACACCCAGGCAGGGCAGGAAAGAATTTCATGATCTAGAGGGCAAGGTGCAACGTTTCAAGTGAGAGCCTCTAGATCAAAGAGCATTTAAGGCAGTCTTAGCGGACATTTATTCAAGCCGGGGAACACCCTCCATCAGGGGAAGTGGAATTATCGCGGCAGACAAGAGTTGTTTCGACTCAACTAAGATCTGGGTGGTGTAGACGCCTATATTCGATGGAAATACGTCGAATCCCTCTTGCAACCATAGACCACACGACACACTTCACCTGTTCAACTGACCTGCCAAACCAACTTAACTTATTCTAAGATCTCTTTGGAACCGCCCAATGAAAGTAGTCACCTTACTTGGACTGGAAACAAACACAGCAGGAAATACTACACAAGGCGAGCCAAACAACACCTACTAGACAACAATACATACTATATATTGCTACAACAACAACAACCCGTCATCGTTTGAGGCGACTACCATCGTCATATTAATTGTATAACGACATAAACGTAGGCAAACTCTTTTAAATTGACCTAATGCGCTGGCTGGGACTCGTTGTGCGAATGAATGAAATTACTCCAGCTCAAAAAGTCTTCGGCAATAAACTCTTTGGGAGGTGCAGGAGAGGGCGACCACAACTAAGTACGTTGTATGGACCAGGTGAAAGAGCTTTTATATAAACTTGGTGTGACAAACTATCTACAGAGCGCAAAGAGCTAGCAATTATTTTCTAAGTGTGGCTACTAATTGATGCTGCTGCCAAATAAGAACAAATTTCAAAAATAGGATTTAATCTGTTTTTAAGGTTCAACATTTGATGCAAACTCAATTTTGTCCCATCGTGAGGTAGGATCTTCTGATAACTATTGGAAACACACTCTTTTGATATGGTCATGATACTACATTCACACAATCTATCGTCACTATCGATAATGTTCACCTTGTGATGTGTGAAAAAAAGTGATGCAGAAGTAACCGCCTAGATTAAAATTGAAAGAAAACCAGTAAGAAAATTTCAGTCGGGCAACCCGACTTACATATACCATCACCTTCAGTACAACACAAAATTTTCTATTATATTAATATTATTACTCGATTTCTAAAGTGGGCGGAGTGGTACATTTGTATGGAAGGCACCAGATGGGGCGTGTCTAAACTTCCAGATATCTTCCTCAAAACTTATTCCTGCTTGAACTTTACTAAATACAGAATTTGGGCATGATTGCGTTAGGTCTATTAATAATATTAATCGATTTCTGAAGTGGGCGGTACAAGATGGGTATGGGAGGCACCAGATGGGGCGTGGCTAGACATCCAATTTTTTTCTCAAAAACTTTATCCTGTTAAACCTTTAATAAATAAAGAATTTGGGTACTCTCACGTTGGCTTTAGTGATATTATTACTCCATCTCTATAGTGAGCGGAAAGGTAAATTTTTATTGGAGGTTCCAGAAGGGGCGTGGCTAGACTACCAATTTTTTTCCAAAACTTTATCCTGTTATAGCTTTACTAAATACAGAATTTGGGGACGATCGCGTTAGGTATATTAATAATATTAATCGATTTCTAAAGTGGGCAGTACCAGATGGGTATGGGAGGTACCAGATGGGGCGTGGCTAGACTTCCAATTTTTTTTCTCAAAAACTTTATCCTGTGAAAACATTTCTTAATACAGAATTTGGGTACGATCCCGTTGGGTGAATTGATATTATTACACGATTTCTAAAGTGGGCGGAATGATGCAATTGTATGGGAGGTACCAGAAGGGGCGGAACCATGTAGCCCATTTACAATACCGTAAGTGGTTTTTGGGAAAATATTAACTCCTGCAAAATTTCAAAATATTTGGTTGCACACGATGCGCGCCAGACTGACAGACAGACAGACGGACATGGCTCAAGCGACTCAAAAAGTCATGAATCGAATTTGGTTCAAAGATACCTAGGGTCTTAAGTGACTCCTTTTATGTGTTACACTTTTGGGTCGTATCAAATGATATATACCCTCATCCCTAAGGGTGATGGTATAATGACAACGTATACGTGATATTTTTTTAACTTTTGCGACGTCTCCCAAATAAGGGAAACATTTTCGAAATTTATTCTTGTAATTGAGCTATGAAAAATTACATTTAAGTATAAGAACGTATGAGTGATATTAAAACTAGAAATTTCTCAATTTAATGCAAAATGCCAACAAGAAAAATGTTATCTTATACAAAATTTAGATGTAAGACGTCGCTGTATTATAAGATGGATATTATTTTATAGGTTCTAATATGGGCCACATTATCACTACATACAAAATAGTTTAAATTACTACAAGAACGTATGAGTGATAATAATTTAAATGAAATTTTCGCGTAACATGTAGTACCATCAGCTATCATTAACATTCTGAGCCAATGAAACAAAAAACTTATCAAATTTACTCTGCGAACTACAGTTGGTGGTCGCAGCTAATCTACTAGCACAAAACTCAATATCTTAGATATCCCAACTACTGTAAATTTGTTTGCTATTTAATCCTCTTATCAATAACAAGCTACGATTTTTCAATGACAAATAGGATGGTTAACCAAAACAATGCTGCTATTATAGACTTCCTCCTTCGTGATCTTAATATCGCCTTAATAATAAATCTCAGTTATGGTAACACGCCCCCACTGCCCTGTTACGCTAAGCTGCCTCAGTGAATTAATCTTTAGCATCTTTGTAATTAATATCTTGACTCATTCTGTTTTGCTCTCCTACTTAATTTCGTAATTACACCTAAAAGCAGCGATATGTTTCGTAAACACTTTTTGCTCAGCTTTACTCGTTCAACACAAACAAACAACTGTGATTGAGAGATAAATCAATTGAAACAATCAGGGCCGGAAGAGAAAAATCAAGAGCAAAGCAAAACGCACAGCAAGCAATAGAAAATGCTATCTTTATGCACTCATTCAAGCTATTTGCCATTAACGTAATAAGAAATGATAAATGTTAATGTAATTACTACAGTTTTTTCCTACATTACCGCTGCCGTTGAATTTCCAGACATTTTGCTTTTCAGTGATTTCTATAATTTTTCACTCATGGAACGCGCAAAAAAAGGGCTAGAAATTAAAGCAAATTGTGATGGCTGCTTATCACAAGACTGGCAATAGGAAAAAGCAAACGAAAGAGAGAGAGCAACAAGGAAATTGAAGCCGTAAACCCTCCTAAGGGCAAATCCTATTAATTCCATTTAATTTTCATTACAACATCAAAAGAAGCGGAGACAACTTCAATATCATTACCAATGAAAACAAACAAATGATGGTTTTTTTCTCTCTCTCTATTATGTCCTATTTGTAGACAAACAAACAACAGGAGAAATTTACAATATTTGCATAAATTATTTAAAGTTTATTGAAAGGAATTTGAATATTAAATAAAACGACGAAATGTGGAAAACACCATCGAGAGAATACGAAAGAACGAACACAAAACATTGTTGGCAAAACAAACATGACCAATTTGCAAAGTTTTCGCTTAGTTTTCTTTTCTACTTTATATTCTTTTCGTGGATTGATTTTTATCATTCAGCAAGGGAATACAGATAATGCTGTGGATAGCTAGCAGCCATATTGGCTGCTTGAAGCAATAGAGAATTAAGGATTTTGTGTGTTAGAGAAAATTTACATTGTAATGTCCCATTGTGTGCGCAACATTTAGTAAGCTTTGACAAAAAATATTGAAATAGATTTTAAAGCCTTAAAAGAATTTATAAAAGTTAAACTAAGGAGTTAGAGGACTACAAATGTTGCATAACAAACAAATTATTTGCTATGTTCTGGTTGTGTATTTTGGTAATTACTACTAAGAAGGAAATTAAAGGGAACATTGATGAGGCAATTAGAGATGTAAATAAGGAAAGGTTTACTGAAAAGTAAAAAGATTAAACAAGTTAAGGCGAAATTTATAAAATATTTTTTTTATTTTTTGTATTTTTAATATTTTTAAAATTTTTATTATTTTTCATATTTTTAAGATTTTTAATTTTTAAAATATTTTTAACATTTTAAATATTGAAAAATATTTTAAATATTTTTCATATTTTAAATATCTATATATATAAAAATGAAATGGTCCACGTATGTCATACCATCACTTGAGAACGGCGATTTGGCTGATTTTTTTTTTATTCGATTCGAAATTTTCCGTAGATTGTTTGTGTTGAAAACAAGGTGGCGCTAGGGTGGATTTATATCGAAAATTTGAATGCATGTACCAATTCAACTGAAATTTAGAATGGATATTCATTTGATCATGAGAAAACATTTTATGTACAAATGGACCCGGTAGGTGGCGCTGGGGTCGGTTTACAATCAAAATTTTAACGAAAGGGCCAATTTTACTGAAATTCAGAATCTATGTTTGTTTGATCATCAGAAAAAATTGTATGTACAAATGGACCCGGTAGATGGCGCTAGGATGGATTTATATCGAAAATTTTAATGCATGTACTAATTTAACTGAAATTTAGTATTTATGTTTGTGGAACCTTGAGAAAAAATTGTTTGTATAAATTGACCCGGTAGGTGTCGCTAGGGTGGAATTAAAATGAAAATTTTGACGAATTAAACAATTTGATTGAAATTTTGAATGTATATTTGTTTTATTATGAAAATTTTTTTTGTATATATGGACCCGCAGTTGATTTGGCTGGGGTTGAGTTATTTCGAAAATTTATATCAATTGTCCGATTTTATTTACACTTAAAATATATGATTTTTTTGGCATGAGAAGATTTTGAATATCGATTGTCCGATTTTACTTAAACTTAAAATATATGATTTTTTTGGCATGAGAAAATTTTGAATGTATGTTTGGAACCAGTTGCCGGTGTTTAGCTTATGATACACTTAATTTTTGGTATGTCTTTTGGTCACTTTTTTAACATCATAGCTATTCAGAAGTCTTTATATATAAAAATGATGTACATTTTGATGTCACCACTAATTGTGAAAACTGTTGACCCCATTTGTCCCAAAATTTCAGTGAAAGTTAAGTATTGGCTGTAGATGATCACCCAGACCGCAAAAAGGCTTAAAGAAGAATGACTAACTTTTATAATGGCGCACTTCCTTCTGAATTAGAGAGCTTCACAAAGTGGTTTTTCCCATTTCGAAATTTTAGGGAACAATAACGAAAATAGGAATAACAGTTGATATCACCCAGACCATACGGTTTATGGGGTTGCTGAGCCTAATGAAGGCTTTTTTGGAAAATCGTACTCCTTAGGATAAAAAGGTACAATCACCCAGTACACCAACGCAGAAAGTTATATATCAGTCAATCGGCTTAAAAATGTGGTTTTAGAATATATGCCTATCAATAAGTAAGTTTTCATCACATCATGGACGACACATCCTTCCGTTTTAGCAATTCTTATAATAATATACATATAATAATCTGTAAGATATATGAAGAACAGAATTTGTTCGGGAAAACCTCGCCCTTTAAATTGAAATATTTTAGAGGTCAAAGAAATAAACCAATCGTTATAAGATTTCAACTACACTCAACATATTTTACAAGAATTTGGAGGCAGGACGAAGTCTGCCGGGCCAGCTAATTTTAAATATTTTTAATTTTTAAAATATTTTTGATATTATTAATATTTTTTATATTTTAAATAGTTTTAATAGTTTTAATAATATTAATATTTTTAATATTTTTAATATATTTAATATGTCAAATATTTTAAATATGTTAAATATTTTTAATATTTTTAACAAACAAGAGAATATTTTTAATATTTTTAATATTTCTAATATGTTTAATATTTTTGATATATTTCATATTTTTAATATTTTTAATATTTTTAATATTTTTAATATTTTTAATATTTTTAGTATTTTTAATTTTTTAATATTTTTAATATTTTTAATATTTTTAATATTTTTAATATTTTTAATATTTTTAATATTTTTAATTTTTTTAATATTTTTAATATTTTTAATATTTTTAATATTTTTAATATTTTAAATATTTTTAATATTATGAAAATTTTTTATATTTATAGTTTTATTAATATATCTAATATTTTTTATATTTTTAATATTCTAAATATTTTTAATATTTTTAATATTTTTAATATTTTTAATATTTTTAATATTTGTAATATTTTTAATATTTTTAATGTTTTTAATATTTTTAATATTTTTAATATTTTTAATATTTCTAATATTTTTATATTTTTAAAATTTTTAATATTTTTAATATTCTTAATATTTTTAATACATTTAATACTTTGAATATATTTAATGGTTTTAATAAATTACATTTTTTTAATATTTTTTATATATAAAGATTTTTGATATTTTTCTATTTTTTCGAATATTTCTATAATATTACTTTACGTAGATCTTGCGTACTACCATACAAAACCCACTTAAACAAATTTCTTTATCAGTCCATCATTTACATTAAAAATTTGTATGAAAATATTACATTTTCATACAAATGTTCTTTAGTACTTGTAATAAAATCCCCACCAAATGTAAGCTGCGATGTCGAGAAAAACCTCCATTACCCTCAGCGCACAAACTTGACACCCTTTACCCTCCCAAATGACCCTTAGAAACTTTTAGCCAAACAATAGAAACCAAACACCAATAACAGTAACAACTTAGAAAAATACATTAAATAACAAGTGCATTTACTATTTTCACATACCACATTCCCTTGATCTCTTCATCCCCACCCCACTCTCTATAGATATGTGAATGAGACATTTCTATGCCATGAAATTTGTTTCTTTCATACATTTATGAGAACTGCCTTTGTGTAATGTCATATATGTGTTGGTGTGTGTGAACGACATTCATACATAAACACTTTAAAACTCAATACCGCATAACCTATTGAAAGGACGAAGTAAAAAAAAAAATAATTCTTTTCATAGAGGGCTGGCTGCCTTGTAAGGTTGCGTGGTGGGGCAATGCTTTTTGGCATCATAATTTCTGTTGTTAAGTAAAAGTCGGCGACTGCCGCAAGTTTGAGTAACCCTTGTGTGCTTTACTAGCAACAGCAACTCACATCATGTCAGACACCATTTCTGTGTGTATTTGGGTTGTTTTTCTTCTGTTTTTGTTGTTTGCGCTTTGCTGCTGGTACTACTGCGGCATATGGAGAGATGCACTTTACCGACGAAACGTGCCTAATGGACCTCGAAATGTCTTAGATATGTGAATAAACATAATACTTGTGACATACTTGGGAATGTTGAGATGAAAAAACAACACACACACACACACAGAGTGGCATATATAACTACTTATATAGAAGGACTCAGACGACGAGGGTGGTCTGCAAGCAAATAGGGGAGATGTTGTACTATAGCAATTGTTGATAAACTTTGGTTTGGGTGGGTAAAATTTAAGTTATGTTTTTCTAGTACAATAGCAGAAGTATGCGGGTTAACTTAGATGACAGCATTAAATGAAAAACCGCCATTTGTAAGGATTGTAATTTCGTAATGTATACGAACTACTTGGGTTATCATAGAGAAAAAATAATTTTGATCTTGTTTTTTATATCCATCTACTTACAAGTTATAGTTTTAACCAGAAGTACACATAACAGTTTGTATAAATATTTTACCTTTTTATATATTTGATAGCAAGATAAGTAAAACCACAGCGTACCTGCAATGAAAGATAAAAAATATGCATTTAGTAAATTTCAAAATTTCTCAAAAATTTTTACAATTTTGCTCTGATAAAATGGTGGATATATTAAATGGTGGGATATAAGATTCTATGTGATCCAGAGAGGGATATTGCGAGGCCTTTATTATATTTGCTGTTGCCTAGTTTTCGTACTACGCACCCTAGTGGGTTGAGGTCGAGGGTTCGAATCCTGACAACAACTCATCCTGCATCACACCATAGACGAAAATCAAGTTATAATGTTGGAAAACATAATCGCATGCTACCACTGATGCGTCTTAGAGAGTATGTAACAGAAGTTGGCATCCCCCAGAAACTTATAAAGGACGCAGTAGCCTTTTAAGACACTCTCCTTAAAGAAACAAAACATTATGAAAATACAAAGAAAAGAAAAGACAAGAACACCCCAAATGTTAACAACCCCCGAAAACAGTGTAAGGACCATAATTTAAGCACAAGCACCTCGAATGCGTTGGGTGGGACAGTTATATAACCGACAAAAGAACTGTGACACCTTTTAAAGCTGTCATGCAGAAAGAACCGAATTTGGAAGATATGAGGAGATAGGAGATAGGAGACTTAAATATAATTCGCTTCGGCATAAAACATGGTAGTGAGTGTAACCAGATATGCACACAAAGATATATTAAAGACTGCACACCACCGCCATAGCAGATGCCTATTGCAATATTCAACTATACCTATAATAATTGCTGTAAACAAACGCTCATTATTCCGGTGCTCCCAAAACACAATGACAGTATTTTGCGCATTCAATGACCACTGTCTGATTGACCGTATTGGGGTATGAGGCAAGTTCAAAGTTTAACAAAACTAAATCTGCTGGTACCGATGTTGTGTTATGTGCACAGGGTTGGTGTCTGTTGTCAAGGGGCAAAAAAAAATGGTGTTCTGAATTCGAGATGAGACCACGACAGTTATATGTTTTGGGGTTGCTGAAACCAAATCTGAAGAGATGTCACGTTTTTTAGAAAATTTTCCCAGATGATACTTACTAACTTCATATAAACATATACCGATTCCTGGACTTGGGCCAGCGAAACGCCGATAAAAATTGACCGCCGATCACTGATCCTTACCATTTGTTGCACTGTGTTTTATAAAGAAGCTAAGAATTAAAAAAAAATTATATATAATTAAAAATAATTGTATGGGGACCACCCTAAGGGTTGAAGATAGAGATTGGTAGATATGTCCTGAGAAACTGTGGGGGTTGCAAAAATATTAGATCTCGGTCATACATTTGACACCACTAGGGGCATATTTGGGGCAGTTAGAGCGGTGGGAGCAAAATTTACAAAAAAAAAAATTATAAATAATTAAAAAAAATTTTATGGGGCCACCCTATGGGTTGAAGATAGAGATTGGTAGATATGTCCTGAGAATCTGTTGGGTGGTTGGTCATACATTTAACCTCTCTATGATACACCATTGGGGTGGCAGGAGCTGATTTCATAAAAAAATTACAAAAAATTAAAAAAAATTTATTGGGACCACCCTAAAGGTTGAAGATAGAGATTGGTAGATATGTCCTGAGAAACTGTTGGTGTTGCAAAAATATAAGGGCCCTGTCATACATTTTACTTCTCTAGGGGCTCTTTTGGGGCAGTTACACCGCTGGGAGCAAATTTTATAAAAAATCGAACCTTAGGGTAGAAAATGGCTAGAGGTATGTTTGGCAAAATGTTAGAAGGATACAATTACTGAGGGTCGGTCATACATTTCACCCCTCTATGAAGCACAATGGAAGCGACAGAAGCTGATTTCATAAAAAAAAAATTAAAAAAAATTGTATGGGGACCACCCTAAGGGTTGAAGATAGAGATTGGTAGATCTGTCCTGAGAAACAGTTGGGGGGTTGGTCATACATTTTACCTCTCTATGATACACATAAAAAAATTATGTATAATTTAAAAAATTGTATGGGGACCACCCTATGGGTTGAATATAGAGATTGGTAGATATGTCCTGAGAAACAGTTGGGGGGTTGGTCATACATTCTACCTGTCCATGATACACCATTGGGGTGGCAGGAGCCGATTTCATAAAAAAATTATAAATAATGAAAAAAATTTGTATGGGGACCACCCTAAGGGTTAAAGATAGAGATTGGTAGATATGTCCTGAGAAACTGTTGGGGTTGCAAAAATATTAGGGCCATGTCATACATTTTACTTCTCTAGGGGCACTTTTAGGGCAGTTACAGCGCTGGGAGCAAATTTTATAAAAAATCGAACCTTAGGGGTAGAAAATGGCTAGAGGTATGTTTGGGCAAAATGTAAGAAGGTGAAAATTACTGAGGGTCGGTCATACATTTCAACCCTCTATGAAGCACAATGGCAGCGACAGAAGATGATTTCATAAAAAAAAAAAAATTAATAATTAAAAAAAATTGTATGGGGACCACCCTAAGGGTTGAAGATAGAGATTGGTAGATATGTCCTGAGAAACTGTTGGGGGGTTGGTCATACATTTTACCTCTCTATGATACACATAAAAAATTATAAATAATTAAAAAAAATTGTATGGGGACTCCCCTAAGGGTTGAAGATAGAGATTGGTAGATCTGTCCTGAGAAACTGTTGGGGGGTTGGTCATACATTTTACCTCTCTATGATACACATAAAAAATTATAAATAATTAAAAAAAATTGTATGGGGACCACCCTAAGGGTTGAAGATGGAGAATGGTAGATCTGTCCTGAGAAACTGTTGGGGGGTTGGTCATACATTTCACCCCTCTACGAAGCACAATGGGAGCTGCAGGAGCTGATTTCATAAAAAAATTATAAATAATCAAACGAAATTGTATGGGGACCACCGTAAGGGTTAAAGAGATTGGTAGATGTGTCCTGAGAAACTGTTGGGGTTTGGAAAAATATTTGGGACAGTTATGGGGCAGTTACAGCGCTGGCAGCAAATTTTATAAAAATTTGATTTTTGTGTTGAAGACCCCTTAGGGGTTGAAGATGAGGCGTAGGTATGTTTGGAGAAAATGTAGAAGGGAAAATTACTGAGGGTCGGTCATACATTTCACCACTCTGGGATACACTATGGGAGCGGCAGGAGCTGATTTCAAAAAAAAAAAAACAATTTGTAAAAATTAAAAAAAAATTGTATGGGGTTAACTTAAGGATTAAGGACAGATAAGTTTCGAAGTAACTGTTGGGTGCACAAATATTGGGGGTCAGTCATACATTTGACACCACTAGAGGCACTTTTGAAGCTTTTACAGCGCTGGAGGCATATTTATAAAAAAAAATGGTTTTTGGGGTGAAGATGGGGGTAGGTATATTTGGGGAAAATGTAAGGAGGGAAAATTGAGTGGAGGTTGGTTGGTCATAATGGGGACCGGCCGTGGCATAGTTGTTAGAACACGCGGCTACCATGCGGGAGATCGCAGGTTCAAACCTGGCTCCAGTCATCTTAAAAAAATTGTTCTTGCATTGTCGGCTCCCCTCGAATGTTGTTGACAGCAACTTCGCAGTATTAAGTGTCGAGTCAATCGGCGTGTCTAGTAAGAGCTTCTCAAACAGTGACGTTCGCATTCGTCGATAAACAAGTAGGTGCCGTTAGTTGTGAATCTAAAAATAGAAAGCGTGTTAATTCACAACAACGCGAGAAGCTATCCCATACCTCTTTCATGGGGTGCAAAGGGAAAATAAGTAAGTAAGTTGGTCATACTGATTTCATAAAAAAATAGTTTATATAAAGTAAAAAATAAATGTATGGGGTTAACTACAGGATTGAAGATAGACGATAGATATGTTCTAAGAAACTGTTAGGGTTGCAAAAATATTGGAGGTCGGTCATACATTTGACACCACTAGAGGCACTTTTGGAGCAGTTACAGCGCTGCAAAGCAAATTTATAAAAAAAAAATGCATTTTTGTATGAAAGACCCTAAGTGGGTGAAGATGGGGTTAGGATTGTTTGGAGAAAATGTTAGAAGGAAAAACTGACTGGGGGTAGGTCATACATTTTACCCCTCTATGGGCGACTCCAGTGCAGTTGCGGGGCTAAATGTGGATTGTACCCTTTTCCACCCAACTTTGACTACGATGGGCAGTCATTTAACCCCGCCCCACCTCCACCAAATTTTGGCTGAGGCATTTGTATTTTTAACCCTTATGTGAGTGACAAAAAAAACACCATCTCCAGAGTGACAGGGGTACCCGGGTACCCACATACAAATTGTATACAATTTAGATATTTTTCTCATCGAACCATCTGCATCCATTAAAAAACCCTGCCACTCACATAAGGGTTAAACCACACAAAATTAGGAGGTGATTCGTATCCAAATCAAGATCTCCATACAACACTATCGCACCCCTAATGGAGACCCCTAATTGTACGTTGGATTACATTAATTTTTAGTAATTGTACTTGAACTTTTAAAACGTTTATTATGTTTTATTTTATAAGATTGCTTCAATTCACAATACAATTTTCGTAGCTTCCATGCTGTTCTTAGCTCGTAGCGTCCATGCTATTCTTTGTTATGAAAACAATGACCTTTTAGTCCTTTACACATTTATTGTTGTGTGCTATCATTTTGGCAATTTTTAATTTGTATTAACCTTTAAAAATTCCTCTTAAATAAAAAATAATTTATTCATTTTATCGAATATACAAATTTGCTGCCATCAAATTTTCAAAATGTTTCATTTATATTATTGACCTTTCCCCCCCCCCCCTCTCTCACCCTCTCTGTCTAAGGCTTATTTCCTTGTGATACTTAAATCCAATCAGTTGTGGTCTAGGTACCACGTTTACCATCTGGCCCGTATGGTTAACATTCTTAGACCACAACGAGGGTACTTCATATATATCAATTACACTATGACACAAAATCAAACTTTTTGAAAAACACCCGAACGTGACTATATAGGTTCGATAGTACAACCGGAGTTGAGTAAAACCCTAGCTCAGTTTGGCTAGATTGGCTACCAATTTTTTTTTTTTGGCCCCCTAAACTTTTTGAAATCCCTTGGACCCCTTGAAAAAAGGTGACATCAATTGTTGGCCTACAGTTTCTACAGTTTTTAATCTAGCTCTTTCTCTTCTTCAGCTAAGTTTTAGCTAATAGTCCGCTTAAGAAACTGATATAATAAAATTTCCCAAAAAAATTAGACTTCCCTCGTTTATTTTCAAAAAACTTCGATAAAAATTCTAATTTTTTCACTATTTTTTATATAAGTCGTAGGGAATCCAGATTTTTTGCATACTCTATTCAGTGAAATTGTAGTTTAGGTAACACCGAATAACTTCTCTGAACAAACCTATGCAATCTGAACAAGTCTAGGGGTATTAAATAGCTCTCAAAACACATTATCTACTTTAAACAAATCAGTTTTTTAGGAGTTTTGGGGCATTGTGCAATGTTTTTACATGCTATCTTTACCAAAAACGAACTTATTGTATAACTGAATAACTTCTGTAAACAACCAATATGATCGGAATACTCCACCCCCTTAATTGTTCACAAAGAGCATTAGGGTGTTCCTTATATGGCATTTTTTCGAATTTCCTTAAAAATATGTATTAATCGCGATATTGGGCATCTATCTTAACCTTACGTTTCTTTTTGCCAATATTAGGAATATATTGTGAGAAATTTTGTATCGATAGTTGGACATTAGGGTGTGCCGCAATGAGGTTAAACTATGAATTTGTTCTCAAATCAGTTTATTGCCGCTGAGTATTTTTCTTTCGTATATAGACTAAGTAGTAACAAGCCGTTCAATAGCTGAAATAAAGGCCTAAAATAGTATGTGTTTGCATTTACTATATCTCTTATAGACATCGAGATATTTGATGAAGAAGTTGGGGTATTTTTGAAAAAATTATTAAAAATTTTGAAATTTTATTCCGAAGTAAATTATTATGGGCAATTATATATTTCAACTTTTAAAGGTTAATCAAGTTAAAATCTATATGTTTAAAAAGTATATGTATATATTATCACTATCTCTGTCAATTCTCGAGATATCAGGGGCTTAAAAAGCATAACAATGACTACTTAACTTTTGTTTCACCTGTATATCCATTGTGTATGCTTACGAATGTCACCAAAACCATTAATATCCAATGGTCTTTTGAGGGGAGTTTTTATTTTTATCATATAAAAATCGTTATTGGTAAGTATTCAATGGGTATTCAGATGGAACAAAAGTTCATTAGACATTGCTATGCATACAGTCAAAAATTCCATTTTTTAACGCCTGATATCTCCAGAATTGATAGAGATAGTGATAATATACACATATACTTTTTAAACATATAGATTTTAACTTGATTAACCTTTAAAAGTTGAAATATATAATTGCCCATAATAATCTACATCGAAATTCAATTTCAAAATTTTTAATAATTTTTTTAAAAATACCCCAACTTCTATATCAAATATCTCGGCGACTATAAGAGATATCGTAAAAGCAAACACATATTATTTTAGGTCTTTATTTCGGCTATTGAACGGCTTGTTACTACTTAGTCTATATACGAAAGAAAAATACTCAGCGGCAATAAACTGATTTGAGAACAAATTCATAGTTTAACCTCATTGCGGCACACCCTAATGTCCAACTATCGATACAAAATTTCTCACAATATATTCCTAATATTGGCAAAAAGAAACGTAAGGTGAAGATAGATGACCAATATCGCGATTAATACATATTTTTAACGAAATTCGAAAAAATGCCATATAAGGAACACCCTAATGCTCTTTGTGAACAATTAAGGGGGTGGAGTATTCCGATCATATTGGTTGTTTACAGAAGTTATTCAGTTATACAATAAGTTCGTTTTTGGTAAAGATAGCAAGTAAAAACATTACACAATGGCCCAAAACTCCTAAAAAACTGATTTGTTTAAAGTAGATAATGTGTTTTGAGAGCTATTTAATACCCCTAGACTTGTTCAGATTGCATAGGTTTGTTCAGAGAAGTTATTCGGTGTTACCTGAACTACAATTTCACTGAATAGAGTATGCAAAAAATCTGGATTCCCTAAGACTTATATAAAAAATAATGAAAAAATTAGAATTTTTATCGAAGTTTTTTGAAAGTAAACGAGGGAAGTCTAATTTTTTTGGGAAATTTTATTATATCAGTTTCTTAAGCGGACTATTAGCTAAAACTTTGTTGAAGAAGAGAAAGAGCTAGATTTAAAACTGTAGAAACTGTTGGCCAACAATTGATGTCACCTTTTTCTAAGGGGTCCAAGGGATTTCAAAAAGTTTAGGGGGCCAAAAAAAAAATTTGGTAGCCAATCTAGCCAAACTGAGCTAGGGTTTTACTCAGCTCCGGTTGTACTATCGAACCTATATAGTCTCGTTCGGGTGTTTTTTTCACTGTTGCACTGTGTTATCAACAGAAATGCGTTGCAAGTATGCACTTTAAATACCGTCAGACATATGTGTAAGTAGTCGGTAGGTGGGTGGCGGGGATTGGTAAGTAGATGTTACATACTCTCAAGTATATATATAGGTTTTTGTTCACAACAAAAGTAAACGGAAGAACAAGAACTAAACTAAAGAGACTTTCCCGCACTGTCACAGCCTACAGACCGTGCCTCCAGCATCCCCCCCTGTCATAAGACACAGCATGAATAGAAAAAGGTTCAGTGCACTCTTTGAGTCGCTGTTGAGTCCTCTATTATTATTTTTTTTTTATTTTTGTTGGTGTATTGCTTGTTGCTGTTCACATTCAATTCAATTCGTTTCGTTTTAGAATGTCAGAGAATCCTTGATAAAGGTACCAAGCGACAGCATACGTCTGCATAATATGTACAATATACTATAGAATTTATACTACGATATAAAAGAACATTTATTTCTATAAATAGATTTTTATGATGATAACGTTGATGATGATGGTGATGGGAGGGGCTGGTAATAGGGGAGGTAATGGATAAGGTAGAGGTGGTGAGCGTAGTGGTGGTGACTTGGCTGTTAGCAGACAATGTTGACGATTTGCGAGACTGATGATAATGATGTTGCTGAATGATGATCATCATGGGGAACTCTGATGATTATTGGTCTGGCAGTGTCCTTCATAAATGTCTGCTGCCTGTGAACATTTTTGTGTAGTATGACATAAAAAAAATTGTTGCCATTAATATTTATATGCATAAAATAAAACATTGATGTATATATGTGCATGTATATATATGCAGTTTATTTTATATAAATGCAAGTGTGTCTGCTTTATGGCGGTTTTATTGCACTTTGATGGAATGCCATCTGAAATAGGAGTTTGTTTATTTATTATCTCTGTGTTTGTACAAATATTGTGTTAAAGTGAGACTGAAAGAGAGAATTGAATACGTATAATTAGATTTTGGTGTATTAGGGTTGTCTGATAACTGCTAAGCCTTGTACGGAGGTGGTAAGTTATTATGGATAAAATGGAAAACATAGTTAAGGTACAACTGGATCAAAGACAGATGTTAAGTAATCCATAAATATCACACGTCTGTATAAATTTTCATTTTTGTGTAGACGAAGTAAAGCGAAGCAAATTGATGAGTTAGTGTATTATAAACAAACTAACAATGAAATCAATTTTGAACAAAACATCACTCATACGTATCAATAGAACTATCATAAAATAATAAATATTACTAATACGTATCGATTGTACTATCATTGAATAATGAATAATTAATATCACTCATACGTTGCCAAAATACCAACCAAGTGATTTATCGATATCCTTCTACAACTATCATTCTGAATATTAAATTACTTTTGCTTTAAAAAACTTCTTCATCCGCTAAATTCTCATCAATCGATTACTCACTTCTGACCCACTTTTTCATACCAATTTGCCGTAAGAACACAACACATGACGACGTATACTTTCTGCACTCACCAATCAATAACGTAAGCAACTCACATGTACAATTATACCAAATTACTCAATTCTCTTCAACACCCTTCCATACCAATAACACTAAAAACTCCAATTAATACTGATAGCTTCCGTTTTTCTATGTTGTTCAAAATCCACATACATGTCGTAAGCTTATAACTAACACACACACACGTACACACACCACAGGAGCGAAAACACAAGAACAGCAATGGTAAAAAAAAATAAAAACGGCAAAACCTAAAATGAAAACAGGAAAACAACAACAAAGCATTTTGTCTCGATCTATTTTTATATTGCTTAATTAAAAGGCAACACCTTTCTGCATTATTTGCCACAAAATGTTTTTTGTTACCTCAACAACTTTATTTACAGCAAAGCAATAGCACAACACAAAATAAAACACACCGACACAGCAACACATAGCAGCAGCAGCAGAGCCAGCGCCATAACTGCAGCAGCCAATAATATGACAAAGTACCAGAGCAACAACAGCAGCAACAACGACTACAATGGCAATACTGAAACCGCATGATTGTCCTAAAAAGGTAGACACTCCAACGAGCATTTACTCCTCTGCTTTTACATATTCTTTTGCTTGTTCGCTTAAGCTATTGTTCTATTCTTTATGTTGGCAGTTTTAGTGTCTCACTGGATGTCGCATTTGTGAGACCCCAACCAACCAACCAACGTTGTCAGGTGCTTTAGCATAGGAAACTGTTTCAGTTTAGTTGTATTCGTTTGGTCGCTTACTGTTGTTGTTGTTGTTGATTCTATGGTTTATTGTTAAGGAAATTAATTGTTATGCATGGAATAATTACAAAGTTTCGGTGGAACTCTACCGAAAACAGTGAAATGAAGTTGCAACTTTATGTTGCAACTGCTGTTACAATTCCTTTTATCGGCATAAGATCAATAGAAATGTGGCGAGGCACAAAGGGAGAAGTTGAGAGAAGTCAACAATTTCGGGAGAACTTATATGGATTAGAAGAAGAACTGCGCTTAACAAATACACTAGGGCGGATGAAAAATATTTTTGGATAAAACCTAAAATTCAAGTAATTTAAACCGTCAACGATTTCACAGATTTACAACATGTATAATATGAATAAGATGTATAAGATGTGTAAGATGTGTGAGATTTATAAGTTGTATAAGACCTATTAGATGTGTAAGACATACAGTGACGGACAATACAATAGAATCACTACATATGATTTTGTTGAACTTAATAAAATTAAATTAATTTATTTGAGAATTCAAGAAAATTTATTTAAATATTGATGTTTATGATCAGTACAAAAAATAAAAAAAATTTATGAAAACCAATAACACATTCATATGTCAAAACCAATACATATTAAAAAAAAACTTATAATCCTATGCGACATTAAATAGAATCAGTTGTTATAAAAAAATTATAAAAATTCAAAACTTTAGGATTCATTTTCGTTTTGTTAATATTTAGTTGTGTATCCATTATTTTGAATGATTCCTTCACATCTTTTAGCCATTGAGTTCACTAAAGCTTCACATGTGCTGCGAGGAATGGAGTACCATATTTCTTGGATTTTTATCCAAAGTTCATTCTTGTTCTTTATTTTTTGTTGTCCAAGTTTATCCTTTACAACTTTCCATAAATTCTCAATTGGATTTAAATCCGGAGATTGAGCGGGCCATTCCATAACGTCGATTTTGTTGTCAGAAAACCACTTTTTTGCAAGACCTGCCGTATGCTTTGGATCGTTGTCCTGTTGAAACTGCCACCTTATTGGCATATTCCATTCTGCATATGGCTTCATTACGCTCTCCAATATGTGGACATAGAGATGCTTGTCCATTTTTTCCTGGATCCAATATATTGGACCTACTCCATACCAAGAAAAACAACCCCATATCATTATGCTGCCGCCACCATGTTTAAACTTTTTTGTGGTATAACGTGGATTTAATTCAGCATTTTTAGGACGTCGAACCCATGTTTTACCATCACTACCAATCAAATTGATTTTTGATTCATCAGTCCACAACACGTTTCGCCATTTTTTTATGCCCTCTGGGCCACACCAGGTTTTATGAGTTTTTGCAAATTTTATTCTTGCTTGTACGTTTTTTCCAGTCAGCATTGGAACTTTTCTGGATGTTCTACCATAAAGACCGTTCTCCACCAGTCTTCTCTGCACCGTTCTTGTGGACACCTGACAGCCAACTTCCTTCCGTATTGCTCCTGCGGACTTAAATGGGTCTCGCTTTGATAAAATTGTTATTAAACTATCTTCATATTTGGTGGTTTTTCGGGGTTTTCCTATTAAATTAACTTGCTTTCGTGGAGATAACGCATTAAAAACAAATTTTTGAGATCGTCCCACTATTTTAGCTATTTCTCTCTGCGATCGACCCAATTTTTTCAAGTTTTTTATTATTTTTCTTTCTTCTTCGGTACAATGCTTTGCGCGTCCCATTTTGACTTTTAATGTTTCACAATTCATAACGGAATGTTTTTATCATGTAAACAAAACGTTAAGGAAATGCAAAGCCTACTTATTTTAAACGAAAAAGTATTTTTTTGAATTTTTTTTTTTAGTGATTCTATTTATTGACGCTATTTATTTTGAAGTTTTTTTAATTTGTTGTTGGTTTTGACATAAGAATGTGTTATTGTTTTGATTTCATTTTTTTCATTTTTTTATACATCATAAACATTAATATTGAAACAATTTTATTTTGATTCTCAAATAAAACAATATAGTTTTATTACTTTTAAATGTTTCGTATGTAGTGATTCTATTGCATTGTCCGTAACTGTATATGTTGCATAAAATGTGTATGAAGATAAGATGTTTAAAATGTGTAAGATGTATAAGATGCAAAAGATGTATAATATGTATAAGATATATAAGATGTATAAGATATGTTAGATGAATAAGATGAATATTATGTATAATATGTGTTAGATTTAAAAGATGTACAAGATAAAAAGGATGTATAAGATGCATTCGATGTATAAGATATATAAGATGTACAAGATATATAAAACGTATAAGATTTTTAATATGAATAAGATGAATAAGATCTATAAGATGTATAAGAAGTATAACAAGTATGAGAAGTATGAGATGTATAAGATGTAAAAGTATAAGCTGTCTAAGATGTATATGATGTATAAGATGTATGAGAAGTGTGAAATGTATAAGATGTATAAGATACATAAGATGTAAAATGTGTGTAAGATATATAAGATGTATAAGGTGTAAAAGATGAATAATATGTGGTAGATGTATAAGATGTAAAAGGTATATACGATGTATAAGAAGTGTTAGATGTATAAGATGTATATGATGTATTAGATGAAAAATATGTATAAGATGTATAAGATATATAAGATGTAAAACTTGTCTAAGATGTAAAAGATGAATAAGATGTGTAAGATGTGTAAGATGTATAGGATGTATAAGATGTATCAGATGTATAAGATGTAAAAGATGTACAAGACATATAAGATAAATAAGATTTATAATATGAATAAGATCTATATGATGTATAAAATGTATAAAAAGTGTAAGATTTATAAGATGTATAAGATATATAAGATCTATAAGATGTATAAGATGTAAAATATGTGTAAGATATATAAGATGTATAAGGTGTAAAAGATAAAAAATATGTGTTAGATGTATAAGATGTAGAAGGTATATATGAAGTATAAGATGTATAAGATATATAAAATATATAATATGTATAAGATGTATAAGATATTGTAGATGTATGAGATTTAAAAGTCGCACTAGATGTATAAGATTTATAAGTTCCATAACATGTATAAGATGTATAAGTTGTCTAAGATGTAAAAGATGAATAAGATGTGTAAGATGTGTAGGATGTATATGATATATAAGATGTATAAAATGTAAAAGATGTACAAGATTTAAAAGATAAATACCATTTATACTAGAAAAAAGATGAATAAGATCTATATGATGTATAAGATGTATGAGAAGTGTGAGATGTATAAGATGTAGAAGATGTATAAGATATATAAGATGTAAAATATGTGTAAGATATATAAGATGTATACGGTGTAAAAGATGAATAATATGTATTAGATATATAAGATGTTGTAGTTGTATGAGATTTAAAACTCGCACTAGATGTATAAGATTTATAAGTAGCATAAGATATATAAAATTAACAAGATGTTCAAGATGTACAAAATGTGCAAGATATACAAGATCAATAAGATATATAAGATGAATATGTTCTGTAAGATCTATAAGATCTTTAAGGTCTATAAGATCTGTAAGATCAATAAGATCTGTAAGATCAATAAGATCTGTAAGATCAATAAGATCAATAAGATCTATAAGATCTATAAGATCTATAAGATCTATAAGATCTATAAAATCTATAAGATCTATAAGATCTATAAGATCTATAAGATCTATAAGATCTATAAGATCTATAAGATCTATAAGATCTATAAGATCTATAAGATCTATAAGATCTATAAGATCTATAAGATGTGTAAGATCTATAAGATCTTTAAAAGATATTAGATCTATAAGATCTATAAGAGCAATAAGATCTATAAGATCTATAAGATCTATAAGATCTATAAGATCTATAAGATCTATAAGATCTATAAGATCTATAACTTCTATAAGATCACTAAGATCTATAAGATCTTAAAGATCTACAAGATCTATAAGATCTAAAAAATCTTTTATATCTATAAGATCTATAAGGTCCTCTACTTATGACGTTCCCGATACACAGTGGCAGCATATTGCGCATTCCATGGCAACCGCCGCAACCACCGTGCTAGGATGTGAAAAGCGGCGCTCAAACGAAACCTGGTACGATGAAGAATGCCGCATAGCGTCTGAGGAACAGGATGCTGCTTATAGGGTAACGCTACAGTCAATTGTAACCCGTGCAGTTAGGGAACGGCACAAGGAGAAAGTAAAACAGGCGAGACAGTTATTTAGGCTAAAAAAAAACGTTAGATGAAGGAAAGGGATAGATACAGGGATAGAGGTGAGGCCCGAAAATTTTACCAGAAAGTAAGAGCAAATGTTACGATCTTGTTTATTTTGTGTTTGCAATAACATGTTACTCTCCATTATTCAATGTAAAATTATATATTTACCATAACCAATTATCTGTCCAACATAAATGTCCTGTACTTAATATAAGACTATGTCTTTTGTGCAGGTTATAACAATAAATAAATAAATAAATAAAAAATAAATAAAATAGGTACGGTAATGGTCCCCCCTCTTGTAAGGACAAAGATGGAAATCTGTGGTGCACATATGGAGAGAACCCTTCCAGCAACTGCTGGTTCCAGAAGGCAGCGCACGAGAAGTTATCACTCCAATTGTCGACGACTGCTTAGATTGCCCACCACCAAGTCAAACCGGGGTAAGAAGAGCAATATCGCGGCTGAAAAACAACAAAGCAGCCGGTGCCGACGGTCTTCCCGCAGAGCTCTTCAAGTCCGGTGGCGAGGAGCTGATAACGAGCATGCACCAGCTCTTGCGCACGGTTTGACTTAAAGAGTACATGCCCGATGATTGGAATTTAAGCGTATTATGTCCTGTACTGAAAAAAGGTGATCCAAGTGTATGCTCAAACTACCGCGGGATCAGGCTTTTACCCATCGCATAACATGTAAGGTCCTGTCGAGTATGCTATGTGAAATACTAAAGCCAGTGTTATCCAACCTGATCGGGCCTTATCAGTGTGGCTTTAGACCTGGAAAATCAACAACTGACCAGATATTCACACTTCGGCAAATCCTGGAAATGACTCAAGAAAACAGATCGATACGCACCATCTTTTCGTCGACTATAAAGCTGCCTTCGACAGCCCGATACGGTAGACATTACTCGAAGCCATGACTGAGTTTGGTATTCCAGCGAAGCTGATACGTCTTTGCGGAATGACGCTGACTGACACGAAGTCTTCAGTGAAGATTGGCAAGGACCTTACGGAGCCATTCTGTACCAGACGAGGCCTAAAACAAGGCGACGGCCTATCGTGTGACCTCTTCAACATAGTGATGGAGATGATAATGAGAAAAGCTGCAGTAAACACGAGTGGCATTATATTCAACAAAAGTCACATGCTACTCGCGTACGCTGATGACGTTGACATCATCGGGATGTGGCTGCAGCCTTCTCAGGTGTACAGAAGGAACCAGCGAAAATTGGCCTAACGCTCATGATGGACGGCGCAGAAGAGGGCGACCAAAACTCCGTTGGAAAGACCAGGTTACTGAGAACCTTACAGAACTTGGTGTGACTAACTGGAGAAGAAGCGCAGAAGATCGAGGCGCTTATAATATTTTTCTACGTGCGGTATATAATGCACTAGGATTGCAAAGAAGTACCAGCTAAGTAAGTAAGTAAGTCTATAAGGTCTATATGATCTCTGGGATCTCTAAGACCTATAAGATCTATAAGATCTAAAAAATCTATAAGATCTATGTTCTAAGATGAGCAAAATCGAACAAAAGCTCCTCCCACTTTTCTTACAAACTCCCTAGTTTGGGGCTGTCCGTCTGCCGGACCCCGCGATTACAGCCATAGTAAAAGAATTATGGAGCTGAAACTTGGTATGCAAGCTTCTATCCTCTATGCTTAGGCTAATTCCTAAGATGAGCGAGATCAGGCGAAAATTACTCCTACTTCCACTACTAATTCCCCCTTTTTTGGAGTGTCCGTCCTTCTGTTAGAGCGATTACAGCAGTAGGTTAAGATTTATCGAGCTAAAATTTGGTATGCAAGCTTTTATTCTCTAAGCGAAGATTAATTAATTAGATAAATAAGATCAGATGAAAACTACTGGCACATCCCAAACAAACTCACACTTTTGGAAGGTGTCCGTCTGTCTGTCTCCACAATTGCAGCCGTAGTTTAAGCGATATGGAGCTGAAACTTGGTATGTAAGTTTCTGTCGTCTAAGTGGAAGTTAACTCTCCGTCTGCTTGTCCTAGCGATTACAACAGTAGTTTAAGAGATATCAGGTTGAAATTTTTTAATTTTATTGCTTGATAAAATAAATGAATAAGATCTGACAAAAACTACTCTGACTTTAAATACAAACTCTCTATTTTCGGGGGTGACCGTTTATTCCCGCGATTACAGCCGTAGTTTAAGAGATATCGAGTTGAAGTTTTTACTTATTTTGTTTAACAATATTTCTAAGATACTTAAATTTTTGATAAGATTAAACTTGTAATACAATAACACTCTTACTAGGACAGTTTGGTATAAGAAGATCTAGTGTGAAAATTGGTAAAGGAATATATGCTGGAAGTTTTCTAAAAGTACTGGATAAGTGACTCTAAGCTATATAACTGCATACTTAATATTAATTTCATAACATATTAATATTAATTATACGTCATGGTATATGGCACGAATATAATATTAATTATACGTCATGGTATAGTATACGAAAACGTATGATCAATATTGATACAGATAGCAAAATAAATGGTATACACAGTCTTATAGAAATTGATTTAACAGCTTTACTATAATCTATGGATTCTTTTAATATAATAACTAATAATTTCGCCCTTATCTTAAGCTACTTTTATATCTATGTTTTATATATTGTTACATATATTTTGTTCACTCTTAAACCCCTTTATAGCACACGCATTACATATAATGGCTATCTTCTCTTCCTTCTCTATGCTACCTTTCAACTGTTGCTCCCCGTATTTTAACACCCCAAATTATCCTTTCAATACAAATAAGCCATCTTAGTCCTAGATAGTTTATATGCTATCTGCAATTGGTTGCTTGAGTCTGTTGGGGTTCATTAAATGCTAAGTGCAGATTTCACTAATTGAAAACAGAGAGTAGTTAATGTTATAATTTCATGTCCTAGACAAAACGGGCTGACGAGAGAACATACTACGGAAGCAAAGAAGTAGATTCTCATGATGATGATAATGATGAACAACATCAGCTAACTATGACGTTAACGCTGTGGCATTGTAATAAAGAGATATCCTGGCAAGTTGTGGCAATTGCCAGCACAACATTGTATGTATTTGTTTTTGTGTCTTTGTTACCTAACATCTTGAAATTGTAATTACTTGTTGCTGCTGTTGTGCATATGTATGCTATGTAACATATAGTTGGCTGGCTGGGGCTAACTAACTACTTTTATTAATTCAAGCTTTCCCTAGGGTTAGATTGGTTTTTACCACATGTCTCTGTCTGTTGCTACATATTGCCAGCCGTATCTTTGAAATCGGTGTCTTTTAACTGTAATATTGTGAAATTTGCGTGGTACCCTTAAGATAAATCCATTTGCTGCCCGGCCACGATTTGTTGTAACTCCTCCGTGTTCAATTCCAGTGTATGCCACATCAAACATTTGTGCTGGCTTACAGCTGGCCGTTGTGGTATTTGTGCCTTGGTAAGGCGCCAGTGTGAGGGAGTGGCATTGCCCCTTCTTTTTCATATTACAAAAATGTCATTGGCTTTGAATGGTTTTGTTTTGAGTTGACATTTGTGTTGGCGTTTCTGTGTCTGTTTCTTGTTTTGCTTCCTTTTGGCTTCTTTTCGTTAGAGGTCCTTTGACGTGGCTTCGGGGAGGCTGGTGTTTTTTTTTCTCTTCTGCTCACCCCGCATTATGTTAGGCGACATTACTGGGAGTTTTATAATTGAATTTCTTGCTATCTTCCATAAAGTATTGGATTCCATGTTATGCTCTGTTCTCTCTCTCTCTCTCTCTCTCTCTATGGCGGCCAGTTAAAAGTAGCCAGAGTTATGGCGGTTTTGCCTTTATGTGGTTATATATCGACTGCAAGTCAATAAAGTTTATTAATACGACGACAAATGCATAAATTTAAGACTTTGCTAGAAAAATTGTCGAATGGAATAAAGTTTGTGGAAAGTTGTGGAGGAGGAGTTAAGCGGATTGAGGATACGGCAGAAATGAGAGTTTTAGAAGTTTGAGGAGGCCGCATGGTTACATATGGCCGTGTGCTATAGTTAACGTGTAGCGAAAGGATCTAAGTTGCAATGGCTAGAAATCAATGTAAATAATTTCACTGGGCTTACAAACAAGATATGCGTATAGAACTATAAGGTTGATGTTGTTCATTCATAAGGGAGGTACCAGAAGGGGTGCATCCAAACATTCGGGTTTCTGAGGTTTGGCCTACTATTACAAGGTAAATAATATGACGACATTCAAATATCCTGTAGTTTTCCGTTTTGAAAGTTATGGGGAAAATATGAAATTTTTAAAAATACGTCATTTTGGATGGGAGGTACCAGAAGGGTTGGGGCTGGTGAAGTTATTTAGAATCACATAACTAACATGAGCATTTCTGGTGAATTTTTATTAGGATCAGATAAGGTTAACTAAAGTTCTGGCTAAGTCGTCTTAAAAAGTCCTGTAACATATTCGGTCATTTTGTATGGGAGGTAATGGAGAGGTTCATTGATTTAGGACTTAATTCTGAGTACTGCACGTGAAAGTAGAACCAATAAGAAGAAGTTATGCATCATTCGTTTTGTCAAGTTACATGCCATAATAATTTAATATCGATTTGATGCTAGTAAGTTTCATATAGGGGAATCTGTCACGTTTTAGGTTCTTTTGTTAAATTTTTATAATGTGGCGCATGATTAAAATAAGTAATATTCCACGTAAATCATACGCCAAGGATTACAACAGTTTTTTTGTAACTGCTACAAAATAAACCCAGTTCAAAATCATTTGATGAATGGAAAAGTGAAACTGTTGCTTATATAGGAAAACGTTATAACGTCGATTTTTCTGCGGCAAGAAATATGATAGTTAGCAGCACTAGATTTGACCATAAAAATATTCATAAGGCAACATGGTTATCTCCATATCAATAGACGAGGAATCAGATAGATCACATGGTAGTCGGCGGAAGGCACGCATCGAGTGTTCTGGACGTACGAGTGCGAACATTGACTCCGATCAGTTAAGGTACGCACAAGGCTAAGCATGGCGATAAACGTACGTTACCAGGCACAACGAAAGCTGGACATCGGTAAACTGCGGACCACAGAGGTAGCGGACGCCTACTCCATCCACCCAACTCAACTGCTGCGGAATGCTCCAACCCCTGATAATATAACCTCGCAGTGACAATATATAGCCGACTCCATAGAACGGACTGCGAGAAGCGTACTTGAGTACTCAAAGCCATCTCAAGAAGATGCCTGGTACAATGATGAATATCGCAATGCCACGAGAGAGGCGAATGCTGCATACAGGGCAAAACTGCAGCCAATGGCAACGCGAGCTGTTCGTTAACGGCACAGGGAGAAGAGACGAGAGGCAACTCGTCTTTTTAGACGGAAAAAGAAGGAGCTAAAGAAGAGGCAGGATGAGTGCACTGAGTTGCTCCGAAGTAGAGGGGAAGCTCGAAAAATCTACCAGAGAGTTAAGGCGAGACTGCGTGGAACATGGTTGGCCTCTTGCAAGGACAGCGATAGCCAGCTAGTGATGTCCCCGGATAACGTTCTGAAGATATGATGAGATCATTTCAGAAACTTACTGGCTACGGACACCACTTCAGAAGACCCCGCTCCAATCCATGACTATGGTACTAACTGTCGATTTTTGAGCCAGAGCGAGATACGTGTAGCAATCTCCCGCCTTAAAAACAACAAAGCGGCTGGAGCCGATGGTCTCTCTGTTGAATTGTTTAAGGCAGGCGGGGAGGAGCTGATTAGGAGCATGCATCAGCTCATAGAGAACATCTGGCTAGAGGAGAGCATGCCCGGGGATTGGAGTCTCAGTCTGTTATGTCCCATATACAAGAAAGGAGATCGTAGTGAATGTAAGAACTAACGTGGAATAAGCCTATTACCAATAGCGTACAAAGTCCTTTCGAGCATATTGTGTGAACGTCTAAAGCCAATTGTAGAAAAACAGACTGGACCATATCAGTGCGGCTTTAGACCTGATAAATCTACGACGTATCAAATATTTACCTTACGACAAATCCTGGAAATTAAACTCATGAAAAACACCTACCATCTCTTTGTCGACTACAAAGCTGCCTTCGACTCTTCGGTAAGGAATAGGCTATATGAGGCCCTGTCTGAGTTTGGTATTCCTGCAAAGCTAATAATTCGACTTTGCAGATGTACCTTGGAAAACACCAAATCCTCGGTTAAGATTGGTAAGGATCACTCTGGACAATTCAACACAGAAAAAGGTCTCATGCAGGGTGATAGCCTGTCCTGTACACTATTTAATATAGTTATGGCGAAGGTTATGAGAAAGACTGATGTCAACATGTCTGGCACCATATTTCACAAGAACCACATGCCACTAGCCTATGCGGATGATATAGACATCATTGGCCGAAATCTGCGGGATGTTACTGCAGTTTTCTCATCACTAGAAAAGAAGTAGGGCAATATGGGTTTAGCGGTCAACGAGGGCAAAACAAAACTAATGATTTCGACGAACAAAGAGTCCTCTCGATGGGGACGCAACGTCAACGTTAAAAATTTTTGTTTTCAGGTAGTAGATGAGTTTACTTACCTCGGATCTTCTGTCAACGCGAAAAATAATGTCAGCCAAGAAATTAAGCGGAGAATTGCGCTAGCCAATGGATGATTCTACGAACTATATTCAGCTATACCAGGTGTTAATTTT
Source organism: Muscina levida (assembly GCA_964034835.1). Lineage (NCBI taxonomy): Eukaryota > Metazoa > Arthropoda > Insecta > Diptera > Muscidae > Muscina > Muscina levida. The sequence continues at coordinate 135,867,588 of OZ035883.1, forward strand.
GCCCGTCCTGTTGTATGCTGCTGAATCATCGGTGCTTACAACAACGAACTTACAAAACCTTGGAGTATTCGAGAGATAAGTACTCCGAAAAATATATGGACCTATCTGTGTCGATGGCATGTTTCGCCATCGGATGAACCATGAGCTGTATGAGCTTTACCACGACATCGACGTAGCTAAAAGAGTCAGAATACAATGACTACGATGGCTGCGATATGTTGCCAGGATGGATGTAAATGCTACAGCGAGAAAGGTGTTTGATGGCGAACCTGAATGACGGCGCAGAGCAAGGAGACCCAAACTCCGTTGGAAGGACCAAGTGTTGGGCGTCGTGCCACCATCTGGTGGGACCAACTGAAGAACGCACGCAGAAGACCGAAGCGTGTGAAATTCTTTATTATTTCAGGCCTCAAATTTATGAACTTCGTTCGTAAGTTGTAATAGGCCACTTAAGTAAGTAAGTAAGTAAGTAAGTAAGTAAGTAAGTAAGTAAGTAAGTAAGTAAGTAAGTAAGTAAGTAAGTAAGTAAGTAAGTAAGTAAGTAAGTAAGTAAGTAAGTAAGTAAGTAAGTAAGTAAGTAAGTAAGTAAGTAAGTAAGTAAGTAAGTAAGTAAGTAAGTAAGTAAGTAAGTAAGTAAGTAAGTAAGTAAGTAAGTAAGTAAGTAAGTAAGTAAGTAAGTAAGTAAGTAAGTAAGTAAGTAAGTAAGTAAGTAAGTAAGTAAGTAAGTAAGTAAGTAAGTAAGTAAGTAAGTAAGTAAGTAAGTAAGTAAGTAAGTAAGTAAGTAAGTAAGTAAGTAAGTAAGTAAGTAAGTAAGTAAGTAAGTAAGTAAGTAAGTAAGTAAGTAAGTAAGTAAGTAAGTAAGTAAGTAAGTAAGTAAGTAAGTAAGTAAGTAAGTAAGTAAGTAAGTAAGTAAGTAAGTAAGTAAGTAAGTAAGTAAGTAAGTAAGTAAGTAAGTAAGTAAGTAAGTAAGTAAGTAAGTAAGTAAGTAAGTAAGTAAGTAAGTAAGTAAGTAAGTAAGTAAGTAAGTAAGTAAGTAAGTAAGTAAGTAAGTAAGTAAGTAAGTAAGTAAGTAAGTAAGTAAGTAAGTAAGTAAGTAAGTAAGTAAGTAAGTAAGTAAGTAAGTAAGTAAGTAAGTAAGTAAGTAAGTAAGTAAGTAAGTAAGTAAGTAAGTAAGTAAGTAAGTAAGTAAGTAAGTAAGTAAGTAAGTAAGTAAGTAAGTAAGTAAGTAAGTAAGTAAGTAAGTAAGTAAGTAAGTAAGTAAGTAAGTAAGTAAGTAAGTAAGTAAGTAAGTAAGTAAGTAAGTAAGTAAGTAAGTAAGTAAGTAAGTAAGTAAGTAAGTAAGTAAGTAAGTAAGTAAGTAAGTAAGTAAGTAAGTAAGTAAGTAAGTAAGTAAGTAAGTAAGTAAGTAAGTAAGTAAGTAAGTAAGTAAGTAAGTAAGTAAGTAAGTAAGTAAGTAAGTAAGTAAGTAAGTAAGTAAGTAAGTAAGTAAGTAAGTAAGTAAGTAAGTAAGTAAGTAAGTAAGTAAGTAAGTAAGTAAGTAAGTAAGTAAGTAAGTAAGTAAGTAAGTAAGTAAGTAAGTAAGTAAGTAAGTAAGTAAGTAAGTAAGTAAGTAAGTAAGTAAGTAAGTAATATGAACAGATTAAGGGAATGGTTATTCTTAATTTTTTTCAAATTTGTTTCTAAATCTAAATCGGACTAGTGGTTCTCGAGTTATGTCAAACAAAAGATCCTAACACGTAAAAAAATCCCCTATACGATATCTACTAACTTCAAATCGATATTAAATTTTTATGGCATGTATTATAACTTGACAAAACGAATGATGCAGAATTTCTTCTTTTCGGGGCTACTTTCACGCGCAGTTCTCAGAGTTGAGTCCCACATCAATGAGCTGAATAATGTTGTACTGTGTAGTGGTTACACAAAGCTTTCATCCAAAGATTAGCAATTTAATCGAGAGCTGACAGAAAAAAATAAGCTTCTTTCTTAAACCTAAGTTGACTGTATAGATCTTTTGTACCATCCCAATTACGAATATGATCAGGTTCCCCAAGATTACATCTGTTATGGCTTTGCAGTTAAAGTATTATGACTATGTTGTATTTTTACACTACATCCAACTAACACGATTCCCTTATGATTACACTATAAGGTCATTATTATTATGACCCATTTCCAATGTGACACTAATGCGCCCTTAACTCACGCAAGGTCGTCAATGCCACATACACACACCCGTACACACTATGATAAGTTACGTGTGTTACTCCAATATGGTAATATTTAACAGGTAATTATGTTTGTTAAACAGCACTTAAAACATATGTACTACCATATATTATATATGTGTGTATAGGTAAGGCCACATATAATTTACTGCCTGTCTATATACGACCAGTAGTAGTAAGTTACCTATAATATCGTTATAAATCGTATACTATAATATACTACATACGTATGTGCTACTACAACATGTCGTGTAAAATTGCGTGTTCGTGTCTAATATACACTATTTTATTATGGACAGTTGTAAATATACGAACAATCGCATACAAAGCTCCTGCATTAGACTAATGTAATGTAATGTATTAAAGTGAAAGTGTAGAAGTTCACAATGACCCCAACATACATGTCAATGTTGGCTGGTGGTTAGGTAAGGGGCATGATGTGTTAAACATGCGAGCCTCAGTTCATTTAATGACACTGAGAGAGAGAGAAAGAGATAGTGCAGTTGAATACAAACAAAAAAGCAACGATTTAATTATTACCCTTTAAACTCAAAGAGAAAACAGAGTCCTAGTAACAGAGTAATAGTTATAAGGTGCAAATGTTATACACTGTCAGTATTGGTTATAAGCATTCTATATAATGAACACCTATGTCAAAACTTATAGCAACCTTCCACGACATTCTTTATTTCCCATTTTTTTCCTATCCTTAAATTTTAAACATTTTCAATAGCCTTTTCCTCGAGTGTTTTTTTTTTTGTTGTTCTTGTTTGTATGTTTATAACCATATGCGGTTTATCTTGTTTTACACACACACACTTATATATCTTATATTCGCATGTAATATTTCATGTTGAAAAATTTCCACTTTAACATGTTAATGTTATTATTGCGAGTCCTGCTGATGATGTTTAGCCTCGCAAACAAACGCTCAAGGACACGGCTTGTGTGTTCGACATCTAAGCAGAGCGCTTAAAACAATAACACCAACAACAAAAACAACTTTATATTTTGGGCTTTGTTGTTGCCGTTGATTTTTGATATGACTACAATAAGCGCAGCAAGAAAAAATACCAAATCCGGGGCATTGTTTTTTAAAGCCCTCTCTGTCCCTTCCCTCCTACTTCAAGAACAAAAATAAAATCCATCTTCTTTTTTTTTTGGGCACAGCGCGAGAATCGCAGGACTTTGCGTTAAGTGTTTTATTATAAGCAATGTTTTCATACAATTTTTTTTTCCCCCAACATTAGCGTTATAAGGTTAACAACTTATGCCTAAGCTTTGTTGTTGGGAAAATGTGTTGGAAAACAAACAACAAAAAATCTGAAATTTAAAATGCGTGTGTGTGTGCATTATTATAGCACTAACATCATGACCGTGTAGAGGGACGGGGTAATGGGTGGAAAATAATTGAAAATATATGTACATGTCTAAACTTGAAGTGGATTTTAACACTGCCTGTTGTATTAAAGGACATGCGTTAGTATGTTTGTGTGTGTGTGTGTGTAGTTTATATAGCGTTTAGTTTTAGTGCGAAATGCAAACTATTGTTTTACATGTCAAAAGAGTTTTATTATGATTTTTAGGTCAGGCGCTCGCTTTCGGTGCCAGGCAGTGTTATAATTTCATTTAAAATGTACTCTAAATGCCATTGAATGTCAACCCATTAACCCTCGTGGCAACATAATTGATATCCATTAAAAGTTGAAAGTTTAGACGGGCCTCTGTAGGCGAGTGGACATTGTAGCTAAGGCAGGAAGGTGGTGATGGCGGCTGGAAATAGTGAATTATTAAATGGAATATGAGAAAAAGTTATTGGGGATTTCAATATTGGTTGACAGTTGGAATTAACTAGATATTGAGGTGGAAGTTGAAAGGTTTTATCGAAAAAAAGAAAGGTCTCAGAAAATTATCTTGGGTACGCTATTGTAAAAAAAATTCAAGGATATTTTTAGTTACCTCAGACATTAACCCATTATTCATTAAAAATGTTGAAGTGTTCCTTTACCGACATATTTGCCTGATGTCTGTAGTGGGCTGTATATGTGTGTGATTTTTATTTTTTAACTTTAATTTAAATTTTAAATTTTAAATTTTACAATTGACAATTAATTTAAATTTAAATTTAAATTTAAATTTAAATTTAAATTTAAATTTAAATTTAAATTTAAATTTAAATTTAAATTTAATTTTTTAAATTTTTTTTTTTTTTTTAATTTTAATTTTAATTTTAATTTTAATTTTAATTTTAATTTTAATTTTAATTTTAATTTTAATTTTAATTTTAATTTTAATTTTAATTTTAATTTTAATTTTAATTTTAATTTTAATTTTAATTTTAATTTTAATTTTAATTTTAATTTTAATTTTAATTTTAATTTTAATTTTAATTTTAATTTTAATTTTAATTTTAATTTTAATTTTAATTTTAATTTTAATTTTAATTTTAATTTTAATTTTAATTTTAATTTTAATTTTAATTTTAATTTTAATTTTAATTTTAATTTTAATTTTAATTTTAATTTTAATTTTAATTTTAATTTTAATTTTAATTTTAATTTTAATTTTAATTTTAATTTTAATTTTAATTTTAATTTTAATTTTAATTTTAATTTTAATTTTAATTTTAATTTTAATTTTAATTTTAATTTTAATTTTAATTTTAATTTTAATTTTAATTTTAATTTTAATTTTAATTTTAATTTTAATTTTAATTTTAATTTTAATTTTAATTTTAATTTTAATTTTAATTTTAATTTTAATTTTAATTTTAATTTTAATTTTAATTTTAATTTTAATTTTAATTTTAATTTTAATTTTAATTTTAATTTTAATTTTAATTTTAATTTTCATTTTAATTTTAATTTTAATTTTAATTTTAATTTTAATTTTAATTTTAATTTTAATTTTAATTTTAATTTTAATTTTAATTTTAATTTTAATTTTAATTTTAATTTTAATTTTAATTTTAATTTTAATTTTAATTTTAATTTTAATTTTAATTTTAATTTTAATTTTAATTTTAATTTTAATTTTAATTTTAATTTTAATTTTAATTTTAATTTTAATTTTAATTTTAATTTTAATTTTAATTTTAATTTTAATTTTAATTTTAATTTTAATTTTAATTTTAATTTTAATTTTAATTTTAATTTTAATTTTAATTTTAATTTTAATTTTAATTTTAATTTTAATTTTAATTTTAATTTTAATTTTAATTTTAATTTTAATTTTAATTTTAATTTTAATTTTAATTTTAATTTTAATTTTAATTTTAATTTTAATTTTAATTTTAATTTTAATTTTAATTTTAATTTTAATTTTAATTTTAATTTTAATTTTAATTTTAATTTTAATTTTAATTTTAATTTTAATTTTAATTTTAATTTTAATTTTAATTTTAATTTTAATTTTAATTTTAATTTTAATTTTAATTTTAATTTTAATTTTAATTTTAATTTTAATTTTAATTTTAATTTTAATTTTAATTTTAATTTTAATTTTAATTTTAATTTTAATTTTAATTTTAATTTTAATTTTAATTTTAATTTTAATTTTAATTTTAATTTTAATTTTAATTTTAATTTTAATTTTAATTTTAATTTTAATTTTAATTTTAATTTTAATTTTAATTTTAATTTTAATTTTAATTTTAATTTTAATTTTAATTTTAATTTTAATTTTAATTTTAATTTTAATTTTAATTTTAATTTTAATTTTAATTTTAATTTTAATTTTAATTTTAATTTTAATTTTAATTTTAATTTTAATTTTAATTTTAATTTTAATTTTAATTTTAATTTTAATTTTAATTTTAATTTTAATTTTAATTTTAATTTTAATTTTAATTTTAATTTTAATTTTAATTTTAATTTTAATTTTAATTTTAATTTTAATTTTAATTTTAATTTTAATTTTAATTTTAATTTTAATTTTAATTTTAATTTTAATTTTAATTTTAATTTTAATTTTAATTTTAATTTTAATTTTTTATTTTTTCAACTTAATGTGGGAAAAAATTTTTGTCCTCTTATCGACAGATCCATATCTGCGCCTAGATTATCTATGCTTGATAGGACCGCAGTAACATCACCCAGTCGTGTTTACTGCAGCTTCCCGCATGACCACCACCATTGGATATATTTAAGATCGCATGAGAGGCATGAGAGAGAAAGATAGGGCAACTTTTCGGTTGACTGAAAATGACGTCATGTTGGTCAGAGTCATCCCACAAATGTAATACCAGCTGCGCAAGGATACCAAGCTCAGCCATGGGGTCATACAGTTTATGTCGTATCGGAATGTGGAATGCAGTGTTTAGTCGAATAAAATATGGTAGGTGACAATGTTCTCCTATCCCGGATTTGACGTTGTAAAAATATCAGTTCGGTCGGGTATATACCTGGTCTTATGCCACACGGAAAAATTCCAATCAAAAAAAAGCTTTGTATTAGTTGGTGTTTTGTGTCTGTGTGTTGCACATAGTTTCCTATACCGTTAGAGTGGAGTTAATCAAAATTTGAGAAATAGTTCATCACAAAAGTGTGACAATTTTCTTATATAGTTCAATTAATACTCAATAGATGGCATATGAGCTTTGTAGATACCAATCGGTGGAATGCTTTTACATGAATTTTGTTTAATTTGGTTAATATTGAAAAAGTTATATTTTCCCTCTGAATAAAACACATTTATCTACGAACTCAACTTTCTATCGCATAGTGAGTATAGTATTCAGATATTTAGCAAAAAAAAATCCTCCACCAAGATCTCAACAGTTCCCCTCCACTACTAAAAAGGAAGTCTAGGAACACTTGAAGTTGCAGCGCTACTCAAGTATGCGGTAACTTAAACAGGGTGTTCTCAAAGCGGAAAAGTATCCTTACATCTGCATGAGATTATAATCACTTTAAGTGAGACAGAGAGGCAGAAAGAGAGAGAGAGAGATATAGGGGACTTTAAAAGCTGCAATGCATGCAAACAAATACATTTAGATACAAAGATGAAATATACATCATCGTCGTAAATATATAAGCATCTTATATAGACGACTGCCTTGTCTACCACTTAGCATTCGGGAAATCCTATAAACATTTGTCTGTCTGTCCTCCAACATAAATGTGCATTTAGAGACACATAAACTCAAATACAACAACATGCAATGAAGGAATCATACACTTAACCCTTATCCTGTATTAATGGGTCAAAATTGCCCAAAACGTTTTTGAGTTCTTATAACTTTGAAAGTTCTGAAAACTGATTCGTGAAATTTTCTGACAATTATTTTTTTGGCCTAAATATGGTCTTGAAAGTTCAATTAAGTTAAATACTCTTTTTGGATGTGCCCTACAAACAAAGTTACGGATACTGCATTAATGGGTCAATATTGCCCAATACAAATATTAACGAAATTTTTAACTATGTTTTACTTTTATAGCGATTTAGGCATATCTAAGTCAAATATATCAGCTGTGAATTTCTTCAATTGTTATCATATTCATTCAGAACCATACAGAACATACCAGAAAACTGGTTTCTGGTAGACGAAATTTCAAAAAATGCATATTTGGGCGATCTTCTCTTAGCTCGTATGTATTTCGATCTCGTAGTGTGGCTAGTAAGATTATGAGATGGTAAGAAGGGCAGGCCAATATCAAAGGCAACGATTTCAGAATGTACTCCGAGTTCTCCTTTCGATAAAAAGTCAGACAGAAATTTAGACAAGCGCGAGATAAACTAGTTCTTATAAGTGACTTTTGGTATCGCTGGGAAGGAAATTTTAGAATAATGTGTTATTCCTGGCGAAAGTACGACCGTAGGTGAACAGTTAGTTACATACCGTGATCGAAGCCCTTTCATATTCTATTTCTATTCCCTCTAAACCCGGCAAATATGGGATCAGAATCCGGGCTGTATGTGACGTTCAGATAAATTATACATGGTTGTAGCAAGCAAACACATACACATAAAGCTGTAAACTGCAAGCCGAAATAAGATATTTGCATTGTTTTGGATTTAGTTAAAGTTTTGAAATGTCGAAAAGTTATATGCAACAATTTGCTTACATCCTAAGGATTTCGAAATTAACTACTCAAACGAAACCTTACTATAGTTCTCCAGTCAGAAAAAATAAGACGTACCTTCAGCTAATAAAATTGGACATGAAAAATATACCAGAAAACTTTTCTCAATTCTTCTCGATAAAGAAAATAAGACAACCGTTTTTGCATTAGTTCTCGTACACAAGCAAAATAGGTTTGTTATTTTAGTAAGCACATTATATCATACTAACGCCATGACACGAAGTCAGGGATTGATAAATTAATTGGCCAGAAATTGCACTTGCAGGCGCAGAACTAATCGATGGCTCTCAACACTATTCCACAACATATAGGACATTACAAAATATAACGCTTATTATTTATTTACTTCAATAAATCGAGACTGGAATAAGAAAAATAATTTCCGACGTCTTATATTTTTGAAAGAATTAGGCAGGCCTCTATTTTAACAGGAAATATCTCAGCGAGATCATATTTCTTCCAGCAATTCAGCTAAACAAATGGTACGCAGTTTAAATCCTGCCGCAACAAGAGAACTGTAAAAGACAAACCTTACAAGCGACCGTTGCTATGTATACCCCAAATGTTCAAAACGTACAAAATGCTCAGAAAATTTTCCAAAAGTGCAAAGTTTGTGTGCAAAAATCATTAAAATAGCATAATTTCGTTTAAAAACGTTCGAACTATTTCAAAAAATTTAAATATTCAAATAAATATGTATTGGGCAAAATTGACCCATAAATACAGTATACGTAATTTTTTTTAAGTACAGGATAAGGGTTAAATGCTCAAAAGAAAAATATTATTAAATGTTTATGGGGAGTGAAATAACAAGTATTCCTTTCCCCCCTCCATTCATACATGAGAATATAAGAACATATGAATATTGTCAGGTACCTTCAACTCTATGGCCTTCCGTTTCCTTGAATCTTTTGCTGCGAGCGCAGCAATCTCACTCAGGGCACGTTGAATGTCCTTTCCTACTCTAAACTTCATTCATTTTTTAGAGAAATCTTTATATTTTGTTATCAAAGCGCTAGTGTTTTTTTTTTTCTGTCGTGTTCTTGTTTATCGTCAGCCATCATATTGAGAAAAAGTGCTCTCGAAAACTTTTTTAGTTATTCCTTTCGTACTAATGCAAGAAGAAAAAACAATAAGAAGTTGGGATGTAAAAAAACCTCGCACACACACACATACTCACACAGCTTGGAATTGTTGCAAATAATGGCAAAAAGGACTTTTAAGAAAAGTCATACTGTTAAAAACAATTGTTGTTCAACGTTATGTTTTGGGGCAAAACAATAAAAAAAAACAAGAGGGAACGAAACACATCAACCTAGAGAGAGGGGGAGAGAGAGAGCGAAACGAAACACATTTTATAAGGCTCTAAAAAATGCATAAAAACATATTTTTTTGATGAGTTTTGCTACAACAGCTATCGCCAAGATGGCCAGGATAAAGTTTGAAGATAGCATAGGTAGAACAGAGGTGCGAGATGAGAACACGATTCATGACGACAAAAGGATTTCAATCAAAAATGTTAGGAAAATGCATAAATGTTAGGTTTTAATACCATTGCTATTGACATTTTAAAATTTTGCAAGACATTTTATTTGCCTCAACAAGAATTCATATAGAGGTTAAAAAAATAACATATACTGGAATACTGATGGTTTAAAAAAATTGATACGACAAAAGAACGTCATTCTAAATTGTCTCATGGATTTTCAGGCGGCGGCAACTATAAATATTATTGCCTACAATGTATTACCCAACGCCGCCATAGGACACTAAATCACACAATTATGTTCGAAGTCCGAACTGGCCATATGGCCATACTTTTCATTGATTTTGTGTATCTTAGTTTACTTTTTTTTCAAGGTTCCTCGAAAATCCTTTTCCTAATTGGCATGAGGTTTCATTAAGTTTTCAACGATTTTCTTGCTTCCTATGTATTATTCATGCATTCATCTATGAAATTCTCAAAATTTCCCAACATTCTAGTCTTTCCTTCATTGTCATGCAACATTTATGCTGTTGAATTATGACCGGATCTTGTTTTCTTTGCGAGAATTCCACATAAATCATATAGTTAATAACGCCACAAATTTCAATTTTTACAACTTTTCTTTGGGTCGAATACATAACTCATGCGAATATTGATTCCAATTCAAACGAAATGGAATAATTTAAGTTTTGTAGAAGATGTACATGAACAAAAAAAAAAAACGAAAACAATAACAGAAACCGCAAAACGGGGAGTTAAAACAACCCAAAAGATAAAATGAACCATATTTGAAATGACAGCGACGAAAACGACGACGATGACGGCGATGGCTACCAATGTTGATGATAATAAAAGACAAACGAACAGAAAGGATCGAAATTCAGTCAGTGCTATGAATTGTTTAAGGCTGGCGCCATCAAAATGAACAAATAGATTTTGGCAGTTTTTTTCGGTAACATACTCGCACATGTAGAGAGAGTGGAACAAATGTATGTATTTTTTTTTAACGTAGAAATGTGTGTATCCGTGTGCATGTATGTCCTTGTGTCTATGTGTGTGTTTGCATACCAATTCGATATATCGACAGACTATAGTCTGTAATACACAGACAGCCATTGGAGTTTTTCTCTTTAAACTTCGAAATCTTACTTAAATAAGTTTTTTTTTAGTTTGTTGAAAACAAAAATAAAAGAATTTAAAATGGGAATAGTTTATAAGTTGTGGTGATATAAACATTTTAGTGATGCTACCATATATGTTTCTCGATATGGCAACTAAAAGTTGAGACTATAAACTATATGGTGTTCAAAAATAAAGAAATTCTCTAACGACGATACATATAACCGAAATATCAATATTCCTTTAAAGAAGTTGTCAACAAAGGTGTCAACTGGATCCTCCGGTAAAAATATTACGAAAAATATTAAAAATATTAAAAATATTAAAAATATTGAAAATATTAAACATATTAAAAATATTAAAAATATTAAAAATATAAAAAGTTTAAATATCTTAAAATATTAAATATATTAAAAATATTAAAAATAATAAAAATTTTAAAAATATAAAAATTTTTAAAAATATTAAAAACTAGCTGGCCCGGCAGACTTCGTCCTGCCTCCAAATTTTTGTAAAATATCTTGAGTGTAGTTGAAATCTAATAACGATTGGTTTATTTCTTTGACCACTAAAATATTTCAATTTAAAGGGCGAGGTTTTCCCGGACAAATTCTGTTCTTCATATATCTTAAAGATTATTATATATTATTATAAGAATTGCTAAAACGGATCAGCAGTGTCGTCCATGATGTGATGAAAACTTACTTATTGATAGGCATATATTCTAAAACCACATTTTTAAGCCGATTGACTGACATAGAACTTTTTGCGTTGGTGTACTGGGTGATTGTACCTTTTTATCCTAAGGAGTACGAATTTCCAAAAATTCCTTCATTAGGCTCAGCAACCCCATTAACCGTATGGTCTGGGTGATATCAACAGTTATTCCTATTTTCGTTATTGTCCCCTAAAATTTCGAAATGGGAAAAACCACTTTGTGAAACTCTCTAATTCTGTAGGAAGTGCGCCATTATAAAAGTTAGTCATTCTTCTTTAAGCCTTTTTGCGGTCTAGGTGACCATCTATAGCCAATCCCCAACTTTCACAGAAATTTTGGGACAAATGGGGTCAACTGTTTTCACAATTAGTGGTGACATCAAAATTTACATATTTTTTATATATATAGACTTCTGAATAACTATGATGTTAAAAAAAGTGACTAAATGACATTCCAAAAATTAAGTGTATCATAAACTAAACACCTTCTACTGGTTCCAAACATGCATTCAAAATTTCTCATGCAAAAAAAATCATATATTTTAAGTTTAAGTAAAATCAGACAATCGATATTCAAAATTTGCTCATGCCAAAATATCATATATTTTAAGTTTAAGTAAAATCGGACAATCGATATAAATTTTCGAAATAATTCAACCCCAGCCAAATCAACTGCGGGTCCATATATACAAAAAAAAAAAAACAAAAAACAAAAACAAATATACATTCTAAATTTCAGTCAAATTGTTTAATTCGTTAAAATTTCCATTATAATTCCACCATAGCGACACCTACCCGGTCAATTTATACAAAAAATTTTTTCTCAAGGTTCCACAAACATAAATACTAAATTTTAGTTAAATTGATACATGCATTCAAATTTTCGATATAAATCCACCCTAGCGCCATCTACCGGGTCCATTTGTACATACGATTTTTTCTAATGATCAAACAAACATAGATTCTGAATTTCAGTTAAATTGGCCTATTCGTTAAAATTTTGATTGTAAACCGACTCCAGCGCCACCTACCGGGTCCATTTGTACATAAAATGTTTTCTCATGATCAAACGAATATCCATTATAAATTTCAGTTGAATTGGTACATGCATTCAAATTTTCGATATAAATCTACCCTAGCGCCACGTGGATTTGATTTTTTTCAACACAATCAATCTACGGAAAATTTCGAATCGAATAAAAAAAAAATCAGCCAAATCGCTCCAGCCGTTCTCTAGTGATGGTATGACATACGTGGACCATTTCATTTTTATATATATAGATATTGAAAATATTAAAAATATTAAAGTAAAAAGGGGAATCGTGGGAAAGAATTTCCTCCATTTCTCTTGTTTGAATATTAACGGTCAAATTCAAAAGATACAACACTGGTGCTGGACATTTTCGGCTGATATCTACTTCGCATGTACATTAAGGTGGGTCGCACTTCATACAAATAAAAAAAGTTTTGCCAGTCACCCCCTAGAATGAAAGATAATTTAAAAACGAATTCAAAAAAAAATTTTATTTTTTTTTGCCACGCCCCTTGACCCCGCGCATTGGGTTTTTTGTTTCCTGTGTCTCCATTTATAGTCCGATCGTAATGTGTGACATATCAATGTTTTTGGACTGACAACAGCTACATTTTCTTCTCTGATCACTTTTGACTCCGACGTCAAGTTCTAGAAGTTTCAACCGGAATCTCGGTTTTTACCCCCCTAAGTCAAATTTTTTTTGCAAAGATAAAAGAGTTTTTTAAATTCCATGATATTTTCTCTTTTACCGTATATATTTTTATTCATAAACAAAAAAGTTACAGAGGTTTAAAAAACAAAATACGACCACGCCAACATTTGTATACAATGATCTTTGGCCTTTAGCGACGTCAAATTGATTTTTTTAAACCTCTGTAACTTTTTTGTTTATGAATAAAAATATATACTTTAAAAGAGAAAATATCATGGAATTTAAAAAACTTTTTTATGGTTACGAAAAAAATTTGACTTAGGGGGGTAAAAACCGAGATTCCGGTAGAAACTTCTAGAATTAGACGTCGGAGTCAAAAGTGATCAGAGAAGAAAATGTAGCTGTTGTGAGTCCAAGAACATTGATATGTCACACATTACGATCGGACTATAAATGGAGACACAGGAAACAAAAAACCCAATGCGCGGGGTCAAGGGGCGTGGCAAAAAAAAAAAAAATTTTTTTGAATTCGTTTTTAAATTATCTTTCATTCTAGGGGGTGACCGGCACAACTTTTTTTATCGACCCACCCTAATGTACATGTTTGACATAATTGTAGATATATATACAGCTGATGATGTACCATTGTGCATCAGTTGGTCACAAAGGGGTCTGAAGATGAACTCGTCATGGAGTTCGAAACGCGTCATCCTAGTGCGTGACACACTGAATTTGACCCAAATATTTAAACAATGAAATAAAAAACACTTTTCTGATCGTAAGCCGAATTTGATGTATCATTTGATACACTTAACGTAAATTTAATATTAAAAATAGGAATATGTTTTTCATTGTTCGGTTTGAAATCTGTTTTCTATTATCGTGGATTATGTTGACGTGTAGTCTTCGTTGATACCATTTTCGCACCGGTGTGTGTGAGCTTCACATTGATTGCTTGAAGCTTTTAACACTTAAGGTTGTGATAATGAGTGGAGAAGGCACAGCAAACGGCACTGATGATGATGATGGTTTGGCAACCATCGAAATAGCTATCTGCCCTGCCAGCTGTCAACATAATACATTTTACACAACTCTTGTAAAACAAATTCTATTAGCGATAATAAAAAATAGATCTCAAACCGAACAATGAAAAACATATTCATATGTCTTTACAGATCGACCATAACAAACAAGAGAATATTAAAAATATTACAAATATTAAAAATATTAAAAATATTGAAAATAAAAAAAATATTAAAAATATTAAAAATATCAAAAATATTTTAAATATGAAAAAAAATTAAAAATATTAAAATTATGAAAAATATTAAAAATATTAGAAATATTAAAAATATTATAAATATTACAAATATTAAAAATATTACAAATATTAAAAATATTAAAAAAAAAATAAAAATATTAATATAATCAAAAATATTAAAAATATTGGAAATATTAAAAATATTGAATATATAAGAAATATTGAAAACATCAAAAATATCGAAAATTTCAAATATATAAATATAAAAAATATTAAAAACATCAAAAATATAAAAAGTATTAAAAATAAAGGGTGCTGACGAGATAGTGTGGCAACTATCGAAATAGTTATCCACCCTGCCAGCAGTCAACATAATCCATTTCACACAACTCTCGTAAAACAAATTTAAGACCTATAGTTTTTTGAGTAAATTTTCTAAGAGTCCATAGTAGATTACGTTTTTGATAAATCGTAATGGTAGAAATCGGTTGAACTGTTTTTGCAATTAGTGGTGACATCAAAATGTGCAATTCTTTTTTTATATATAAATATCGTTGGTGTACTGCGTAAACTGACCCAATCCCAAAAAGAGTTAAAATTTTTTATGCAAGCTTTGCTACCCTAAGTGGAGGTTGAGTTCAAAGATGATCCCGACCGGTCTAAAACTACTCCCACCTTCCACTCAAACTCTCTTTTTTTTTGGGTCTGTTCCTGCGATATAGCTGATATTTTGTATGCAAGTTTCTATCCTGTAAACGGAGGCTACTTTTTAAGATGAGCAAGATCGGACGAATACTTCTCCCACCTTTCATACAAACTCCCCCTATTTGGGGGTGTCCGTCTGTATGTCTCTGTAGTTTATGAGCTTTAAGTCTGAAATTTGGTATGCAAGTTTCTGTTCTTTAAGCAAAACATTTCAGAAAAAAAATTATTGACAAAACATGGATGTCCACCTCTCACCAACTCCCCCATTTTATGGTACAAAGTTTAATGAAATGCAGTTGTAGTGCAAATAGCCAGGTATCTGAGCTTCGGCATAGCCAATGATAATCACCTTACTAGTTTTATATACATCTAATATTCAAATAGTTGTTACCTTTGAGTTGCTGCATATGTTGTCCATCATAATCGATATATAACAAGCAAACGGAGCTGCTGTTCCACCGACTTAACGAACGATCGTAGACGTTTTAAACCGTAAACCGAACACACGCATATACAATACAACAAACCATACGAAGCCAACAGAAAAGCAAAGAATGCTAAATAAACACTTGGCCAACGATATAAACATAAGACTGCATACCAGCAACACATTTGCAATTTGCTTAGATTACTGCACTGCCAACATCATTAATTGCAATTAAATAACATTTGTTACTACAAAAAGGCACTAACTTTATTTAATACTGTCCGACACTTCTTTTATAGTATTCATTTATAGTATTCCCGTGAAAACCTTTTTGGCAGTAGGTACCGACCGACGGACCGACCTAATTGCAAGTTTCTCTTCATTTTACTGCACAATAGTTAAAATAACACTTTCTCCATACATTTATTACACTTTTACATGATTTTCAATAATTTTCTTAGGCCATTTGCACTTTTATGTTGGATTTGGCAGGAGACGACTTATTTTACAACAACAACCACGACGCACCGAATATAAAACAAAACTACTTGAGTATGTTAAAACAAATGTCAGTTCATTGCACTGTGAAAATATGCAAATTGAAGTTTACAGCAAGTTAAGGCTCTCTCACTCTATTGACAGACTGATGTCACAAAATTCTAACTGGTAGGTGGTTAAATGACAGTTCATCAATTTCGGAACTAGATGGCAGTAGCACCTCTGTAGTAGCCATAGCTAAGACACAAACACTTGTGCTTGTGTGTTCACTATGTAAAGGGTGATTCAAGGGTCCAATGTTGTTGATCTACATCCTATCCTATTAATATTATAAATGTGAATGGTGCCTGTTTGTTTGTTTCTTTGTATGTTTGTTGCGCAATCACGCCTTAACGGCTGAACCTATTTCAATGAAATTTGGAAGACAGTTAGTGTACTGTATGGAAATTACCGTAGGCTAATTTTTTGAGCTTTGGAGATAAAATTTGATACACAGGTAGTGCTCGACACGCGTGAATATGAATATGAGGTCGAAATTTTAATTATGGACCCATTGGGCGGAGTGGGCGTGACAAAACTTTTTTTTAGAGCTAGAGAGGTAAAATTTGATGCACAGATAGTACTCGACAACGCGACGAAATTCTTATGAATGTGCAGACGAAATTTCAATTTTGGACCAAACGGGCGTAGTGGGCGTGGCAAAACTTTTTTTTATAGCTAGAGAGATAAAATTTGATATCCAGATAGTACTCGACAACGCGAATATGAATATGCAGACGAAATTTCAATTTTGGACCGAACGGGCGTAGTTGGCGTGGAAAAAACTTTTTTTTATAGCTAGAGGGATACAATTTTATACCCAGAAAGTACTCGACAATAGAAATATGAAAATGCAGACGAAATTTTAGTTTTGGACCCTATAGGCATATAGATTGCGGCAAAACTTTTTTTTAGTCCTGCAGAAATAAAATTTTATACATTCATATTCGCGTTGTCGAGTATTCGACCACACGTATATTAACAAGAAAACGAAATTTAAATTTTGGATCAGTGGGTGGTTAGCGTGGCAAAAATGCAATTGGATCCAAGAGAGATAAATTTTGATTTACAGATAGTACTCGGCACTTAAATATGCAGACGAAATTTGTATTCTCAATCAGTGGCCACAAAGGGCGTGGCAAAAGCGATTATATTTGGTAGTCAAGTAATATTCGATACCAAACACTAAAATTTTTTTTCAAAAAGTACATTTATTTTGCCAAAAATATAATTTATATTGTCTAAAAACACACTTTTATTGCACTAAAAAGTACATTTGTTTTACCCAAAAGTGCTTTTATTATACAAAAAAGTACATTTATTATACCAAAAAGTGCATTAATGGTATCAAAGAATACTTTATTGGTACCACAAAGACCGATTAATTGTACCACAGAGTACCTTTATTGCACAACAAAGTACTTTAAATGTACTAATAAGTACTTTGATTGTACCAAAAAGTTCTGTAATTATGCCAAAAATTACTCATATTGTATCAAAAAGTACTGTTGTTGAAGCAAAGAGCAAGGACTTGAAAAGTTTTTTCTTAAATTTATAAAATTTTAAATTTTTATTTGCTGACACTTTTAACAACATGTTTTTCAGAGTTGTGTTTGTAAAGTAATTTGAGGTAACAGACCTTTAAGTAGGCGAGCCAAACATATTATAAGTATTCGTCAAGTCAGCAATAGCGAAGCATTGCCGAGTCCACTAGTATATATATAAATATGAAATGGTCCACGTATGTAAACCCATCACTTGAGAACGGCTGGAGCGATTTGGCTGATTCTTCATTCGATAGCATTTGTTCAGGAGATGGTTTTTAAAATCTACTACAGGTGGCGCTAGGGTGGATTTATATCGAAAATTTGAATGCATGTACCAATTCGACTGAAATTTAGAATGGAAATTCGTTTGATCATGAGAAAACATTTTATGTACAAATGGACCCGGCAGATGGTGCTGGGATGGGTTTATAATCAAAATTTTAACGAATGGACCAATTTAACTGAAATTCAGAATGTATGTTTGTTTGATCATGAGAAACAATGGTATGTACAAATGGACCCGGTAGATGGCGCTGTGGTGTGTTTATAATCAAGATTTGAACGAATGGAACAATTTAACTGAAATATGAAATATATGTTTGTTTGGTCATCAGAAAAAATTGTATGTACAAATAGACCCGGTAGACGGCGCTGATTTGTATTTATAATCAAAATTTGAACGAATGGAACAATTTAAATGAAATTAAGAATATATGTTTGTTTGATGATGAGAAACAATTGTATGCACAAATGGACCCGGTAGATGGCGCTATGGTGTATTTATATCGAAAATTGTTATGGATGGACCAATTTTGCTGAAATTCAGAACGTATGTTTGTTTAATCACCAGAAAAATTATATGTACAAATGGTAGAATGTAGGTGGCATTTGGGTGGATTTTTAATCAAAATTTGAATGAATGGACCAATTTAACTGCAATTAAGTATGTATGTGATCAGGAGATCAAAGTTTTTGTATACCTGGTAGGTGCCGCTAGGATGGAATTATAATGACAATTTTAACAAATCTAACATTTTGACTGAAATTTAGAATGTATATTTGTTAATGTATGAATTTTTTTTTTTTCATAAATAGATCCGTTGCAGATTTGGCTGTAGCTGAATAATTTTGAAAATTTATATCGAATGTCCGATTTTACTCAAACTTAAAATGTATGAGTTTTTGGACATAAGAAAATTTAGAATGTATGTTTGGATCCAGTTCCTGGTAGATGGTCACCCAGACGGCAAACGGCGCACTTCCTATAGAATTAAAAAGCTTCACAAAGAGGTTTTTTGCATTTCGAACTTTTAGGGGACAAACCCGAAAATGGGAAAAACTGTTGCTATCACCTAGACCAAATGGTTAAAAGGGTTGTTGAGGCATATAAAGCGATTTTTGGAAATTCGTACTCCTTGAAATAAATAGGGGCAAAGTGTTATCATTACTCCAACGGAGAATGTTATATGTCAGTCAATCGGCTTAAAAATTTTGTTTTAGAATGTATGCCTAACAATAGGTAAGTTTTCATCATATCATGGACGACACTGCTGATCCAATTTAGCAATTCTTACAATAATATATAATAATCTTTTAAATACATGAAGTACAGCATTTGTCCGAGAAAACCTCGCCCTTTACATTGAAATATTTCAGAAGCCAATGTAATAAACCGATACGTACCACCTTTTCGTCGACTATAAAGCTACCTTCGACAGCCCGATACAGCAGAAATTACTCGAAGCCATGGTTGAGTTTGGTATTCCAGCGAAGCTGACACTTCTTTGAGGAATGACGCGGACTGACACGAAGTCTCCAGTGAAGATTGGCAAGGACCTTACGAAGCCATTCTGTACCAGACGAGGCCTAAAACAAGGCGACGGCCTATCGTGTGATATCTTCAACATAGTGATGGAGATGATAATGAGAAAAGCTGCAGTAAACACGAGTGGCACGATATTCAACAACAGCCACATGCTACTCGCGTACGCTGATGACGTAAACATCATCAGTCGAAAACTGCGGGATGTGACTGCAGCCCTCTTAGGAATACAGAAGGAATCAGCGAAAATGGGCCTAACGGTGAACGAGGGCAAAACGAAGTTATTAGTTTCAACGAACAAAGAATCTACTCGTTTCGGAAACTGCGTGAACATTGACAACTATAATTTCGAGGTGGTGGATAATTTTATCTACCTAGATTCCGCTATCAACAAAAGCAAAATGTCAGCCTAGAAATCCGGAGAAGAATCCTGCTTGCTAATAAACCCTACTACGGACTAAGCAAGCGATTCAATGACAGAGCCCTCTCTCGACGAACAAAAATCCAGCTATACCAGATACTGGTTCTACCTGTCTTAATGTAAGGCTCAGAATCCTGGGTAATGACACAAGCGGATGAATCGGTTCTGGCGGTATTCGAGAGAAAAATACTCCGTAAAATATATGAGCCCATCATCGTTAACGGAGAGTATCGGCGTCGTATGAATCATGAGCTGTACAAGCTGTAGACTGACAATGACGTGGTCAGACGCATTAAGGTGCAACGGTTGCATTGGCTAGGTCATGTTGTACGCATGGACGAAAATGCTCCAGCTCGAAAAGTCTTCGACAATGAACTCGATGGACGGCGCAGAAAAGGGCTACCAAAACCCCGTTGGAAAGACCAGGTTACTGAGAACCTTACAGAACTCGGTGTGACTAACTGGAGAAGAAGCGCAGAAGATCGAGGCGCTTAGAATGTTTTTCTACGTGCGGTATATAATTAACTGGGATTGCATAGAAGTACCAGCTATGTAAGTAAGTAAGTATTGTAATAAACCAATCGGAATTAGATTTCAACAGCACTCAACATCTTTTACAATAAATTGGAGGCAGGACGAAGTCTGCCGGGCCAGCTAGTTTTGAATACAACTCAAATTATTTAGGAAATTATTGTTATTTCTTTTTATTATGATAATATTAATATGGTTCAATGAACCAAACAAATTATTATCATTCGCCCAAATGCGGGCGAAATTGATCATCCACTGTTGCCATTTCTTGCCACCATTCTGACCATTGACGACGTTTGGAATGGTCAAGAGGCTAGAGGCAAGAACTAGTGCCCATTGTACCTTGTAAGCGTGTAAATGCAAGTCTTTATGCATAATGTTCATAATAACTTTTACACATTGCTCGATTGTGTATCTTTCCATGGTTCAAATTGAGTTAGTCTGAAATTGATAAATGGCAAATGAACTGCTGAAAAGAACTTGACGTTTAGGTGTGGTTCACATTCAACATCGGCCCTTACAATTTAACCTTTACATACGGACATATGTGTGACAGTAGAATATCTTACAATGGATTGTTAGGAAAAAATTCAAATAAAAGACACTATAAATTGCAATATCCCTGCAGGAAGTGTATGCAATACATCTTCAAGGATAGGTGCAGGACCATAGAAAATCGTTGATGACATTAAGGGGACGGTCCATACAAATCGTCGACGAAATTTTCATACAAGTGTCCGCTTTGTCATGCACAACCTGATGAGCGACAATGTCGGTCAAATTTTCGTTGATGCCTATACAAGCGACCTGTCGCCCTCACAATCATGCACGACCTGATGGGTGACAATGTCGGACAAAGTGTCGTTGATGCCTATATAAGCGACTCGTCGCCAACACAATCATATGCGACCTGACGGGTGAAAATGTCGGTCAAATTGTCGTTGATGCCTATGTATGCCTTGATTGATTGCCATTCAAGCATTATTAGTATGACTTTGGAGCCATTGGTGCCATTTTAAAAGATGAATTTTTAGTTATTTTTTAGCTTTTTATTAGTATGACGAATTGTTAATACTTCAGGAAACAACGGATTAAGAGAGAAGTAAATGTGTAAACTTTAATAAGGCATTCACATTCATTCAAGATTTCAAACTATAAAATTGCTGATGTTTACTCGTCAGTTTAATAAATTAAAAATGTTTTACGTCAGATAAAATTTTTTTGTTTCCATTATCATAGCAACACATTTTTCCACCTTAGATTTTTTTTGATTGTGTTTGATGCACGACAACATCAGTATTTTGACGGTCAGATTGTCGTCAACCGAGTGTTTTGACGACAAGTACATACATTTTTCATATTTTGTCTTGAGGACAGCGTTGACGACAAAGTCGTGTATGAAGGAACTTCCTACTGGGATAAGATGTCGCGGTTTATTTGTTATGAGTCAACTTCATGACCCTCTCGGCTAATGCAATAAGAATTTCATACTAACCACTCTGTGTGCTTAGGTTTATGTCTTTACTTAGCACGAATCGTAGCTGATCAATGCCACCTGTTGTCAAATTAGTCATCTGTCATTCCTGGCTATGTCAATGGGAAATGAATTCTCATCTCTCTTACCAGTGAGAGTAAACAAGTCTCTCATCGTAATGGCTACTCTAATCTGCCAACAAGATATGAAGATAATTTTGGCGCATTCTCTTAGTGCAATGTGGTGAATTTGTTGACATTTGTAAATTAGTTTTGTTTGCTAGTCGGTTAGTCGGTGCGTGGTTGTTGTTGTTAAATATGTTACGTAATTGCCTTCCTAAAAAAGCCAATGTAAAATGTGATAGTAATATGAGAAATAAAAACATTAAAATTGCCTAAAAGTGCATTTATTTGAATGTGAAAGTGATTTTCGGTAGTTATATTGTTGCAAAAAGTTAGTACTAAATGTTCAATTGTTGCAATCACTGGTGGTAGTCGAAGTAATGTTCAATTTACTATTGTTTTGCTTCTGCCTGTAAACTGCTACCGGAGACTTGTGCTTAGGCCGGCGGCTATGTATTTCGATTTTTCAGTGGAACAACGATTCCATTCGCTAGGCAGATCAACAAAAGCAGCATGTAACACTAAGGTAAGATGTTTATTTTGTATATATAAAGGGTGATTAAATTATATTCTCATAGTTCGGTTTGAGATCAAGAGTTTGTGAAATGTATTATGTTGACAGCAGTTTAGGCGTATGACGTCATTTCGACATTAACCACTATGTCTCGTTAGCGTCCTTTGCTGTGCCTTCTCCTCTATCATCACAAAAATTTAAGGGAAGAAAGCATCTCAAAGTTAATGAGAACTTTTTCCAACGGTGCGAAAAAAGCATCCTCGAAGCGCACAACATGCCAACATAATACACACAAAAGCACTTGCCTATGCATGTGTCCATCGGACACAATTGCATACAGGAGTTTTGTTGCAGACAAAGTGCCAACCCCGTTCTGTGTATAAAAACTTAATATTCTTGCCTTTGCAATGAGGTAGCTAAAAACTAAAACTGATTTAAAATCTAAACACTTTTTTTTTAAATTTGTTGTGTGTATCACATATGTTTTTAATTTCTCCAACGAATACTACATCCTGCCCCTAAACGTTTTATAATGAATCTGTCCATCACATGTCATCTATTCATTTCAAGTCCAACCAATACAGTTTTTATTAATGATAATGATGATGATTTGCACACGTATTCCACATTTACGGACGACGACCATGTGTTTAGGTTGGCTGCCTGCCTCATCACCAGAATACTAAATAAACAAATTATAAATGAACTTTTCGTAAAGGAAACGGAACAATAACTTAAGATGACAGCTGTTTCCATTCCAATTTTCCGCATATTTGAGTAAATATAAATACAAGGTAGGTGTAACTCCTCGTTCTTTTTCTTGCCCCCTCAGACTAGTCTCTGCTGAAAGTTCTTTTACCTTAACCAACAGCAGCAACAACAACAACAACAACAACAAAGGTGTTATACCTTTGGACATGACAACATATAATAATTCTATACCTTCATCTAAATATCAAACTGCCGCTCTTTTATTAGACTGCCAGGAAGGCGGTTGGGTGGGTGAGGGTGTTGGGGGCAGAAAGTGCCATGTTTGTAACCGCAAGTTCTAACCGCAATTAATCTGTTTCCTGTCTCCCCGTGCTGACTACTTGCTCTTGCCCCAAACTGTTTGCAGAGAAGACGAAGACATTCAGCATTTCGAGTGCCTTTTTTTAACACAATATAAAGTGGAAATTGTACATTTTGATGATTTATTTGTTGCCGTTGTGGTGGTTGTTGGTGTAGTTGTTGTTGTTGTTGCTGCTACTGCTATGGTTTCATTTTTTTTTTCATTCTGCAGATTTTCCACAGCCATTTCCAAGAAAATGTTTTTCTTATGCTAAATGTATTTCTAAGTATCTCGGTGTGTGTGTGTGTGTGTGTGTGTGTGTGTTTATGAGCGCATGTATATAAATCGTTTATATAGAGATCTTATATGTGTGCGCGCAATGTATACATTTCATCTTTTTATACTAGATATATACGATTATGAATACTATTCTTGTTTTTGTTGTTTTGTTTGCTTTTTTTTAACTGCTCCTCCGTGAGTTCAGCTCTACTCCCTACGGGTGAAGATATTGAAACGTGTGACGAGGAGATTCATTCCACTGGTCGTCGATATACTTTGGGGAAGCGAAATGTGAACGCTGTGTGTAGTAAAAGTTTTCGCATTTATTAAATGTCGATTTAGTTTTCACATAAGCACCAATGTTGTTGGTGCCACATCCAACAACAACACGGTCATCATGACCATCAACACCTCCACCACCACCGATACCAGTTAGTTATAAGTGGAAGCATCAGGGGCAACACCATATCAACGGACACGAACATCGATGCGTTGAAGAGCGGCCGCAGTAGCATCAAAAACAGCATCAGTAGTTTATGCACACAGTTTGTTTGAAGTATCCGGGGGGATGATGACTTTCGGAAGGACCGTGGGCAGCTAAGGGTTGAGGGTGTGACAAAATATAAAAATAAGAAAATATAAAAATAAGAAAATATAAAAATATAAAAATATAAAAATATAAAAATATAAAAATATAAAAATATAAAAATATAAAAATATAAAAATATAAAAATATAAAAATATAAAAATATAAAAATATAAAAATATAAAAATATAAAAATATAAAAATATAAAAATATAAAAATATAAAAATATAAAAATATAAAAATATAAAAATATAAAAATATAAAAATATAAAAATTTAAAAATACAAAAATAAAAAAATATAAAAATATAAAATCATTAAATCGTAAAAATATAAAAATATAAAAATATAAAAATATAAAAATATAAGAATATAAAAATATAAAAATATAAAAATATAAAAATATAAAAATATAAAAATATAAAAATATAAAAATATAAAAATATAAAAATATAAAAATATAAAAATATAAAAATATAAAAATATAAAAATATAAAAAAATAAAAATATAAAAATATAAAAATATAAAAATATAAAAATATAAAAATATAAAAATATAAAAATATAAAAATATAAAAATATAAAAATTTAAAAATACAAAAATAAAAAAATATAAAAATATAAAATCATTAAATCGTAAAAATATAAAAATATAAAAATATAAAAATATAAAAATATAAGAATATAAAAATATAAAAATATAAAAATATAAAAATATAAAAATATAAAAATATAAAAATATAAAAATATAAAAATATAAAAATATAAAAATATAAAAATATAAAAATATAAAAATATAAAAATATAAAAATATAAAAATATAAAAATATAAAAATATAAAAATATAAAAAAATAAAAATATAAAAATATAAAAATATAAAAATATAAAAATATAAAAATATAAAAATATAAAAATATAAAAATATAAAAATATAAAAATATAAAAATATAAAAACATAAAAATATAAAAATGTAAAAATATAAAAATATAAAAATATAAAAATATAAAAATTTAAAAATATAAAAATATAAAAATTAAAAAATATAAAAATATAAAAATTTAAAAATATAAAAATATAAAAATATAAAAATTAAAAAATATAAAAATTTAAAAATTTAAAAATATAAAAATATAAAAATTAAAAAATATAAAAATATAAAAATATAAAAATATAAAAATATAAAAATATAAAAATATAAAAATATAAAAATATAAAAATATAAAAATATCAAAATATCAAAATATCAAAATATCAAAATATCAAAATATCAAAATATAAAAATATAAAAATATAAAAATATAAAAATATAAAAATATAAAAATATAAAAATATAAAAATATAAAAATATAAAAATATAAAATTATAAAAATATAAAAATATAAAAATATAAAAATATAAAAATATAAAAATATAAAAATATAAAAATATAAAAATATAAAAATATAAAAATATAAAAATATAAAAATATAAAAATATAAAAATATAAAAATATAGAAATATAAAAATATAAATATATAAAAATATAAATATATAAAAATATAAAAATATCTATATATAATTTCGGAAAAATTAAAAAAGTTTGAATTTGTTTTTTCGACGAAATTTTGCATATTATCGTATGATTTGATAATTTTGGACAATGTAACAGTAAAAAATTTTGGATAATCATTCCGAAATGACTTTCCGAATGGATACATAGAAAATTTCTCGGTGGAAAACTCGGAAAATTCCGAAAAAACTCAAAATTGGATTTTTTCGGAATCATTTTGCATCTAAAATTTAATTTTTGTATAACATTTTGTGTGCAATTGTTCCAATTGCTAGAAAATTTTGGTTGGAAAATTATGAAAAAATTCCAAAAATATGAATTTTTTTCCACAAAATTTTACATTTTATTGTGTTTTGATGATTTTGAATGATGTAAATGTGAAAATTTCGGATAATCATTCCGAAA
Organism: Muscina levida; assembly: GCA_964034835.1. Lineage (NCBI taxonomy): Eukaryota > Metazoa > Arthropoda > Insecta > Diptera > Muscidae > Muscina > Muscina levida. Next base: position 135,894,139 of record OZ035883.1, read on the forward strand.
TGAAAATAGAAAAATTCTTGGTGGAAAACGCGAAAATTTTAGATTTTTTCAACAAAATTTTTAATTGTATCGCTTGATTCGATGATTATAGACGACGTAAAAGTGGAAAATTTGTTGTGATGCTTGGAAAAATTCGGTTTATTGTGAAATCTATATGTAAGAAAACGGTATGAACATTGTGTAGTAATTCTGCAAGAGAGAACGGCTGGCCCATTTTGCTCAATTTTTATTGAATTGATCGTAATTGGTATGAGGGTTTTGTGCAAGATAATTTTGGGAAAATCTTTCGGAAGTCGGAAAATTGGAAAAATCGAGAATTGATTTTGTGGCTTTTCGAGTGGAAAAATAGAAAATTCTTAGGGGAAATTTTTTTTTGCAAATTTCGCATGATTTGATTGTTTTGAACGATGTTTAGGTGGAAAATTTCGGTTAAATGTTGATTGGTAACGATATAAATAATATTTAGATAAAAAATCCGTCGAACCCGACGGGATGTGCGGCAATCTGCTGTCGACATTAGGAATGACAGCGCCAAATCGTTCGATGCAAGATGCATTCGAATTATCATTAGCATTATCATTTTAACGGTAGCAAGACTATAATCTAGATGAGCTGACCGGAAGAGTTCGATGAAATGTGCCGCTGTTAAATACCGAGTACAAGAACGTGTACGATTCACGATGAAACTGGAAGCATTTACTTTCTCGATGCTCCGAGTGGGACAGCCAAGAAATTTTTTTGTTGGTTCCGGCAACAATTTGGTCAAGATCTCAAATAACGTTAGCCACTGCATCCTCTGGCATACCTGCCACATTGTTGGAAGGCATTCGAACTACAAATTCCGCTTTAAAACTGTCGATGAATCTTCTCACGGTTGAAAAGCCAAAGTACACAATGACCAAGAATTTCACAACGGCGAAGTAGATGAGGGAATGCCAAATCAACATTTCGGACGATTGTGCGATAACGAACAAACGAGCTTTGGAAGTAGTTGACCGAACGATAAAGGATTTGCGAGGGGATTTAAAACGATTCGGTGGGGCTATGATTTTGCTCAAAATGTCTAATGCTGCTGATTTACTAAAACCATGCTTGAAAACGTCGTCAATGTCAAAAAGTTGTGATTGACCAAAAAATTAGGGGCTCATTCCAGAACCTCCCATCTTCTGCTGAAATCCCGTAACAAATGCTAGCGCTTGGCAATGGCCCAATTGGGGTTGATGCTTCAACTGAATTGATATCGTTCCCTGCAAATTTTTGCCAGTTCACATCGTTGAAAAAGTAACTCATGACATTGCACAAAATTATAAAAATCTCGATTGGATTAATTTACGGACAGTATGTTACTAGCAGCGAAGAATAAAGGCATCGGTAACTAGAATTTCAAATTAGAAAGTTAAATCGCTGGAGAACTGCATTTGTACAAATCTGTTTACAGCGTGACTGACGAGGATGAAGCGACCAACAATCTGATCGAATTTTTCAACTCGCTTAATGTGCCGCATAATTTACAGATAATGGTGGGATCGATCATAATCATATTGCGGAATCTGAATCAACCGAAATTGTGCAACGGTACGTGGTTGTTCGTCAAGAATCTGATTAAAAATGTGATTTCAGACGATCATCAAGAACGAATTCAGAATAGAGGAAGTCCTTATCTTACGAATCAGATAATTCCAACTGATCATCCATTCCAATTCCCCGATGACAATCAATCAATCGCAAGGCCAATCGTTGAAAGTATGTGGGATTTATTTAGAATTTCCCTGTATTACGTGCGGTCAGCTGAACGTAGCCTTTTCGCGTTTTGGAGAACCGCCTTCGTTGTTTGTTTTTGCGGCGGAAAACTAATCGAAAAACATTGTTTATCATACCACTCTCTACTGAGTTTATCTAAAGGTATTAACATGGGGCGAGACAAAGTTCGCCGGGTCCACTAGTAAAAATATAAAAATATACAAATTTAAAAATATAAAAATAAAAAATATAAAAATAAAAAATATAAAAATATAAAAATACTAGTGGACCCGGCAATGCTGCGCTATTGCATACTAGCAAATACAATTAAAAAATATGTTCAAGTTAAGACAAAAAACCCATTGTATTTCTTGCTTTTTGCTTCAACAACAGTACTTTTTGATAAAATATTGACGAACACAATTATTAAAGGACACAATGAAAAAACTTTTTGGTACAATAAAAGTACTTTAAGTGTACAATAAAAATACTTATTAGTACATTTAAAGTACTTAAATTAGTACATTCAAAGTACTTAAATTAATTTTTAAAACAACTAAATAACTTTTTGGTACAATAAAAGTAGTTTAATTGTACCATAAAAATACCTATTAGTACATTAAAAGTACTTTTTGGTGCAATAAATGTACTTCGTGGTACAACTTATTGTTTTTTGTCTATAATAAGAGTAGTTTTTAATACAACAAATTGTACTTTTTAGTACAATAAATTTTATTATTTTTGTACAATAGTAGTTCATTTTAATACAATAAATGTACTTTTTGGAGCAATAAATTGTACTTTTTATTACCATAAATGTATTTTTTGATATAATAAAGGTACTTTTTGATAATTAAATTGCACTTTTTGATAATACACTAATCTGTGTATCAACTATAATTGCTCTAGGGCTAAAATTAAGTTTTTCAACGCCCCGTCGCTCACTGGTTCAAAATATCAATTTCGTATGCAAATTTGAACCTGAAGTGCCGATTACTATCTGTGTACCAAATTCTATCTTTCGGTGGCTAATATTTAATTTGGGCACGCCCCCTCCGCCCACTGGTCCAAAATTGAAATATCGTCCGCATATTCGTATTAGTGTTGCCGTGTTATATTATACCAAATGTTAACTCTCTAGGGCTTAAATACAGTTTGGCACGCCCACTGACCCAAAAAAAAAAAAGAATTTCGTCTGCATATTCATATTCGTATTGTCGAGTACTATCTGTGTAGCGAATTGTATATCCCTAGGGATAAAAAACCGTTTTTCCACACCCCCTCCGCCCAATGATCCAAAGTTGAATTCATATTCTTTTTGTTGGGTACTATCTGGGTACCAAATTGTATTTCTCTAGCTCTAAAAAAAAGTTTTTGCCACACCCACTACGCCCTCTGGGTCCAAAATAAAAATTTAGCCTGTATATTCATATTCGCATTCGCGAGTTCTGTATGGGTATCAAATTTTATCTCTCTAGTTCAAAAAAAAGTTTTGCCACGCCCACTCCGCCCAGTTAATCCAATATTTAAATAATTATGTAATCTATTACATTTTCCATTTAGAACATTATAGAGCTAAATCTGTAAAGAAATTATATTTTTAGAGCTTTTTATATGAATTTTGGATGTATTAAAATAGTGGGCGGAGAAATGGACGTTGGCAAATTTTATTTTATAAATCACTTTCTAGAGCTATCATGAACATTATTATACAAACTTAAAATCAAATCGGTCCATGAGTTCTCAAGGGATGGCCTCATTTTTATTTATATAGCTTTTTAAACTATTCCATGGCCCACTGTGCCCCCAAAACGTAGTAGTGTCGGAGATTTCATATCCTTATCAAACATGTGCTGCTACGTGGTCAGTAAAGTATGCTCAAGTTCTCTTGTTTGAAATTTGTACATGGCCAAGGAGCGAAAACTAAAGAAAACAGAAATAAATTTGTGAGAACTGATGTTCTTACTTGGTGTTGGTTGTTTTTCGTTTCAGTTTGTATGTTTTGTAGTAGTTGTTGTTGTTGTTGTTGTTGTTGTATTTGCTGTATATCACTCTACCAACTTGTTATGGTTCACTACGTTTTCCCTCATTTAATGTATACGAGAGATATCAAAAAGTTGTTATGATTTATATGTGTATTTATTCTTTTCACACACACACACACACATACAAGTATAAACAACTACATCTACTCTTGCTGTATACAAATACACATATTAGAATAGCTGTTTTCAGCTTCAATGGTTTCTTAAATACGTGAAGATACTTTTGTGTGTACTGTTGTTGCTGCCGTTGTTTAGTACAAGTTTTTTGTTTTTTCTACTTTTTGAAAAGTTTATTATGTTATAGTGTATAATATATATGTTCATATTTTTTTCAAAATTTTATGTTTTTTTATTATTTCTTATTGTTGTTGTCTTATGAGATATATTTCAAAAGGACACTTTGAACTTTAGCAAAATTGTGGTGGGCTGTGTCTGTGTTTCGTGCACAGACATCATTGCGGCGCTCTCAATAATTTTCTTTTATATTCCCCAAGAAACTATAAAGATTATTATGTACTACTTTATTTGTGTGGAAAATATGTTTATAGAAATCGAAATTTTTCTTTTACTTTTGAGAATTTATTTGGAGTAAATCGTAATTGTAATAATTTTTTATATGTGCCCCTAGTACATCGTAAATGAATGAATACGACTAAAAGTGTGTTAAGTAATAAATTGTGAAATGTCACAAAATTATGCAAATTTTTTGAAATTATGAAAACTTACAGTGTCTTTTATGATTTATTGGTAGAATTATTGTTTAGTAAAATAGGGAATAATATATTAAGTTTTGAAAAATAGACATAATTTACATAGCAAAGATGCTGTACTTACAAGATTTGAATAAAAAACATATGTTATCGCATACACTTACAATTACTTGAAGGAATGATAAGGAATCCACTGAAGAGAAATCTATAGAAAATTAACTAATTTTATGGAGTTATATATTCGTACCTCACAGCTAAGAAAGTATTGCGGATAGTAGAGACAAACTACATATTGGTATAAAAAATTATATAATTTTCATAGGGTTATAGTTCCCTCAATACCTCACAGTTAAAAAAGTATTGCGGATAGTAGTAACAGATTATTGGTTGAACGTATGAGTAATATTTTATTGTCACATAATTAACGATACGCCTTGGAAGTATCAAATGCGTTATAAACGAAAATTAAATCGGAACATACATATGTACGTATAACGGGGATCTTAGTTTGATTAGGTTAGTATTTAATACAAAAATTTCAAATTGTTTGAATATCGATCGTTTGCCATTTTAATAATAAGAGATTTAGCACATTGGTATTATTTCGACTTTTGCAAATTATTCGTTAATATTTATTAAATGTTCAACAATGACAACACAAATTTAAGATCGTGTTTAGAAACACGTCTTCTTCGATGGATTTATGTGTAGATAGTATTATTGACAGGAAATTGCTTTAAAATTTTGGTTTGTTCTAATTAAAATTCTCTCGCAGATTGCATGAACGTCAAAATATTTTTGCGTCTAAGCCCGCCTTAAAAAAATATGTTAATTGCAAAATTACTTACCTACTTACTTAAGTGGCCCATTACAACTTACAAACGTGGTTCATAAGTTTGGGGCCTGAAGTACTAAAGAATTCCACACGCTTCGGTCTTGTGCGTGTGTTCTCCGGTTAGTCCTACCAGATGGTGGCACGTCGCCTACCACTTGGTCCTTCCAACGGAGTTTCGGTCTCCCTGCTCTGCGCCGTCCTTCAGGTTCGCCTTCAAACACCTTTCTCGCTGGAGCATTTACATCCATCCTGGCAACATGACCCAGCCATCGTAGTCGTTGCATTCTGACTCTTTTAGCTACGTCGGTGTCGTGGTAAAGCTCATACAGCTCATGGTTCATCCGAAGACTGCAGTAACGTCCCGCAGATTTCGGCCAATGATATCTATATCATCGGCATAGGCTAGTGGCATGTGGCTTTTGTGGAATATGGTGCCAGACATGTTGACACCAGCCTTTCTCATCACCTTCTCCATAACTATATTAAATAGTGTACAGGACAGGCTATCGCAATGCATATAGGTCTGTTTAAGCTTCAAAAGGGAGCAAAAAGGTACAAATGTAAAATATTCAATATCTCTGGGCAAAATGTCATTTTGTCTTGGGGTACCGAAAAGGTCTTTTACGGTATTAACTGAGGACTATGTAGAAAGTCTCTAATTAGTGCGCACAAAAATTCCAAAAGAAATCATTATTCCTAATAGGTGGGATACACCTCCTGGTTTCTAAGGTTTCACCTACATATATTGTAGGGGCAGCAGAACGTTTCCGATTTTTATTCGTAAGTCATCTTTCAATAGGTCTTAAGATACCAGTGGCCCCATTTACTTTATCACGATCCACTTTATCAAATAATATATACCTCATCCTTAAGGTTGAGGGATGAAAATATATGACCCTGTTTTTTCATGTATTTCATGTCCAAAATTGCTTACATTTTAAGTTCGAGTAAAATCGGATAATCGATATAAATTTTCGAAATAATTCAACTATAGCCAACTCAACTGCGGGTCCATTTATACAAAAACAAATTCTCATAATAAAACAAATATTTTTTTTAAACTTCAGTCAAATTGTTTGTTTCGTTAAAATTTTCATTACACTGTGAGACAAATGGTAGGGATCGGAAAGGGTTCAAACTACCGGGGAAAGTTATATCATTAAAAAAGAAGTTATACATGTCCCGGCGTTTTGCTGAGTCACGTCTAGGAATCGAGATATATCGATTTGAAGTTAGTAACTATCATATAGGGGAAATTGTCACCTTTGGTTATCTTTTTTTGACATAACTCGAGAACCACTAGTCCGATTTTGCTCAAACAAATTTAAAAAAATTAAAAATTAAAATTTCTTTAATCTGTTCATATAACGTTTTTCTATATAAGCGACAGTTTCCTTTTTCCATTCATCAAATGATTTTAAACTGGGTTTATTTTGTAACAGTTACAATAAAACTGCTGTACTCCGTGGCGTATGATTTAAGTGGAATATTACTTATGATATTCATACGCCTCCATATAACAATATAACAAATGAGCCTAAAACGTGAGATATTCCCCTATATGATAGTTACTAACTTCAAATCGATATATCTCGATTCCTAGACGTGACCCAGCGAAACGCCGGGCCACGTATAACTTGTTTTTGACCGATATAACATTTCCCGTAGGTTTCATCCCATTCCGATTTTGACTGTCGCATAGTGTTATAATTCCACCCTAATGGCACCTACCGGGTCCATTTATACAAAATCATTGTTCTCATGATCATACAAATATTCATACTAAATTTCAGTATAATTGGTCCATTCGTTCAAATTTTGATTAAAAATCCACCCAAACGCCACCTACCGGATCCATGTGTACATGTGTACATCTCCTGAAAATTTCGAACCGAATAACAGAAGAATCAGCCAAATCTCACCAGCCGTTCTCACGTGATGGGTTTACATTTTTATATATAGAGATGTAGAGTTTTTTAGAAATGTAGAGTTTGGGACCGGCCGTGGCATAGTGGTTAGAACACGCGACTACCATGCGGGAGATCGCAGGTTCGAACCTGGCTCCAGTCATCTTAAAAAAAGAAAAAAAAAAGAAAATTTTCTTTCATTGTCGGCTCCCCTCGAATGTTGTTGACAGCAACTTCGCAGTATTAAGCGTCGATTCAATCGTCGTGTCTAGTAAGAGCTTCTCAAACAGTGACGTTCGCATTCGTCGATAAACAAGTAGGTGCCGTTAGTTGTGAATCTAAAAATAGAAAGCGTGTTAATTCACAACAACGCAAGAAGCTATCCCATACCTCATTCATGGGGTGCAAAGGGAAATTAAGTATGTTTAAGAACTTGTTCATACCTAGTAAAAAAAAATTTGTAAAATATGCCAAAAATAGTCCTAAAAAAACTAAAGATCTCTGTATACCTCCAAATAATAATTCAATACTATTCTCTGGTCAGTTCATGCTCTTAGTGCTAATGTTTAAAAAGTTTATTATAAATTCAATATTAATACAATTATCTTAAGTTTATGCCACATAATAGCTAAAGTGATGAGCACACTTAATGCAACTAAAGTTACGTATGAGTAACATAAAAAAACAATCTTATTTAATATTACTTATACGCTTTGCATTAACTCCCAAACTAAGCTAAGATAAATAAATGTTACTAAATCTATTTTAAATCTAACAATCTAGCTGGGTCTGTTCTATTCTATATACCCTTGGTGCCAAATCCTAAGGATGTTTAAAAATTCTGTTGAAAATTTTGTATGAAAACAATTTTATAACACATAACAACTAATTATAGCTCTTATCACTTAATGCAACTAAACTTACGTATGAGTAATATAAAAATCTTATATTTAATATAACTAATACGCTATGCATTAGTTCTCTATCTAAGGTAAAATAAATGTTGAGAGACCCTTTGCAGAAATAACAAAAATGCTGGATCTGTTCTATATAATTATAATTCATTGTAATTTGCGAGAGAATCAGCTGACAATCATTCTCTTTGTGCTTATTTCTAGGAATGTTATAAAATTCTGCTGAGAATTTTGTATGAAAACAATTTTATAACGCATAACAACTAAATATAGCTCTTATCACTTAAAGCAGCACAACTTACGTATGAGTAATATATAAAAAAACAACTTTACTTAGGAATGTTTAAAAATTCTATTATGAATTCAATATGAATACAATATCCTCATACCTTTGCCTTGGTACAACGAAATACTACCGGTAAATGTTGTCTAATGTTAAAGCAAACTGTCAAGTAACACCTTAATATAGCCTGCACATGTTATTCGTTGCTAAAGTAAAGTAACGATAGTTTTCCTGTCCTTTACTTTAATAATTACCTGTAGAACTAAGTCATTCTACTAAAACGAACGTCACTGTTTGACAAGCTCTTACTAGACACGCCGATTAACTCGACACTTATACTGCGAAGTTGCTGTCAACAACATTCGAGGGGAGCCGACAATGAAAGAATTTTTTTTTTTTGTTAAGGTGACTGGAGCCATTTTTTAAGGAACTACACTGAAGTTAATTGTAGTATTTTTTGTGTTGGTTACCAATATATTTTACCTAACTATCATGTTAAAGTATGTAAAACACTTTAACACTGAGACACAGAATTTTTGCAGTTATCCTGCTTTTTCATTCTCTGCTGCCAAACTAACATATGAGTAATATAAATTACCCAACTTACTTTAATATAACTTATACACACTGCATTACCACTAAATCTTGGCTAAGATAAATGTTACTAAATCTGTTGCGCACACACAGTTTACCTGCTAGTATTTTTGTATCCCATAAAGTCTATAATTCTAAATTTTTAATCAAGTTACAAAAACTTTGTTACCTCCCTCTGGCTTGTGATGCTTTCTTTACTACATTAGGAAATCTTTAAAGATTAAGGCTTAAAATAAAACAAATAGGCAACGCATAACACACACGGCAAGTTCGTGCAACAGAATATCTTTATATATATATATATATCTACATATATATATATAGGCCTAAGCCTCAAATTAATCACGACATCGTGTTACGAAAAAACTTGAACTACTTTCTATGTAACAAGAATAGAATTGAGAGTATGAGTACTGACATACACTTACACACAGGCAGTATTGTATTGTATGCCACTTTGTAAGTATTTAGGACAACAAACATTGCAGTTATGTGGTTGCACCTATGTACGTACGTATGTATGTATGTTTGAGGCCAACTAACGTTGTGCAGGCAGTAGCTTCTAGGTGTATGTTGCCTGATATCGGTAAACTTGAATGAACTTTGGTTTTTTGTTTTTGTGTGTTTTATGCCCTTGTTGTTGTTGTTGTAAAGGTGGCACATAAACCTTAATGTTGTAAGTAAGACCACAGTGAGTTCTGTTGGAAATATATGATTATTTTACAGATAAATTTAGCTGGAAAGTTTTTTTACTATGTCAGTGTTTTTTTTTGTCTTACATTTTTTTAGAGTAGTTTTAGTAGTTGTTGTTTGTTACATACCTTGAGAGTTTTTCCTTTATAGAGGGCGGGCGGGTTATGTTGTCTGAGTGCCACAGCTAGTTTTGCTGTGGTTGTTGTCTCTTAATGCTGTCGTTGTCGCGACTACGTCAACGGCAACGTTTTGATTTTCAGGTGTTATCGTAGTGATTTTAATGTTTCCTTCTTGTGTGTATGTGGGTGTGTCTTAGCCTTTATAATCCTTCATACATGGCCTTTGGTATACAGTAGAAAAAAAAAACACTAAGCATTCGCCGCATTTAATATGAAAACCTGAGAACATGTGGTTTTCTTAAAATCTTATAGATTTTGTGGGCTTAAGCTCATAAGTCATGGCAAAGGCATATGAGCTAAAGATTTGTTATACAACAACAACAAATGTTCACTGTTACTGTAAGCACTTCATATGTGTGTCATTTGAACGTAGTGTAGTGTAGTGTATATAGCAAAACGGTTCAATGCCTTTCGTTGTTTGTATTGTTGGTCTTGTTTTAAGCGCTTTCTTGTGGGGTTACATGAACTTTGTGTTTTAATTTCGAGGATTTATACGATTTAACGATACTACTCCTTTAACTTTATAATCTGCATCGACCCAATCTGGCTCAACATCATTATTGTTATTGACATCATCAGTTTTGTGTTTTGGTGTAGCGGCGTCATCATTATCCTGATTTTATTTATAATACTTTGGTGCCTTAACAGATAAAGTTCGTTGTCCTCGTTTTTTTCTAAGATATTGCTGTTGTGCTTCTTATGCTATGCTTTCTTCTACTTGTTTTTCTTATTCTTGTGTTAAGCTTTAACAACAACAACATACAAGAGAATGGTGTCTAAAGCATGGCGTGAACGAACTACAAAAAAAAACTTGGCCGAAAAGATTTATGAAACATTCTTTATTGTACTCCACTCGAACGTTGGTTCTTTGTCTGTTAGCGCAGCAACTTTGTAGTCAGAAAGTTGAGAGTTGCTTGTGAGGAGTTTTTCTTTTGCTGTTGGTGGTTGATGTGCTTGAACACTTGAATTGTGATTTTTTCTTTTGGTTTATTGGTTAAATGAAAAATTAAATTTGTAGCACTTTGGGACAGGAGAAGTTAAAATAATGTTAAAAGTGTTGAGAAGGGATTTATTGAAATTTTTAACAGAATGTGAAGTATTTTTTTGGTTTGTATGCGTAATCGATAGAAACAGCTGATGCTTTCGGGAGTTTCGAGATGTCATTTACTATTCACGTTTTTCGTGATGTTGTCGACAACATTTATGTCTCGTGTACTGCATTTGTTTAAAGTGTTTTCTTATTTTCGCGAAGTTTAATAATCTTTGATTTTGCTTTTAATCACTTTTTCTTCCTATAAGTTCACATTAGGGCTGCTTTTACAGATTTTTGTTTTACCAAATCTTAGTTTTTACAACTTCTCGAAATTTCGCGCAGTGCTGTTATTGCAAGATTTTGTTCGGCAACTTATTTTTATGGATGTTTTTGTTGTTAGTGATAAAGAATTTTACTCATTTTTCATTTGTAATATTATATTAGCGAATTTTCGCGCAGTTTGTTTGTTGCTCGATTTTAATATAAATCTTGCGGTTATGCTTAATTTCAACTCTTATCACTTATATATGTAGTTCTCCGAGAGTTTTACTTAGTTTTCAGTTTCGTACATTACAACCGAAATTTCGCGCAGTTATATTTGTAGTTCTCCGACAGTTTTATTGAGTTTTCGGTTTTGTGAATAATAACCGAAATTTCGCGTAGTTCAATTGTAGCCCGATTTTAATGCAAAACGTATTTTTATCCTTTATGTAAACTCTTGTCATTAATATTTCTGGTTTTTAGACGCTTCTACTCAATTTTCGGTTTCATATATTATAACTGAAATTTCGCGCAGTTCGATTAAAGCTCAATTTTAATGTAAAACGTCTTTTTATCCTTTATTTTAACTCTTGTCATATATATTTTTTGTTCTTAGGCATTTTTCTTTAGTGTACGGTTTCGCATTTTATAACCGAAATTTCGCGCAGTTTAATTGTTGACTATGTTACGTTAGGAAAACGTGATATTAGCCTTTTTTTTAGATAAATACAAATAATATTCAATACTTTAGGCTTTGAACGCAATTTTCGTGTTTATACTTTATTTTCGAATTTTCGCGCAGTTCATTTGTTGCCCGATTTGAATATAAAATGTGAAGTTTTCCGTAATTTAAACTCTTGTAACTTATATTTGTTGTTTTTACACGATTTCGTTTGACTTTCGGTTTCGAAGTTTATAACCGAAATTTCGTGCAGTTTAGTTGTTGAACCATTATCGGTATTAAATGTGCTGTTAGCTTTATTTTTCAGAACATAAAAATAATAGTCAATACTTTAGACATCTAACTCAATTTTGGCTGTTGTACCATATTATCGAGTATTCGCGCAGTTGTTTTTGTTGCCCGTTTTGATGATAAAACATAAAGTTATCCTTTTGTCTTTTATATTTCTAGTTCTGAGACATTATTACTTCATTTTTCGGTTTTGAAGTTTATAACCGAAATTTCGCGCAGTTTATTTGTTGAATCCGATTCGATGTAAAACAAGTTGTTATCCTGCCTTTTTAATTATAAAAGGATAACATGAAGTTCTGCTAGATTTTTACCTAATTCTCAGTTTCGACATTCATAACCGAAATTTTAAGCAGTTTTTTTTGAATCAGATTTACATTTAGATTAACCTTTTAGTATTTGGGCAATTATTGCTTAAACTTCTAAACTTCTCAAAATTTCGCGCAGTTTTTTTGTGGACCGGTTTTCGATAAAATACGTGTTGATTTCCGTAATTTAACAAACCATCACTTATTTGTCATGTTTTGTAGGATTATGACTTAATTTTCAGTTTCTTAATTTACAAACGAGATTTCGCGCAGTTTTTTTTATAAGTTTTCAAATCACAATGTTATAGTAATTGTATAAAAATAATTAATCTTATTTTTTTAAACCTCAGAACTTGAACTTTTGTCAAATTTCCAGACTTCTCGAAATTTCGCGCTATTGTTTTTTTTTGGCACATTTAAAAGATGAAGAGGTGTAGATAAGGGATAAATTACAATTTGCATTTAATATTAAATATCCTACCACTGAACATCAATTGAGTTATCACTGCATTTTTATAACCGAAATTTCGTGCTGTTTGCTTTTGAGCGTATATTAATCAACAGCATTGTGCCTGTTCACTTACATTTATTGTGGTAGTTGCAAGGATGCAATTATGTGATCTCTCATTCATTTTCAAAAAAGCCGAAATTTCGCGCAGCTTAATTTATGATGTTTTAATGGAATTGTTTCAATTTACAGCAAGTTTACGCTCTCACAATAGGTTCCAATTTTTTTCCGCCGACAATTTGTGGTTGTTATTGCTGATTTTTCTTTATAACCGAAATTTCGAGCAGTTTAATTTTTGATGTATTAATGGATTTGCCGTATTTCTCTTGCATAGTAGATTGAAAACTGACTAGGCGACAATTTTTGATCTTTTGCTAATTTGTCTTCCGAACCGAAATTTCGCGCAGTTTAATTTTTGTTGTTTTAATGGATTTTTTAGTGATTTGCTGCAATTTTTCTCTCACTTAATAGATTAGACTTGTTTGCCGGCCGGAATCTGAGGCCTATTAATGATTTTTCATTATAGCCGAAATTTCGCGCAGTCACCAAATATACACCACTCTTCAAATTTTTACCTGATTTTTTGCATTTTTTGTTAGGATGTTATTTTTTTCAGCATCTTAGGATAGCCGAAAATTCGAGCAGTTTCACATTTGCCGTATACACACAAAAATTTTTATGTTTTCATATTGTTTTGCTGAGATTTTGTTGTTACTCTCAGTATTCAATTGAATATTTTGCCACTGTCCTTAGTTAGTGATTTTGTTACATACAACCGAAAGAAGTACGCGTCGCGACGTTAGGCCTTAAGTCCGTGCCTTTAACAAAACCGACGAATACAAAACGCACGACAGATCCCGCAGCTTTAACGCAACGCTTTAAATCACTTAACTATTTGGCACTGCTTTCACTTTAACTTCTCTTAAAATGTTGTTGTTTGAAACATCAATTAACACTTGTTTTTAAGAAATTAATAAAATTTTTCGAACAGTTTTTACCGCCGATCGTCTTGTACTATATCCTTAATCACTAAGGTTTTTCTTGTACTCTCTGTGTTTGATTTTTTTTTTTTTAGTTTATCAGTAACTTTGTTTATTGCTTTGACTTGTCTTCCAATGATGGTCATGTGTCCTCATCCATGGTGCTTTACGATTTGAGTTGATGACCTCGTACCATTGGATATTTCTTTTTCTTTTTGTTGTTGTTGTTATTTTTCAAGATTTTTAGACGTTTTTCTTGGCCTGCCTAACATTGTTTATGGTTGTGTCTTATATTTTTGTTCTCCATTCTTTTTCTTTTATAGTATTTTCTATTTTTCACTTTGCTGTGTTGTTGTTTTTTTCAACTCACTTCTGTTTTCTGTTTTCAACTTTATTCTGTTACATTGTGTTGCTTTATATCGTTGTCGCTGCTGCTATTGTTTTTTTCGTGTGTTTGTGTGTGTGTGTTGCTTCCTTTAAAGATTAAGATAAATTATTGTTTTGCAAGAGTTTTGTCGGCCGCCTTGCATATTTATAAGATATCTTGCCTTGTCTGGTGTGTGTGGTGTGCCTTAGTCCTGCTTGCTGTTCTTTTCTTTATCCTTACAGTTGCGGCAATGACGCAAACACTGCACTAAGCCGTAAACGGATGTAACAAATATTAGAGCTAACAAACAAATACACATTTTTGCGGGTAATTTGAAATGAAGATTTATACGTTGAAATAAAGAAAGTTTTGTACTCTATCGCTCTGTCATCGCGCTGAGGCTAAAAAGAAAATCAAAGAGAAAAAATCAAAAACAAAACAAAAATAAACATAAACGTAATAATCTCACGATATCGTTAGCTTGATACCTTATAACACTTACTACACACACACACACACACTGCATACTGCATGAAGCATGAAGCATGAAGCATTACAAATCAATACGCTAAGCAATCAATCATCATAACCATCATAGCAACGTAGCGTATGATTGATATGGTCTGTAATATGTTAAGTATACGCAATGTCAGCATTGAAGTTAATGTAGCCTTAATGTGATTTCCTATTGTGTTGTATGGCAGAATTTACAAAAAGATTTATCGCGTGCAGTTATGCGAAGAAAGTGAAGAGAACATGTTGATTAATTTTGTTTTTGATATTTGCTTAGGATTTTTATATTTGCCTAATTTGTTTAATATAACTGTGGGCGTACCATTTAGGAGAAGCTAATAAAAAGCTCTTCATTAGCAAATTTGGCATTAAATTGCTATTAATTGTAAAAACTTTGCATGTAACTTCAGTTTAACATAACGTGATTTGACGTATGGAATATCTTATAACTTAAAAATGTGAGACATCGAAGATTTGCCGACCAGAGTAATCATTAATAAATAATTCAAAACAAGAAGGTATAAATTTAAATACAAAAGCAAGTTGTTAATTAAAAACTACCAGATGATTGGATGTAGGTTTATTAAAATAGCGTATGAATTGTATGACTCATTCCGATTAATTATAATTCCAAATAGAAAAATAGAAAAAAATGCACTCCACCAACTACGCCTTGTAAATCTTTAGAAATCTTATAGTTCAGCACAAGTTCCATAATCTTTCTGCGTAGACAAAGAAGGTAGCTTAACTTTTATACTAACAACTTCATATTTTAACATGGAGATGTCATAGGCATGGGAAAAATTTTTCCCTGAGAGCTAGTATGAAATCAAATCATAAGTACTAGCTGGACGCCATTCTGTACTATGCTTAAAGCACTTGCAAAGATATGTAATAGTAAATTGTAGTTATTTCGGAACATTGCTTGATATTTTGATAACAAAAATGATGGATAAATATGTGTACTAAGCAACTAATTCACCACCATACACCAGTAAACAAAAGGCAGTATACATTTGTCCAGGATACAATGTTGACTTTTATCAATAAATATCATAAACTAGCTGGCCCGGCAGACTTCGTCCTGCCTCCAAATTTTTGTAAAATATGTTGAGTGTAGTTGAAATCTAATAACGATCGGTTTATTCTTTTGACCTCTAAAATATTTCAATTTAAAGGTCGAGGTTTCCCGGACAAATTCTGTTCTTCATATATCTTAAAAATTATTATATATTATTATAAGAATTGCTAAAACGGATCAGCAGTGTCGTTCATTATGTGATGAAAACTTACTTATTGATAGGCATATATTCTAAAACCAAATTTTTAAGCCGATTGACTGACATAGAACTTTCTGCGTTGGTGTACTGGTGATTGTACTTTTTATCTTAAGGAGTACTACTTTCGTTATTGTCCCCTAAAATTTCGAAATGGGAAAAACCACTTTGTGAAGCTCTCTAATTCAGTTGGAAGTGCGCCATTATAAAAGTTAGTCATTCTTCTTGAAGCCTTTTTGCGGTCTGGGTGACCATCTATAGCCAATCCTCAACTTTCACTGAAATTTTGGGACAAATGGGGTCAACCGTTATCACAATTAGTGGTGACATCAAAATGTACATCTTTTTTATATATATAGACTTCTGAATAACTATGATGTTAAAAAAGTGACTAAATGACATTTCAAAAATTAAGTTTATCATAAGCTAAACACCGGCAACTGGTTCCAAACATACATTAAATATTTTCTCATGCCAAAAAAAAAAAACCCTAGCCAAATCAACTGTAGGTCCATATATACAAAAAAATTCTCATAATAAAACAAATATACATTCAAAATTTCAGTCAAATTGTTTAATTCGTTAAAATTTTCATTATAATTCCACTCTAGCGACACCTACCGGGTCAATTTATACAAACAATTTTTTCTCAAGGTTCCACAAACATAAATACTAAATTTCAGTTAAATTGGTACATGCATTCAAATTTTCGATATAAAACCACCCTAGCGCCATCTACCGGGTCCATTTGTATGTACAATTTTTTCTGATGATCAAACAAACATATATTCTGAATTTCAGTTAAATTGGCCCATTCGTTAAAATTTTGATTGTAAACCGACCCCAGCGCCACCTACCGGGTCCATTTGTACATAAAATGTGTTCTCATGATCAAACGAATATCCATTCTAAATTTCAGTTGAATTGGTACATGCATTCAAATTTTCGATATAAATCCATCCTAGCGCCACCTGGATTTGATTTTTTTCAATCTACGGAAAATTTCGAATCGAATAAAAAAAAAATCAGCCAAATCGCTCCAGCCGTTCACAAGTGGTATGACATACGTGGACCATTTCATTTTTATATATATAGATAGATAAGGAACCCATTACACCAGGGCTCGTTCAAGTCAATTTTTTTTGTCTTGTCATTTAAATATGGAAAAAATCTATGATGAGTTTTCAAAGGTGTCTTGCTCGAAAAGTTCATACGAGCATTTCAAAGCAGTTTTCAACTAAACGGGATACAAAAGGTTGCGGCAAATGCGAGAAGACTCTTAGAAGGATGGAAAATTTGAATCTGAGTTTAATCATTATGTTAAAAACAAATAAAATTGCCAGCAATTAGCATTCAAATAAGGTTATTAATATCATGATTTAAAAAATATTTTTCATCAGGCACAGTTTTTAAGTTATTGAGATTTAAATTTTGTCAAATAAAATACATTTTGCATAAATGCAATGAAAACTTTATTTGATCCAACGGAATCTTTTTTAAATACAATAATCGATACTAGTAGAGCTTAAAACATGAAAAATGAGAAGGACAAATATGTATTTTCCATTTGTTAAGAAAGTTTTTTAATTATTTTATGCTGAATATCCTTGCAGTCTCCTAAAATGTTTTCCTTCGTAACTCTTTTCTAAAGTTAGAATGTCTTTGTGGAACCTTTCACCATATTCATGCTGCATTTATAAAAGAAAACCAAATAAGAGGGCAAAAAAGCACTTTCAAGGACATGTTGCATCCCAATTTTACGTAGAATATTCAAAAGAGAATAAGGTAATTATGAAATAGAATAGGGCGATAATTGCAGCCGAAAAGGCATGTTGCTTATGTTGCCACCAGTTTCTACTAAATTTTTTAAACAATCGCCTCCATACAAATTTTTAGTGGAAAACAAAACTTATTTTCAAATAACTAAAAAACTATGCCTGAAAGCAAAATGATGTGTTATTAGACACACCAAATCGGACAGCGAATGTGACATTTTAAAAACGTATTCTATCCACTTACAATTTGTTAATCCGAGATTGCAGCATCAATGGCGGTAAAATTTGTTACATGTGGCAGAACGGGGGTTTCAAGCAACACAGTACAACATTTTTCAGCTTATTGATTTGCGACTCAATTCTGAGAACTGCACGAGAAAGTAGCCCCAAAAAGAAGATGTTCTGCATCATTCGTTTTGTCAAGTTACATGCCATAATATTTGAATTTAGATTTAAAGTTAGTAAGTATCGTACAGGGGAATTTGTCACGTTTTAGGCTCTTTGGTTTGACATGACTCGAGAACCACTAAACCGATTTAGCTGAAACAAATTAAAAAACAACAAGAATTACAATTCCTTTAACCTGTTCATATAACTTTTCCCTACAAAAGTAACAGTTTCAATTTTACATTCATCAAATGATTTTGAACTGGGTTTATTTTGTAGCAATTACAATAAAACTGTTGTACTCCGTGGCCGTATGATTTACGTGGAATATTACTTATGATAATCATACGCCACCATATAACAATATAACAAAAGAGCCTATAAGGTGACAAATTCCCCTATACAATACTTACTAACTTCAAATCGATATTTAAATAATAATATGGCATGTAACTTGAAAAAACGTATAATGCAGAACTTCTTCTTTTTGGGTCTACTTTCACGTGCAGTACTCAGAATTGAGTCCCAAAATCATGTGTTGTACTGTGTAAGTTATTTAAAAACTAAACAAATACCTCTTCCTGACATTTTTATGCTTCTCAGCACGAGCTTGCAATTGATTTTAGACACATAGTTTCTTGGTGAAATTTTCTAAGAATTCATCGTATTTTTCGAATCTGAGGGACGATTTTTACACCCGCGGCTTGGGGGTCACTGTATAACCTAAGTGGCCCAGGCTCCAATTCTAACCTACCAATCCGATGTTCGGAGACCAAGACAAAGTGAATGGTATGTTTTTGATGTTGTTTGGGCTCCTGTCCTACATACTGGACTTTCGCCAAAGGCAAAAATTCATGAATTTTCAAAAACCTAATTCCTGTATGCCCACTTTAAGAGGCCATAACTTTTTAACTAATCCATAGACTTGCTAAAAGAAGGGAGATGAAACGCCTGTTCAGGCGGTAAAAGCGTCTGTGGAAGAAAAGATAGAGCCAGGATATCGAAAACTACATGGATAGAGGTAAAGCCCGAAAGCTCTACCAAAAAGTACAAAGTAAAGGTTTTGGAACAGTTATCCCCACCCGTAAGGACAGAGACGGAAATCTGGTCACGGACACTCAGAGTGTGCTGCAAATATGGAGGAAACACTTTCAATCTTTACTTGTTCCCGAATTCAGCATAAGTGACTAAATCGCACCAATCATCGACGATGGAGTAGACTGTCCACCACCGAGCCAAAACGAGATCAGCACGGCAATTGCACGGCTTAAAAATAATAAAGCTGCGGGAACCGATGGACTGCCTGCAGAGCTTTTTAAAGCCGGAGCTGGTAACATGCATGCCCCAGCTCATGAACACGATTTGGCTCAGGGGGTGCATGCCCGATGATTAGAATCTGAGTGTCCTCTGTCCCGTGCTTAAGAAAGGCGATCCAAGTGTACGTGCCAACTATCGCGGGATTAGCCTTCTACCCAACGCATACAAGGTCCTGTATAGTGTGTTATGTGAAAGACTAAAGCCGATTCTGGCGAACCTGATTGGGCCTCATCAGTGTGGCTTTAGACCTGGTAAATCCACGACCGATCAGATATTCACACTAAGACAAATCCTCGAGAAGACCCAAGAAATGCTGATCGACACCTACCATCTGTTCATCGATTATAAAGCTGCATTCGACAGTCCGTACGACAGAAATTATTGGATGCTATGGCTGAGTTTGGTATCCCCGTGAAGCTAATTCGACTTTGCGGGATGACACTGACTGACACGAAGTCTTCAGTAAAAAATTTGCAAAAATCTGTCAGAGCCATTTTCTACCAAGCGAGGCTTTAAACAAGACTATAGTCTGGATCCTACGATCTCTTTAACATCGTAATGGAGATGATCATGCGGAAGGCTGCAGTAAACAGGAATGGTAACATCTTCAACAAAAGTCACATGTTGCTCGCGTATGCTGATGATATAGATATCATTGGACGTGGATTGCGAGATGTTACTGCGGCTTTTTCGAGCATTGAAAAGCAGACGGCGGAAGTAGGTCTGGTAATAAATGAGGATAAAACCAAGTTGTTTGTTTCCCACTCGTCTGGGACGCTGCGTGAACGTTGACAACTATAACTTGGAAGTGGTATGTACATGATTTTGTCTACCTTGGCTCCCCCATAAACAAAAATAATAATGTCAGCCTGGAAATCAAAAGACGAGTATTGATCACAAACCACTGCTACTATGCGCTAAGCAAGCGATTTAATGACAAAGCGCACTCTCGAAGAACAAAGATCCAACTTTACCAGACTCTGATCCTACCTGTCCTGCTCTACAGCGCAAAAGCCTGGGTAATGACACAAGCGGATCAATCTATTCTGGGAGTCTTCGAGAGAAAACTACTACGAAAAATGTTTGGACCCGTCATCGTTAACGGCAAGTAGCGTCGTTGAAAGAATCATGAGCGGTATGAGCTGTACAACGACATCGACGTAGTCAAGCGCGTTCAAATAGACCGAATGCGCTGGCTTGGACACGTTGTACGAATGCACGAAAACGTCTTCGGCAATAAACTCGATGGGCGGCGCAAGAGGTGGCGATCAAAACTCCGATGGATGGACCAGTTGAAAGAGCTGTTAACTAAGCTTGGTGTGTCGAACTATCGTCGGGGCGCAAAAGTCCGAAGCGCTTGGAATTCTCTTTTACGTGCGGCTACTGATGGATAAATTTCTGTTATTGCTGCCATTAAAGAAGAAGAAAAATAGATTTGCTTCTGCAATACCACATTTTGTTAGCTGAGATGTCAGCTTAATCTGAAGATTTAAAGTTTTGCTCATTTAAGAACTAAAAAAATATCTCCACCTGAAATCTTCATGCTTCTCAGTTCAAGCTAGGAATTAATTTTAGACATATAGTTTTTTTTTTAGTGAAATTTTCTTAGAATTCATCATAGATTCCGATTCTGGTATACTGAATTCAGTTATATTTTACATAAAATGTACGCTTATGAATATTTGGCTCTGTATTGAATATAAACTATATCGGCTGACCCCTTGTGGTACCTCCCATATAAAATTACATATTTTTGGAAAATGATTATTTCTTCCATAACTTTCGAATGGACAATTGAAGGATATTGGAATTTGGTCAGTTCAATTATTTTCTAATAGCAGGCAAATCATCAGAAAACTTAAAAGTTTGCCACACCTCCGAAATCACTGAATTTCATATTGGCACAATTATTAAAGATTGAGTCAGTAACAAATATGGACTACAGCGATTGACCCCTAGTGGTACCTCCCATACAAAATGACCTGAACTCTTTTGGAAAATTTTAACCTCCCATAACTTCTAAACGGAGAACTGAAGAATATTTATATTTTTTGGGTGCCGGTATTTATCAGTCTGTTTACCTAACAGTAACATTTTTGTACTGGTTTCTTTGCATTTCATGAATGACAAATATTTTATAACACTAAAAATAATTTTTCTTTGCATTCCATGAATCACACCATAAATAAAATATTTGAAAGCTTCTTAAATTTGTGACAACATTTCAGGCTAGAGTTTCAGAAATAAAAAATTCCATATTTTTTAAAAAATTTTTGCAAAACAATATTATTTTGTCAAAATATAATGTTTTTTTTTTTATTCATGACTTTGTTCGCCTAATAAAGCTTTTTGACAATCTGAAAACAAGCAAAAGCTTCTCCGGTGTTTTATGTTAACCTTCTGCCCTCAAAACTTCTTTGACTACTTAAACATATATATGAAAAAAAAGTCATGAAAAATCTGACCCGACAAAAACGTACAAAATTTGGGTTCATCGACATATTTAACATGCTACCATAAAAAGATATGTTTGTAAAATCCCGACTGGTGAACGTGTACACACCTTCCAGAAATGTTAAAGAATGCCGGACGGCCCTGGAGGAGACAGCGAAACATTTAACGTTTACCCTCACATGGCTACCATGACACGGATGCACTGTCATTGGCCGTCACCATAATTAATTTCAGCTAAGTAAACTGTCACATTGATGTTCCTCTTACAGGGTGGAAACAGCTAATAAAGAAAGACAAACTTATTGCTAAGAAAAAATGGGAGAAAGGACCGACCCACTTGAACACAGACCAAGCAGTTTTGGCCAACCATGGATGTACATTGAATTAAACATCTATAGATTCCACCTGATAAACATCATAGCTGTAAAAACACATCACTGGCTGGCTTGCAAATACGCTAAATGTTAAAACTTTCAGATTGATTTTTGAAGAAGCTGAAACGATGAGGAGACCCCAAAGCCTCATCTATGCCACTGTCCCGCTTTTGATAAGATCACACCTGTATATCAGTATATTACCTGTAACTCACATTCTCGACTTAATCAGAGCAACGAAATGACTTGAGACTGACGTTGACAAATTATATTAGGAATATTGGTGCGAGAATTTAAATGGTATTAGAAAGGGACCTGCGAAATAGACCTTAATTAACCTACGGAGGGCATCATTGTACATTAACAATGTACAGTGGAATTTATTTAAATTTTGAATCTTGGCCTGTATTACACAGTACAACATTTTTTAGCTCTTTGATTCAGGACTCAATTTTGAGAACTGCGCGTCAAAGTAGCCCCAAAAAGAAGAAGTTCTGCATCATTCGTTTTGTCAAGTTACATGCGATAATAATTTTATATCGATTTGAAGTTGGTAAGTATCGTATAGGGGAATTTGTCACGTTTTAGGCTTTTTCATTTCACGTAACATAAATACTTTATGGTGGCGTATGATTATCATAAGTAATATTATACGTATATCATACGCCATGGAGTACAACAGTTTTATTGTAACAGCTACAAAATAAACCCAGTTCAAAATCATTTGATGAATGGAAAAGTATTGTACTGTGTTTTCATTCACTTCAAAAAACAATTTCTTTCTATCGACGTAAATTTGTTCGCTACAAAATGTGTCCGTGTGATTTGATTTTGTTACACAATTTAAATTTAATTTTTTTTGCTCTATACCAATGTTTGGAAGAATTTTTATACCATCACCCTTAGGGATGAGGGTATATATTATTTGATACGACCCAAAAGTGTAACACATATAAGGAGTCACTTTAGACCGTATGTTTCTTTGAACAAAATTCGATTCATGACTTTTAAAGTTGTTTGCGCCGTGTCCGTCTGTCTGTCTGTCTGCCTGTCTGGCTGTCCGGCTGGTACGCACAATAACTTTCGAAAGACGCAACCAAATGTTTTAAAATTTTGCACGAGTTAATATTTCTCCAAAACTACTTACGGTATTGCAAATGGGCTACATGGCCCCGCCCCTTCTGGTACCTCCCAAAAGTGTAACACATAGAAGGAGGCACTTTATGCCCTAGGTTTCTTTGAACTAAATTCGCTTCATGACTTTTTAAGTCGTTTGAGTCCTTCTGTCTGTCTGTCTGGCTGTCCTGTTCTTCCCCTTCTGGTACCTCCCATACAAATACACCATTCCGCCCACCTTAGAAATCGAGTAATAATGTCAATAAACCCAACGGGATCGTACCCAAATTCTGAACTTAGTAAAGCTATAACAGGATACAGTTTTGAAAATAAAATTGGAAGTCTAGACATGCCCCTTATGGTACCTCCCATACAAATGTATCTTTCCGCCCACTTTAGAGATGGAGTAATAATATCAATAAACTTGATACGATCTTGCCCAAATTCTGCATTTTGTTACGTAATAACAGGAGAAAGTTTTGAGGTCTAGCGACGCCCCTTATGGTACCTCCCATATAAATGTACCACTCCGTCCACTTTAGAAATCGAGTAATAATATCAATATAATAGAAAATTGTTTGTTTTACTGAGGGTGATGGTATATGTAAGTCGGGTTGCCCGACTGAAACTTTCTTACTGGTTTTTAAGAAATTGCAATAATATCCAGCAGAAATATAAAATAGAGATTACTACTAAGGTAATCAATTTTTCATTACTTCTACTACTTTTCTTTTACTTGATATGTTTATTAGGACTTTTAAAACAAATTGGCAAAGAATGACGTATCTGAGATAAGTGGAAGCCTATTAAATTGTATAAAAAGCTGATATGTTTTTTTGAGGTTAAAAACACTTAAAAAAAAAAATTATGAAATTTGGACATATCAACTTTTGTCATAACATATTTCCTTGGACGTAATTTTTTTAACGTTTCCAAAGATATCAGAACTATATAAAGAGTACAGAACTTTTTATATATTTTGGCTGAATTGGATATGATTTGAAACGTGTTTATGATCATATACGCATATGCACTACATCGGGAGTAGAGAATAGTCATAGAATAGTCATCATAAATGAAAAGCCTACTTCCAATGACAGGCCCATGTTATATTTCATAACACAGTACAACATCTTTCAGGTCATTGATTTGGATTTTTGATTTTGATTCGATTTGAAGTTAGTTAGTATCGGTTAAGGGAATTTGTCACGTTTTAGGGTCTTTTGTTTGACATAACTCAAGAACCACTAGCCCGATTTAGCTGAAACAAATTAAAAAAATTAAGAATTACAATTTCTTTAATCTGTTCATATAACGTTTCCATACATAAGCAACAGTTTCACTTTTCCATTTATCAAATGATTTTGAACTTTGTTTATTTTGTAGTAGTTACAATAAAACGGTTGTACTCCGACGCGTATGATTTACGTGAAATATTACTTATGATAATCATACGCCACCATACAGTATTTATGTTATGTCAAACAAAAGAGCCTAAGTCGGGACAAATTCCCCTATACGATACTTACTAACTTCAAATCGATATTTAATTTTTTTTGCAAGTAACTTGACAAAACGAATGATGCAGAACTTCTTCTTTTGGGGGCTTTTTACACGTGCAGTTCTCAGAATTTGGTCCCAAAATCATGTTTTGTACTGTGTAATTTTGCACCAAATTTTATGTACTTAAGCGTATTGTGCTTTTTTCTGGACACTTTTTTCAGAGTAGTTATTGTATACGAAAATGTTAAAATTGTCGGGTACATTTTCAAATACTTGTTAGCAAAATAAGTTGTATAGGTTTTGGTTTTAGGTTACATATAATATTGAACTTGATGCTAGCCTTAGACTTTATATTGTCTATAAAACTGTTCAATAGAAATTAAAAATACAAAAAAGTATATTGCGTTGAAGATATCTGATACCTATTTCTATACGATCTAAAAAATTTGATTTTTTTTACTTGACATAACATAGCTTTTAGGACTTTTGGAACAAGCTGGGAAAGGATGATAGATTTGAGGTAGGTGTACGTCTGTTAAATTGTAACTAATACGTTCATATATCTTAGTGACTTTTCAAAACATTAAATCGGCTTCCTGTTACATTTTGAGAATTGGACATATAAACTTTTAAGATACATATGGGTATTTCCTGGCGTTGCGGGCGCACATTTTTTTTCTTATTTTGTAGTTTTCTCAAAAAGTTTAAATATTTTGAAGATTATGTTCATATTAAAAAATGTAGATTTTGGACAGTACTATAATGTTTTTTGTAATGAAACTTTACCTAAAATGTTGTATTTTAAATTATGACTAAAACAAAGTGCGTTACGGACACACACAAATTTCCACAGCAACTTAAAGTGTCTATGAAAATTTGTGAAATTTAACGAAATTTCTTATGTGATCAGTATATTTTCCTTTGGAAAATAAAGAAGACATGTTGGGGTTTTATAAACAACTTACATCACACTTAAAAAAAAGTTTACCTATTATGCTACTTCAATCTAAATGTGCGTTGCGGACACACGTTACGGACACACGCATATTTCTATGGGTAACACAGAGCAACAACAAAAACAATTCCTGAAAAGTTATACTATTTTTCTGGTAGGTGCTTCTGAGCACTACAAAAAACCCCTAAAATTTTTAGTTACGGGTAAAAAACCGGTTTTTCGTACTTTTACGCACTTATAAGTCAGTTACGCGGATAAATATGAACCGATATTAAGTTTCTCTGCGGATTTGGAAAGAAGAGACTTTCTAACGATATATAAAGTTTGTTTTGTTAAAGTTCAATAAATTCATTATATGATTACAAAAACTTAAACTTAAAACTTAATTTCCCTTTGCACCCCATGAATGAGGTATGGGATAGCTCTCGCGTTGTTGTGAATTAACACGCTTTCTATTTTTAGATTCACAACTAACGGCACCTACTTGTTTATCGACGAATGCGAACGTCACTGTTTAAGAAACTCTTACTAGACACGACGATTGAATCGACGCTTAATACTGCGAAGGTGCTGTCACCAACATTCGAGGGGAGCCGACAATGAAAGAAAATTTTATTTATTTTTTTCTTTTAAGATGACTGGAGCCAGGTTTGAACCTGCGATCTCCCGCATGGCAGTCGCGTGTTCTAACCACTATGCCACGGCCGGTCCCCGATTACAAAAACAACAAGTTAAAAATATAGCAATTTTTTACTATAAAATCGTCCGTCCTTCCCTGGCAATACCCATATATAAATAAAGAAAGCAAAAATTTATAAATCTTTACTATGGTTTTGGGACCTCGAAGCAGATAAGAACGTCAACTGAACTACAAAGCAAAATTTTATTTCGAATATGAATGAAAATCGAATATTTGAACCGCTTTAAGAAAAATTTACAAACTTAGACCAAAAAAAAATTAATTATTCGTAAGGAACCCTGAAGTATATGAACACAAATATAACGCGACTTACGTGTATACACAATGCTCATCTATTAACAGTGTTTATGTACTGACGTACATCATTAGACAATTCTGTCGTAACGGAAATGAAAATAAACTAGATTTTACGCTTATGCTAATCACCACATCAACACAGAAATTACTGCCTTAAGGCTTTGTACATCCTCATTAAAACTCTACTGCTCCTTAACATTAAATTAAAGTACTCAGCAACTCTTTCCTGTTAAAGATTTTCCTTTTTTTCTCAAAAATGTTTCATGTTTTTACGTTTTCAAACATTCACACAAAACTTTCACTTTATTCATCATTGGCATATTTCAAATTTTCCAACTACTACTTCACCGAGGAGGACTCATTAAATTTTCCTTTTGATTATCCACTTTTTCTTGTGTAGCGTTTTGCTTTAAATTTTTTGCACACACATATTTTTTCTTGTTTTAGTTAACACAATTTTTGTTTAATTTTTTCGCAACAACAAACACACAACAATATTTCCTCTCGCAGCACTTTTCCCTGTGCCTTCACTACGATTGTGTTATCAACGAATGTATAAGAGTACATGGTTATAAACACGAGTGTGTGTGTGTTCGTATGTGTGTTTCGCAAAACGAAAGAAAACAACAAAGCAAAGCATAGAAAAAGCAAAGCAAAAAAACAAAAAAGCCTAAAGAGAACGGAAAATCAAAACTGAAACAAGGCCATTTCGAAATGAAATAAATTGTACAAGTGTGTAGTCATGTAGGCGAGTAAGAGAGGCATTGCCTTTGTCTTTATGTTGTTCTTGCTGTGGTGTATGATAAATATTTTATTTTATGTTATATTAAATATTTTATATGCTTGTTGGTTTTAAAGCCAATATATTTTTTCTCTTTTGCAATTTTCTTGTATTTTACTATTACACTTTAGAGCATGTTTGGGCGGGGAGGGCATTTGTTTTTAAACTTTGTATCACACACATACACACACGCATGAACGCTGTCATACAACGTTGCCTTTATTCTGGCTATTGACGTTTTAACCTCCCTTTAACCTTTCGGTTCTTGTGTTCTCCGCTCTAAAGTATAAGTAAAGCATCGGACATAGGAAAACGTGCTGGCGATAAGACTTTGCAGATGCACACGAAGTTTTTCAAACTTGGTCCATTTTCTTAATGTCGAGCTTGTCGTCTTTAAAGTTGGTTGGTAGTTTTACTGTTAACACATTTCTTTTTTTTTTTCTCTTTTGACTACATTTTCCTATCTTTTAAATCCTTAAGCAGGATGCTTTCTGCTACGTTGAGGGAAGAAATTCTGGCGATTTAGTTTACAATATTACTTTGCAAAACAACAGCAACAAAACAGCTGCAATGTGTACTAGATATAGTGGAGAGTACTTTACAGCTGCTACAACTTTCAACGGGGCGAACACAGACACAGACCGTTTGTGAAATCGTTTAACCGTGTACACGACTCGACGTTAGCGGGTGAAAGCAATGTAATACGTTACGCGTCCTTGTTCCAACTAACGGTATGCGATGGCACAACAATGCACAAGAGTCCTGGGCAAGCTATAAAACTTAGCTGTGACGACACCAGTGAGAGCAACATAGAGCTAACAAGAGAGGGAGAGAGGGAGAGAGAGAGAGAGAAAGCGAGTCAAACAGCAGCCACGAAAGCTTTTGTATAGCTGAATATCTTCAAAACATTATAAGTATTTCCAATCGCAAAAAGCTTTAGAATAGCAGTTGCTTTTTCTTAGTTTCGAGAGCATATCTTCTCGGTGTAATTCATTGCTCTCTCAGCATCTTGTTTTGATTTGGCTTTCTCATTTTACGCTGTTTTGGGTGCTTGTTCTTTAGACAAATTTGACACAATTACTCTCTGTTTTTATTTTGTTTTTTTTTTCTTGTGTTCTATCCTTTCTGTTACCCATCACAAATGCACGTGTTTTTGAAATGTACACACACACATACACCAACACACTTGCCTTTACTCACCCAGCTGTGTTGTAACTTTGCTTCTCTTTGTTTCCCTGTCTCTGATGTTGCTTTTTTTCGTATTGTCTGTTACCTTCTTTATGTTGTTTGAGGGAATCTGAAGGAAAACATATGATTTTATGTGTCAGTGTCTACTCTTTTGACAGTTGTATCAAACAATAACGGAGTTAAAAGCTAAGTGAAAAATTATTTTAACAAATCGTTCGGAATGGCACATATTTTGCGTCTGAAGGGTAAACTAAAAGGATAACATATATGTTTCGTAGTCATCAAAATTATGTTATATAGAAGTACTGTAACTTTTATAAATGGCTTAATTCGTTATATAAAATTTCCATAAAAAATATTTCGTATTTTAAGAAAAATGAATAATTCAAAATTTTTAAAAGTATCAAACCATTTCAAATATATCTTGAAAATATAAAAAAATTAAATATATGTATTAAAAATATTAAAAATAGTAAAAATATTAGAATATTAAAAATATTAAAACTATTAAAAATATTAAAAATATTAAAAACATTTAAAATATTAAAAATATTAAAAATACTAAAAATATTAAAAATATTAAAAATGATATTGTCATAGTTCGGTTTGAGATCATTTCTATTGGCAATTATTTATTATTGCCAATAGTTTTTTATTCAAGAGTGTGAAATGTATTATGTTGACAGCAGGTTAGGCGTATAACGTTATTTCGGCATTCACCACAATGCCTCGTCAGCGCCCTTTGCTGTGCCTTCTCCTCTATCATCACAAACCTTAAGGGAAGAAAGCATCTCAAAGTTAATGAGAACTTTTCCCTCCGGTGCGAAGAAAGCATCCTCGAAGCGCACAACATGCCAACATAATACACACACACACTCTTGAATAAAAAACTATTGGCAATAATAAATAATTGCCAATAGAAATGATCTCAAACCGAACTATGACAATATCATAATTCATTAAAGATCAACAAAAAACAAAATCAAGAACAACAAAACACTGACGGTACGCAGAACGGGGTTGGCACTTTGTCAACAACAAAACTCCTGTGCAATTGTGTCCGATGGACATATGCATAGGCAAGTGCTTGTGTGTGTATTATGTTGGCATGTTGTGCGCTTCGAGGATGCTTTCTTCGCACCGGAGGGAAAAGTTCTCATTAACTTTGAGATGCTTTCTTCCCTTAAGGTTTGTGATGATAGAGGAGAAGGCACAGCAAAGGGCGCTGACGAGGCATTGTGGTGAATGCCGAAATAACGTTATACGCCTAACCTGCTGTCAACATAATACATTTCACACTCTTGAATAAAAAACTATTGGCAATAATAAATAATTGCCAATAGAAATGATCTCAAACCGAACTATGACAATATCATAATTCATTAAAGATCAACAAAAAACAAAATCAAGAACAATATTAAAAATATTAAAAATATTAAAAATATTAAAAATATTAAAAATAATAAAAATATTAAAAATATTAAAAATAATAGAAATATTAAAAATATTAATAATATCAAAAATATTAGAAATATTAAAAATATAAAAAATATTAAAAATATTAGAAATATTAAAAATATTAAAAATATTAAAAATATTAAAAATATTAAAAATATTAAAAATATTAAAAATATTAAAAATATTAAAAATATTAAAAATATTAAAAATATTAAAAATATTAAAATATTAAAAAATATTAAAAATATTAAAAACAGTAAACAAATTAAAAATAGTACAAATATTAAAAATATTAGAAATATTAAAAATATTAAAACTATTAAAAATATTAAAATAATAAAAATATTAAAAATATTAAAAATAGTAAAAATATTAAAAATATTAAAAATATTAAAAATATTAAAAATATTAAAAATATTAAAAATATTAAAATTATTAAAAATATTAAAATAATTAAAAAATAATAATTAAAATATTAAAAACACTAAACAAATAAAAAATATTAAAAATATTAACAACATTTAAAATATTAAATATATTAAAAATATTAAAAATATTAAAACTATTAAAAAAATTAAAATAATAAAAATATTAAAAATATTAAAAATAGTAAAAATATTAAAAATATTAAAAATATTAAAAATATTAAAATTATTAAAAATATTAAAATAGTTAAAAAAAAATAATTAAAATATTAAAAACACTAAACAAATAAAAAATATTAAAAATATTAACAACATTTAAAATATTAAATATATTAAAAATATTAAAAATATTAAAAATATTAAAAATATTCAAATATTAAAAATATTAAAAATATTAAAAATATTAAAAATATCAAAAATATTAAAAATATTAAAAATATTAAAAATATTAAAAATATTAAAAATATTAAAAATATTAAAAATATTAAAAATATTAAAAATATTAAAAATATTAAAAATATTAAAAATATTAAAAATATTAAAAATATTAAAAATATTAAAAATATTAAAAATATTAAAAATATTAAAAATATTAAAAATATTAAAAATATTAAAAATATTAAAAATATTAAAAATATTAAAATTATTAAAAATATTAAAAATATTAAAAATATTAAAAATATTAAAAAAATAATAAAAATTATAAAAGCACTAAACAAATTAAAATTGAAAATATTTAAAATATTAAAAATATTAAAAATATTTAAAATATTAAAAATATTTAAAATATTAAAAATATTAAAAATATAAAAAATAGTAAAAATATTAAAAAAAAATAAAAATATAAAAAACATTAAAAACTAGCTGGCCCGGCAGACTTCGTCCTGCCTCCAATTTTTTTAAAATATGTTGAGTGTAGTTTATATTTAAATTGGTTTATTTCTTTGACCTCTAAAATATTTCAATTTAAAGGGCGAGGTTTCCCGGACAAATTCTGTTCTTCATATATCTTAAAGATTATTATATATTATTATAAGAATTGCTAAAACGGATCAGACGCGTCGTCCATGATGTGATGAAAACTTACTTATTGATAGGCATATATTCTAAAACCACATTTTTAAGCCGATTGACTGACATATTACTTTCTGCGTTGGTGTACAGGGTGATTGTACCTTTTTATCCTAAGGAGTATGAATTTCCAAAAATGCATTCATTAGGCTTAGCAACCCCATTAACCGTATGGTCTGGGTGATATCAATTGTTATTCCTATTTTCGTTATTGTCCCCTAAAATTTTGAAATGGGAAAAACCACTTTGTGAAGCTCTCTAATTCAGTAGGAAGTGCGCCATTTACTAAAGTTAGTCATTCTTCTTTAAGCCTTTTTGCGGTCTGGGTGACCATCTACAGCCAATCCCCAACTTTCACTGACATTTTGGAACAAATGGGGTCAACCGTTTTCACAATTAGCGGTGACATCAAAATGTACATCTCTTTTATATATATAGACTTCTGAATAACTATGATGTTAAAAAAAGTTACCAAATCACATTCCAAAAATTAAGTGTATCATAAGCTAAATAACTAAACCACCGGCAACTGGTTACAAACATACATTCAAAATTTTCTCATGCCAAAAAAATGCATTCATTTTAAGTTTGAGTAAAATCGGACAATCGATATAAATTTTCGAAATAATTCAACCCCAACCAAAACAACGGCGGGTCCATATATACAAAAAAAATTCTCATAATAAAACAAATATACATAATAAATTTCAGTCAAATTGTTTAATTCGTTAGAATTTTCATTATAATTCCACCCTAGCGACACCTACCGGGTCAATTTATACAAGAAAAATGTTCTCAAGGTTCCACAAACATAAATACCAAATTTCAGTTAAATTGGTGCATGTATACAAATTTTCGATATAAATCCACCCTAGCGCCATCTACTGGGTCCATTTGTACATAAAGTTTTTTCTGATGATCAAACAAACATAGATTCTGAATTTCAGTTAAATTGGCCCATTCGTTAAAATTTTGATTGTAAACCAACCCCAGCGCCACCTACCAGATCCATTTGTTCATAAAATGTTTTCTCATGATTAAACGAATATCCATTCTAAATTTCAGTTGAATTGGTACTTCATTCAAATTTTCGATATAACTCCACCCTAGCGCCACCTGGATTTGATTTTTTTCAATACAAACAATCTACGGAAAATTTTGAATCGAATAAAAAAAATCAGCCAAATCGCTCCACCCGTTCTCAAGTGATGGGTTTACATACGTGGACCATTTTATTTTTATATATATAGATATTAAAAATATTAAAAATATTAAAAATATTAAAAATATTAAAAATATTAAAAATATTAAAAATATTTAAAATATTTAAAATATTAAAAATACCAAAATTATTAAAAATATTAAAATTTAAGATAAATATAATAATATTTTAAACTATTATAAGGCAAACATTGTAGTAATTAAATTTACAAACAATCGGATAAATGTTCCTTAGGGATGCACATTTTTTCCCTCAATGGAAATTTTTACCAAAGTTTTTAAAAAAGTTCGACAATTTTTGTAATCCTAAGACTGTAATGCATCAAAAAAATATAGTGGAAATATTGATTTGCATAGTGTAATTATGTAATGATTCATAGGAGTACCAAGAAATTAAATTTTGTATAACTATAAAAGTAAATCCCATATAACGCAATTATTCTTCAACAAACATGTGGCTCTATCGCGTACTTTGCTTAACATCTTGCTAACTGTTGACTGCATACAATTCATCAGAATTAATCGATTAGCAACACTTCCAACAATTCCATCGGTATTATCCCAATATGTTCACCATTAAAACGATATCTTAATAAAAATAATAATTGTTATTCTCAATTTTTTAAACAATTAACGATTTAATGTTTTTTATTGTTAACCAAATCACAGCCGCTTATATGATAACTTTTTTCCCAGTCACTGTGAACAATTCTGGTCATTTCAAATCTTTAACCATTTATTACTACGCAACTATTCACAAATGTTCGCCGAAACAGACTCTTCCTCCCATCTATTTTATTTCAAAATTTATCAAAACAAATTAAATGACTTTATCCTTCTCTACCTTCAACCCTTTTCGACTCTGTTTTTCAATATATTTTCTCTCATCCTCTATGTTCTTTAACACTTGCTTTTTCATTTAAGCTTTTTCACCGTTTGCTTTCATTACAAATGTCACATTTTGTTGCTTGTTCTGTGTGTGCTCATCGTGTATGACATGCCTCAAAATCCTTTGGCTGACATTTGTAACTTTACACTTTGCCTCTTTCAATGTCTCCCTCTCACACGCTGGTTGTCATCACCATTGCGTAGAGGGTTAGTTTGGCATTTCGAACCAAATGCGAAATCCTGCTGAAACCAGCTGTTACTTGTAAGAGATTAGTAATTGCTTTATTATTATCCTTCACATCCTTTTGAAGAGGGGTCTACACAAACGTTGATCGTTTTTTAACACAAATCGTTTGTTATTTGCTTATTATCCTTTGAGCGTTTTGTTTTAGTTAGCTTGTTTCTTGATTTTGCGAAAGCTTTTGCAAATTGTGAGTGTTGTAGCTTTATCGTCAACATTATTAGTGTTAAGGTGTGCGGTGTAGTTTGGGCTACTGTTGTTGTTTTTCGATATTTGATTGCAATTTCAAGTGTTATTGTTTAACTGTGGGGAAAGGGCAATGGAATGTTTATTTTTTGTAATGTAATGACATTGTGCTAACATGTGGCGGAGTTTGTTTAAAAAGCGGACAGAATAGTGGTCAATCGTTAAATCAAAGACATCGGTGTATAGGTCGCGACGAGTACTACATTTCTCCTATAGATGTCGCTGACATACGACATCATCTTGTAATGATGGCCTCATTTAGAACAATTTCTACCCCTAAAATTTAAAAATATTTTTTCTCACAATTAAAGTCCTTTAAAAACCAAGAACATTTTGCTTTGGAAGTATACAGTTTTATTCAAAAACAAAAAAGTTACGTATGAAAAGATGTATTTACAGCATCAACACTAATATTTTTTCCTGCTGCTTGCATTATTACAGAAAATTATTGCATACTTCTTAGCGATATCGAAAAAAATGAAATACAAGTTATTGCATACTTTTTAGCGCAAACAGTGTTTTCAAACATGCGGATGAAGTTATTCAGTGTCACCAATATTCAAGCAACGAAATTATAAAAATATCTGGTGCAAAATGGAAGTATTAATAATAAAATATAGACATTAATATGCACTTGTATTCTTCCCATGCAATTTGCAACACTGAACATTTGTGCAAAATTTAAGTGAATCAGCGCTTGGAATGACTAATCAAAATGAAAAATTATTGCCAAACTAGAAAGTAGTGAACGGACCTTGAGTCGCGCCAATATTTGCTGTAATTACATACATATCTTTGCTCTTTTTGGGATTTTATTTGTAATAAAAATTATAATTCGTCGGTAACTAGATTAAAAATGAATTATCTCAAGAAAATATTTAATTTTTTTTCGATGTCGTTAAGACTAATGCAACAATTTGAGCTACAAAGTATAGAATCATTTTTATAAAAATTTTGTATCAGCGCTATAAAGTATGCAATAATTTGTGATAATAATGCAAACAACATAAAAAAATGTTTTTGTTGATGCTGTAAATACATCTTATCATTCGTAACTTTTTTGTTTTTGAACTACTTCCAAGGCAAAATGTTCTTGGGTTTTAAAGGGCTTTAATCCTAGGAAAAAATATTTTTAAATTTTAGGGGTAGAAATTGCTCTAAATGAGACCATCATTACACGATGATGTCGTATGTCAGCGACATCTATAGGACAAATGTTGTACTCGTCGAAACCTATACACCGATGCCTTTGATTTAACGATTGCGCCACAAACAAAAAAGCAGTGTTAAAAAAACGATTTTGGCTGTTTTTTTTTTTGAAGTTGTCTCGAGGTGATCTTTAATATTAGCCCTCGACTTTGGAGAAAAAAAATTTTTGTATGGGGACCGACCCGGTCTAGTGGTCACGCTGGGGGAAAAAAATAATTTACTGAAAATTAAATTTTAATATTTTTTTTAAATTTCAACTTTATGAATGTTTTCATATAAATTAAATATTATCAATATTTTTACTATGTACTAGCGGACCCGGCGAACTTCGTCTCGCCCCAAGTTAACGCCTTTAGATAAACTCAGTAGAGATGAGTTTAATGTTATTCGATTAGTTTTCCGTCGCAAAAACAAACAACGAAGCCGGTTCTCCAAAACGTGAATAGGCAAATTATTGCACAACTGTTACGTAATCTAAGGTTTGATAGTCTTATAGGTGGCATTAGCCAAGCAAATAACTCTCCCGTAAAAACTAAAAAGTCGTTACGAAATGAATGTCCGCAATCCAAGTGGATAACTTAATCTTTCAAACGTAAACAAATTTTTTGAAAAATTACCAAATATTGCATACAATATTAATATATATTTTCTTATCTAATTATTAATATATATTTTCTTATCTAATTATTTACTATCTCTTTAAATTCTCCAACCAACATTTATCCGAAATTTTCCACCTTGACATCGTTCAAAACCTTCAAATCATGCGAAAACTGCAAAATTTCGTCGATAAAAATATCAATTTTGTGCGCTTTTCCAGAATTTTCCGAATTTTTCTATAAGAATTTTCTATTTTCCATTCGAAAAGCGATTTCCTAACAATTGCACATAATTCCTTATAAAAAAATTTAAATTTTTCCAATTTCCAGACTTTTCCGAAGGATTTTCCCAAAATTGAAACGAAATGGGCCGGCAAAAATTTTTCGAATTTTTCCGGAATTTTCCGAGTTTTTCAACAACTTTTTTTTATTTTTCAATTCGAAAATCTATTCGTAACAATTGCACACATAATTCCATACAAAACAGCAATTTTCGATTTTTCGAATTTCCCGACTTTTCCGGAAAATTTTCCCAAAATTTTCTTTTACATAAACCTGCTCCTGGCAATTACGAACAAATAAAAAAAAAAATTCAGCAAAATCGGCCCAGCCGTTCTTAATTGATGAATTACTATACATTTTTGCCACCATTTTTATATATATAGATTTGTAATACATTTAATATTTTTAAAATTTTTAATATTGTTAATATTTTTAGTATTTTTTATATATTTAATATATTTAATATTTTTAATATTGATGTTTTCATTGTTCGATTCAATTATTTATCTATTATTGCTAATAGAATTTGTTTTACAAGAGTTGTGTGAAATGGATTATGTTGACAGCTGGCAGGGCAGATATCTATTTCGATGGTTGCCAAACCATCATCATCAGTACCCGTTTGCTGTAACTTCTCCACTCATTATCACAACCTTAACTGTTAAAAGCTTCAAGAAATCAATGTAAAGCTCACACACAC
Source organism: Muscina levida (assembly GCA_964034835.1). Classification (NCBI taxonomy): domain Eukaryota; kingdom Metazoa; phylum Arthropoda; class Insecta; order Diptera; family Muscidae; genus Muscina; species Muscina levida. Next base: position 135,931,443 of record OZ035883.1, read on the forward strand.
CGGTGCGAAAATGGTATCAACGAAAACCACACGTCAACATAATCCACACAAGCTCTTGTCTATGCTTTGTATATCGGACAAAATTGCATAGAATTGTTTTTGACAACAAATGCCAACCCAGTGTACCTGCCGTGTATGTATGCTCTTGTTTTGTTTTGTTGATCTATTTGTGTGATTAACGAATGTGTTTTCATCGTTCGGTTCAATATCTGTTCTATTACACTGTGCGACAAATGGTAGGGGTCAGTGAACGACCACCGCAAACGAATTAAGGACCATGATTTGAGGATATGCACCTGGTATATTAGAACACTGTATAGACCAGGTGCCTCCATCCAACTGGCGGAAGTCCTCGAAAAATACAAGGCTGACATAACCGCTTTACAGGACATCCGGTGGACGGGACACGGGTGCTCGCGCGATATCTACTATAGTGGCCATGCGGACAAGCACGAGTTTGGTTGTCGATTTGTGGTTGGCAAGAGACTGCGACACCTAGTCTCAAGGTTCAACCCGGTGTGTGAACGTATAGCCACCATAAGAGTAAAAACAAAGTTTTTCCACATAACACTTATATGTGCCCATGCTCCGATAGAAGACAAAAGCGATGAGGACAAAGACGAGTTCTACGAGAGCCTAGAAAATGTATATGACCGTAGTCCCAGCCATGACATCAAAATTGTACTAGGCGATTTTAATACTAAAATAGGCAGGGGGACTGCATTTGAGCCTACAATCGGAAAATTCAGTCTGCACACCGAAACGTCGAACAGTGGCATCAGACTGATTGATTTCTCTGCGGCAAGGAATATGGTAGTTGGCAGCACTAGATTTGACCATAAAAATATTCATAAGGCAACATGGTTATCTCCAGATCAATTGAAGAGGAATCAGATAGATCACTGGTAGTCGATGGAAGGCACGCATCGAGTGTTCTGGACGTACGAGTGATCAGGGGGTGCGAACATTGACTCCGATCACTTAAGGTACGCACAAGGCTAAGCATGGCGAAAAACGTACGTAACCAGGCACAACGAAAGCTGGACATCGGTAAACTGCGGACCACAGAGGTAGCAAACGCTTACTCCAACCACCTAACTCAACTGCTGCGGAATGCTCCAACCCCTGACAATATAACCTCGCAGTGGCAAAATATAGCCGACTCCTTAGAACGGGCTGCGAGAAGCGTACTTGGGTACTCAAAGCCGTCTCAAGAAGATGCCTGGTACGATGATGAATGTCGCAATGCCACGAGAGAGACGGATGCTGCATACAGGGCAAAACTGCAGTCAATGGCAATACGAGCTGTTCGTTAACGGCACAGTGAGAAGAGACGAGAGGCAACTCGTCTTTTTAGAAGAAAAAAGAAGGAGCTGAAGAAGAGGCAGGATGAGTGCACTGAGTTGCTCCGAAGTAGAGTGGAAGCCCGAAAATTCTACAACAGAGTTAAAGCGAGAATGCGTGGAACAGGGTTGCCCTCTTGCAAGGACAGCGATGGTCAGCTAGTGACGGACCCGGATAACGTTCTGAAGATATGGAGAGATAATTTTAGAAATTTACTGCATACTGACACCACTCCAGAAGACTGCGCTCCAATCCATGACGATGGTATTAACTGTCCACCTCCGACCCAGAGCGAAATACGTATGGCCATCTTAAAAACAACAAAGCTGCTGGAGCCGATGGTCTCCCTCCTGAATTGTTTAAGGCGGGGAGAAGCTTATTAGGAGCATGCATCAGCTCATGGAGAACATTTGGCAAGAGGAGAGCATGCCCGGGGATTTGAGTCTGTTATGTCCCATATACAAGAAAGGAGATCGTAGTGAATGTAAGAACTATCGTGGAATAAGCCTATTACCAATTGCGTACAAGGTCCTTTCAAGCATATTGTGTGACCGTCTAAAGCCAATTGTAGAAAAACTAATTGGACCATATCAGTGCGGCTTTAGACATGGCAAATTTACGACGGATCAAATATTCACCTTACGACAAATCCTGGAAAAAAACTCATGAAAAGCAGATCGACACCTACCATCTCTTTGTCGACTTTGTATGAGGCCATGTCTGAGTTTAGTATTCCTGCAAAGCTGATTCGCCTTGATAGATGTACCTTGGAAAACACCAAATCCTCGATTAAGATTGGTAAAGATCAGTCTGAACCATTCAACACGGAAAGTGGTCTCAGGCAGGGCGATAGCCTGTCCTGTACACTATTTAATATAGTTATGGAGAAGGTGATGAGAAAGGCTGGTGTCAACATGTCTGCCACCATATTGCACAAAAGCCGCATGCCACTAGCCTACGCCGATGATATAGATATCATTGGCCGAAATCTGCGGGACGTTACTGCAGTCTTTTCATCACTAGGAAAGGAGTCGGCAAAAATGGGTTTAGCGGTCAACGAGGATAAAACAAAAATAATGATTTCGACGAACAAAGAGTCCTCTCGATGGGGACGCAGCGTCAACGTTGAAAATTATTGTTTTGAGGTAGTAGATGAGTTTACCTACCTCGGATCTTCCGTCAACACGAAAAATAATGTCAGCCAAGAAATTAAGCGGAGAATAGTGCTAGCCAATAGATGTTTTTACGGACTTCGGCATCACTTTAGTAATACCACCTTATCTAGGAATACTAAGAAACAGCTTTACCAGGTGCTAATCTTACCCGTTCTCTTGTATGCTGCCGAATCATGGTTGCTTACTACAAAACCTGGGAGCATTCGAGAGAAAAGTACTCCGAAAAATTTATGGACCTATCTGTGTCGACGGCGAGTTTCGCCATCGCATTAACCATGAGCTGTATGAGCTTTACCACGACATCGACGTAGCTGAAAGAGTTAGAATGCAACGACTACGATGGCTGGGTCATGTTGCCAGGATAGATATAAATGCTCCAGCGAGAAAGGTGTTTGAAGGCGAACCTAAAGGACGGCGCAGAGCAAGGAGACCCAAACTCCGTTGGAAGGACCAAGTGGTAGGCGACGTGCCACCATCTGGTAGGACTAACTGGAGAACACACGCACAAGTTCGAAGCGTGTGGAATTCTTTAGTACTTCAGGCCTCAAACTTATGAACCACGTTCGTAAGTTGTAATGGGCCACTTAAGTAAGTAAAAAAGTAATATTTTTAATATTTTTTATATTTTTAATATTTTTAATATTTTTAATATTTTTAATATTTTTAATATTTTTAATATTTTTAATATTTTTAATATTTTCAATATTTTTAATATTTTTAATATTTTTAATATTTTTAATATTTTTAATATTTTTAATATATTTAATATTTTTAATCATTTTTATATTTTTAGTCATTTTAATATTTTTAATTCTTTTAATATTTTTAATTTTTTTATATTTTTTTTAAATTTTTTTATAATATTTAATATTTTTAATACTTTTAATATATATTTTTTTTTAATCATTTATATATATTTAATCATTTTAATATTTCTTACATCGTTATAGTTTTCTTACATTAGTTTCTTTGCGCGACGTCAACATCTTTAAGCCTAATTACTTTAACCCCACACGGTTTCTTTACCGTTAACAATTTGCCCTTACTTCATGAGAATGTTGAACAAAGATCAAAGAGAGGGTTGCTGATGATTTTAACATACATACACTTATGTATGTATGTATATTTATATAATTTTACTTTTGCATTTGTAAATCTACATATTCCCAGCATTTATTACAGTACGATATGTGTGTGTGTGTGTGCTGCATAATATAACACTAAAATTTAATTGTGGTTTTTATCTCTGTCTAAATTGTTGTGTCATTAATTAACATCATTCCTGTTGTACAAATACATTTGTTTTTAGGAGTCATACCAGCGTGTCTACCTGCAGCTATTGCTACCTCTTGGTTGATGGCAGCATACGCACACACGCACGAATCCTTACATGTCTGGCTACAGCCGTCGCCAATTAATTAGCAGTGTATTCTTAGGCACTCACACGTATCTCTCTTGTAATACTATAAGGTTTAACGGTAGGGTGTGCTGACTCATATCGCATCATCAAGATATTTCTTCTTTTTAATATGCAAATTAAAGTGCAAAACATTTGTTGTTATTACAGTAGACAAATATTTATGTATATAAATTAAAGGCATAACAATTATTTCCAGCCTTCATAGGTGTAGGCGAGTATAATACCCACAATTAAAAAGAGAAAATGGAATGGAATGTTATAAACAGCGAAGTAAGTATGTTGCTGTTTGGGTGACAGGCCAGTGAATTCAAAAGTTAAACGTTAAGATTTCAAATTATAAGATAGATTAAAGCTCGTTAGAACTTTTCTATAGTAAGATTTAACAAAAACTATATTCATATGGTGAGCATAGCAATTGGGTCCTTTTCGCTGTCTCCATGAGTAATATGACGTAAATTGTAATTATTTTGAAAGACTAATTATTCCGTAAGTTTTTTTAATTCAAGTTTAGCGGGTAAGTTTTATGCGATACTCATACGTGGCCGTAGATTGTTTAAAATAATATCACTCATACGTAGGAAACATAAGAAGTTTGGCTTTTCTGTTATAAAGCATTAAGTTAGTTAGGCATATCACACTTATTAATAGTAGTTATTACACCATCTCTCACCAATGCTACCTAACTAACTACTACTGTTTGAACATCACTTCCGGTACACGCATACTACTTGCACTATATGTGTATGCCACCACCTAAGCGAGCTCTTGAATAATGAGCCATAGTGTATGCGTTTCCCTAAGTGTATACGTGTGTACAAGCACACATGTGTGTGTGTGCGTGCCACACATGTGCTTGGCCCTAGACCACACTCAGATTTATGTCACCACATTCTTATCAGTTAATGTGTGGATAATTTATTTTCTTGATAGGCTTAACATTTTGTCATTGATTTAAATAATTTAATTGAAATTTAATTCTACCCAAAATATAGAACACTCATGTGTAGCATGAGAACTGAGCTGCAGAGAGACAGAGAGAGAGAGCAAATAAATTTTCTGGCATTAAAGTATTACAAACAATTGAAATTTAGTTGATAACTGAGCCAGAGCCACATAGATACTACTTACTCGGTCAGACCGGGTTAACTAATGAGTTATGGTGACACTTCCTTGTTAACAATTCACAAGTGTATTAAATGGAGTTAATGCTTTATGTGTGAAACTAAGGATAAAGATAAGCAAAAGTTAGAATGTTAGAAATGTTGTGTTGAATAATTAGGTGTGGGGGGACAGAAGTTACATATGCTGTTGAGTACGACGACAGAGGTTATAAGTCAAGTCTTATTGTAATAGAGCATATACATATATTTTTCATAAATGAAGTGAAACTTTGGTGACAAAGGAGTTGTCTTTGTAATATACAAAGACAAAATCAAATCATTCATAACTTTAATGACACACCTACTAAACATTTGTGTGGAGATTAACTTTCATAAAAAATTAAACATCTATGTCATATTAAAAGTCTTACACTGTGCAACATTTTTCTGCTCATTGATTTGGAACTCAATTATGAGAACTGCACTTGAAAGTAGCCTCAAAAAGAAGAAGTTCTGCATCATTCGTTTTGTCAAGTTACATAACATAATAATTTAATATTGATTTGAAGTAAGTAGGTATCGTATAGGGGAATTTGTCACGTTTTAGGCTCCTTTGTTTGACATAACTCGAGAGCCTCTACTCTAATTTAGCTAAAACAAATTTAAAAAAATTAAGAATTAAAATTCCTTATATAATATTTTCCTACATAAGCAACAGTTTTCTTTTTGCATTTGCTTACAGGTAGAGTAATGTAATTTGAAAAAAAGATAGAATTGACCACCACAGATATGAATACACAGACGATTTTTGTAATTTCGAGCAATAATTTTGTAAAATAGGTGATAAAAATATTAGAGGAATTCACGATCATAAGTATTTGGTCAAGTATTTTAGTATTTTTGATAAACAAAGGTAAGAACAAAATGCATATGAAATTTACAAAAAAAAAAAACAAATTATTTAAAACTAGCTGGCCCGGCAGACTTCGTCATGCCCCCAAATTTTTGTAAAATATGTTGAGTGTAGTTGAAATCTAATAACGATTGGTTTCTTTCTTTGACCTCTAAAATATTTCAATTTAAAGGGCGAGGTTTTCCCGGACAAATTCTGTTCTTCATATATCTTAAAGATAATTATACATTTATTATTATAAGAATTGCTACAACGGATCAGCAGTGTCGTCCATGATGTGATTAGAACTTACTTATTGATAGGCATATATTCTAAAACCACATTTTTAAGCCGATTGACTGACATATAACTTTCTGCGTTGGTGTACTGGGCGCTTGTACCTTTTTATCCTAAGGAGTACGAATTTCCAAAAATGCCTTCATTAGGCACAGCAACCTCATAAACCGTATGGTCTGGGTGATATCAACAGTTATTCCTATTTTCGTTATTGTCCCCTAAAATTTCGAAATGGGAAAAACCACTTTGTGAAGCTCTCCAATTCTGTACGAAGTGCGCCATTATAAAAGTTAGTCATTCTTCTTTAAGCCTTTTTGCGGTCTGGGTGACCATCTACAGCCAATCCCCACCTTTCACTGAAATTTTGGAACAAATGGGTTCAACCGCTTTCACAATTAGAGGTGACATCAAAATGTACATCTTTTTTATATACATAGACTTCTGAATAACTATGATGTTAAAAAAAGTGACTAAATGACATTCCAAAAATTAAGTGTATCATAAGCTAAACACCGGCAACTGGTTCCAAACATACATTCAAAATTTTCTCATGCCAAAAAAATCATATATTTTAAGTTTAAGTAAATCGGACAATCGATATAATTTTTCGAAATAATTCAACCCCAGCCAAATCAAGAGCGGGTCCATATATACAAAAAAAATTCTTATAATAAAACAAATATACATTCAAAATTTCAGTCAAGTTGTTTAATTCGTTAAAATATTCATTATAATTCCACCCTAGCGACACCTACCGGGTCAATTTATACAAACAATTTTTTCTCAAGGTTCCACAAAAATAAATACTAAATTTCAGTTAAATTGATACATGCATTCAAATTTTCGATATAAATCCACCCTAGCGCCATCTACCAGGTCCATTTGTACATACAATTTTTTCTGATGATCAAACAAACATAGATTCTGAATTCCAGTTAAATTGGCCCATTCGTTAAAATTTTGATTGTAAACTGACCCAGCGCCACCTACCGGGTCTATTTGTACATAAAATATTTTCTGATGATCAAACGAATATCCATTCAAAATTTCAGTTGAATTGGTACATGCATTCAAATTTTCGATATAAATCCACCCTAGCGCCACCTGGATTTGATTTTTTTCAACACAAACAACCTACGGAAAATTTCGAATCGAATAAAAAAAAAATCAGCCAAATCGCTCCAGCCGTTCTCAAGTGATGGTATGACATACGTGGACCATTTCATTTTTATATATATAGATATTAGCTACTACCTGGCCCGGCAAACTTCGTCTTGCCTTATCTTATATTTAAGTTATTGATACGTACAAACTTGTAAGAAAACAAATACATAAAACGGAGTGTAGAGTTTTCACAAAACCACATTTGCTTCGGAACGTAAAGCTAATTAGAAAAACTTTAGCTTAGCGCTATTTGCCCTCTTATTGAGTATTGTGTATCAAATTTTATTTCTCCACGAAGTAAAAATATTAGTGTCGCGCCTTCTCCACTACAGATCGAAAATAACAATTATTTATATATGAACATCTACAGTGTCAAGTATTTTTGTAGCCTCGAATTTTATCGCTCTGGGAATAAAACCACATTTGTCACGCCCCTCCGCCCACTAATTACATTAAAAGTTTGGTATCTATCTTAATATCTGCAGTGCAAATCGCTATCTTTGCATTGAATCTTATTGCTCTGTAGATAAAAAAAAAACATTTTCCACGCTTATTCCGTCTACTACTCAATAGTAATATTATGGCCCATATATTCATATCTACAGTGCCAAATCTTTTCCGTTGTATCTGCAACAAATAAAAATAATTATCCAATTTGTGCGAAATAAGTCCACTTCAGCGCCACAAACCGTGTTCTTATGTTCCCAAAAAATTTTCTCATTATCAAACAAACATAAACTCTGAATTTCAGGCAAATTGGTCCAATCGCTCACATTTTCACTATTAATACACCCCAGCGCCACCTACCGGGTCTATTTGTACATGAAATTGTTTGTCTTGATCAAACAAATATAAATTCTGAATTTCTGTTAAATTGGTCCATCTTTTGAAATTTTCGATATAAATATACTCCAGCGCTACCTAGGGTGAATAAATTTGACGCCAGCACCTTTGAAAAGGACTTCTTTCTCTTGCCTCACTTACTGGCATACCATCCATAGAGATTTAAAAAAAATCTTCGAACGTTCTTTTTTAATAATTTGGTCGGCAAGAGTTGTTTCGGCGATTCGTACAGGACTATTAACACATATTGTAATCAATTAAAACATTCACGATTTAATAAAGACATTCACTAAAATTGCAACATTTTGTGTATTCTTTTAAATTATCGTTATAAATCCACCCCAACGCCATCTACCAGGTCCATTTGTACATATTATTTGTTCTTATGATCACACAAATATGCTTTTAAAATATCAGTTAGATTGATCGATTCGTTTAAATTTTGGTTGTAAACCCACCCCAGCCCCACCTACCAGGTCTATTTGTACATAAAATGTTTTCTCATAACCAAACAAATATCCATTCTTATAATAAAACAAACGTACATTCTAAATTTCAGTCAAATTGTTTAATTCGTTAAAATATTCATTATAATTCCACCCTAGCGACAACTACTGGGTCAATTTATACAAAAAACAATTTCTCAAGGTTCCACAAACATAAATACTAAATTTCAGTTAAATTGGTACATGCATTCAAATTTTCGATATAAATCCACCCTAGCGCCATCTACCGGGTCCATTTGTTCATACACATTTTTCTGATGATCAAACAAACATAGATTCTGAATTTCAGTTAAAATAGTCCATTCGTTTAAATTTTGGTTATAAACCCACCCCAGCGCCCGGTCCATTTGTACGGTCCACGTATGTAATACCATCACTTGAGAACGGCTGGAGCGATTTGGCAGATTTTTTTTATTCGATTCGAAATTTTCCGTAGATTGTTTGTGTTGAAAAAAATCAAATCCAGGTGGCGCTAGGGTGGATTTATATCGAAAATTTTAATGCATGTACCAATTTAACTGAAATTTAGTATTTATGTTTGTGGAACCTTGAGAAAATTTTTTTTGTATAAATTGACCCGGTAGGGGTCGCTATGGTGGAATTATAATAAAAATTTTAACGAATTAAACAATGTGACTGAAATTTGGAAGTATATTTGTTTTATTATGAAAATTTTTTTTGTATATATGGACCCGAAGTTGATTTGGCTGGGGTTGAATTATTTCGAAAATTTATATCGATTGTCCGATTTTACTTAAACTTAAAATATATGATTTTTTTGGCATGAGAAAATTTTGAATATCGATTGTCCGATTTTACTTAAACTTAAAATCTATGATTTGTTTGGCATGAGAAAATTTGTAATGTATGTTTGGAACCAGTTGCCGGTGTTTAGCTTATGATACACTTAATTTTTGGAATGTTATTTAGTCACTTTTTTTAACATCATAGGTATTCAGAAGTCCATATATATAAAAAAGATGTACATTTTGATGTCACCACTAATTGTGAAAACGGTTGACCCCATTTGTCCCAAGATTTCAGTGAAAGTTGGGGATTGGCTGTAGATGGTCACCCAGGCCGCAAAAAGGCTTAAAGAAGAATGACTAACTTTTATAATGGCGCGCTTCCTACTGAATTAGAGAGCTTCACAAAGTGGTTTTTCCCATTTCGAAATTTTAGGGGACAATAACGAAAATAGGAATAACTGTTGATATCACCCAGACCATACTGTTAATGGGGTTGCTGAGCCTAATGAAGGCACTTTTGGAAATTCGTACTCCTTAGGATAAAAGGTACAATCACCCAGTACACCAACGCAGAAAGTTATATGTCAGTCAATCGGCTTAAAAATGTGGTTTTAGAATATATGCCTATTAATAAGTAAGTTTTCATCACATCATAGACGACACTGCTGATCAGTTTTAGCAATTCTTATAATAATAGATAATAATCTTTAAGATATATGAAGAACAGAATATGTCCGGGAAAACCTCGCCCTTTAAATTTAAATATTTTAGAGGTCAAAGAAATAAACCAACCGTTATTAGATTTTAACTACACCAAACATATTTTACAAAAATTTGGAGGCAGGAAGGGGGTGGCTTGACTTCCAGTTTTTTTCTCTAAAGCTTTTTCCTGCTATAGCTTTACTAAATGCTGAATTAGGGTTCGATCGCGTTGTGTGTATTGATATCATTGCTAAGTTTCTATAGTGGGTGTAGTGGAACATTTTCGATAGTAGCATTAAAGTGGATTTGGGAAAATATTAACTTGTGCAAAGTTTAAAAATATTTGGTTGCGTCTTTCGAAAGTTATCGTGCGTAACAGCCGGACAGCCAGACAGAGGGATAGACGGACATAGCTCAAACAGCTTAAAAAGTCATTATTCAATATTGGTTCAATGAAACCTAGGGTCTAAAATGAGTCATTCTATGTGTTACACTTTAAAAAACTATACCGAATATTTCTACTCACATATAACTTTTAAAGCTGTCCGTTAAACAGTTCAAAAACCCTACCTACATGTCTAATAAAATTCACCCCAAATTGTCGTGCATTTACGTCCCTCTATCTCTTTTGTATTTTTTTGTATTTCATCATAAGCTGTTTAGCTTTAAATTTCCTGTGGAATTAAAACAACATGTATTATGCACACACTGACCTCTGCCCTTCTACAGCTATAAATCAAAACTATAAAAATAAAAAAAAAATAATTTATTATCCCTTATTTGTAAAGTGCGGGAGAGGGGGAGAGTCCTTCCTGTTATTTGTATCATATATAAATGGTCATAACGAACGATTGCTTAATAGTTTGAAAACTATTTTATTAATATGCTGTAGAAAACAATGTGACCAAGGAGACTTTACTAAGGAAATGTTACATATATTAGGATTATTAAGATATATGTATGTGGCACAGGGGAGGACTCTCTAATATCGAAACATTAGAAAAAGTTAAGCCAAAAGCGGATGGTCATAGGTATTAGTGTATTTTGAAAAAAAAATTTATTAATTGTTATCTATATGATATTTAAAATGAATATTTAAAAAATAAAATAAAAAAATTAAAATTATTTTAATATGACATTTGGGATGTTTGAGAGTATCAACTAACTAAAGGTTTGCCAATATAATATTGTATTGATAAACATTTGTAAATTAAAATTTTCAGAGGAAAATCGTTCTTGTAACCTCTTAAAAGTGTTAATGAATAATGCACTTAGTTTTATTACAAAAAATTGTATTTCCATGGTTAACTATTCATTACACAGTACAACATTTTTCAGCTCATTGATTTAGAAATCAATTCTGAGAACTGTACGTAAAAGTAGCTCTAAAAAGAAGAAGTTCTGCATCATTCGTTTTGTCAAGTTACATGCCATAATATTTGAATATCGATTTGAAGTTAGTAAGGGAAACTTGTCACGTTTTAGGCTCTTTTGTTTGACATAACTCGAGAACCACTAGTCCGCTTAAGCTGAAACAAATTTAAACAAACAATTCTTTTAATCTGTTCACATAACGTTTCCCTACATAAGTAACAGTTTCACTTTTCCATTCATCAAATGATTTTGAACTGGGTTTATTTTGTAGCAATTAAAATTAAACTGTTGTACTCCGTGGCGTATGATTTACGTGGAATATTACTTGTGATAATCATACGCCACCATATAACAATATAACAAAAGAGCCTAAAGCGTGAAAAATTCCCCTATACAATACTTACTAACTTCAAATCTATATTAAATTATTAAGGCATGTAGCTTGACAAAACGAATGATGCAGAACTTCTTCTTTTTGGGGCTACTTTCACATGCAGTTCTCAGAATTGAGTCCCAAAATCATGTGTTGTACTGTGTTAATTCATTACCTTTATCATAGCCACATGTTTACCTAGCTTATCAATGTAAATCTATAGCAGCTGTTGTTGCTCTCTCACTCACACAGCCTATGACTTGCATCATTCTTCACTCTCGTTTTTCTGTGCTCCTCCCTAGACTTAACTGCATGCCCTATGCGTCAGCATAAACTCTTAACTCCAGCTAATTTATAATCAATAACTAAGAGTCTTTAAAGAACGCTTTAAAATGATAATGCCTTAAGTAGCTTCCCAGCGAAGGAAAATTCAACTATAACAACAATGACAACATCATATAACCGGAAACACAAACACTCACATAATCAGCTTCCCCTTCCTTAACTTGTGGGGAAAAAAATATGCTAAATAAAGTGAACCACAAACGAAACAAAAACATTCAGCCAACCAGCCAGCCCAAGAGCACCAAGATGCCAGCGACAAGTAAAGGGGGCGAGACATCAAGGAAATCGTCTCTGGCTTGAAGAGACGAATATAGAACAATATACTTCGTTTTATAGCTTTCTTATGGTAATACATCATATATGCACAGAACACAGGACTTTTTCTCTCTTGTTTTTACGCGAATTTCCCGTCTAGGCTATGCATAAGCATCGCCAAGAGTGAGTACGAGTGTGTGTTTCTGTGTTACAGATGTATGTATATGTAGTTGTACAGCTCAGCGGTGTGAAGCTTACAACTTATGACAACAACGCCATAGGCGAACATTTAGAGGAGTTTTAATGTTTGACATCTTTGATGTCGTTTGGAGACACAAAATACACACAGTTATAACCACACACACACATACACAGTTGTATGGCTATAGTGTATGCTATCCGCTTTACACTTACAAAGATGACTTGAGGAAATTTTCTGTTGCCTGAGTTGGCGTAGAAGTATTTGTGTGTTTAGCTGTGTGTGAATGTGTAATGCTTGAGCGACTACAAACATACAGGTTAAAGGCACCTCTTTAAGTAAAGCGATTTGCTTCAACTGTTGGACGACCGCAGAAATAAAACTGTATAATCGCAAAGTGTTGTCGATTGTCGAACTTCAGTTGAAAGAATACAAAGATGTTTATCCTGAAATGTCTAAATATGACTATGGACAGTGGACAAAAAGGACAAAAATACTATGCAATTTATAGTTAAAGTGTTACAAAAAATTACAAATATTAAAGCTGTACTGGTCTTATCTACTACAGCAAAATAATAAAACGGACTAAAGAGCCTAAAACGTGACAAATTCCCCTATACGATAGGTAATAACTTCAAATCGATATTATATTATTATGACATCTAACTTGACAAAACGAATGATGCAGAACTTCTTCTTTTTGGGGCTACTTTCACGTGTAGTTCTCAGAATTGAGTCCCAAAATCATGCGTTTTTCTGTCTGTAAGCATACAGCTAAAGTAAAATATGATTGAATTAAGTAAACTTACAACAAAGATATGTATGTAAAACTATGGGGTTGATTTCGGTAATTTGTACGAGAGACAACAGAACTTATGCGCTGCAAATCTAAATGTACTCCTGGTTGGAAGTTTAAGGAGACAAAATATTTTTCCAAATTTTTCATTTGTATACAAGAAGGGGTGAGACTATTCTGCCCATTTAAAATGCCACTACTATTTTTTTTTTTCTAAGTTTTAAAAATGATGATAATATAACCTCCTGATAATATAACCTCGCAGTGGCAAAATATAGCCGACTCCTTAGAACGGGCTGCGAGAAGCGTACTTGGGTACTCAAAGCCGTCTCAAGAAGATGCCTGGTACGATGATGAATGTCGCAATGTCACGAGAGAGACGGTTGCTGCATACAGGGCGAAACTGCAGCCAATGGCAACGCGAGCTGTTCGTGAACGGCACAGGGAGAAGAGACGACAGGCAACTCGTCTTTTTAGAAGAAAAAAGAAGGAGCTGAAGAAGAGGCAGGAGGAGTGCACTGAGTTGCTCCGAAGTAGAGGGGAAGCCCGAAAATTCTACAAGAGAGTGAAGGCGAGAATGCGTGGAACAGGGTTGCCCTCCTGCAAGGACAGCGATGGTCAGCTAGTGACGGACCCGGATAACGTTCTGAAGATATGGAGAGATCACTTTGGAAATTTACTGGATACTGACACCACTCCAGAAGACCCCGCTCCAATCCATGACGATGGTATTAACTGTCCACCTCCGAGCCAGAGCGAGATACGTATGGCCATCTCCCGCCTTAAAAACAACAAAGCTGCTGGAGCCGATGGTCTCCCTGCTGAATTGTTTAAGGCTGGCGGGGAGGAGCTGATTAGGAGCATGCATCAGCTCATGGAGAACATCTGGCAAGAGGAGAGCATGCCCGGGGATTGTCTCGGTCTCAGTCTGTTATGTCACATATACAAGAAATGAGATCGTAGTGAATGTAAGAACTACCGTGGAATAAGCCTACTACCAATAGCGTACAAAGTCCTTTCGAGCATATTGTGTGAACGTCTAAAGCCAATTGTAGAAAAACTAATTGGACCATATCAGTGCGGCTTTAGACCTGGCAAATCTACGACGGATCAAATATTCACCTTACGACAAATCCCTGAAAAAACCCATGAAAAGCAGATCGACACCTACCACCTCTTTGTCGATTACAAAGCTGCCTTCGACTCTCCGATAAGGAATAGGCTTTATGAGACCATGTCTGAGTTTGGCATTCCTGCAAAGCTGATTCGACTTTGCAAATGTACCTTAGACAACACCAAATCCTCGCTTGGGATTGGTTAAGGATCAGTCTGAACCATTCAACACGGAAAGAGGTCTCAGGCAAGGCGAAAGCCTGTCCTGTACACTATTTAATATAGTTATGGAGAAGGTGATGAGAAAGGCTGGTGTCAACATGTCTGGCACCATATTCCACAAAAGCCACATGCCACTAGCCTATGCCGATTATATAGACATCATTGGCCGAAATCTGCGGGATGTTACTGCAGTTTTCTCATCACTAGAAAAGGAGTCAGCAAAAATGGGTTTAGCGGTCAACGAGGACAAAACTAAAATAATGATTTCGACGAACAAAGAGTCCTCTCGATGGGGACGCACCGTGAACGTTGATAATTATTGTTTTGAGGTAGTCGACGAGTTTTCCGTCAACAAGTAAAATAATGTCAGCCAAGAAATTAAACGAAGAATAGTGCTAGCCAATAGATGTTTCTACTACTTCGGCAGCACTTTAGTAACACCAACTTATCGCGGAATACTAAGAAACAGCTATACTAGGTGCTAATCCTACCTGTTCTGTTGTATGCTGCCGAATCATGGGTGTTTACTACAAAGGACATGCAAAACCTGGCAGTATTCGAGAGAATTCCGAAAAATATATGGACCTATCTGTGTCGAAGGCGTGTTTCGCCATCGGATGAACCATGAGCTGTATGAGCTTTACCACGACATCGACGTAGCTAAAAGAGTCAGAATCCAACAGCTTCGATGTCTGGGACATGTTGCCAGGATGGATGTTAATGCTCCAGCAAGAAAGGTGTTTGAAGGCGAACCTGAAGGACGGCGCAGAGCAGGGAGACCTAAACTGTGGAATGCTTTATTACTTCAGGCCTCAAATTTATGAACTACGTTTCGTAAATTGTAATTGGCCACTTAAGTAAGTAAGTATTAAAAATGATGAATTTTCATAACGATTTGTTAAGGTTATGCTAGAGTAATCGTGCCCACAAAACAGCCAGCCACCCAGCTAGCCTGACAGACAGACATGGCTAAATCATCCTGAAACGATTTTGGCCTTAAGATACTTGGGTTCTAACACATGGCCTTTAAAGCGTTACACTTTTTCTCGTATCAAATGATACAAACCATCATCCCTAAGGGTGATGATATACAAAATGATGAGGAGTTTATGGGTGTTTGGTGTAATTTTTTTATCCAATCTTGCTCATCTTAAAAATCGCAGGTACTTGTCTCCAAAAAAGGGTCAATTTGTATGGAATGTGGGAGTAGGTTTTGACCTATCTAGCTCGCCTAGGAATAGAAGCTAGCATATCTAATTTTCGTTCGTTATTCCTAAAACTATGGCAGTAATCGGGACCGGCCGTGGCATAGTGGTTAGAACACGCGACTACCATGCGGGAGATCACAGGTTCAACTCCTGGCTCCAGTCATCTTAAAAGAAAAAAAACTAAATTTTGCTTTCATTGTCGGCTCCCCTCGAATGTTGTCGACAGCAACTTCGCAGTATTAGTGTCGAGTCAATCGGCGTGTCTAGTAGGAGCTTCTCAAACAGTGACGTTTGCATTCGTCGATAAACAAGTAGATGCCGTTAGTTGTGAATCTAAAAATAGCGAGAAGCTATCCCACACCTCATTCATGGGGTGTAAAGGGAAATTAAGTTTAAGTTTTTGTGGCAGTAATCGCGGAGATAGATAGCCGGACACCACCAAAAAGAGAGAGTTTGTATGGGAGGTGAGAGAAGGTTTTGTCCGCTCTGACTCAACGTCGAACTTAACCTTCGCTTACAAGATATAATGTTGAATACAAAATTTGAGCTCTATATGGCTGCAATCGTAGGGACAGGCCGATCTTGTTCGTCTTAGAACTTAACCCCACTTTGAGGATAAAAGTTTGAATTCCAAATTTTATCTCGCTATCTCTGTAGATACGGCTGATATCGAGGGGACAGACCCCAAAAAGGAGTAGTTTGTTTGGTAGGTGGAAGTAGGTTTTGACCGATCTCGCTAGTCTTAAAAATTAACCCCCGCTTTGGAGATAGAAGTTTACATACCAGCTCGATATCTCTTAAACTCCTGCTGTAGTTTAGGGAACAGACAGATGAACACCTGCAAAAATGGGGATTTCGCATGAGAGGTAGGAGTAGCTTTTAATCGATTGGGCTGTTCTTAAAATGCAACCTCTGCTTTCAGCTCGATATCTATTAAACTACTGCTGTAAATGAGTGGGTAGACAGACGGACACCCCCAAAAAGGTGTAGTTTGTATGGGAGAAGTTTCTGACCGATCTTACTCATCGTAGAACTTCATCTGCACTTGGAGCATAGAAAGTTAAAAATACAATTTTAGATTTTAATCTAAGGCTGCAATCGTTGGGCAGTTTGTTTGGATAGTGGGAGTTATTACTGACCGATATTGCACATCTTAGAAGTTAACCTCTGCTTTGAAAATAGAAGTTTGCATATCTAATATAAGCTCGATATCTCTTACACTACTGCTGTAGTTTAGGGGACAGACAAACGGACACCTCCAAAAACAGGATTGCGTATGGAACTGTAGCTGCAATCGTAAGGTCAGACCCCTAATAGGTGAAGGTTGTTTGGTAGGTTTAAGTAGGGTTGGACCGATCGTGGTCATGTTAGAACTTAACCCCCGCTTTGAGGATAGAAGCTTGAACTCCTAAATTTAGCTGGTTATCTCTTAAGCGAGGACAGACGGACGGACAGACAGACGGACAGACATGCAGACTTAAAAAAACAAACTTAATTTCCCTTTACACCCCATGAATGAGGTATGGGATAGCTTCTCACGTTGTTGCGAATTAATACGTTTTTTATTTTAGATTCACAACTAACGGCACCTACTTGTTTATCGACGAATGTAAACGTCACTGTTTGAGAAGCTTTTACTAGACACTTATACTGCGAAGCTGCTGCCGACAACATCGAGGCAATACAGAAAAATGTAAACTTAAAACCTAATTTCCCTTTACACACCATGAATGAGGTATGGGATAGCTTCTCACGTTGTTGCGAATTAATACGCTTTCTATTTTAAATTCACAACAAGCTACACCTACTTGTTTATCGACGAATGCAAACGTCACTGTTTGAGAAGCTCTTACAAGACATGCCGATTGACTCGACACTAATACTGCGAAGTTGCTGTCGACAACATCCGAGGGGAGCTGACAATGAAAGAAACATTTTATTTTCTTTTTTTTATAAGATGACTGGAGCCAGAAGTTGAACCTGTGATCTCCCTCATGGTAGTCGCGTGTTCTAACCACTCTGCCATGGCCGGTCCCAATGTAGATGACTGTAAATGTAATGACATAAAATGTAGATAATGCAGAACTTCTTCTTTTTGGGGCTACTTTTACGTGTATCTCTCAGAATTGAGTCTCTGAGTACTGTGTTATTATACCCTTACCCATACCGATGAGGGTATATTACATTTGAAACGTTAAAAAGTGACCAGTTGTACTGCATATATATAAAGGCAGACATCTTAATTCTTTTTCTCTCTCTCTCTCTCTGATAATCTTTCCTCACAAAACACTGTGAACACGTTACTTTTTAATGTTTTTTCATCACAACTCCTTTTCGTTCCTATAAAATATGGAGAGTTATGATTACAGGACCTTTGGGCTAATGTTTCTAACATATACAAGATTTTATATTTCAAACTGTATATACATACATACATCTCTTTGGTTATGCCTAAGAAAATACGTGTGTGTGTGCGTTCATTCATGCTGAACTTTTGTTAATACATCATAAGCCTAAAGGGCAGACGCCTTTTGTTAATACATAAATTAAATACTTTAAGAAAGTGTAAAACTCACAGTTATAATAAAATAATAAAAAAAAAGAAACGAACGAACGACAAGTGTTCAACTTAAGATGAACGCAAACCGTTCATCTTTTACAACACAATCAAAGAACAAAGATATACATAAATCGACATACATATATATGGATAGGGACACCCTTGCACACATATCTACATCTGTGAAGACCCTTTTCGTAAATTCACATTAAAACGCGCGAAAATTTCCATTAACATATCTTATGGTTGATTTTATGAAAACCAACTCAGACACTTACAAAGACTGGTTGGTGGTATGTTTGTAGGGTGGTGTAAAAGTAGTTGATGATTTGTGTGGTGCGCGTGGGGTGGCACAGTGGGTGGGTAATGTTAAATGGTAAATTTTTCAAGTAATTTTTATTTAATTTAAAAAAAGAAATCTGCCCCCACTGTGCCTCATGCGCCACGAAATGTTGAATATGAGTAGCGTATCGTCATGCCGGAGATGTCAATGTAAACGGCAACGACGACGACGACGATAATGGTAACGGTGTCGTTGCCATCTTTTACGCCGACGCCGTTTTTGTCGCCTGCCGTTTGCACGTTAAATATTTCGAATTTTTCCTTATGGTTTCAGACGCGTATGCCAACGAAGTCAAAAGACTTTTAAGTGGGTTCACCTAAAGGTTGAAAATTAAGCTGTTGTTGTCATTGTAATTGTTTAACGTCGCTGCTGATGGTGCTGTCGCTCTTGTCGCCGCTTTTGTTGTGTTTTGAGGTTTTTCTACCACAATTTTTTCGCGAGATGTTTCTTCCCCCTTCTATTTTAACATTCATCATTTCTCCGGCGCGAGCAAGGACTGTTGTTTTTAATTTGCTCGGGTTTTTTTTTAAAAGAAGCATAAAATTAACTGTAAAGTGTGGAATTTTTTATGCAAATTCCATTTTTTGCTGTTGTTTTCATGCCGTTATTGCCTGAGTAAGAAAATATGATAAATATTTCATAGCTTGGCGGTAGATGATGAAGAAGAACCCACAACATCAGCATAACCACTACTACTATGGGGTGGGCGAAGAAGCGGGAATAACCCCGAAGATGTTTCTGTCTATGAGGAAATTTGTGAACACTTGAAGTGTTAAAAAGTGAAATAACTCAAGTTAATATCATTAATGACAGAAAGAGAGAGAGGGACCAGAAGCGATAATTTCATTTATTTATAAGTGTGTACAAGAATTTACATGAATTTATTAATTAATTGGCATCATATGGATATCATATGAGTGGCGGAACTGGGATGTTTATTGATTTTAAACTAGTCTCATAAGGTATCGTGTCAACCCTTGCGAGGACCTCACTGCTTTGCATAGGGACCCTCGGGGTCATATAGGAATGCTACATTTCGAGCATGGATAACGGCCCCAAGTTGGGACCCAGAAAGAATGATGAATGAAAAAACTTCAAAGAAACCAAAGACCGATGAAGGAAAATCAAATCCTTTTGAGCCCACAAGAAGACTGGGGAGAACTCCTCCGGAAAGAGAGGATATGGCCTCGCAGATGGCCACAACCGAGTCCCCTAGAATTGAAGCTGGCCCCGTTGTTAGCATAATAAGAGAGGAAATCTTTCAGACCCCGAAAGCAGTGCTGGTGACGACTGAAACTCCTGTCGCAGATAGGCCACAACAAACCAGAAGTTCTCCTAACCAGGATTTCATTGCTAAAATGAGAAAGGAAGAAGCCTCTGCTATTGCAGATATGAAGAAGGTACTGGTCAAAATTAAGGCAGCTCTCAGGAGGCAGAGGAACATCAGCATGGATGTCAGAGAAGGAATTCAGGAGATAGACGAGTTAATCTGCATCGCCGAAACTAGCAGGTCCAGCTGGACGAAGGTTGAAGAGGAGAGACGAGCAAACATGTGCGTGAATATGGTACGAAATACGGAAGAGACACCACTCACGAGTACGGCCAAGAGAATTGCGGAGAGCCCACCTGAACGGACAGAGGAGACAAAAAAGAGAAAAAATAAGGAAGAAGAGAAGCCGGAAGAGTGGAAGACAGTCAGGTACAGAAAGTCACCTAAGCAAGATAGGAAGACGAAAGTATCTGAAACAGCCCGGGAAAAACCGAGAAAGAAAGAATTAAGGAAGATGCCGCTAAAGCGCAAACCGGAGGCACTCATAATAAAACCAACAGAGGGACACAGCTACACGGATGTTCTTAAGACTCTGAGGGAGAATGGAAACAGAGATGACATAAAAGTTAAAACAGTAAGAAAAACTCAAACAGGATCGGTGCTGGTTGAGCTTGAAATAGGGGTACGAGTAAATCAGGAAATGTTCAACAAAGTTAAAGAGGCAATGAAAGACACAGCCGAAGTCCGTAGCGGTACTACAAATGTTACTCTAATTATCCGAGACCTAGATGCCCTGACGACCACCGAAGAAGTAGCACAGGCCATGGAAAACGCCGTTACAATGAACAGAAGCGAGATAAAAATCAGAATTTCAAAGCCGAACAGCAGAGAATTAGTGCAAGCGTACGTGACAATGCCAGCCACAGAAGCCGAAGAGCTTTTAAAGATCGAGTCTGTGAAAATTGGATTGTGCCGTGTGAAAGTGAGACGCCATATAATGCAGAAGAAGTGCTTCAGATGTTTTGGCGCAGGTCATGAGCAGTGGAATTGTGCTGGTCCAGACAGAAGAGGTCAAGGCCTATGTATAAGATGTGGTAAAACGGGCCATATGATGAAAAATTGCAGCCAAGCTCCTAAATGTTGCCTATGCCTTGAAGCAGGATACGAAAACTTAGACCACTTACCGGCCTCCGGAAAGTGTAGCGTAGTAAGGAAGCAACATCAATGAGGATACTTCAGGCAAATATGCATAGAAGTAAGACGGCGGATGCACTAATGGACCAGATCGTTGCAGAAAAAGAGACCGATATTGTCATTATAAGCGAACAATATAGAATGAAAAATACTGGCATCTGGCTAGATGACAGTTCAAAAACCGCGGCGATATGGAAACCAAACGGCAGCATCGCGATTATAACACAAAGTGGCAGAAACGACTGCTTAGTATATGCGAAGACAACGTTTTGTACACTGATGAGTTGCTATTTAACACCCAGTGATTCCATTGATGACTTCGAAAGGAAACTTAATATCATCGAAGACACAGCTAGACAGATCGGTGGACCCTTGCTCATCGCAGGGGACTTTAATGCTAAGGCAACCGAATGGGGCGAATCAACTACAAATTCTAGAGGTCGGAAAATACTTGACTTGGCAGGAAGATTGAATCTCATAGTTGCAAACACGTGCAGAGCAACTACATTTAGGAGACCCGGATGTCAGGAAACTACTCCAGACATAACACTTGTGTCTGAAAACATGGCGTCACAAGTTGAAAACTGGTTAGTGCTGGAAGAATTTACTGGTAGTGATCACCAATATATCACCTACACAGTAAAGAAGGAAAACACCCAGAACCAAGAAAACCGCGGAAAAAATCTTGGAACGAGGAAGTGGAATGCGTCCAAACTAATTACCGGGACACTCATCGAAAATTTTGATAGGCACATGGAAAGTTCTTTCCAACCTGGGAGCGTCTCTCAGGTCGTTAAGGAAACAATGCGATGCATAGCCAAAAGCTGTGATGCAGCTATGCCAAGGAATCGAGGAAGAGGCAGACGACAAGCGGTTCACTGGTGGTCAACAGAAATAGCCGAATTAAGGAAAATCTGCCTGAGGACAAGACGAAAATTCACCAGAGCAAGAAGAACAGGCCCGGCTACAGCAGAACAATCGGCTCACAAGAACGCCAAGATGGATTTGAAATTAGCAATAGAGAGGAGCAAAGCGAACCAACTTGAGGAACTGAGAAACGACATAAATAAAAACCCTTGGGGACTCGGGTATAAAATAGTCACTCAGAAACTTATTGCCAAATCTGGAACAGAGCCGATGGATTGCGAAACTGCAAAGCATATAGTGGACACTCTTTTCCCTGATCATACGGAGCTTGTGAAAGAATACGAGCACACGAGTGAATCCCCTCCTCCCTTCACCGAAGATGAACTCTTCCTAGCGGCTAGAAGTTTCAAGGGGAATAAAGCTCCAGGGCCAGACGGAATCCCAGCTGAGGTTATTAAATGCATAGCTGAAAAACGTTCAACACCACTTTTAAATATGTTCAACCTGTGTTGGGCACACTGTACGTTTCCGGAAATATGGAAACGGCAAAAGCTGGTCTTGATAAGTAAGGGAAAAGGAGATCCAACACAGCCTTCAGCATACAGACCTCTTTGCATGCTTGATGTGACCGGAAAATTTTTTGAAAAGCTGATCAAAAGAAGGCTCATGGCAGAGGTGGAAAAAGCAGGGGGTCTATCAAAAAGCCAACACGGTTTCCGAAAAGGAAAGTCTACTCTTGGAGCTCTCGAAGACGTGGTCTTGAGCGTGGAACAAGCTCAACAAGCCAATAATTATTCAAAAAATATAGTGCTGCTAGCGACTTTAGACGTTCGAAATGCATTTAACAGTTTACAATGGAAGGACATTATCAGAGCACTGAAAATGAATTTCAAAGTCCCTACGTATTTATTAAATATCATAGGAAGCTACCTCAGCGATCGAACACTACTATACGACACAACGAGTGGGTTGAAATCGAAAAAAATAACGTCAGGAGCTGCGCAGGGCTCTATACTTGGACCTGATCTGTGGAACATCACGTATGATGAAATCCTAAGATTGGAAATGCCCGACAACTGTCATATAGTAGGTTATGCAGACGATGTAGCGGCTGTCATTACTGCCAGGAACACAGATGATGCCAGAAGAAAGCTAAACATGATCATGATCCGGTGCAAAACATGGTTGGAGCAACATGGCCTGAGTCTCGCAGCGGAAAAAACAGAGCTGATTATGCTGACAAAGAAGCATATACCCTTACAAGTAGATTTTGACGTCCTAGGCACCAGCATAACGACGGCAAATATGCTAAAATACTTGGGAGTTAGATTCGATAGCAGACTTAAATTTACCCACCAGATAAATCATGCTGCCGAAAAAGCTGGGAAAACTATCGGAATGCTGAGCAGACTTATGGCAAACGTAGGAGGACCAACACAACTGAAGCGGAAACTGCTAATGGATACAACAAACTCAGTGCTTCTGTATGGCAGCGAAGTGTGGGGCACGCATCTCAAAGCGCGGAGAAGGTGGAACATGCTTTTGGCTGTACAAAGAACCTCGGCGCTAAGAGTATCATCAGCATACAGAACAGTCTCCCAGGAAGCTGTTTGCATAATAAGCAGCACAATCCCCATAGACCTTTTAATTGAAGAGAGAGTAAAAACATGGGCTGAACGAAGGCAAGGCAACGAAGTAGATACAGACCAGCTACGAGTAGAAACACTCAGGAAATTACAGGAGAAATGGAGTAGCAGCGTAAAAGGAAGGTGGACAGCGAAACTAATACCGAGAATAAATGAGTGGTACAATAGAAGAGAGGGAGAGGTGAACTACTATGTCACTCAGATGCTTTCGGGACACGGCTATTTTCGGAAATACCTATTTTTAATAGGAAAAAGTGAAAGCCAAGGGTGCTTATATGGTGACGGAGATGTTGACGACGCAGAGCATACCTTCTTCAACTGCAGCCGGTGGCGAAACGAGAAAATTAAACTGGAGCAGGAGATTGGACCCGTAACTGTTGAAAATATAGTTGGAAAAATGTTACGAGGAAAAGAAAACTGGAAGAAAGTGGCACATTATGCAGAGTATGTCCTTAAGACAAAAAAGGTTGATCTGGATGAGAGTATCACCTGGACGCAGACCACAGATGACCGTGGCTAAACCACCCTGAGTCTCTATCTGAAGTAATGCATACGCGGTTCCGGATAGAGAAATTATCAGGAGGAGGATGAGGTTTTTAGTGGAAGCACCACATACCAAATGTGACGACATTTGATGATCCGAAGGGATTTTACCTACCTCTTATAAAAAAAAAAAAAAAAAAAAAAAAAAAAAAAACTAGTCGCAGCTTCTTTATAAATAACAAATTAAAAATATATTTAAAAATATTAAAAAATATTAAAAATATTAAAAATATTAAAAATATTAAAAATATTAAAAATATTAAAAATATTAAAAATATTAAAAATATTAAAAATATAAAAAATATAAAAAATATTAAAAATAATAAAATATTAAAAATATTCAAAATGTTAAAAATATTAAAAATATGAACAATATTAAAAATATTAAAAATATTAAAAATATTAAAAATATTAAAAATATTAAAAATATATAAAATATTAAAAATAATAAATAAATTAAAAATATATAAAATATTAAAAATAATAAATAAATTAAAAATATTAAAAATATTAAAAATATTAAAAATATTAAAAATATTAAAAATATTAAAAATAATAAAATATTAAAAATTTTAAAAATATAAAAAATATTAAAAATATTAAAAATGTTAAAAATATTAAAAATATGAACAATATTAAAAATATTAAAAATATTAAAAATATTAAAAATATATAAAATATTAAAAATAATAAATAAATTAAAAATATATAAAATATTAAAAATATTAAAAATAATAAATAAATTAAAAATATTAAAAATATTAAAAATATTAAAAATATTAAAAATATTAAAAATTATAAATAAATTAAAAATATTAAAAATATTAAAAATATTAAAAATACTAAAAATATTAAATATATTAAAAATATTAAAAACTAGTGGACCCGGCAATGCTTCGCTATTGCATAATTGACTAATATTACAAAATTAACCTAAATTAATACACAAATATCAATTAAAATTGGCTCACAGTTGTAAAAGCATATGCCACTTTTAAACAAACTTGGGAACGTTTCCTTAACTCGATAATAATTTGTTTAGCTTGCTTTCTTAATGGGATAATTGTAAGCGTTGATCTTATGCCCTCGTTAAACAATTCGTTACCCAAAGTAACTCCCAAACCAGCTCAATCAACAACGTTTTATTGTGTCGAATGTTATATCTCACTATGACCATCCGCCCGCTGATCGAGTACTATCTGTACAACAAATTTCATGTCTCTAGGATAAAAATTTTTAAATTGTTGTCTGCAATATTGTTATTGTAGTGCCGAATACTATCTGTGTACCAAATTTTATTTTTCTAGGGTTAAGATCGATTTAAGCATGCTCCCTCTGCCCACTGATTGAAATTTTGCAATTGTTGCGCATAGTATTATCTATTTATTGTATTGCATTTCTCGAGGGCTAAAATACAAATAAAATTTCCTCCTCAAATTTGTAATTGAAGTGCCAAGTACTATACGTTATCTTTTTAGGGCTAAAATATAGTTTTGCCACGCCCTTCACCCACTGATTCAAAATACAAATTTGGTCAGAAAATAACCGTCTAGGGCTAAAATACAAATTGTCTACGTTAAATCCGACCATTGATCAAAAACTCAAATTTTGTTTGTATATAAGTGTTGTCATATCATATTGTATGTATGTATCATATTGTACATATAATAAAGTTTTGCCACGCCCACTAAGCCCATTGGATTCAAAAATAAAATTTCGTCTGAATATTTATATTCGTGATGTCGAGTACTATCCGGAAATCCAATTTTATCTCTCTAGCTGTAAAAAAAAATTTTACCACGCGCACTCCACCCATTGGGTCAAAAATTAAAATTGTGTCTGCATATTTATATTCGCATTGTCGAGTACTATCTGGGTATCAAAATCTATCTAGCTGCAAAAACTATTTTCACACGCCCACTGATCTCAAATTAAAATTCCGTCTGCATTTTTATATTCATGTTGCCGAGCGTCTTCTGTGTATCAAATTTTATCTCCCTAGCTCAATAATTATGTATCGCCAGGCCCACTCCGCCAACTGGTTCAAAATTAAAATTTCGTCCGCATATTCATATTTGTCTTGCCAAGTACTATCTGTGTATCAAATTTTATCTCCCTACCTCTAAACACATGTTTTGCCACGCCCACTCCGCCCACTGGGTCAAAATTTAAATTTCGTCCGCATATTTATATTCATGTTGCCGAGTACTATCTGTGTATTAAATTTTATCTCCATAGCTCAAAAAAAAAGTTTTGCCACGCCCACACCGCCCATAGAATCAAAAATTAAAAAAATTATAGCCTACGGCAATTTCCATACAGTACACTAACTGCCTTCCAAATTTCATTGAAATTGGTTCAGCCGTTTAGGCGTGATTGAGCAACAAACATACAAACAAACAAACAAACAGACAGACATTTATAATATTAATAGGATATTAAAAATATTAAAAATATTAAAAATATTAAAAATATTAAAAATATTAAAAATATTAAAAATATTAAAAATATTAAAAATTTTAAAAATATTAAAAATATTAAAAATATTAAAAACTAGTGGGCCCGGCAATGCTTCGCTATTGCATATTAACTTGTAATATATTTCACATTTAGGTCTACAAAGTACTTTGAAAACGGTACTAAAGCTCGACAATTAAATGTTGAGTTTATTTACTTATGTAACTTATTAAAAGTAACTCCTTAAAATTAAAGTTTACTAATTAAGTTTTACTGTTGTTAATGCTAATAAAAAGTTCATCAGCAAAGTCATATTTATAGTGCCGACATGTAGATTAAGTTTTTTCTGTATGTAGGGCGAAAAACCACTTCTTTCACAAATCGGAAACATACATTCCTCTAAAGATCAAAATTATTTATCTTGATCCCTAGTATCGTGAACCATCTACCACTAACTATCTTTTTGGTCATAAAAAAACATTTTTGTTATGCCCTCTCCTATTGACCGCAAATGAAAATTCCGTTTGAAGCTTCATGCCTTTAGCCATAAAAACTTATTTTGTCATGTCTTCTTCTCACACGGATCAAGAATAATCCGGAATACTATTTTTGTATTGAACTCGTAATTTTTGTGATAATTCAGTCACCAACGTTTGGCTTAACAAAGTGATGGTCTCACGCGCTGTATGGCATGTTACACCGTCGTGTTGGAACCATTTCTCCTTTAAATGACATGAAAAATAAAAAAATCAAATGATCGTCCACTGGCTCTACTTCTACCAGTTGGATTTTATATGAATGTAGGCCAAGATCTTTCCTCAGCATTTGCAGAGACCGAGTTCCTGAGAATGAAGTCGGTTCGATAAATTCGAGTCCCCTGTCATACTAACGTCTACAGCATCGATGGCTTCTATTAGCTGCTCAGATGGATCATTATATGCACCCTCAACTTCATAAAGGGCTCTATAAGTTTGGCGAACAGAACGTGCATTTTGAAAATAAATTTGCAAGATTTGTAAACGTTGTTATTGTTTAGTTTTTACATGGTGATTTTTCAAAGTATACTAAAAGAGAGTCTATCACACTTTATTAGTATGACAGCTAGATTTAAACTTATAACTATCAGAAGTTCTATATGTCAAGAAAAATACCCCATGCATAGGTTATTTTCAATTATTTGCTAATGTTACCTCTGATATACCATACAAATTTAACCATTGTAGTATAACTGTAATGAATATTGCTTAATTTTTCTATCTATATGATTTATTACCGATTCGCTCTCCTGAAAAGTAATTGAAAAATACATACCTGTAAAGTAAATTAAAAAAAAATCACTATTTTAGTCTGCGCATCCTACACTGCCTGGTTCACGGACCATTATTTGATACAGTTAAAAAGTTTACTATTGAAGTGCGTGGGCAGCGCCTCGGCACTTTTAACTTATTTTGTTCGAAATAGCCTGATCATTAGGGGCGAATCGATTAGTTCGCGTCAAAAAAAAAAACCTGTTAACCGTTAACCTGTTATATCAGTATTGGAATGTACGAAGAATTCTTAGAAAATCTCACTAAGAAACTATATGTCTAAAATCAATTCGTAGTTCGCGCTGAGAAGCTTGAAGATTTTAGGTAGAGATATTTTTTTTTAGCAATGAGCAAATATTCTGAAAAATGATTTTTAAAAACTTAATTTCTGTATGCCAACTCTCAGAGGCCATAGATTTGCTTCTGTAATACCTCATTTAGTTTGTTGGGAAGTCAGTTTTACGCAGAAGGTCTGAAAAAATATATATCTGAAGTTTTCGGTTTGTGCTCATTTAAAAACAAAAAAAAATCTCTATCTGAAATCTTCATGCTTCCCAACGCGAGCTAGGAATTGATTTTAGACACTAAGTTTATTGGTGAAATTTTCTTAAAATTCATCGTAGATTCCGATTTTGGTTACGATTTTTGCGAATAAAAAAATTGACCCACCTTACTGTTCATATCTCTAGGCGAACAGCAATATAATGTGAAATTTTGACAGTTTTAACCGTTTGTTTTAAAAAGGGTGTGGAACAGCCCATTTCCACCCCCACTGTAATTCATACTGCAAGCCCTTTTAATTTTCAAGTTGAATGGGCGGTGCCACGCCTCTTTATCCAATCACAACCAAATATAGCCTGAGACTATCATCATGTCAACAGTACTACTTGGTAAAATTTTCGTATCAATCTATCTATTAGAAAAGCCGTTAGAGCGATTTTTGAAAAGAGGGCGTGGCCCCGCCCACTTCCATCCTGGCTGTACTTAGTACTGCTCCAACAACATATATACCAAATATCATCTTCATACCTCTGATAGTACATGAAATATAGCCTTTTTAATTTTCAAGTTGTATGGGCGGTGCCACGCTTCTTTATCCAATTACAACCAAATGTAGTCAGGAACTATCTACAGGTCAACAGTACCTCATGGTCAAATTTTTGTATCAATCGATCTATTAGAAAAGTCGTTACAGCGATTTTTGAAAAGGGGGTGTGGCACTGCCCACTTCCATCCTGGCTGTAATTAATTCTGCTCAAACAACATATATACCAAATATCATCTTCATACCTCTGATAGTTCATGAAATACAGCTTTTTTAATTTTCAAATTGTATGGGCGGTGCCACGCCCCTTTATCCAATTATAACCAAATGTAGTCAGGAACTATCTACAGGTCAACAGTACCTTATGGTCAAATTTTTGTATCAATCGGTTCAGTACAAAAGCCGTCTGAGCTATATATGAAAAAAGGGGCGTGGCGCCGCCCACTTTTTGAAAAAATAAAACCTTTTAAACCATCCGGAAGCTATAGCGAACAAAACAAAAAAAACATTTTAAAAATCGGTCCAGCCGTTTTTGAGTTTTAGCGAGACAACTGCACAGCAATTCATTTTTATATATAAGATATTAAAAATATTAAAAATATTAAAAATATTGCCATGGCTGGAGGCTATTTTTAACGGCTGTGTGAAATTATCCTACCTACCAATACGATGGAGAACGGCAAAGGTGGTCTTCATCCCAAAGGCGGGAAAGCCATCACACACCAAAGCGAAGGACTTCAGACCTATAAGTCTTACTTCATTCCTTTTGAAAACCCTTGAGCGAATCATGGACGACATTATCAAAAATTCAATCGGCCCGGATCTCCTTTCGAATGCTCAGCATGCTTACGCAAAGGGGAAATCGACAGAAACCGCACTCCATGCACTATTGTATCCCATAGAGAAATCGCTAGACAAGAAAGAATTTTCTCTAGTTGCCTTTATGGACATACATCGAACAACAACATCGAACCCCTCTGCATCATGACAGAGCTCAACAGCCTACATATCAACTCACATATTAGCAAGCTGATTCGCAACATGCTATTAAAGAGAACTATCACCTCAAAGCTGGGAAATTACACCCTCACTAGAAGGGTGACTAGAGGCACCCCTCAAGGGGGAGTATAATCGCCGCTATTATGGAATTTTGCCGTTAACGATGTTCTCAATCGGTTGGAGTCGGAAGGATGTACAGTAGTAGCGTATGCAGACGATATAGCACTCTGCGTCTCTGGGGAAGTTTATCTTGTCTCGAACAAAGGATGCAGGACTATATCAACATCCTGGCAAACTGGTAAGCCAGTAGAGGGCTCAATGCGAACCCGGACAAAACAGAACTGGTACTTTTCAGTCGGAAACAGAAATCGCCCGCTACATCCAACATCTATCTGGGCAACAAACAACTCAACTTCTCCGATACGGCGAACTACCTGGGCCTTATATAAGACAGGAAGCTTAATTGGAGACAGAACATTGAAAGCAGATCCAACAAAGCACTCATAGCTTTATATACATGTCGTAAAGCTATCGGGAAAACATGGGGATTTAAACCCAAGGTAACACTCTGGATTTACAATGCTATAGTGAAGCCAATACTACAATACGGCTATATAGTTTGGTTGTACGCGCTCGACAAGAAGAGCAAATTTAGACAATTGGATCGTGTTCAACGATCCTCTTGTCTCCTGATAACCGGATGTATGAGATCGACCCCCTCTAAGGCTCTCTACACGATACTCAATCTACTACCACCTGATCTGAGCTGCAAATGCTCCGCTCTCAAATCGGCTATTCGACTAAACGAGATTGAACATAGGGATCCTTTCATAGGACATTCCAGGATCCTGAACCATATCAACATCTCACTTGAAACTGACTACGTGCTCAATACACGGAAATCAAACATTCTCTACGAAATTAGAACGCCCACCAGAAAGGAGTGGGCAGAGAACAAGAACGCAATGTATGGACCAATAAACATCTTTACCGATGGGTCCAAACTGGATGACAAGGTCGGCTGTGGTATCTACTCCGCGGATCTAGGCCTAAGTATAAGATCGAGAATTCCAGACGCCTGCAGCGTTTTTCAAGCGTAAATACTTGCTATTAAACGAGCCGCGGATGTGATCAACGTGAGGAAGATATCACAGGAGGATATTCTCCTGTTCACGGATAGTCTGGCGGTGGTAAACTCCTTGAAGTCCTGCGACATCAAATCCAAAGTGGTCAGTGCCTGTCGGAAATCTCTTAACGAATAACAGAGTTCTGGTTACGTGCATACCCGGACACAGCGGAATCGAGGGCAACTGCAGAGCGGACGAAGAGGCCAGACAGGGCTCAGCCGTGCAAGAAAGTGACGTTGAACACGTAGCACTTCGCCCTATGTCCACCTGTAAAAGTACCATTGAAAATCTAACGTTTAGAATTGCAAACGACAGATGGAAGAATGAAGAAACCTATAGAAAGGCCAAAAAGACTTGGCCAGAATACAACGCGAAACGTGCATCGTACCTGGTAAGTCTTGAGAGGGACCAGATAAGGAAAATTATTACCTTCCTGACGGGACATGGACCCATAGGCAAACATGTGAGCAGAATGGGATTCGCAACGAAAAGCGAATGCTACTACTGCGGAAACAGCGCTATACAGAAGGAGACTGGAAACCCTGGGGAAACCCTTCTTAAATGGTGTAGAGGAACTTGCATCGTTGGATATCGGAAGGATCAACAACATTTGTAAAATCAGTAACTGGACGGATTGGATCGAAACTCCGGATTCCTAATCGACAACTGGCAACGCAATCAGGCAGCACACGCGCTGATAGCATAGGTTAAAGGGATGACGTTAATGCCCAACGAGTGTCACAATGGGTCCATAAGGACCTAAGTGTTCTCTTTCTTCAAAGGCATATCAACCAACCAACCATTAAAAATATTAAAAATAATAAAAATATAAAAAATATTAAAAACATTAACAAAATTTTAAATATTATATTAAAAAAATTAAAAATATCAAAATTTTTAAAAATTTTAAAAATATTACAAATATTACAGATATTAAAAATATTAATAATATCTATATATATAAAAATGAAATGGTCCACGTATGTCATACCATCACTTGAGAACGGCTGGAGCGATTTGGCTGATTTTTTTTTATTCGATTCGAAATTTTCCGTAGATTGTTTGTGTTGAAAAAAATCAAATCCAGGTGGCGCTAGGGTGGATTTATATCGACAATTTGAATGCATGTACCAATTCAACTGAAATTTAGAATGGATATTCGTTTGATCATGAGAAAACATTTTATGTACAAATAGACCCGGTAGGTGGCGCTGGGGTCGGTTTAGAATCAAAATTTTAACGAATGGGACAATTTAACTGAAATTCAGAATCTATGTTTGTTTGATCATCAGAAAAAATTGTATGTACAAATGGACTCGGTAGATGGCGCTAGGGTTGATTTATATCAAAAATTTGAATGCATGTACCAATTTAACTGAAAATTAGTATTTATGTTTGTGGAACTTTGAGAAAAATTGTTTGTATAAATTGACCCGGTAGGTGTCGCTAGGGTGGAATTATAATGAAAATTTTAACGAATTGTTTAATTTGACTGAAATTTTTAATGTATATTTGTTTTATTATGAGAATTTTTTTGTATATATGGACCTACAGTTGATTTGGCTGGGGTTGAATTATTTCGAAAATTTATATCGATTGTCCGATTTTACTTAAACTTAAAATATATGATTTTTTTGGTATGAGAAATTTTGAATATCGGTTGTCCGATTTTACTTAAACTTAAAATATATGATTTTTTTGGCATGAGAAAAATTTTAATGTATGTTTGGAACCATTTGCCGGTGTTTAGCTTATGATACACTTAATTATTGGAATGTCATTTAATCACTTTTTTTAACATCACAGTTGTTCAGAAGTCTTTATATATAAAAAAAGTTGTACATTTTGATGTCACCACTAATTGTGAAAACGGTTGACCCCATTTGTCCCAAAATTTCAGTGAAAGTAAGGTATTGGCTGTAGATGGTCACCCATACCGCAAAAAGGCTTAAAGAAGAATGACTAACTTTTATAATGGCGCACTTTCTACTAAATTAGAGAGCTTTACAAAGTGGTTTTTCCCATTTCAAAATTTTAGGGGACAATAACGAAAATAGGAATAACTATTGATATCACCCAGACCATACGGTTAATGGGGTTGCTGAGCCTAATCAAGGCATTTTTGGAAATTCGTACTCTTTAGGATAAAAAGGTACAATCATCCAGTACACCAACGCAGAAAGTTATATGTCAGTCAATCGGCTTAAAAATGTGGTTTTACAATATATGCCCACCAATAAGTAAGTTTTCATCACATCATGGATGACACTGCTGATTCGTCTTAGCAATTCTTATAATAATATATAATAATCTTTAAGATATATGAATAACAGAATTTGTCCGGGAAAACCTCGCCCTTTAAATTGAAATATTTTAGAGGTCAAAAAAATAAACCAATCGTTTTTAGATTTCAACTACACTCAACATATTTTGCAAAAATTTGGAGGCAGGACGAAGTCTGCCGGGCCAGCTAGTTAAAAATATTAAAAAATGTCGATGTTTTCATTCTTCAGTTCTAGATCTATTCAATTATTGCTAATAGAATTTGTTTTACAAGAGCTTATGTAAAGAGTTTTAAAAATTAAAAATTCAAAATTAAAAATTAAAAATTAAAAATTAAAAATTCAAAATTAAAAATTAAAAATTAAAAATTAAAAATTAAAAATTAAAAATTGATAACAGCTTAGTATTTACAAAATTACACCACATTAAAAAGTTCTTTGCCATTCTAGGATTCTCTAACAGCCCAGAATCTTTATTTTTCGGCATTTATAATATTCCTTCCTTCGTGACTCAGTTGGCTAGCAAAGACCATTTACACAACAACCTAACACGTACCTTTCATATGCCAGCGACCCTTAGTTAATAAATTATACAACGAAAACAAAAGGAAGCGAATACAAGTGGCGTCAAAGTAATTAAAGCAAAACATCTTTTACGACAACTACTGCTCGTAGTCTGGAAGAAAAAGCCATAAATATAAAACTTTTCATATACCATAATATACAAGAATTATCATAAATAAACTACAATACCATCATAACCTTTTACAAAGATAATGTATAAAGAGAAGAAAAAAAAAAGACTAAAACGTAACTAATACATATACAACAATTTACACACTCTGTGTAAATATGACAAGTCATAAAGCGTCGTCATCGTCATCATCATAGTTTAATTGTATTATAAATCATTTGCACATTGTACTTTCAAGGACTTTATATATTACATCAGGTCGTCACACACACCCACACGCCCACGTTAAGTACAAATTTCTTTGCCACAACTCACACCAGTGAACTAAGTTCAAGGTGTTTTGTGGTTTCCCCTAAAATCAAATACCTTTGGGGCTTATTTTACATGGTGTCATAATCAGCAGTTTACACTTTGCTCTTCAATGGCTAAACCGTCAGACGGATAAAAGCTATCATCAAACCACATGCTCTCACCCTCACTCTCGAGCACATGCTATTGACTTTTGACAAACCCACATTGCCCCCTTCGGCTATGTCATCGCAATGCCAATCATCAATTAACACGATTTACGGAATTCTCAAAAGCCGAAATTCTCTATCGCGAGCTCATTTGCCAAAGACCAATTACCTGGAGTCAAGTTTGCCAACCAAATACATTTCGCTTAAGCTTCATAGTGACGTTGGATCACGAGAAGTGGTTATGGTAAAGGTAAGTGGAAGACCAACAATATCAACGAAATGATAACTAAATTTAGTTAGAGCACTACCACAAGTCAAGACAAAATGCGGTCGTTAGTGCGTGTTGTGTTATGGGAATATGTTGATGGGTTTAAAGTTAAAGTGGCGTTAACTCTGATGGCCAAATTGGTTAAGTTTCAGTTAAGATTGTGCGAAATAATTTTCAAATGAGAGGGGTTGTTTGAAATGTCCTTTGATCTGAGCCGATTTAAAAAAAATATGTTTTAATCTATCTTATTTGTATTTGTTATATATAATTTGTAATTTTAAAGTTTTATTTCAAGATCATACAGACCTTCAAGGAGTCCAAAAGGTAGCAGTATTTTATCAAAATCGAACTTAGACAAAACACCGCCTACGACCACATATGTGAACGAACCTATAAGGTGGTTTGATACTAGCAAGATCTTTGAAGTAGCAAGATATCTGACTTTCTTCTTGACCCATATTGAATGAAGATATTCGTTCGCATATTGCCGCAAGAAGATAATAACTCCAATTTTAAATAACAGCTCCTTCAAGGAGTCCAAAAGGTGGCAGTATTTTATCAAAATCAAACATAGACAAAACACCACCTACTACCACATATATAAACTAATCTATTACTTACTTAATTTCCCTTTACACCCCATGAATGAGGTATGGGATAGCTTCTCGCGTTGTTGTGAATTAACACGCTTTCTATTTTAAGATTCACAACTAACGGCATCTACTTGTTTATCGACGAATGCGAAAGTCACTGTTTGAGAATCTCTTACTAGACATGCAGATTGACTCGACACTAATACTGCGAAGTTGCTGTCGACAACATTCGAAGGGAGCTGACAATGAAAGGAAAGTTTTTTTTCTTTTTTTTAAGATGACTGGAGCCAGGAGTTGAACCTGTGATCTCCCGCCTGGTAGTCACGTGTTCTAACCATCATGCCACGGCGGGTCCAGAATCTATTAGGTGGTTCAATATTAACAGTCATTGAAGTTCGGCAATATGTCGCATTCATTTACACTTCCGGTGCAAGAGTTTGCTTCATATTTAATCCGCAGACTAAAAGGAAACTCTTACCTTAAAGTAATTCCCAAATGTATTTTTATATATGTAAAACCCTTACAATCCTTTTACCACAGTTGAATGACTACTTCTTTTTAAATTATGCCGATACCAAAATATGGCATAAGATCTCAATAGTAATATCTCTAATTTGTAATAACGATTTTTTTTCTATATTTTTCGTACCTTTACTTAATATATTTTAAACAATTTTGGCTTTTGTCAAAATATCCTTTTAAAGTTCCACTTACGAAATTGCAATAAAGACAATGATAATTGTTACCTTAAAAAGCTTTTTGAAAATGGAATTTCCAACACAAACCATGATGATGCTGCTTGTACGTATATCATGTTTGCAATTGTGTGTGTGTGAGTGTACATGTGCTGTTAAGAGATGGCACAAACAAACTTCTATTTTTTGGGAGAAAAAAAAACAGACAGACAGACAATACCCAAAAGGAAAACTCTCAGCTGCAAACATCATTCCAAATATTTACTCATCATATTCTAGTTTTCCGAAAACAAAAAAAAAAAACACAAGAAAGAAAGCCCTTAAGACATACACATACAATTGTTTACCCAAACTTATGCACACACTCGCACACGTAAAGGCGTCATACATACTTTTGATAGTGGACTTTCACATACTCTTACGTATGCCGAATGTTACATTACATGTGTATATTTGTATGTGCGAGTGTGTGTGTGTGTGTGTGTTTAAAGTAAACAATAATAATTTAAAAAAAGTGAAGGAATTTTTTTTATAAAACTTATTTAACTATAAAACGTTTTGCAATTGTGCTACGAGGTGCTGACAAGAGTTTTGGTTAGGAATTACTAATGCGGAGGAAATGTTATGAAGATTGTAAGGGTTAAGGAAGCTTAGATAAAGTACTGGACACCGCACACGTACTTACCTACTTAAGTGACCCATTAAAACTTACGAACGTAGTTCATAAATTTGAGGCCTGAAGTGTTAAAGAATTTCACACGCTTCGGTATTCTGCGTGCGTTCTCCAGTTAGCCCTAGCAGATGGTGGCACGTCGCCTACCACTTGGTTCTACCGATAACGTTTGGGTCTCCCTGCTCTGCGCCGTCCTTCAGGTTCGCCTTCAAACACCTTTCTCGCTGGAGCATTTACATCCATTTGGCAACATGTCCCAGACATCGTAGTCGTTGCTTTCTGACTCTTTTAGCTACGTCGATGTCGTGGTAAAGCTCATACAGCTCATGTTCATACGATGACGAAATTCGCCATCGACACAGATAGATCCATATATTTTTCGGAGTACTTTTCTCTTGAATACTCAAAGGTTTTGTATGTCCGCTGTCGTAAGCACCGACGATTCGGCAGCATACAACAGAACGGGTAATATTAACACCTGGTACAGCTATTTCTTAGTATCTCGAGATAAGGTGGTGTTACTAAAGTGCTGCCGAAGTCTGTAGAAACATCTATTGGCGAGAACTATTATCCGCATGATATCTTGGCTGACACTATTTTTCTAATTGACGGAAGATACGAGGTAGGTAAACTCATCGACAACCTCAAAACAATAATTGTTAATGTTCACGGTGCGATCCCATCGAGAGGACTAATTGTTCGTCGAAATCATTATTTTTGTTTTGTCCTCGTTGACCGCTAAACCCATTTTTGCTGACTGCTTTTCAAACGATGAGAAAACTGGAGTAACATCCCGCAGATTTCGGCCAATGATGTCCATATCATCGGCATAGGCATGTGGCTCTTGTGGAATATAGTGCCAGACATGTTGACACCAGCCTTTCTCATTACCTTCTCCATAACTATATTAAATAGTGTCCATGACAAGCTATCACCCTGCCTGAGACCTCTTTCTGTGTTGAATGGTTAAGACTAATCTTTACCAATCTTAACCGAGGATTTGGTGTTTTCCAAGGTACATCTGCAAAATCGAGTCAGCTGTGCAGGCATACTAAACTCAAACATGGCCTCATTTAGCCTATTCCTTAACGCAAAGTCGAAGGCAGCTTTGTTTACAAAGTCGACAAAGAGATGGTAGGTGTCGATTTGCTTTTCATAAGATTTTTCCAGGATTTATCGTAAAGTGAATATTTGATCCATCGTAGATTTACCAGGTCTAAAGCCGCACTAATATGGTCCACTTAGTTTTTCTACAGTTGGCTTAAGACGTTCAAACAATATGCTCGAAAGGACCTGGAACACAATAGCTAAAATCCTTATTCCACTGTAGTTCTTACATTCACTACGACCTCCTTTCTTGTACATATGGGACATAACAGACTGAGATTCCAATCCTCGGGCATGCTCTCCTCTAGCCAGATGTTCTCCATGAGCAGAAACATGTTCCTATTCAGCTCCTCCCCGCCTGCTTTAAACAATTCAGCAGGGAGACCATCGGCTCCAGCCGCTTTGTTGTTTTTAAGGCGGGAGATTGTCACACGTATCTCGCTCTGCCTCGGAAATGGACAGCTAATACCATCATCATGGATTGGACCGGCATCTTCTGGAGTGGTATCCGTAACCAGTTAATTTCTGAAATGATCTCTCTATATCCGCAGAACGTTCTCCGGGTCCGTCACTAGCTGGCCATCGCTGTCCTTGCAGGAGGGCAACCCTGTTCCACGCAATCTCGCCTTAACTGTCTGGTAGAATTTTCGAGCTACCCCTCTACTTTGGAGCAACTCTGTGCACTCATCCTGCCTTTTCTTCAGCTCCTTCTTTTTCCGTGTAAAAAGACGAGTTGCCTTTCGTATCTTCTCCCTATGCCATTCACGTACAGCTCGCGTTGCTATTGGCTGCAGTTTCGTCCTGTATACAGCATCTATCTCTCTCATGTCATTACGACATTTATCATCGTACCAGACATCTTCTTGAGACGGCTTGGAGTACCCAAGTACGCTTCTCACAGTCCGTTCCATGGAGTCGACTATATTTTGCCACTGCGAAGTAATATTATCAGGGTTGGAGCATCCGCAGCATTTGAGTTAGGTGGTTGAAGTAGGCGTCCGCTACCTCTGTGGTCCGCAGTTTATCGATGTTTAGCTTTCGTTGTGCCTGCTTACGTACGTTTTTCGCCTTGCTTAGCCTTGTACGTACCTTAACAGCGGTAAGGTAGTGATCGGAGTCAATTTTCTCACCCCTGATCACTCGTACGTCAAGAACAATCGATGCGTCGACTACCACGTGATCTATCTGATTCCTCGTCAATTGATCTGCAGATAACCATGTTGCCTTATGAATATTTTTATGGTCAAATCTTGTGCTGCTACTAAATACCATATTTCATTCCGCAGATAAATCAATCAGTCTCATGCCATTGTTCGACGTTTCGGTGTGCAGACTGAATTTTCCGTTGGTAGGCTCAAATGCGGTCTCCCTGTGAATGAACATATACATATATGGTTGGGTTATGCCACCCAAATTATTACACAAAAAAATAATAATAATGATACATGTGATTTCATTGGTTGACTCCCTTTTACTGTCCAAGATCGGCTAACATCCTTGGAGTCCCTTCAACCTGAATAAAACATCGCATTTACAACATTTTCAGCACTCTTAAAAAGTAGTGGACGTCACAATTTTCTATCCGGCGACTCTGTATTTACTCGCGGACTATATTTTTGTTTTACAGTGGTTTCTTCGAAGTATAGGAAAATTTTCATTATTGCAGACAGTCTTATACCTGAAGCTAATTTAGGGTGTCAAACTATGCCTTTTATTGAGGTAAGGCAAAAATAACAGTCTGAAAACTGATCTTTATGTTCTGTCAATATCATGGAAACAGCAAACGGCTTTGTTACTCTTGTTATATAACAAATACGTGGGAACAAAGCTTTGTCTTAATGAGCCATCGTTGAGCCATCGCTGTTTAAAGACGAATGCGAAAGTCGACTGTTTGAGAAG
Source organism: Muscina levida (assembly GCA_964034835.1). Lineage (NCBI taxonomy): Eukaryota > Metazoa > Arthropoda > Insecta > Diptera > Muscidae > Muscina > Muscina levida. The sequence continues at coordinate 135,971,547 of OZ035883.1, forward strand.
CTTTTACTAGAGATGCCGATTGACCGTACACTATACTGCGAAGTTACTTACTTACTTAGTTGGCTCTTCTTTGCAATCCTATTGAATTATATACCGCACGTACAAAAATATTATAAGCGCTTCGATCTTCTGCGCTTCTTCTCTAGATAGTCACACCTGGTCTTTCTAACGGAGTTTTGGTCTGTCTCTTCTGCGCCGTTTATCGAGTTCATTGTCGAAGACTTTTCGAGCTGGATCATTTTCGTCCATGCGTACAACATGACCTTACCAACGCAACCGCTGCACCTAAATGCGTCTGACCACGTCGATATTAGTACAGCTCATGATTCATACTACGCCGATACTCTGCGTTAACAATGATGGGCCCATATATTTTACGGAGTATTTTTCTCTCGAATACTGTCATAACCCACGATTCTAAACCATACATCAAGACAGGTAGAACCAGCTGGATTAATCGAGAAAGGGCTCTGCCATTGAGTCGCTTGTTTAGTCCGTAATAGCATTTATTAGCCAGCAGGATTCTTCTCTGGATTTCATTATTTATTTTGTTGGTGGCGGAGCCTGGGTGGATAATACTATCCACCACCTCGAAGTTATAGTTCACGCAGTTTCCCAACCGAGTAGATTCTTTGTTCGTTGAAACTAATAACTTCGTTTTGTCCTTGCTCATCGTTAGACCTATTTTCGCTGATTCCTCTTGTATACCTGAGAAGGCTGCAGTCACATCCCGCAGTTTTTGACCCATGATGTCTACGTCATCAGCTTATGCGAGTAGTATGTGGCTTTAGTTGAATATCGTGCCACTCGTGTTTACAGCAGCTTTCCTTATTATACATCTCAATCACTATGTTCAAGAAGTCACACGATAGGGCGTCACCTTCTTTGGTATAGAATGGCTCCGTAAGGTCCTTGACAATCTTCACTGAAGACATCGTATCAATCAGCGTCATTCCGCAAAGGCGTATCAGCTTCGCCGGAATACCAAACTCAGCCATGGCTTCGAGTAATTTCTGCCGTATCGGGCTGTCCAAGGCAGCTTTATAGTCGACGAAAGATGATACATGTCGATCCGTTTCTCTTGGTTAACTTCCAGAATTTGCCGAAGTGTGAATATCCGATCAATTGTTGATTTATCAGGTCTATCTAAACGATCCGGTTGGATAACACTGGCTTTAGTCTTTCACATAGCAAACTCGACAGAACCTTATATAAAAAAAAAAAATTATTTTCCCTTTGCACCCCATGAATGAGGTATGGGATAGCTTCTCGCGTTGTTGTGAATTAACACGCTTTCTATTTTTAGATTCACAACTAACGGCACCTACTTGTTTATCGACGAATGCGAACGTCACTGTTGGAGAAACTCTTACTAGACACGAAGATTGAATCGACGCTTAATACTGCGAAGTTGCTGTCAACAACATTCGAGGGGAGCCGACAATGAAAGAAAATTTTATTTATTTTTTTCTTTAAGATGACTGGAGCCTTGTTTGAACCTGCGATCTTCCGCATGGTAGTCGCGTGTTCTAACCACTATGCCACGGCCGGTCCCCGACAGAACCTTATATGCGATGGGTAAAAGGCTGATTCCGCCATAGTTGGAGCACACACTTGGATCACATTTTTTTAGCACAGTACATAATACGCTTAGATTGCAATCGTCGGGCATGCACTCCTTAAGCCAAACCGTGCGCAGGAGCTGGTTCATGCTAGTTATCAGCTCCTCGCCACCGGACTTGAAGAGCTCTGCCCGAAGACCATCGGCACTGGCTGCTTTATTATTTTTCAGCCGCAATATTGCTCTCCTTACCTCGGCTTGACTTGGTGGTGGGCAATCTAAGCCGTCGTCGGCGATTGGCGTGATACATTCACGTGCGCTGCCTTCTGGAACCAGCAGTTGCTGGAAGTGTTCTCTCCATATATGCAGCACATTTTGCGTATCTGTAACCAGATTTCCATCCCTGTCCTTACATGAGGGGAGCCCATTAACGTAGCCTTTCGCTTTTACTTTCTGGTTAAATTTTCGGGACTCACCTCTATTTCTGTATAGCTCTATATCCTCGTTCTTCCGTGCCTTACTGCGAAGTTGCTGTAGACAATTTCAAGGGGGGCCTCCAATGAAAGAATTGTAGGTGACCGGAGATAAGAATCGATTTCGTGTTACAACCATCAGGCTATGGCGCTCGACATATTGGTCCTTGAAAAAACAGAAAGGATATAACGGTTATATATATAAATGTGCTCTGAGAACTGAAATGGAAAAGAGGCATAATGGCTACGCCCTACTAGCGTCTCCCAGACAATATGAACTATTCGCCAAAATAAAATATTTTGGTACCTTTTACCTAGAGTTGGTGCACTGCCTGACTCAAAATTTTGGTAAGTCCTTTTAATTTGTCCTGTTGTGCTGTGTCATTTGGCTGAAGTGCAGAATATCGTCTTGGTCCCCAAACATCGGAATGGTAGGTCAAAGCTGGCGCAAAAGTCCATGGGGTCCGTTTTATGTTTTTTACTCCTACCCGTAGGATGCGGGTATAAATATAGTAGAAATACTGATGATTTCGCAGTTTCATGGTGTAATCCTGCGCAATTAATTTAATCTTAAATGAAAAACTTTATCTTGTTTCTAAGAAATGCGATCTTTTATGGAATCTTGCCCCAACTATATGTGACTCTTTACGAAACTATAGTATTTGGTATCTTGTATATCAAAAAACTTCATCGTACTTTCTGACCCCGGTACCTTACATTTTAAGGCTCTCGCATTACTTTTTTTTTTGGCCAAATGATTCGCTCAAACCTTGCTCTCGTTCTCCATCATACACATGTAAGTCCATCCACAAACTCGCGTATATGTACCGGCGAATGTTTGCCATGTTCCTTTGAGTGTATAACATGATTTTGGATTGTTTCCAAACGAGTCGAAAAAAAAACTTTACTGCAGCGTTTTTCCTTTCCACAGTTTTTTTTTGTTTCTCTTGTTGGCCGAAAGTTGTTTCCATTGTTGTATTTTTTACAAGTTTTTTCTTTTAATATTGTTTACAAATGTATTAAAATCACAAATTATATTTTTGTGTTTTTTTGTTGTTGTTGTGTGTGATGCACACTCGCACTGGCTTTCATTTGATTTTCTTTCTCCCTAAAGTGGCCTTTTCACTTAAGAATTTAGGGGAGTGGAAAATAGTTTCGGGTTTGGTGATGAAAACCTGCGCCACTGAGACGGGTCAACACAAAACTCCACATACAATTATATTTCAATAATGGTTGGAATCAAAAGCGACAAAGACAAGCAACGTAACATAACGGAAGAAGGAAATACGATCACAAGAATACAAATGCTTTGGGTTATTTGAGAAGGTCCATTTGTTTAAAAGGAAACATAATTTGTTTTCGTTGTAAGACTAAAGAATTTGTGCTTTTGTTCCACTATGAGGTTGAAGTAGAGCGCGGATTGGCAGTCGGCTATAAAGTGGAGACTTTAAAATGAAATTATTTAAAGCTGAGAGAGAGAGAGGGAGTGTGTATGAGTGTTCCAGGGCGTATGAGATATGGGAAATTAGCAAATATATTGGAAGTGCTGTGGTACGTATACGTGTTATTATTTTAACATATGCTATGCATGTATTTGGGGGCGTATGATTGTTAATTATTAAGAAGATTTTACACATAAAGAAACTTAGTCAGGAAACCTATTAACTATTCATAATAAACAGTCAAACCAAAAAAAAATTTGCAACTATCATTAAAATTGATGTTATCATCTTTATGATAATTGCAAAAGACCACCCAGACAAAAATTTGTAAAATCTTTAACTTACCCATAATCCATAATGGCCCTTCGTCTTCACTTATGTTCTTGATTTTTGTTTATCTATTTACAACAAATTCTTTACTTCATCTTAAGGAATTAATGACAATTCGTCACAAGCTTAGACCCTTGTAAATTCCTCTGAACGCGTTTCAATGACCTATCATAACTCAACCCTGTTGTCCACGGAAACATATAAACACCATGACAACATGACTTTGAGTGGCTAAATTATGTGCATAGCTTCATCTTCTCGATTCACTGTCCTTTTGTAGAAGTTTAATTTCGCTTCAACTTCATGGCCTTAGGCCATTAATAAAGTTTTATTAAATGCGGTTGACACAATCACCTTTGTTATTTTAAGTACCACCACAAAACACACATTCACATTCCACCACCACCCCTTTAACACGCGCCCATTACCCAAGCTCTCACACACACACACACACACAAGTAATTGGCCATAGTATAAAACTGCGAAATATCCTTTTGGAAACTTCTCATAGATTCACAAAGGATAGTCGAAGCATCGCTATGCGATATAAAAGTATCAGTGCAAGTAACTCACAAAGAGACAGATAGAGCAAGAGAGAGAGGGAGAGAGAGAGAAAGAGTGTGTAACAGAGGTTGCTCAGCAGAGTGCTTGTACTTGTGCAAGTGTGGAAGTACCGTACGTATGAGTGAATGACTTATCCTCCCCAGATACTTTAACTAATGAAAACATAGTGTTAAGTGCTTAAGCACAAAACTATGATATATTTAAACGTTATTTTAATAGGTAATGCGGTGGCAGATAAACTGATATATACGACTACGACTAACAACAGGACGAAGTCGTTGCTCACTGAGTCCTTGTGGGGTGTCTGCTTTCATTCACAGCTTTGCGGTAAACTCAACAAACTGAAGAAACGATGGCAATAGAAAAGGAAATGTAACTGCCAAGACACGAGCAATTTACTTTAGTGTTAGGTTTCGTACAACATGAATTATCCTTGCAGCAGTCAAGGAATTGAGCAAGGCGTCGTCATAAGGATGCTCGAAGTTTACTGAAGACTACTGGAAAGTTAATTCATTATGGCATTAATGAAATAATGTAACCAATGAAATAATGTAACAATGATAGTAATTAAAGTAACGAAATCAATAAAAGTAATGAAAGTAATAAAAGTAATAAAAGTACTGCAAGTAATGAAAGTAATGAAATTAATGAAATTAATTAAAGTAATGACAGTAATGAAAGTATTGAAAGTAATGAAAGTAATGAAAGAAATAAAAGTCATGAAAGTAATAAAATTAATGACAGCAATGAAAATAATGTAAGTAATGAAAGTAATGAAAGTAATGAAAGTATTGAAAGTAATGAAAGTAATGAAAGAAATGAAAGTAATGAAAGTAATGAAAGTAATGAAAGTAATGAAAGTAATGAAAGTAATGAAAGTAATGAAAGTAATGAAAGTAATGAAAGTAATGAAAGTAATGAAAGTAATGAAAGTAATGAAAGTAATGAAAGTTATGAAAGTAATGAAAGTAATGAAAGTAATGAAAGTATTGAAATTAATGACAGTAATGAAAGCAGTGAAAGTAATGAAAGTAATGAAAGTAATGAAAGTAATGAAAGTAATGAAAGTAATGAAAGTAATGAAAGTAATGAAAGTAATGAAAGTAATGAAAGTAATGAAAGTAATGAAAGTAATGCAAGTAATGAAAGTAATGAAAGAAATGAAAGTAATAAAAGCAATGAAGGCAATGATAGTAGAGAAATAATGAAAGTAATGAAATTAATAAATGTAATGAAAGTAATTAAAGTAATGAAATTAATGAAAGTAATGAAAGTAATGAAAGTAATGAAAGTAATGAAAGTAATGAAAGTAGTGAAAGTAATGAAAGTAATAAAAGTTACGAATTTAATGGAAGCAATGAAAGTAATGAAAGTTATAAAAGTAATGAAAGTAATGAAAGTAATGATAGTAATGTATAGTAAATAAAAGTAATGAAAGTAATGCAAGTAATGAAAGTTATGAAAGTAATGAAAGTAATAAAAGTAATGCAAGTAATAATAGCAATGGAAGTAATGAAAGTAGTGCAAGTAATGAAAGTAATTCAAGTAATGTATGTAATGAAAGTAATTCAAGTAATGAAAGTAGAGACAGTTTTTTAAAGTAATGAAAGTTATAATAGTAATGATAGTAATGAAAGTAGTGAAAGTAGTGAAAGTAATGAAAGTAATAAAGGTAATGAAAGACATGAAAGTAATGAAAGTAATAAAAGTAAATAAAGTAATGAAAGTAATGCAAGTAATGAAAGTGATGAAAGTAGTGAAAGTTCAGAAGGTAATGAAAGTAAATAAAGTAATAAGATGTAATGGAAGTAATGAAAGTAGTGAAAGTAATAAATGTAATGAAAGTGATGAAAGTAATTAAAACAATGAATGTAATGAAAGTAATGAAAGTAATGAAAGTAATGAAAGTAATGAAAGTAATGAAAGTAATGAAAGTAATGAAAGTAATGAAAGTAATGAAAGTAATGAAAGTAATGAAAGTAATGAAAGTAATGAAAGTAATGAAAGTAATGAAAGTAATGAAAGTAATGAAAGTAATGAAAGTAAAGAATGTAATGAACGTAATGAATGTAATGGAAGTAATGAAGTATTGAAAGCAATAAAAGTAATGAATGTAATGAAAATAATAAAAGAAATGAAAGTATTGAAAGCAAAAAAAGTAATGCAAGTAATGAAAGTAATGGAAGTAATGAAAGTAGTGCAAGTAAGAAATGTAATGAACGTAATGAAAGTAATGCAAGTAATGAAAGTAATGCATGTAATGAAAGTAATGCATGTAATGAAAGTAATGAAAGTAGAGCAGTTTTAGAAAGTAATGAAAGTTATAAAAGTAATTAAAGTAATGAAAATAATGCAAGTAATTAAAGTAATGCATGTAATGAAAGTAATGCATGTAATGAAATTAATGCATGTAATGAAAGTAATGAAAGTAATGAAAGTAATGAAAGTAATGAAAGTAATGAAAGTAATGAAAGTAATGACAGTAATGAAATTAATGAAAGTAATAAAAGTAATTAAAGTAATGAAAGTAATGAAAGTAATGAAAGTAATCAAAGTAATGGAAGTAATTAAAGTAATGAAAGTAATGAAAGTAATGAAAGTAGTGAAAGTAATAAAAGCAATGAAGGCAATGATAGTAGAGAAATAATGAAAGTAACGAAAGTAATTAAATTAATAATAGTAATGAAAGTAATGAAAGGTATTAAAGTAATTAAAGTAATGAAATTAATGAAAGCATTAAAAGTAATGAAAGTAATGAAAGCAATAAAAGTAATGAAAGTAATGCATGTTATGAAAGTAAAGAAAGTAATGAAAGTAATGAAAGTAATGAAGGTAATGAAAGTAATGACTGTAATGAAAATAATGGAAGTAATGAAAGTATTGAAAGCAATAAAAGTAATGAATGTAATGAAAATAATGAAAGTATTGAAAGCAATACAAGTAATGCAAGTAATAATAGTAATGGAGGTAATGAAAGTAGTGCAAGTAATAAATGTAATGAAAATAATAAAAGTAATAAATGTAATGAAAGTAATGCAAGTAATGAAAGTAATGAAAATAATGAAAGTAATGCAAGTAATGAAAGTTATAAAAGTAATGCAAGTAATGAAAGTTATGAAAGTAGTGAAACTTGTGAAGGTAAAGAAAGTAAAGAAATTAATAAAATGTAATAGAAGTGATGAAAGTAATAAATGTAATGAAAGTAATGAATGTAATCAAATGTAATGGAAGTAATAAAATAAATTATAGTAATAAAATAATGAAATATTGAACCTAAGGAAATAATAAAATATTGCAACTAATAAAATAATGTCATCATAAAAGACTGACCTATTGCAACATGAGTCATATTATAAACCACTTTATGTCATTACCCTATTTAAGTCCCTAGTTTCTCGTAAGTGCACCATACCTTCATGGCATCATTGCTCATATGACCACGAAAAGGAAACTTTCAGTTTTATAATTTATTTATTGCAAACCAAAAAGTGATGATTCGTTTTCTCTCTCTCTCTCTCTTTCTTTGCCATATGCATACAGTACTGTGGGGTTGTTGGTTCCAGCACAGGGAACTTGAAACATTTTTGATGTAGCAACAAAATGAGCAAATACTCTATGCAAATTTATAGCTACAAAATAAATAGAAATGTGTAACCACAGTTCAAGAGAAACGACAGGGAATTGCCCTACTGGACAGCTGCTGATAGCAAAACTTGGCCAATGTTGTGTTTGTTAAATGCAGAGAACATATAAGAAACTTTCTTAATAGTATGTTTTGTAAATTAATTGTATATTACAATTCTATTTTTGGATATATGAACATATAAATTGTGCTGGAGTAGTGGTGTCTGGTTCACCAACCATATCCTTATTTATGTAACACAACCTGGAAATCCTCTATTTCCCTTGTCTCTCAATGCTTCAATGCCAAACTCAAGTGTTGCCTCTTAACCTTCACCATATGTGTAGGGTGTTCTCCCGAAGTGCTGTTTCAAAAAGTTCATGGTTATGAAAACTTTTATGTGAAGGTTTTTCCTCAATCATACAAATATATAGACAAACTATTACTCTTACATTTCCACACTTTGTTCACTCAACACTCAACGCTTTGTTGCAGCTATCATGCAGTATGAACGGAGAACGGGGCATCCACAAACAACAAACTTGCATATGTGTAATGTTGGTGTTTTTTTTTTTTGATTTGAGATTTTATTTGGTAGAGGAAAATTGTTATTTTGACTATAAAGGAACTGGAAAATATGAGTGATGTGCAAACATACACATACGTTTTGGGGGATACGAAGACAGCTACAAATAAAGTTTTTAAGAAATATCGTCGCTATTATGCTAAAGCTTCTTCGAAACATGTTCTCCCATGACATCCCTCGTAGTTTTTTTTTGTTGTTGCTAACTATTTTTTTGACTGCTAGCTGAAATTTTCTCCAGATGTGAGCATTGCCAATATGCATGTGTATATGTATATGAAACAGGAGGAACTTAAGATACCCAGAGAACTGTGTGAGGTAACTAATAGTTTTGTTAGTCACTGGAGGAAAACTCAGGGTGTCTTCAGAACTTCGAAATTGGAATCAGGATGTTTGGTTTATCTTGTGTAAAATATGATAGTTAAATAGAGGATCAGATAAATCGTTTACAAATTATTAATGTGTGAGCTAAATAAAAGATTTCTAAATCAGAAATAAATAGAAATTATTCTGTGATTTTAATATTATATCCGTTCTGTTTATTTAGTTTTAAAAACTAACCTCTACAGTTTTCAGTTTCATAAATATTTAATAAGATTTTTTTTCTTAGTGTCGTTCCTATTTATTTTCTCTGGGTTATCTTGGTAATAGTTTTAGTTGCACATCGTTGTTTTCCTTCTTTTTTTTGCTCTCCTCATGTTGTTCTCATCTAAAAGATGGAAAATTTTTTAATTACACTTTTGGTTTCTTTTTCAAATGTTCAATTTATAATCATTATTTATGCATGAGATACAAGATGCTTTTAATTATTAAAAAATTCATTTCCATTCTTCCTTCTTAGTTGCCGCTTATATATAAATTTCAAAAAAAAAGGAGTTGCAGTCTACTACCGCCCGCTCTCTCTCTCTGTTTGTCTGTATCTTGCCCTCTTCAAGTGCTGGTTTAAACTTTGAAAAGTGTACAAAGTCTTTACTCACCGGCAGGAGACAAACGTTACTTAACATCATAGCCAAAAATAGTCCAGGGGACAGGAACATTAGTGGTTAAGGCTGAGACGAATACGCCTGACAGTGTTGATGCCAGGGAAGAAATCGCACACACAGAAAACTGACAAAATAATGGACCATTTTAATTACGGAAGGGAATAATAAATAGTGAACTAGACCCTAAAGTCATGGACAGAGGAAATTATATTTGGATACTAAACAGCTGTCATAAAAGATAGGTGGTCATAGCTAATGCATTGCCAGCGGTGACGGCAGGTAAGTTACAGCTTTATGGCTAAAGTTTGTGGTGGCAGCAATTTATTCGACAGCAAAGTGCAAAGTTTTAAGGAGCTTAACCGGCAAAGAATTTCTAGCTGTAATAAGTGATGCAGATAAATGTGGATTTAATGAAAACGTAATTAAATGAAGAATGTGGCAATCATTTGGATTCGAAGAATAACAAACAAGAATGAGAGTAATGAATTTATCAAACAATATAATATTAAAAATATTAAAAATATGAATAATATTAAAAATATTAAAAATATTAAAAATATTAAAAATATTAAAAATATTAAAAATATTAAAAATATTAAAAATATTAAAATATTAAAATATTAAAAATATTAAAAATATTAAAAATATTAAAAAATATTAAAAATATTAAATATAATAAAAATATTAAAAATATTAAAAATATTACAAATATTAAAAATATGAAAAATATTAAAAATATTAAATATATTAAAAATATTAAAAAATATTAAAAATATTTAAAAATTTTAAAAATATTAAAAATATTAAAATTATGAAAAATATTAAAAATATTAAAAATATTAAAAATATTAAAAATATTAAAAATATTAAAAATATTAAAAATATTAAAAATATTAAAAATATTAAAAATATTAAAAATATTAAAATATTAAAATATTAAAAATATTAAAAATATTACAAATATTAAAAATATTACAATTAAAAAAAAGAAGAAAGAAGAATAACAAACAAGAATGAGAGTAATGAATTTATCAAACAATATAATATTAAAAATATTAAAAATATGAATAATATTAAAAATATTAAAAATATTAAAAATATTAAAAATATTAAAAATATTAAAATATTAAAATATTAAAAATATTAAAAATATTAAAAATATTAAAAAATATTAAAAATATTAAATATAATAAAAATATTAAAAATATTAAAAATATTACAAATATTAAAAATATGAAAAATATTAAAAATATTAAATATATTAAAAATATTAAAAAATATTAAAAATATTTAAAAATTTTAAAAATATTAAAAATATTAAAATTATGAAAAATATTAAAAATATTAAAAATATTAAAAATATTAAAAATATTAAAAATATTAAAAATATTAAAAATATTAAAAATATTAAAAATATTAAAAATATTAAAAATATTAAAAATATTAAAAATAATAAAAATATTAAAAATATTACAAATATTAAAAATATTACAATTAAAAAAAAGAAGAAAGAAGAATAACAAACAAGAATGAGAGTAATGAATTTATCAAACAATATAATATTAAAAATATTAAAAATATTAAAAATATGAATAATATTAAAAATATTAAAAATATTAAAAATATTAAAAATATTAAAATATTTAAATATTAAAAATATTAAAAATATTAAAAAATATTAAAAATATTAAATATATTAAAAATATTAAAAATATTACAAATATTAAAAATATGAAAAATATTAAAAATATTAAATATATTAAAAATATTAAAAAATATTAAAAATATTAAAAATATTAAAAATATTAAAAATATTAAAATTATGAAAAATATTAAAAATATTAAAAATATTAAAAATATAAAAAATATTAAAAATATTAAAAATATTAAAAACTAGCTGGCCCGGCAGACTTCGTCCTGCCTCCAAATTATTTTAAAAGATGTTGAGTGCAGTTAAAATCTAATTCCGATTGGTTTATTACATTGGCCTCTGAAATATTTCAATTTAAAGGCAAGGTTTTCCTGGATAAATTTTGTACTTCATATATTTAAAAGATTATTATATATTATTCTTAGAATTGCTAAAATGGAACAGCAGTGTCGTCCATGATAAGATGAAGACTTACTAATTGTTAGACATATATTCTAAAACAAAATTTTTAAGCCGATTGACAGACATTTAACTTTCTGCGTTGGTGTACTGGGTGATTGTACCTTTAGGTGTTTGGTCTGAGCCATGATACCACTTTGCCCCTTTTTATCCTAAGGAGTACGAATTTCCAAAAACGCATTCATTAGGCTCAGCAACCCCATTAACCGTATGGTCTGGTTGATATCAACAGTTATTCCTATTTTCGTTATTGTCCCCTAAAATTTTGAAATGGGAAAAACCACTTTGTGAAGCTCTCTAATTCAGTAGGAAGTGCGCCATTATAAAAGTTAGTCATTCTTCTTTAAGCCTTTTTGCGGTCTGGGTGACCATCTACAGCCAATTCCTAACTTTCACTGAAATTTTGGGACAAATTGGGTCAACCGTTTTCACAATTAGTGGTGACATCAAAATGTACATCTTTTTTATATATATAGACTTCTGAATAACTATGATGTTAAAAAAAGTGACTAAATGACATTCCAAAAATTAAGTGTATCATAAGCTAAACACCGGCAACTGGTTCCAAACATACATTCAAAATTTTCTCATGCCAAAAAAATCATATATTTTAAGTTTAAGTAAAATCGGACAATCGATATAAATTTTCGAAATAATTCAACCCCAGCCAAATCAACTTCGGGTCCATATATACAAAAAATTCTCATAATAAAACAAATATACATTCTAAATTTCAGTCAAATTGTTTTATTCGTTAAAATTTTATTATAATTACACCCTAGCGACAACTACCGGGTCACTTAATAAAAAAAAATTTCTCAACGTTCCACAAACATAAATACTAAATTTCAGTTAAATTGGTACATGCATTCAAATTTTCGATATAAATCCACCCTAGCGCCATCTACCGGGTTCATTTGTACATACGATTTTTTCTAATGATCAAACAAACATAGATTCTGAATTTCAGTTAAATTGGCCCATTCGTTAAAATTTTGATTGTAAACCGACCCCAGCGCCACCTACCGGGTCCATTTGTACATAAAATGTTTTCTCATGATCAAATGAATATCCATTCTAAATTTCAGTTGAATTGGTACATTCATTCAAATTTTCGATATAAATCCACCCTAGCGCCACCTGGATTTGATTTTTTTCAACACAAACAATCTAGGGAAAATTTCGAATCGAATAAAAAAAAATCAGCCAAATCGCTCCAGCCGTTCTCAAGTGATGGTATGACATACGTGGACCATTTCATTTTTATATATATAGATATTAAAAATATTAAAAATATTAAAAATATTACAAATATTAAAAATATGAAAAATATTAAAAATATTAAATATATTAAAAATATTAAAAACTAGCTGACCCGGCAGACTTCGTCCTGCCTCCAAATTTTTGTAAAAGATGTTGAGTGCAGTTGATATCTAATTCCGATTGGTTTATTTCTTTAACCTCTAAAATATTTAAATTTAAAGGGCGAGGTTTTCCCGGACAAATTCTGTTCTTCATATATCTTAAAGATTAGTATATGTATATTATTATAAGGATTGCTAAAAGGGATCAGCAGTGTCGTCCATGATGTGATGAAAACTCACTTATTGATAGGCATAAAATCACATTTTTAAGCCGATTAACTGACATATATCTTTCTGCGTTGGTGTAATGGGTGATTGTTCCTTTTTATCCTAAGGAGTACGAATTTCCAAAAATGCCTTCATTTGGCTCAGCAACCCCATTAACCATATGGTCTGGGTGATATTAACAGTTATTCCTATTTTCGTTATTGTCCCCTAAAATTTCGAAATGGGAAAAACCACTTTGTGAAGCTCTCTAATTCTGTAGGAAGTGCGCCATTATAAAAGTTAGTCATTCTTCTTTAAGCCTTTTTGCAGTCTGAGTGACCATCTAGAGCCAATCCCTAACTTTCACTGAAATTTTGGGACAAATGGGGTCAACCGTTTTCGCAGTTAGTGGCGACATCAAAATGTACATCTTTTTTATATATATAGACTTCTGAATAACTATGATGTTAAAAAAAGTGACTAAATGACATTCTAAAAATTAAGTGTATCATAAGCTAAACACAGGCAACTGGTTCCAAACATACATTCAAAATTTTCTCATGCCAAAAAAATTATATATTTTAAGTTTCAGTAAAATCGGACAATCGATATTCAAAATTTTCTCATGCCAAAAAAATCATATATTTTAAGTGTAAGTAAAATCGGACAATCGATATAAATTTTTGAAATAATTCAACCCCAGCCAAATCAACTGCGGGTCCATATATACAAAAAATGCTCATACTAAAACAAATATACATTCTAAATTTCAGTCAAATTGTTTAATTCGTTAAAATTTCCATTATAATTCCACCATAGCGACACCTACCGGGTCAATTTATACAAAAAAATTTTTTTATCAAGGTTCCACGAACATAAATACTAAATTTCAGTTAAATTGGTACATGCATTTAAATTTTCGATATAAATACACCCCAGCGCCATCTACCGGCTCCATTTGTACATACAATTGTTTCTCATGATTAAACAAACATACATTCTGAATTTCAGTTAAATTGGTCCATTCGTTCAAATTTTGATTATAAACCCACCCCAGAGCCACCTACCGGGTTCATTTGTACATAAAATGTTTTCTCACGATCAAATGAATATCCATTCTAAATTTCAGTCGAATTGGTACATGCATTCAAATTTTCGATATAAATCCACCCTAGCGCCACCTGGATTTGATTTTTTTCAACACAAACAATCTACGGAAAATTTCGAATCCAATGAAAAAAAAATCAGCCAAATCGCTCCAGCCGTTCTCAAGTGATGGTATGACATACGTGGACCATTTCATTTTTATATATATAGATATTAAAAATGTTGAAAATATTAAAAATATTGAAAATTTTAATAATATAAAAAGTATTATAAATATTAAATATGTTAAAAAAAATTAGTACTATTAAAAATATCAAAAATGTTAAAATTGTGGAAATATTGACATACAGGAGACCAGATGTCAAAGCTTTGTGCCGGCAATGGATCCACATTTCGTGTGCATCCCCCTGACGTCCATCGCATTTTCTGTATGGAGGTGATGCCGCCTTGAATTTGTCGTAGATATCCGCCAAGAGTTCTTAAGAGAGTTCGGGCATTCTAGGTGGATATCCTTAAATAATGGTCCTTGTAACGTTAGCGCGGGTCGTCAACATTTAGGGTGGGAGGGGCTCTGTTTTTCAATTTCTTCATGTTTTCATAAAAGTTGTTTTATTTAAGGATAATCCTCCATCCAGTGTAGTTTAACTACTTCTGCATCTTTTCATTATACAAAAACTATTTATAAAGCAGCCACTACCTTGTGAAGTCAAAGCACCTCAAAAAGACAATACAATCGATTAAGCCTGCCGCTCCATCAAATACATAGAAACATTTAAGCCTACACATCTATTACAGATCTCTACCTACATTGCATGAACTGCAACAACTATACGACTCCTATCTTTTGGTCATACAATTTAAGTTTCCCATAGAAAATGCATCCCTTAGAATTTCTTATTTAACGATTACTTAGCAAAGCGTTACCAAAAACCAGCACAAAGTTTGCAATTCATTAAGAAACAACTTTTAGCCATTTCTTGTGATTGCACTCTACACCATTGCCGCTTCGACCTCTCTTGTGGTCGCCCTTTTACAAATTGCACTTCAAATTTCATTTATGGTTCGTTAAATTATAAATTTGCTACAACACTAAGAGAGTGAGAGAGAGAGGGAGAGGAAGAGTAAGGCACAGGGGGGCCAACAAAGTACATCTCTATATTACGTACTTGAATCTAACATTTATTGAATGGCTACAAGTTTTTAATGGACTCAAATTTGCTGAAAAGCTCAAAGAGGGAGCTGCTGCTGGGCCAGGTGCCAGCAAGCAAAAGTATCCGCAAATCCTACGAATCATTTCTTTCTATTACCGGTCATGTTGGAAAACATGAAAAATCAACACTAATGCCCAAATCCCATCATGGCTGTTTATTGAGGTTTGATTTCCTTATGGTCGTCAGCGGCACACAAACATGCACACACATACACTTGAAAAAAAAAACCAAGACCCGCAAAGGAGCACATTTACCTCATTTCATTTGCACACCACCAGCACAATTTCAATTGCATCTTGTTGCGTCGTGCTTAATGCGGGGGAGCACACTGGTTTGGTAGAGACTAAAGTGCAACACGAAAAAGATTATAGAAGGAATCAAAGCGATTGTAAGATCTCACTGCTAGGAGTACAAAACATATACGTAACATTTGTTACTTGGCGATATAGACTTTTCCATAAACAGTATTACTGATACAAAATTGTGTCATAATGTCGAGGTCACATAAGTAAACCAATAACTTAAACCCCAACATTGAAGCTATTACTGTCTAATAATTGTACCCCCAAAAAATTCAATTCTTTTTCTTTTCCACATTACTCCCACCAAAAATCCAACACGGGCCCCTGTGCATCATTGAGTTACACTGACGATGAAGCCTTTTTGGCTTTGGTTTAGTGTTTGTTAAGTTTTCGTGAACCTTTCTGCTTGTTTGCTCTAGCTCCTCACTGACTCTTCGCCGCCCTCTACTCTGCCCCCCGTCAACCCTCGTCAAAGTTCTTGCAACACTTTTGAGTTACCGCATTACACCCGCGTTGACAATAAAGGCTTAATTGCAATTTTACGTAAGTTTGACTAATTGTTCGACCACCACCAGCACCTCACCGACACCGACGCTCTCCTTGCGGATTCGCTGGCTTGCAACAAAAAGGTAGCAAATTCCAAACCACAACATCATTGGAAATGCCAGCAACAACGAGAGAACAACGCACAGCAACACCCGCACGAGTAATGATGGTTTTCTTGTTTTTTTTTTTCTTTTGCTCTCCTCAACGCTTATTCATAGGTCTAAAGTTTTTTGTACTCGTCATCTTTGGCTTTGACTGTTTGATGTTGTGGCATCGAGAAATTGCACGCCATGCTAAGAGAAAGGGCCAGAGGTAAGAAAGAACTAAGCAGTAGCAGAAGTTAGAGGATGAAGGAGTAAGTTTGGGTGCATTGGCAGTGGCGCTGGTGTTGTGGGCTTAGTTTATTTGTTTGGTCGGTTAAGGCCAAAAGTAAGCAACACTAACAGACAACAACAACAACAAAGTTGGTGCAACAGTAGCAGCGATAGTGGCAGCCACACTAATGTTGTGATGAATGAGATTTAGATTGTTGCTGATTATGCAGATGGAACACAAAGGGTTTGGAGAAAGTCCTAATCGCTAGGGATGGGGCCAAAGTTGTTGAAGAGAGGTTAAAATACTCTCTCAGGGAGAAAGACAGTAAGATTCTAGAAAAGAGAGATATTTGCTATTTAACTATTGGCTTTTTATACTATTTTGTACTATTTATTCGATTTATACGATTTACACTATTTATATAATTTATGATATTTATACTATTTATACTATTTATAGTATTCATACTATTTATACTATTTATACTATTTATACTATTTATACTATTTATACTATTTATACTATATACTATATATACTATTTATACTATTTATACTATTTATACTATTTGTACTATTTATACTATTTATACTATTTATACTATTTATGCTATTTATACTATTTATACTATTTGTACTATTTATACTATTTATACTATTTATACTATTTATACTATTTATACTATTTATACTATTTATACTATTTATACTATTTATACTATTTATACTATTTATACTATTTATACTATTTATACTATTTATACTATTTGTACTATTTATACTATTAATATTATTTATACTATTTAACCATTTATACTATTTACATAATTTACATAATTTTCATAATTAACATAATTTATATATTTTTCATATTTAACATAGTTATCGTAATTTATTTAATTTACACAATTTACAAAATTTACATAATTTACATAATTTACATAATTTACATAATTTACGTAATTTACATAATTTACATAATTTACATAATTTACATAATTTACATAGTTTACATAATTTACATTATTTACATAATTTACATAATTTACATAATTTACATAATTTACATAATTTACATAATTTACATAATTTACATAATTTTCATAATTTACATGATTTACATAATTTACATTATTTACATAATTTACATAATTTACATAATTTACATAATTTACATAATTTACATAATTTACATAATTTTTATAATTTACATAATTTAAATAATTTACATAATTTACATAATTTACATAATTTACATAATATACATAATTTACATAATTTACATAATTTACATAACTTACATAATTAACATAATATACAGAATTTACATAATTTACTTAATTTACATAATTTACAAAATTTACATTATATACATAATTTACATAATTTAGAAAATTTACTTTCTTTACATAATTTACATAATTTACATATTTTACATATTTTACATAATTTACATAATTTACATAATTTACATAATTTACATAATTTACATAACTTACATAATTAACATAATATACAGAATTTACATAATTTACTTAATTTACATAATTTACAAAATTTACATTATGTACATAATTTACAAAATTTACTTTCTTTACATAATTTACATAATTCACATATTTTACATAATTTACATAATTTACATAATTTACATAATTTTTATAATTTACATAATTTTTATAATTTACATAATTTACAGAATTTATATAATTTACATAATTTACATAATTTACATAATTTACATTATTTACATAATTTACATAATTAACATAACTTACATAATTTAAATAATTAACATAATTTACAGAGTTTCACATTTTACATAATTTTCATCTTTTACATAACTTACATAATTTACATTATTTACATAATTTACATAATTTACATAATTTACATAACTTACATAATTAACATAATATACAGAATTTACATAATTTACTTAATTTACATAATTTACAAAATTTACATTATATACATAATTTACATAATTTACAAAATTTACTTTCTTTACATAATTTACATAATTTACATATTTTACATAATTTACATAATTAACATAATTTACATAATTTACATAATTTACATAATTTACATAATTTACATTATTAACATAATTTACATAATTTATATAATTACCATAATTTAACTAATTTACATTATTTACATATTTTACATAATTTTCATATTTTACATAATTTACATAATTTACATAATTTACATAATTCACATAATTTACATAATTTTCATAATTTACATAATTTACATAATTTTCATAATTTACATAATTTACATAATTTACATAGTTTACATAGTTTACATAATTTACTAAATTTACATAATTCACATAATTTTCATAATTTA
Source organism: Muscina levida (assembly GCA_964034835.1). Taxonomy (NCBI): domain Eukaryota; kingdom Metazoa; phylum Arthropoda; class Insecta; order Diptera; family Muscidae; genus Muscina; species Muscina levida. The sequence continues at coordinate 135,990,627 of OZ035883.1, forward strand.
CATAATTTACATAATTTACATAATTTACATAATTTACATAATTTACATAATTTACAAAATGTACAAAATTTACATAATTTACATAATTTACATAATTTACATAATATACATAATTTACAGAATTTACATAATTTACATAATTTACAAAAATTACTAAATTTACATAATTTACATAGTTTACATAGTTTACATAATTTACAAAATTTACATAATTTACATAATTTACATAATCTACATAATTTACATAATAAACATAATTTACATAATTTTTATAATTTACATAATTTACATAATTTTCATAATTTACATAATTTGCATAATTTATATAATTTACATAATTTACATAATTTAAATATTTTTCATAATTTAATACCTATATTTTATAAACTATTAAATAATGTAAAGTATGTAAGTTGTGTATGTATTTCATAATTTCGAAAAACACTTCCAAATTTTTTCCCATCTCTCATGGCCTCCCTCTACCGCCGGCACTTTATACTTACAGTTGCACTGCCAACTGGTGAGAATTGCAACAATAACATGGAAAATAACCAAAAACTACTACTCCTCTTCGACAGAGCTACCAGAAAAAGTACGCAAGAAACAATCAAAGGAATTGCCATCCTGGGATCTGAGTAAAGCTGGATGCAAAAAAAAAAAGTTTTTCAATTCGTTATTATACTCGATGCTGTTTGAAGTTACGCTATCCACTACTAATGTTGCTGCTGTTGCGATGTAAGTTGCTCCTCTTTTACTGATGTTGATATTGGTTAAGGATTTGTTTCTCTTGTTGTTGGCATTGGCATTACCCATGCTACCTTCTTTGGCTGAATGAGACAACCAGAGCGGAATTGGGAAGTGGAAAGGGAGGGAAAGAGAGATTCATATCGTCAGCTTTTGAAGTGAATGAATGAATGAATTTTGTATACATGGCTGAAGTAATTTTTGCCTTTCGTAACCAAAGTCATTGCATCGTTGCTGTCTTAATCGGCAAACAGTGGACACAAGGTAGCAATTAACTGAAGGTATGTGTTGAAAATGTGCACATGTATAGAAAATATGTCCTAAGTTTGTCATTATCATGAATTTAGTACGCAATTTTAATGTTTGAAAAAATTTTCAACAAATAATTTTTATAGATATTTTTTTTATAAAGATTATGTAAATGTAATGAAGATACATAAAAAAAATGTCTGTTTTTTTTTAAAAACAAATATTTATTAAATTTTATTTATATATATATAATTTCTTTGACATTATGGAATTTTATTTCTAAAACGAAAATTTATTTAATTTTCTTCTATAACCGTCCCACTGTCTCTACACTGAAAAGGCATAGTTTAATTCGTTGCCATTGTTGTTGTTGTTGTTGTTGTTGATCTCCTGCTGACTGCTGACTACTGCCGTTGTTGCAATTGTTGTTGCCGTAAAATAAAACTAACAGATTTTTTCTCTGTTAGTTGTAGTTTTGTTGTTGGCATTATTGTTGCACTACTTTATGTAAACTGCACGAAAAAAAAAACTAAAGTTTTGTATTTATTTTGCTAAAAATTAAAAGCTGTTTAAAATTAAAACGTTGCAATTTACTGCGGAAACTTTTCATTGATGATTTTGCACTTTTAGATTGATGTTGTTGTCGTTGTTGCTGGCCCTCTCCCAGCCCAAGAACGTGGCCCTCCCTGCAACATTACAGCTGAAGTCCTTGCTGTGCGTTTGTATGATACCAGATATTTGTGTGCTTATGTTATCGTTGCTATTGTTGTATGTTTTTCGCCAGTTTTTCTTTTTTTTTTGCCATGAGTTGTTAATGCAGTTGCCATGTATTATCTGGTAAAGTGGTTCAAGTTTTTGCTATGTTGTCCGGATGAATCATTGCTTTTATTTGCCTATGTATTAATCTAAATACTGTTATATTGAAAATGTTGGAAAAACTAAAACATTTTTAGGATTTGTTAGGAAAATCTCTAACAAAAGTTTTTTTATTCTATTTATATTGATTGTTTAGCACAATAAAGGGTATTTAGTTGGCTTTTTGTTGGGTTTGGTATTGATTTAAATAAATAATTGCAATTAAATGTAATTACAAAAGGGATTTGATATTGCACACATACTCATACATACATACATGGTTAACATTCAATGGGGATTGAGGCTAATTATATAGAACGGAGCAATTGTGGATTGAAACAATTGATTGGGCAGAAGCAACAGAAATTAATCTATCTGTAGCCACACGTAGAAAGGAATTCCAAGTGTTTTGGTCTTTTGCGCTCCGTAGATAGTTAGTCACACCATGTTTAGATAATAGCTTTTTCACCGGGTCGATCCAACGATGTTGTGGTCTCCCCCTCCTGCGTCGCCCATAGAGTTTATTAACGAAGACCTTTCGAGCTGCAGCATTTTAAACCAGCCGTATAACATGTCCAAGCAACTGCATTCGGTCTATTTCAACGAGCTTGACTACGTCGATGTCGTTATGGTTCATTCGACGGTGTTACACGCCGTTAACGATGATGGGTCCAAATATTTTACGCAGTAGACTCCCAGAATAGATTGATTCGCCTGCGTCATTATCCAGGATTTTGCCCTGTAGAGCAAGACAGGTAGGATCAGTATCTGGTAGAGTTGGATGTGTGTTCATCGAGAGAGGGTTTTGTCATTAAATCGCTTACTTAACGTATTGGCGGATTGCGATCAATACTCTTCTCTTTATTTCCAGTCTGACATTATTATTTTTGTTTACGGAGGAGCCAAGTTAGACAAAATCATTTTATCACTTCAAAGTTTTAGTTGTCAATATTCACGCAGCGTCCCAGACGAGTGGACTCTTTGTTCGTTGAAACAGACTCACTTCAGCCGACTGCTTTTCAATGCTCAAAAAAGCCGCAGTAACATCTCGCAATCCACGTCAAATGATATCTATATCATTAGCATACGGGAGCAACATGTGACTTTTGTTGAAGATGGTACCATTTCTGTCTACTGCAGCCCTCCGCATGCTCATCTGCATTACGATGTTAAAGAGATCGCAGGATCCAGACTATAGTCTAAAGCCTAGCTTGGTAGAAAATGGCTCTGACAAATTTTTGCCAATTTCCACTGAAGACTTTGTGTCAGTCAGTGTCAACCCGCAAAGTCGAATTAGCTTCGCGGTTATACCAAACTCAGCCATAGCATCCAACAATTTCTGTCGTATCGGACTGAAGAATGCAGCTTTGTAATCGATGAACAGATGGTAGGTGTCGATCTGCATTTCTTGGGTCTTCTCGAGGATTTGTCCTAGTGTTAATATCTGGTTGGTCGTGGATTTACCAGGTCTAAAGCCACACTGATAAGGTCCAATCAGGTTCGCCAGAATGGGCTTTAATCTTTCACATAACACACTAGACAGGACCTTGTACGCGATAGGTAGAAAGCTAATCCCGCGATAGTTGGTACACACACATGGATCGCCCGGGACATAGGACACTCAGATTCCATTCATCGGGCATGCACTCCCTGAACTAAATCGTGTTTATGAGCTGGTGCATGCATGTTACCAACTCATCGCCGCCGGCTTTAAAAAGCTCTGACGGCAGTCCATCGGCTCTCGCAGCTGTATTCTTTTTAAGCCGTGCAATTGCCGTGCTGATGATTGGTGCGATCTTGTCACTTATGCTGCCTTCGGTAACGAGTAGGGATTGAAAGTGTTCCCTCCATGGTGCAGCACACTCTGAGTGTCCGTGACCAGATGTCCGTCTCTGTGCTTACAGGTGGGGATCCCTGTTCCAAAACCTTTACTTTTTATCTTTTAGTAGAACTTTCGGGCCTCACCTCTACCCTGTAGTTTTCGATATCCTGGCTCTCTCTTTTCTTCCACAAACGCTTTTTTCGCCTGAACAGGCGTTTCATCTCCCTCCTTTTCTCATTATAACGCTCCGTCACCGCACGCGTAGCCAATGGCTGCAGTTTTGCCTTGTATGCAGCATTTAGTTCCCTAGACATTTCGCGACATTCATCATCGTCCCAGGGCTTGTCTGAGCGTGGTTTTTCATTACCCAGTGAGGTCGTTGCGGCAGTGGTCATGCAATTAGCAATATGCTGCCACTGTGTGTCGGGAACATCAGAACTAAGGTGGTTTGTTTGGAGTAATTGATAGAGTTGGTTGGAATAGGCATTGGCTATCTCGGTGATATGTATCTTAGTGATGTCTAGCTTCCTTTGCGTTTGATTACGAGTGTTTTTAGCACTACCTAATCGTGTGAGTACCTTGGCTGCACCTAAGTGGTGATCCGAGTCAATATTTGCACCGCGCATGACACTCACGTCCATAACGATTGAAACATGCCTTCCATCAATTACCACGTGATCAATCTGATTTCTTGTATTTTGATCGGGAGATATCCAGGTTGCCTTGTGGATATCTTTATGCGGGAATCTGGTTCCACTCACAACCATGTTTCTTGCCGACGCGAAACTTACCGGTCTGAATCCGTTATCGGAGGTGTTGTTGTGTAGATTGAGTTTTCCGACAGCTGAATCAAGGGCAGCTTTCATTCCTATTTTAGCATTAAAATCTCACAGAACAATTTTAATGTCATGTGCAGGGCAGCGGTCATAGAATGCTTCTTTAATGTCATCGTCTTTGTCTTCCGTCGGGGCGTGCACACAAAACAGGGTTAAACTTCGATACCAGGTGTCGAAGTCTCTTGCCGACTATTGAACCACATCCAAATACTTGTCTTTCTGCTTGGCAGCTGTAAAAGATGTCACAGTTCTTTCGCCGTGTGCATCCCTGTCCCGTCCATCTCATTTCTTGAATGGCGGTGATGTCAGTCTTGTATACGCCAGTTGTATAGAGGCATCTGTATATCCTTAAATCATGGTCCTTATATCGTTTGCAGGGTTCATCAACATTTGGGGGGGTTCTTGTGTTTTCTTTTTTTTGTGTTTTCCTAATAGTTGTTTTTGTTAAATGAGAGTGGCTTATTAGGCCACCGCTCCCGATCCTAGTTTCTTGGGGCTGCCAAAGCCACTAGGAGAGCCTGTGTTGAGCTTCAGTAACTTCTGTTACCTAATTCCTAAGACGCATCGGTGGTTGCATGCCGATTAGGTTACTCAACATATCGCCTTCTCACATTTGCTATCACTGAACGGTAGTTCAGTGGCATTGCCCGGACAATACGTGATCTCTCGGACATTGTGAGCTGCTTGGGAACCTCAAAAGAGAGCTTCTGGTTATTCCAAAATGAATAACAATCAGAAAGACTCAAATTAGAAAATTCCCCAATTCCCTTAGTTTTCCTTGGATGTGCAGCATAGCGTTCTCACACACACGCTCACTGCCAACACATTCGCCTTTATTTCCATACAAATTTTGCAATTCAACTTCACTTTGTATCCATTTCAATGGCTGACTCTGTTAATGAAATCAAATCAATACATTTAATTAAAACTTCTTCTTCGGAAGTCTGTTTGTAAAACGCAAAAATTAATTTAAACTACTTTTAGTAATACAAAAACAAATGAACAAACACAGACACACACGCATACGCATATATTAACAAACATTACATAATAATGGTTGTGAATGCATTTATACAAAAGTCTTTTAATCTTTTATAAGTGAAAACGCAATCCTTTCACTGGTTCCGGCATGTGTGTGTGTATGTGTTTGTGTAAGTGAATGTCTTACATTGTGATGGCTATGGCTATGTCGATGTTATAAATATTAATTATGCAAACGAATAAAATATAAATTGCAATAATTTGTTATGTAAATATTTAAATGTCTCTAACAAAAGGTTAATAATTTGGAGATGAAATGAAATGAATATTAAAGGGACAAAAAGTAAAAGGAATTGTAAGAAATATTAAAGGTACGAAGTATAAAATTTTCTTTAATAAGAATTAAAATAAGGGGTGCTACATTTTCAAATACTTTTTGTAATAAAGGAAAGAAAAACAACAAAAATTATTTATCTCATTAAATATTTGCTGTCATACATATGAACAATTTGCTACAATTATGTTTTAATAACAAAATTTCTATAATATATTGGCATCAGTAGCCACCAATATAATTCATTCAGTTTTTACCGTAGTCAAAATCTTACTCACGTTGTTGTTTTTACATGTGTATTACAAAATTGATAAGAATGCCCATATCTTGCCCTTGTACATTATTATCCCTTTTGTCCTTGTAATATCTACCAAATGTGAATGTTAGGCCATCATATTACGGCAATTCGCTTTGATTTCTTCAAGTTTTCCCATTAACATATACATAATCCAATATTTAAGCTTATAGACCCGTATCTCTCGATATGTATTCACATAAACAAAAGGATATTTTAGCTAACATATTTTACCCTCCGTGTGTCTACATCCTTCGATGTCCTATAATGAACCAGTGTTAGTGCTCATTTGGGTGTTTACACACTAATATTTTCCTTAAACGATTCCACCATATGTTCTTTAATGTAATCAAGTAAATTTATATAATCAGTAGCCTCCTCTCATTTGCCCAATTTCAAAAGTAACAAAGTTTACTCTTGTCGATTTGTGTAAATTTGTTTTACAAGTTGTCTAATAAATATTAATAATTACTATTATGTAAGCATGTATGTAAGCCTGGAGTCTTGTTTATGGTTAAGATGAAATTATGGATATCGTTTGGAAATTTTATAACTTATGTGCATGTATATATATATTTTTGTCAAAGGACAAGTGCTCGTAGTGTAAATGTGAAGTGCTTTGACTGGAATACAATTTAACTAAGGTGCTTAGGTCTTAGATAAGTAATGAAGTAGTACTTTGATGTAAGTAGTTAAGAAATTGTTGACAACAGCAAAAAAGGACGTCAAAGTCAACAACATGTTGAAGAAGCCAGCAATATTTCCTTTTAGGTATCAAATTAATTTGCAAAATTTTGATTTTTAGAGTAAAATTTGTAATTTTTATTTTTTAATTATTAATTTTTAATTTTTAATTTTTATATTTTAATTTTTAATTTTTAATTTTTAATTTTTAATTTTTAATTTTTAATTTTTAATTTTTAATTTTTAATTTTTAATTTTTAATTTTTAATTTTTAATTTTTAATTTTTAATTTTTAATTTTTAATTTTTAATTTTTAATTTTTAATTTTTAATTTTTAATTTTTAATTTTTAATTTTTAATTTTTAATTTTTAATTTTTAATTTTTAATTTTTAATTTTTAATTTTTAATTTTTAATTTTTAATTTTTAATTTTTAATTTTTAATTTTTAATTTTTAATTTTTAATTTTTAATTTTTAATTTTTAATTTTTAATTTTTAATTTTTAATTTTTAATTTTTAATTTTTAATTTTTAATTTTTAATTTTTAATTTTTAATTTTTAATTTTTAATTTTTAATTTTGAGAAATTTAATTTAATTTTTAATTTTTAATTTTTAATTTTTAATTTTTAATTTTTAATTTTTAATTTTTAATTTTTAATTTTTAATTTTTAATTTTTAATTTTTAATTTTTAATTTTTAATTTTTAATTTTTAATTTTTAATTTTTAATTTTTAATTTAATAAAAATTATTAATTTTTATTTTTTAATTTTTAATTTTTAATTTTTAATTTTTAATTTTTAATTTTTAATTTTTAATTTTTAATTTTTAATTTTTAATTTTTAATTTTTAATTTTTAATTTTTAATTTAATTTTTAATTACAAAATTACAAAATTACAAAATTACAAAATTACAAAATTACAAAATTACAAAATTACAAAATTACAAAATTACAAAATTACAAAATTACAAAATTACAAAATTACAAAATTACAAAATTACAAAATTACAAAATTACAAAATTACAAAATTACAAAATTACAAAATTACAAAATTACAAAATTACAAAATTACAAAATTACAAAATTACAAAATTACAAAATTACAAAATTACAAAATTACAAAATTACAAAATTACAAATTACAAAATTACAAAATTACAAAATTACAAAATTACAAAATTACAAAATTACAAAATTACAAAATTACAAAATTACAAAATTACAAAATTACAAAATTACAAAATTACAAAATTACAAAATTACAAAATTACAAAATTACAAAATTACAAAATTACAAAATTACAAAATTACAAAATTACAAAATTACAAAATTACAAAATTACAAAATTACAAAATTACAAAATTACAAAATTACAAAATTACAAAATTACAAAATTACAAAATTACAAAATTACAAAATTACAAAATTACAAAATTACAAAATTACAAAATTACAAAATTACAAAATTACAAAATTACAAAATTACAAAATTACAAAATTACAAAATTACAAAATTACAAAATTACAAAATTACAAAATTACAAAATTACAAAATTACAAAATTACAAAATTACAAAATTACAAAATTACAAAATTACAAAATTACAAAATTACAAAATTACAAAATTACAAAATTACAAAATTACAAAATTACAAAATTACAAAATTACAAAATTACAAAATTACAAAATTACAAAATTACAAAATTACAAAATTACAAAATTACAAAATTACAAAATTACAAAATTACAAAATTACAAAATTACAAAATTACAAAATTACAAAATTACAAAATTACAAAATTACAAAATTACAAAATTACAAAATTACAAAATTACAAAATTACAAAATTACAAAATTACAAAATTACAAAATTACAAAATTACAAAATTACAAAATTACAAAATTACAAAATTACAAAATTACAAAATTACAAAATTACAAAATTACAAAATTACAAAATTACAAAATTACAAAATTACAAAATTACAAAATTACAAAATTACAAAATTACAAAATTACAAAATTACAAAATTACAAAATTACAAAATTACAAAATTACAAAATTACAAAATTACAAAATTACAAAATTACAAAATTACAAAATTACAAAATTACAAAATTACAAAATTACAAAATTACAAAATTACAAAATTACAAAATTACAAAATTACAAAATTACAAAATTACAAAATTACAAAATTACAAAATTACAAAATTACAAAATTACAAAATTACAAAATTACAAAATTACAAAATTACAAAATTACAAAATTACAAAATTACAAAATTACAAAATTACAAAATTACAAAATTACAAAATTACAAAATTACAAAATTACAAAATTACAAAATTACAAAATTACAAAATTACAAAATTACAAAATTACAAAATTACAAAATTACAAAATTACAAAATTACAAAATTACAAAATTACAAAATTACAAAATTACAAAATTACAAAATTACAAAATTACAAAATTACAAAATTACAAAATTACAAAATTACAAAATTACAAAATTACAAAATTACAAAATTACAAAATTACAAAATTACAAAATTACAAAATTACAAAATTACAAAATTACAAAATTACAAAATTACAAAATTACAAAATTACAAAATTACAAAATTACAAAATTACAAAATTACAAAATTACAAAATTACAAAATTACAAAATTACAAAATTACAAAATTACAAAATTACAAAATTACAAAATTACAAAATTACAAAATTACAAAATTACAAAATTACAAAATTACAAAATTACTAAATTACTAAATTACTAAATTACTAAATTACTAAATTACAAAATTACAAAATTACAAATTTACAAATTTACAAATTTACAAATTTACAAATATACAAATTTACAAATTTACAAATTTACAAAATTACAAAATTACAAAATTACAAAATTACAAAATTACAAAATTACAAAATTACAAAATTACAAAATTACAAAATTACAAAATTACAAAATTACAAAATTACAAAATTACAAAATTACAAAATTACAAAATTACAAATTTACAAAATTACAAAATTACAAAATTACAAAATTACAAAATTTCAAAATTACAAAATTACAAAATTACAAAATTACAAAATTACAAAATTACAAAATTACAAAATTACAAAATTACAAAATTACAAAATTACAAAATTACAAAATTACAAAATTACAAAATTACAAAATTACAAAATTACAAAATTACAAAATTACAAATTTACAAATTTACAAATTTACAAATTTACAAATTTACAAATATACAAATTTACAAATTTACAAATTTACAAAATTACAAAATTACAAAATTACAAAATTACAAAATTACAAAATTACAAAATTACAAAATTACAAAATTACAAAATTACAAAATTACAAAATTACAAAATTACAAAATTACAAAATTACAAAATTACAAAATTACAAAATTACAAAATTACAAAATTACAAAATTACAAAATTACAAAATTACAAAATTACAAAATTACAAAATTACAAAATTACAAAATTACAAAATTACAAAATTACAAAATTACAAAATTACAAAATTACAAAATTACAAAATTACAAAATTACAAAATTACAAAATTACAAAATTACAAAATTACAAAATTACAAAATTACAAAATTACAAAATTACAAAATTACAAAATTACAAAATTACAAAATTACAAAATTACAAAATTACAAAATTACAAAATTACAAAATTACAAAATTACAAAATTACAAAATTACAAAATTACAAAATTACAAAATTACAAAATTACAAAATTACAAAATTACAAAATTACAAAATTACAAAATTACAAAATTACAAAATTACAAAATTACAAAATTACAAAATTACAAAATTACAAAATTACAAAATTACAAAATTACAAAATTACAAAATTACAAAATTACAAAATTACAAAATTACAAAATTACAAAATTACAAAATTACAAAATTACAAAATTACAAAATTACAAAATTACAAAATTACAAAATTACAAAATTACAAAATTACAAAATTACAAAATTACAAAATTACAAAATTACAAAATTACAAAATTACAAAATTACAAAATTACAAAATTACAAAATTACAAAATTACAAAATTACAAAATTACAAAATTACAAAATTACAAAATTACAAAATTACAAAATTACAAAATTACAAAATTACAAAATTACAAAATTACAAAATTACAAAATTACAAAATTACAAAATTACAAAATTACAAAATTACAAAATTACAAAATTACAAAATTACAAAATTACAAAATTACAAAATTACAAAATTACAAAATTACAAAATTACAAAATTACAAAATTACAAAATTACAAAATTACAAAATTACAAAATTACAAAATTACAAAATTACAAAATTACAAAATTACAAAATTACAAAATTACAAAATTACAAAATTACAAAATTACAAAATTACAAAATTACAAAATTACAAAATTACAAAATTACAAAATTACAAAATTACAAAATTACAAAATTACAAAATTACAAAATTACAAAATTACAAAATTACAAAATTACAAAATTACAAAATTACAAAATTACAAAATTACAAAATTACAAAATTACAAAATTACTAAATTACTAAATTACTAAATTACTAAATTACTAAATTACTAAATTACAAAATTACAAAATTACAAAATTACAAAATTACTAAATTACTAAATTACTAAATTACTAAATTACTAAATTACTAAATTACAAAATTACAAAATTACAAATTTACAAATTTACAAATTTACAAATTTACAAATTTACAAATTTACAAATTTACAAATTTACAAAATTACAAAATTACAAAATTACAAAATTACAAAATTACAAAATTACAAAATTACAAAATTACAAAATTACAAAATTACAAAATTACAAAATTACAAAATTACAAAATTACAAAATTACAAAATTACAAAATTACAAAATTACAAATTTACAAAATTACAAAATTACAAAATTACAAAATTACAAAATTACAAAATTACAAAATTACAAAATTACAAAATTTCAAAATTACAAAATTAAAAAACAAAAATTAAAACTATATATGAAAAAACAACAAATTACTTAAAAAATTAAACTAAAATTTGAGATGAAGTAAGCAAATACTGTAGACATTTTATACTTAAAATTTTAGTAATTATCCATTGTCACATAGTCAAGTTTATTAAAGGTGCACATATTAAAGGCTTACGACTGTAAACTTAACACTTTGAACACAATGAAAATGTTGTAAATTTTAATATAATCTCAATTGTTTTCCACATAAAACTTCAACACTAGTAATGGAAACACCCCTTTATACACACCTACCTCATTTGCAGTAATGACTTTCAGACCATATTAAGAAGTGACTCACAATTGTTTCCAGTAATTACTATCAAACGACCCAAATCGTCTTCATTGTCTACCGTACAGTGCGAAAATACATAGTACAAATTTCAACTGAAAACATACATTTTATAATGACATCAAAATATAATTTTAATTATGTAAATATCATTAAAATTAATGAAATAATCATAATTTTAATCTTCTTATTACAATTTGTACACCACGAGTAGCAAACTGGAATTCAACTCCAAGTGAGCGACACCAAAACCAACATAAAGAAAAATACAATGGCCATAGTGGTACAGGATATGCGCCCAGTAAACAAAAGACAACAAACAGATGGACAGACGGACGGGCAAACGAACAAATCAGTTTAAACATTAATGGCAGGCAAACGAAATGAGAAATATTCACACAATATTACACGCACATATACATTAATTTATATAGGAGAGAAAATAGGGACAAAGAGAGGGAGAGTGAGGGCGATATAAAGTGAGGCAACAGGAAGAGACAGGAACATTGAAAAGGAACAACGACATCTGTCATTTAAATTATAAAGTTTACACAATAACACAAACAAAAAAATAAAATATTTCTCATAATATGGTAAAATAAATGAGGACATACTCAATTTACTGCACTCATTTAATGACAAAACGAATGAAAGGCTCTAAAGTGAAAAGGATATACTAAGGAAATGACTAAAGAAATTGTATGCAATATAAGCAGCAAAAACGAAAGCAATTAACCCTGGAAGGGGTGAGAATTAATAAAGGGTATGATTACAACTGAAGACATACCTATAGATATTAAGAATTTGTATATAAATAAGTAGATGAACAAAGAGGAAAAGCCAATGTATGCTACTACTAAATTATTTAAATTACTATGGTTTTCTTATCCGATTATAATTAGGTGTTTCTACGGCAGTCTTCTTGTTGAGTTTCCGTGGCCGTCCAATTTCGTTTGGAAGGAACATTTTAGTCGTAGAAGAAGTCGATCACCTTTTTACATGAGACATCACGTAGCTCGGTTAATCTATCAGTTAGAACTTTGTTATCTCAATAATGATGTAAATTAAGGAATGGAGACAGTCCTAGAAAACACAAAAACTTCCAACATGCCATAAAAATTACAAAATTTTTATATTTGTTATCCTACTTGTATAATCACGTGTGTCCGAAATTAAAAAAAAAAAAATTGAAAGATTTTGGGTACTAAGTCTTTCAAACGCTTAACGATAAAGGTAAATTTTGTTCAGTAATAACGACTAGATTTTCAAGTAAAAACATATTTTTTCACTGAAACGGTTACATTAACTTTAGTCATAATGGTACAGAAATATCAGCCTCGCATAATTAGTAGTCTACCACTAATTTCCCCAAATACAGTACAACACCTGATTTTGGGACTTAATTCTGAGAACAACACATGAAAGTAGCCCTAAAAAGAAGAAGTTCGGCATCATTCGTTTTGTCAAGTTACATGCCATAATAATTTTATATCGATTTGAAGTAAGTAAGTATCGTGTAGGGAAATATGTTGCGTTTTAGGCTCTATGTTCAATGGTGGCGTAAGATTATCATAAGTAATATTCCACGTAAATCATACGCCACGGAGTACACCAGTTTTGTTGTAACTACTACAAAATAAACCCAGTTCAAAATCATTTAATGAATAGAAAAGTGAAACTGTTGCTTGTAAATCTTAATTTCAAATCGATATTAAATTATTATGTCATGTTACTTGACAAAACGAATAATGCAAAACTTGTTCTTGTACTTTCACGTGCAGTTCTCAGAATTGATTCCCAAATCAATGAGCTGAAAACCAGTAAGAAAGTTTCAGTCGGGCAAACCGACTTACATATACCCTCACCCTCAGTACATTGATATTATTACTCGATTTATAAAGTAGACGGAGTGGTACATTTGTATGGAAGGTACCAGAAGTGGCTCGGCTAGGCTTCCAGTTATTTTCTCCAAAACTGTATCCTGCTTTAGATTTACTAAATAAAGAATTTGGGTACGATGGTGTCGAGTGTATTGATATTATTACTCCATCTCCAAAGTGGGTGGAGTGGTACATTTGTATGGGAGGTACCAGAAGGGGCATGTCTAGATTTCTAATTATTACTACTAAATACAGTATTTGGGCACGATCGCGTTATGTCTATTAAAAATATTAATCGCTTTCTAAAGTGGGCGGTACCAGATGGGTATTTCTAAAGTGGGCGAAATGATGTATTTGTATGGGAGGTACCAGAAGGGGCGGGGCCATGCAGCACATTTGCAATACCATAAGTAGTTTTGGGGAAATATTAACTGGTTGCGTCTTTCGAAAGTTATCGTGCATATCAGCCGGACAGCCAGACAGACAGACAAACAGACAGACGGACGGACATGGCTCAAACGACTTAAAAAGTCATGAATCGAATTTGGTTCAAAGAAACCTAGGGTCTAAAGTGACTCCTACTATGTGTTATACTTTTGGGTCGTATCAAATGATATATACCCTTATCCCTAAAGGTGATGGTATAAATATTGTACTGCAAAATATTAATATTTTTTTATATTACGTATGAGTAATGTGTTATGGGTATACCTCGAAGATAACGTATACGCTCTAGACCACTTTGCTCAATAGCAGCAGACAAAGCAATAAAGCCCAATAAGAATATAAGAGACTAGTGGGCCCGGCAATGCTTCGCTATTGCATATCAACTTGTAATACATTTCAGATTTCTTGCCATCCTAAATGCTATATAAACGCTAATTAATACATTTTTAGGTCTACAAAGTATGTACTTTGAAAATGGTACTTAAGCTCGACAATAATATGTTGAGTTTATTAACTTATGTAACTAATTTCAAGTAAATCCTTAACATGGAAGTTAACCAATTATGATTTATTGTTTTAAATGCTTAATATCGTAGGCTCTATGACGATTGTAAAAAGTTCATCAGCAAAGTCATATCTATCATATCTGTATGTAGGGCGAAAAACCACTTATTTTTCAAATCGGACATTCATATCCATTTTTTAAGATAATTCGGTCACCAAACGCTTGACGCTTGCAGCGCCTCGGCACTTTTTATTTTTTTAGTTCCAAATAGCCTGTTCATTAGGACGGATCAATTTTATCGTATACCAAAATCGGAACCTACGAAAATTTCACTAAGAAACAACACCCGCACTTAGAGGGTCATCATAGAATCCAAGAGGCCCTTATTTTGACCCCATGTGCTCCGGCTCCAATTTTGACCTACCATTCAGATGTTTGGAAACCAAGACGAAGAGAATAGTATATTTCTGATGCTGTTTGAGATCCCGCCCTACATATTGGACTTCCGCCAAAGGCAAAAATTCAAGGATTTTAAAAAACTTAATTTCTGCTTGCCAACTTTCAAAGGCCATAACTTATTTTTCACAGTTTTCCGCAGAAGGTTTCAAAAAATATATATGAAGTTTTCGGTTTTTGCTTATTTAAAAACAAAAAAAAACTCTACCTATCTCTAGGCGAACTGCAATATAATATGGAATTTAGAGGATGATCAAACTATTACTATGGCAGTTATAACTGGGATGTGGCACAGCCCACTTCCACCCTTGCAGTAATTTATACTGTAACAAATCTTATCTATATACCTCTGATAGTTCATGAGATATAGCCCTTTTGATTTTCAAGTTATATGGGCGGTGCCACACCCCTTTATCCAATCACAACCAATTATAGCCAGGAACTATCAACAGGTCAACAGTACCAATTGGTACAATTTTCGTATCAATCGGTCTATTAGAAAAGCTGTTAGAGCGATTTTTGAAAAAGGGGCGTGGCACCGCCCACTTCCAGCCTGGTTGTAATTAATACTGCTCCAACAACATATATACCAAATCTCATCTTCATACCTCTGATAGTTCATGAGATACAGCCCTTTTGATTTACAAGTTGTATGGGCGGTGCCACGCCCCTTTATCCAATCACAGCCTATTATAGCCAGGGACTATCAACAGGTCAACAGTACCACTTGGTAAAATTTTCGTATCAATCGGTCTATTAGAAAAGCCGTTAGAGCGATTTTTGAAAAGGGGGCGTGGCACCGCCCACTTCTACCTTGGCTAAAATTAATACTGCTTCAACAACATATATACCAAATCTCATCTTCATACCTCTGACAGTTCATGAGATACAGCCCTTTTGATTTTCAAGTTGTATGGGCGGTGCCACGCCCCTTTGTCCAATTGGACCGAATTGTAAATCTAAACCATCCGGGGCGCCACCCAAACGCATACAAAAAAATTTATGCAAATCGGTCCAGCCGTTTAGGAGGAGTTCAGTCACAACACACGTACGGTAGAATTTTATATATAAAGACTAGTGGGCCCGGCAAAGCTTCGCTATTGCATATTAACTTGTAATATATTTCACACTTAGGTCTACAAAGTACTTTGAAAACGGCACTAAAGCTCGACAAAAATATGTTGAGTTTATTTACTTATGTAACTTATTTAAAGTAACTCCTTAACATTAAAGTTTACTACTTAAGTTTTATTGTTGTTAATGATAATAAAAATGTAGATTAAGTTTTTTCAGTATGTAGGGCGAAAAACCACTTCTTTCACAAATCGGAAACATACATATCTCTAAAGATCAAAATTATTTATCTTGATCCGTAGTAGCGTGAACCATCTGTATACTAACTATCTCTTTGGTCATAAAAAAACATTTTTGTTATGCCTTCTCCTACTGACCGCAAATAAAAATTCCGTTTGAAGCTTCATGCCTTTAGCCATAAAAACTTCTTTTGTCATGTCTTCTTCTCACACGGATCAAGAATAATCCGTAATACTGTTTTTGTATTGAACTCGTATTACCATTTTTTGAGATAATTCGGTCACCAACGTTTGGCTTAGCAAAGTGATGGTCTCACGCGCTGTATGGCATGTTACAGCGTCGTGTTAGAACCATTTCTCCTTCAAATAATGTTCAATGACATGATAAATAAAAAAATCAATTGATCGTCCATTGGCTCTACTTCTTCTACCAGTTGGATTTTATATGAATGTAGGCCAAGGTCTTTCCTCAGCATTTGCAGAGACCGAGTTCCAGAGAATGAAGTCGGTTCGATAAATTCGAGTCCCCTGTCATACTAACGTCTACAGCGTCGATGGCTTCTATTAGCTGCTCAGATGCATCATTACATGCACCCTCAACTTCATAAAGGGCTCCATAAGTTTGGCGAACAGAACGTGCATTTTGAAAATAAATTTGCATGATTTGTAAACTTTGTTCTTGTTTAGTTTTTACATGGTGATTTTGCAAAGTATACTAAAAGAAAGTCTATTACACTTCATTAGTATGACAGCTAGATTTACACTTATACCTATCAGAAGTTCTATATGTCAAGAAAATACCCCATGCATAGGTTATTTTCAATTGTTTGCTAATGTTACATCTGATATACTATAAAAATTTAACCATTGTAGTATAACTACAATGAATATTGCTTAATTTTTCTATCTATATGATTTATTACCGATTCGCTCTCCTGAGAAGTAATTGAAAAATACATACCTGTAAAGTAAATAAAAAAAAATCACTATTTTAGTCTGCGCATCCTCAACTGCCTGGTGTACGGACCATTATTTGATACAGGTAAAAAGTTAACTATTGAAGTGCGTGGGCAGCGCCTCGGCACTTTTAACTTATTTTATTCGAAATAGCCTGATCATTAGGGCGAATTAATTAGTTCGCGTCAAAAAAAAAACAACCTGTTAACCGTATATCAGTATTGGAATGTACGAAGAATTCTTAGAAAATTTCACTAAGAAACTATATATCTAAAATCAATTCCTAGTTCGCGCTGAGAAGCATGAAGATTTCAGGTAGAGATTTTTTTTTAGCAATGAGCAAATATTCTGAAAAATGATTTTTAAAAACTTAATTTCTGTATGCCAACTCTCAGAGGCCATAACTTTTTAACCAATACATAGATTTGCTTCTGTAATACCTCATTTAGTTCGTTGGGAAGTCAGCTTTACGCAGAAGGTCTGTAAAAATATATATCTGAAGTTTTCGGGTTGTGCTCATTTAAAAACAAAAAAAATCTCTATCTGAAATCTTCATGCTTCCCAACGCGAGCTAGGAATTGATTTTAGACACAAAGTTTATTGGTGAAATTTTCTTAAAAATCATCGTAGATTCCGATTTTGGTTACGATTTGTGCGAATAAAAAAATTGGCCCACCTTACTGTTCATATCTCTAGTTGAACAGCAATATACTGTGGAATTTTGACCGTTTGTTTTAAAAAGGGTGTGGAACAGCCCATTTCCACCCTTACTGTAATTCATACTGCAAGCCCTTTTAATTTTCAAGTTGAATGGGCGGTGCCACGCCCCTTTATTCAAGCACAACCAAATATAGCCTGGGACTATCAACAGGTCAACAGTACCACTTGGTAAGATTTTCGTATCAATCGATCTATTAGAAAAGCCGTTAGAGCGATTTTTGAAAAGAGGGCATGGCACCGCCCACTTCCTCCCTGGATGTAATTTATACTGCTCCATCAACATATATAACAAATCTCATCTTCATACCTCTGATAGTTCATGAAATAAAGCCTTTTTAATTTTCAAGTTGTATGGGCGGTGCCACGCCCCTTTATCCAATTACAACCAAATGAAGTCAGGAACTATCTACAGGTCAACAGTACGTCATGGTAAAATTTTTGTATTAATCGACCTATTATAAAAGCCGTTAGAGCGATTTTTGAAAAGGGGGCGTGGCACCGCCCACTTCCATCCTGGCTGTAATTAATACTGCTCCAACAACATATATACCAAATCTCACCTTCATACCTCTGATAGTTCATGAAATATAGCCTTTTTAATTTTCAAGTTGTATGGGCGGTGCCACGCCCCTTTATCCAATTACAACCAAATGTAGTCAGGAACTATCTACAGGTCAACAGTACCTCATGGTAAAATTTTTGTATCAATCGGTCTATTAGAAAAGCCGTCTGAGCGATATTTGAAAAAAGGGGCGTGGCGCCGCCCCTTTAAGATGTAAGCTATCCTATCTTTCAAGTTGGATCAAACCGAACACGGTGTGCAAATTTGATTCAAATCGGTTAAGTAGTTTAGGAGTCCATCGCGGACAAACAACGTGACACGTAATTTATATATATTAAGATAAAGATGGAGCATAACTGGAGAATGGCTAGACCGATTTTGGAGTGACGGTCGAGCCGTTCTCGAGTTATGGAGTGACAATCAAAATGTACACTTCTTTTTATATATATAGATATACTCAAAGAATAACTTCTGTATACCAAAAAATACTTCTCAATATAATCTTTAAAAGAACTTCGAAGAATTCATTATACAAGTTATCTTAAATATCTACTAACCAAAAATTCAATAATTTGGATAATGTTTATATTATGTCGTACTGTCAAACATTACTTTCACAGTGTAAAAAAGTACTTTTACTTTACCAAAATGTACTTCCATTGTTAACGAACCCGCTTTTTTACTAAAAAATACATCTTCTGCACGAAAAAGTATTGTATTGCTCACAAAAGACCACAAAGAATACGAGTAGTACTAAAATCATACTACTATTGTACACATTAGTACTTATGTTGCACCAGAAAGTACACTATTCAAAAAAATTGTACATATTTTGGACTAAAAAGTAATTTTATTGCAAAAAAAGTACTTTCAATGTATCAAAAAGTACACTTATTGTACCCAGAGTTGCTTTCATTACTCAAAAATTTACATTTATTGTAGCGAAACCACATTTAATGTACCAAATGTACATAAAAAGTACCTAAAGGTACTTTTATTATACTAAAAGGTATTTTTTGTAATGAAACTTTCATTGCTGATTGTTCAAAAAAGTACTTCTGTTGTTCAAAATGTACTTTTATTGTACCAAAAATCCCTTTTTGTACTAAAAAGTAAATTTATAGTACTGACGAGTGCTTTAATTTTACCAAAAAGTAATTTTTTTATACCAGGGAGTACTTCAATTGCAACAAAAAGTACATTTAGCATATACAAGTGTACCTGAAATTAAATATAACACAAACTAAATTTTTAGTCCAAAAAAGTACATTTACATTTTCTGTACCAAAAAGTTCAGTTATTGTACAAAAAGGTACTGTCATTTTACCAGAATATACCAGAAAGTATATTTATTACACTACAAAGTACACTTGTGGTACTTAAAGTAAATTTATTGCAACAAAAAGTACTTAAAATGTACTTAAATTATTTTAATTGTACCGAGAAGTATATTTATTGTACCAGGGGATTCTTTCAATGTTCAAAAAAGTACTTTTATTGCAGCGAAAGTACTTTTATTTTACAAAAAATATTCATTAACTGCACAAAAAGTACGTTTATTGTACTAGCAGTTTTTTTTGTAATGCTCCAAAAAGTACTTTTATAGTACCCAAAGCCCTTTTTGTGCTCAAAAGTACATTTATTGTAGCGACGAGTACATTTATCTTACCAAAAAGTAAATTTATTGTACAAAAGAGAACTTTAGTTGCTCCCAAAAGTACATTTAGTGTGCCCAAATGTACATTAATTGTTCCAAAAGTAAATCTTTTATTGAAAAGTACTTTTCTAAGCTTTTCTGCCAAAAAGTACTGTCATTGTACCTGATTGTACCATCAGAAAGACTTCTCTGTTCTCTCATTGTACCTTATAGTACTTTTTTTTGTACCAAAAAGAACTTTTAATGTACCAAAAAAAAACTTTTATTATACCGGACAGTAAATTTACTGTCGTGAATAGTACAATTATTTTGCCTAAAATAGAATTAATTGCACCAAAAATTACTTTTGTTCTATTAAAAAGAACTAAGAAGTACTTTTTATTGTACCAAAAAATACATAGATTGTACTGGCATGTAATTTTATTGTACCAAAAAGTACTTTTATTGTATTAAGAAGTGCTTTTGTTGTACCCTAAAGTACTTATACTGTAACAGAAAGTACTTTTATAAATAAATTGTATTATAAAAAACGTACATTTATTGTAACAATAAGTACCTTTATTGTTAATATTATATTGAAAAGTACAGTCATTGTACTCGAAAATGTTTCCAAATTGTACTTAAAAAGTGCATATATTGTACCACAAAGTACTTTTATTGTACCTAAAAGTATTGTCATTATAACGAAACGTACTGTCATCGGACTAGAAAGTACTTTTATTGTACCAGAAAGCACTTTTGTACACTTTTATTTTACCGTTTAGTACGTGGTGCTTCCACTAAAAATCTCATACTCTACCTGATAATTTATCTATCCGGAAACGTGTCTACGCATATTTTGACGCCTTCTTCAAATTTTCATTTTCCCACAGCATTTTTTCCACTATATTCTCAACAGTAATGGATCCAATCTCGAACTCCTATTTAATTTTCTCGTTTTGCCACCGATTAAATTTGCACAACGTATGCGTTATCAATATCTTCGTTAACATGCAAACAGTCTTAGGTTTCACTTTTTCCTATTGCAAATATGTATTTCCAGAAGTAGCCGTGCCTTGTTAGCATTTCAGTAACATAGTGGTTTACCTGTCTCTCTCTCTCTTTCTCTCTCTCTCCTATTGTACCACTCGTCTATTCTTATCATAAGTGTCGCTGTCCACCGGGCTTTCGTAATGTCATTCCATTTCTCCTGCAGTTTCCTGAGAGTTTCTCCTCGTAGCTGGCCAGTGTCTACTTCATAGCCTTGCCTTCGTAAAGCCCATATTTTCACTCTCTCCTCAATGAAAAGATCTATTGGGATAGTTCAGAGAACAGTTCTATATGTTGATGCTACTCTTATCGCCGAGGTTCTTTGCACAGCCAGTAGCAAGTTTCGTCTTCTCTGTGCTTCAAAATACTTACCACACACTTCGCTGCCATATTGAAGCACAGAGTTTGTGGTATCCATTAATAATTTTCGCATGAGCTGTTTTGATCCTTCTACATTTGCCATTAGTATGCTAAGCATTCCGATTAGTTTTACTAGCTTTTTGGACGGCAGAATTAATCTGGATGGTAAATTTTAGCCTGCTGTTGAATCTGAACCTCAAAAATTTCAGCATATCTCACGTCGATATGTTCATGCCTAGGTCCTCGAGATCTACCTGTAAGGGTATATGCTACTTAGTCAGCATGATCAGATCTGTTTTTATACCATCACCCTTAGGGATGAGGGTATATATCATTTGATACGACCCAAAAGTGTAACACATAGCAGAAGGTTTCTTAGAACCAAATTCGATTCAAGTCATTTGAGCCATGTCTGTCTGTCTGTCTGTCCGTCTGGTGGCTGTCCGGCTGGTTCGCACGATAACTTTCGAAAGACGCAACCAAATGTCTTGAAATTTTGCGCCACGCCCCTTCTGGTACCTCCCATACAAATTCACCTTTCCGCCCACTTTAGATATGGAGTAATAATATCAATATATCCATCGCGCTCGTACCCTAATTCTTAATTTAGTAAAGCTATAGCAGGATACAGTTTTTGAGAAAAAAACTGAAGTCTACCAACGCCCCATCTAGTACCTCCCACACACATCTGGTACCGCCCACTTTAGAAATCGATTAATATTATTATTAGAACTACCGCGATCGTGACCAAATTCTGTATTTAGTAAAGTTCAAGCAGGATAAAGTTTTGGAGAAAAAATCTGGAAGTCTAGACACGCCCATTCTGGTACCTCCCATACAAATGTATCTTTCCGCCCACTTTAGAGATGGAATAATAATATCAATACACTTGACACGACCGTGCCCAAATTCTGTATTTAGTAAAGCTATAACAGGATAAAGTTTTGGAGAAAAGATCTGGATGTCTAGACACGCCCCTTCTGGTACCTCCCATACAAATGTACCACTCCGCCCACTTTAGAGATGGAGTAATAATATCAATATACTCGACACGATCGTGCCCCAATTCTGTATTTTATTAAGTTATAACAGGATAAAGTTTTGGAGCAAAAATTGGAAGTCTGCCAGCGCCCCTTATGGGACCTCCCATACAAATGTACCTTTCCGCCCACTTCATAATACCTTTCCCACTGTATTTAGTAAAGCTATAACAGGATTAAGTTTTGGAGGATAAACCTAGAAGTCTAGACACGCCCCTTCTAGTACCTCACATACAAATTTACCACTCCACCCACTTTAGAAATCGAGTAATCTATATATATAAAAGGCTTGGGTGACTGACTGATCACTCCCCAGCCCAAACGGCTAAAGCTAGAACCGTGAAATTTAGAATGTAGGTTTCTTTTAAGACGTAGGCGCGCACTAAGAAGGGATTTTTGGAAATTCGAACTGTAAGGGGGTAAAATGGGCATGGCACCGCCCCATACAACTGAAATTTTAAAAAGACTGTATCTTTTAAACTCTTATAGGTACGAAGTCGAGATTTGGTACATATATCGGTCGTATAACAAAAAATATTTTGTTAGTGGAAAGTGGGCGATGCCACGCCCCTTTTTTGAAAATCGTTATATGGGCCAAATAAATGGACCGATCGTAATGATATTTTCACTGTGAGGTACTGTTCGCACGGCCTCTATCATAGGCTACATGAAAACAAAATTAGACAAAGGGGCGTGGCACCGCCCATACAAACCGACATTTCAATCGGTCATATCTCAATAGCCATTAGAGGTATGAAGATGAGATTTGCTACAAATGTTACTGATACAAAGGGGAATACGTCTGGCTGGAAAATGGGCGGTGCCACGCCCCTTTTGAAAAAATCGTTATCTGGGCGAAATAAATGAACCGATTTCAATGAAATTTTTTCTCTGTAGTACTATTTGTAGGGTCTTTATCATAGGCTACATGAAAACATACTTAGACAAAGGGGCGTGGCACTGCCCACACAAGCCAAAATTTCAATTGGTCATATTTCGCGAGCCATTAAAGGTATGAAGATGAGATTTGCTACACATGTTAATGGTACATGGAGGATTACGTCTCGCTGGGAAATGAGCAGTGCCACGCCCCTTTTAAAACAATTGTTACGTCGGTCATATTAATAGAACGATTGTAATAACATTATCATAATCAATATATTTAAATTGTCTACTTTTTGTAGATAGGATGATGAAATTTTGGATGGTTGTTCCCCTTTTCGAGTAAACGTCAGCTAAGAACGGATTTCGTACTTTTATGGGTTAAAAATTACCTATAAGGGATAAAAGTTGTACCATCACCTAAATCCGATGTTTCTGGGTAAAAACATCGAAAAAGGGATAACAATTTTACTATCGCCCAGACCAAACGGCTAATAATGTAATCATGATAAGTTATATAGGCTTGCTCCCTTTGAAATAAGAACGGAGCAAGGAGGTTTTTTCGAAATTCTTACCTTTTAGGGGTAAAAGGACTGAAAAGGGATAAAACTGGTAATAAACAGCTAAAGGTGTAGTCTCAAAAATTATGCGATGTGAAGTAATTTTAAAATTCGTTCATAAGTTGTAAAAATACCGAAAAAGGCATAAAACTGATGATATCACCTAGATCAAATACCTAAAGGTAGAGTTACGAAAATGTATATAGAATTGCTCCCTATAGAATTAGAGAACTATCAAGTCGGGTTTTTCAAAGGGATAAAAAGGGACTAAAGCGATACAATCACTCAGACCAATGGGATAAAGCTACAATCATATAAATGGGATATTTGTTCGTCATTTGGCATTTTACCTGTATTGCTGAGGGTTTTACTGAGGGTGATGCTATATGTAAGTCGGGTCGCCCGACTGAAACTTTCTTACTGGTTTCTGTGGCAATACTCAAGCCATCTTTAGTTTCCTTTTGGCATCGTCTGTGTTTTTTGCAGCAATGACAGTCGCCACATCGTCCGCGTGGCCTACTACATGGCAGTCATCGGGCATTTACAGTATGAGGATTTCATCACACGTGATGCTCCACAAATCAGGTACGAGAATGGCACGTTGTGCTACTCCTGACGTTACGTTATTTGTTTTTAAACCACTTATTGTATCGTAGAGTAGGGATCAATCGCTAAGTTAACTTTCGATGATATTTTTAGTAGATAAGTAGGAATTTTTAAGCTGCTTTTTAGGGCTTTTATAACGTCCATCCATTGTAGACTTTTATAAGCTTTTCGAACATCTGTCATGTACTTGTTTGTACAAAAAAAGATATTTTATTGTACCAATAAGTACTTTTGTTGGACAAAAGGTAAATTTTTTGCACAATAAAGTAAATTTCTTATATCTAATCGCAGTTTCACTGTAACAAAAAGTTATTTTTTGTACAAAACATTACCTCTAGGCAGGCTCTATATTTGCTGGGTAAGCGTTATAAATCATAACCATATACATATTCTACCAACCAGTCAGTGTCATCATTTTGATTTGTACCTCCACCTGAGACACCATTGTTAAGTTAGAAATTTTCCCCCTACCCCCAGCAGGTTAATATTTACAAATTTTGTTTTTTGAACTCATCTCATCTCATTTAAAAACAATTTTATACTTTTGCAACAGATAATATACTTACTTTCTCGCCTTCAACCTTACTCTATGTGTATGTGTGTGTGTGTGTGTATGTGTATATGTTTGCGTCGACTGTTCATTCTGAGTCTCATGACTTCTTTGTCCATTTTCCTTCCATTTACTCTACTCCTGAGTTTCATTCGCTTCACTTTGTAAGTGACTGCAAGTATTTGTAATTTCTGTCTTTATTTGTACACTTTGTGTGTGTTTTTATTTTTTTAATTATATTTTATGCCTGTTGTAATGTGGAGAAAACATTAAAAAGAACCACGGGAATGTCATCATTTGTGTCATCCGCAAAAGTTGCACATTCATCGCGCCACCAGTCCATCCATCCATCCAGCTATTCAGCCATCCGTTCGTTCGTCACTACCAAGTCCATTTGTCATTCAGTCAATCCAATGGGATGAAGATGGAATGAAGCAAAAGGCTGCTGCAATGTTTGCACGGTCGGAATGGAGCCAAATGTGTGTGCATATAATTTCATTATATAAACATAACTGGTGGATACAAATACTATAGTTTATTTACTTAAGTAATATATTTTACACTCGGCGTTGGTCGACTCCACCCGCTTGCAGTTCACGTCCTCGTTTACATTACGAAGTAACAAACAATGGCATCATTGTACGAGGCTGAGGTGCTAAAGTTAGTGTAAACATGATTAAGTAGGTGTGAATGGGTTGGACCGGGGCAATGTATGTCTGCGGGTGTAAATTGTATTAAAGTTATTTGCCGCTGTTGTTGCGACGCTAAAGCTTAGTACCCTACTATATGGGATTTGTGAAATCGTGGAGGTTGTATCGGTGGCATGTTGTTGGACAACAATTTGTTGCAGAAAGTTGTGATATTAATTTTGGAAATCCTATTCTGTAGCGAGTTAGCTTTAACTGCCTAAAAATAAAAGATATCTGTGCATATAGTCACACTGAGTAAGAGAGCAGCAAACACAGTTATATAGACGATTTTCTCCTTATACAAAATTCTTGGTAATGATGATACTACTTATTTTTAAAGAAAAATGGTCCCCTAACCAAGGTTCGCTTAGTGCGAAGAATGCTTTTCGCTTTTAAAGCTTGTCTTTACCTCCACACCACACTCGGCCAATCATATAAATTGCCTTCTTCTCACTCAACCACTTTATGCCACAACTCTTGCTGTAGAGTGCCCTCTCTCTCCTTCCCACAACCCTCACATTAATAACTCGTTGTCTGTATACGTATGTATGTATGTGCGTCCCGTAATGTACTTCCTCACATCTTCATACAATATATTATCCATTGCATGGGTAATTTCAACTTTATTGTCATTTCGTTATGTTATTGTTTACTTACATTGATTAAAAAAATACAAAAACAAAAAAATGTTACGCTTGTAGTATTCGTACATTCCGTCCGAGTGCCACATAAAGACAAACAACAACAGAAAGTACAAACGACGGGAAGACCTATTCCCGGACCCAGAAGGGACCTCTGAGCAGTATTCGGACCAGTGTCAATGTGCGGAGACTGTAAGCGTTATAGCGACAGCAACCGCACTAGCTTGCACACTCGCTCATTCGTCGTATTCAACCGCAAAATGCAAACATATGGAAAAACTTTACAATTTTCACTTCTGCTCAATAAAAATCAACCCATAAAACCACTTGTAAAAATTGCAGAAAATGCAAAAATAACTATACGACAACAAACACACTACAAATGCAGAGAAAATTGCCAAACACCACCACCAACAACAGCAGCAACAACCACAATAATAACTATAGCAGCAACAACATACATACATACAGTAACAGCAACAAACAACCTGAAGTGGAAAATTATGTTGATACACAATTGTACTCATAAATATTAAAAATGTTTATATGTTGAATGAAGAGAACGAATGGACGTGTGTGACTACATGTGTGTGTGTGTGTGTGTGAGTGTACGTGCAAGTTTATAAGGATATATGCAGCATAATGTGGAAAGTCGTTGTGGCATTTTGTGCTGCGATTTTGTGTCGGTTTAATTATTTACAGTGGTTTAGTTTTTACAGAAGAAGAAGAACTGAAAGGACGGACGATTTCATAATATAAAATTGCTATATTTGTAACTTTTTGGTTTTGTAATCATATCATGAATTTGTTGAACTTTAACAAAACTTCCATATATATCGTTGGAGTTTCTTCTTTCCAAATCCTCTGAGAAACTGAGAAATCGGTTCATATTTACCGGTGTTACCGGCTTATAAGTGCGTAAATGTGAAGTAAACGTCCTATTTATTTTACAAAAAAAAAAATATACTGATCACAGAAATTTCGCTAAATTTTACAAATTTTCATAGACACCTCAAGTGGCTATGGAAAATTGTGTGTGCTCGTAACGCACTTTGTGTTAGTCATAATTTTGAATACAACATTTTAAGTAGCTTCATTAAAAAACATTATAGTACTGTTCAAAATTTTAATTTTTTAATATTAACATTTTGAACATTATCAAAATATTTCAACTTTTTGAGAAAACTACAAAATAAGAAAAAAAAATTAAGAAATAAAAAAAGAAAATATTAAACATTTTAAATATTTTAAAAATATGAAAGATTTTATACAGTTTAAATATATTACAAATATTAAATATATCTAAAATATTAAAAATATTAAAAACTAGCTGGCCCGGCAGACTTCGTCCTGCCTCCAAATTATTGTAAAAGATGTTGAGTGCAGTTGAAATCTAATTCCGATTGGTTTATTACATTGGACTCTGAAATATTTCAATTTATAGGGCGAGTTTTCCCGTACTTCATATATTTAAAAGATTATTATATGTTATTGTAAGAATTGCTAAAATGGATCTGCATTGTCGTCCATGATATGATGAAAACTAACTTACTGTTAGCCATATATTCTAAAACAATATTTTCAAGCCGATTGACTGACATATAACATTCCTCGTTAGAATGATAACACTTTACCACTTTTATCCCAAGGAGTACAAATTTCTAAAAATCCCTTCATTTTGCTCAACAATCCTATTTTGGTCTGGGTGATAGCAACAGGTTTTTCTGTTTTTGGGTTTGTCCCCTAAAAGTTCGAAAAGCGAAAAACCTCTTTGTGAAGCTCTCTAATTCTATAGGAAATGCGCCGTTTGCGGTCTGGGTGACCATCTACAAAATTTGGTTTAACCGTTTTCGCAATTAGTGGTGTCATCAAAATGGGCATCTAATTTTATATCTAAGGAGTTTTCAATAATTTTGATGTTAAAAAAAATGGTTTTATGTAATGTAATCAATGGTGACTAAATGACTTTCAAAAAATTAAGTGTATCATAAGCTAAACACCAGCAGCTGGATCCAAAGTTATATCCAAAATTTACTCATGTCAAAAAATGCATTCACTTTAAGTTTGAGTAAAATCGGACAATCGATATAAATTTTCGAAATAATTCAGCTCCAGCCATCACAACGGCGGTTCCATCTATACAAACAAATTTCTCATTATATTATTTCTCTTAATTTTAGACAAATTGTTGATTCGTTAACATTTTTATTGTAATTCCACCCAAGCGGCACCTACCCGGTTCATTTATACAAAAAGCTTTTTTCTCATGATCGCACAAATATACATACTAAATGTCAGTTAAATTGGTCCATTCGTTCAAATTTTGATTAAAAATGCACCCAAACTCCACTTACCGGGTCCATTTGTACATAAAATGTTTTCTCATGATCACACGAATATCTGTTCTGAATTACGGTAAAATTGGTCCATCCATTAGAATTTCCGATTAAATACACACCATTTACCGCGTCCATTTGTACATACAGTTGTTTCTGATGATCAAACAAACATAGATTCTGAATTTCAGTTAAATTGGTCCGTTCGTTTAAATTTTGGTTAAAAACCCAGCGCCACCTACCGGGTCCATTAGTACATAAAATGTTTTCTCATAATCAAACAAATATCCACTATAAATTTCAGTTAAATTGGTACATGCGTTCAAATTTTCGATATAAATCCACCCTAGCACCACCTGGAGTCGGCTATGGTATCTACTCCGCGGATCTAGGCCCAAGTATAAGATCAAGAATTCCAGACTTTTGCAGCGTTTTTCAAGCGGAAATACTTGCTATTAAAAGAGCCGCGGATGTGATTAACGTGAGGGAGATATCACAGGAGGATATTCTCCTATTCACGGATAATTTAGCGGCGGTAAACTTGTTGAAGTCCTGTGACTTCTAATTGAAAGTAGTCAGTGCCTGCCGAAAATCTCTTAACGAGATATCCAGGAATAACAGAGTTCTGGTTACGTGGATACCCGGACTCAGCGGAATCGAGGGCAACTGCAGAGCGGACGAAGAGGCCCGACAGGGCTCTGCCCTGCCTGAAGGCGACGTTGAACGCGTAGCACTTTGCCCTATATCCACCGGTAAAAGTACCATTGAAAGGCCAAAAAGACTTGGCCAGAATACAATGCGAAACGTACATCGTACCTAGTAAGCCTTGAGAGGAACCAAATAAGAAAATTATCACCTTCCTGACGGGACATGGACCCATAGGCAGACATGCAAGCAGAATGGGATTCGCAACGAATGGCGAATACAACTACTGCGGAAATAGCAGCAGTGAACTATCTACCGACCACATTATATGTGACTGCCCAGACCTATGCAGAAGGAGACTAGAAACCCTGGGGAAACCCTTCTTAAATGGTGTAGAGGAACTTGCATCCTTGGATATCGCAAGGATCAACAACTTTTTTTCAATTATTAACTGGTCGGATTGGGTCGAAACTCCTGATTCCCAATCGACAACTGGCAACGCAATCAGGCAGCACACGCGCTGATAGCATAGGTTGAAGGGATGGCGTAAATGCCCAACGGGTGTCATGTACACTTAGTGTTCTCCTCGAAGAAGGAGATGCCCGCACACCAACCAACCAAGCATTAAAAATTTAAAAAGATTAAATATATTAAAAGTATTAAAAATATTAAAAATATTAAAAATATTAAAAATATTAAAAATATTAAAAATATTAAAAATATTATAAATATTAAAAATACTAAAAATATAAAAATATAATAATATTAAAAAGATTAAATATATTAAAAAATTTAAGGATACTACAAATATCAAAAATTATCAAAAAATATTAAAAATATTAAAAATAATAAAAATATTAAAAATTAATAAAAAATTTTAAAAATTTTTAAAATATTAAATATAGGCTTTTTCTGGGCCGTCGTTCTCTACGTCATCATTATTTTGTTTTTTGTTTTTATTCGGTCTGTTAAATTAAACGTTAACAGACGTAATGCCCTGGAAGTCTGTACAGCTGTTTAAGATTTAACCACGAATCCTCATCAGCAGACTTTGGTATAGTAAAAATATAGTAAAAATTTTAGATATTAAAATTGTAGATAGTTAGTCACACCAATTTAATATAACAGCTCTTTCCCCAGGTCCAGGCTGCAAAATTTAGTCCTTCTTCTACGTCTCCCGAAGTCTTTTCGAAGTAAAGCATTTTACCATTCATACAATATTTCGCAGCCAGAGCATTTGGTGTATTTGAACGTGCTCATACAGCTCCCTACTTCGCCGGCAATTAACGATGATGGGTCCAAATATCTGCAATACTCGCCTCTTAATTTCCAGGCTGACATTATTATGTTTGTTGATGGTGGCGAAAAACTACAATCAACATAAAAATCTGTTCCATGAAGCAAATAACTTCGCTATCTATACATTTATCAGCAAACCCACTTCTGCCGACTGCTTCTCAATGCTTGAAAAAGCTGAAGTAACATCCCACAGTTCTCGGCCAATAATATGAGTATCTACTACATGAGCATCTAACGCGAACAACATTTGACTTTTATTAATGTTGGTACCAGTCGTGTTTACTGCAGCCTTCCGCATGATCATCAGCATTATGATGTAACAGAGATCGCATGACAGACTACCGCCTTGTCTGAGGCCCCACCTGGAAAAAAAACTCACTAAAAACTTCGTCTTGGTCAGTGTCATTCTGCAACTTCGTATCAACTTTGCGGGGATACCAAACACAGAAATATCATCTAAAAGTTTCTGTCGTATCGGACTGTCGAATGCAGCTTTGTAATCAATGATTAGAAGGCGATTCTCGAGTTACGTCCAACAAAAGAGCCCAAAATGTGACAAATTCCCCTATGCGATACTTACTAACTTCAAATCGATATTAAATTATTATGGCATGTAACTTGACAAAACGAATGATGCAGAACTTCTTCTTGTTGGGGCTACTTTCCCGTGCAGTTCTCAGAATTGAGTCGCAAAATCGTGTATTGTACTGTGTATTTATTTTATTAAAACTTTCATATATTTCGAACTTTCAAAACCCCTGTGCTTTACAGTGTTGAATATTCATGTATTTGTTTGCGTTTTTAATCATTGTCTTTCTGCCACTCGCACACTCACACTGTTGTTGTTGCTGGTGCCACAGCCAACAACATTTTGTCGTATGTTATAAGCATATTTGCAGATGTAATAATGTTTTAATAACAATAATAATAATACTGATATAGAGAAAACGTGCAAAATGCGAAAGTAAATGCGAGCGCGTATATGACTGCGATCCACAATGCGATAATAAATTATTATCAAATTGTTTATTGGTCGATTTCACAGGAAGTTTTCCCTTCAGAATTCACCAACCCACCCAACAGACAATTTATAGGCAACGGAGAATTAAGTTATTCACAGTGAGAATTTTATTTAAAATTATTAATTTTCAAATAAAGAGATTAAATGGAGAATTGGGGAAAATACATATAGATATAAGTGATTCAATAAAACGACGATTTTAAATTATGTGCGAAGCATATCACAATTTGTGATTGCCTTTTATATCCCCATTATCCTTTGTCTCATATTTAACTTTGGCCCATGACATATGCTGTACATTAATTGTAGTGTTTAAGTATAGAAAATTGGCCTACGGCAAAATACATTGGGTGTCAGCAACTGTTGTCGTTGCTTTGTGATTGCTTTCAAGCACATCTCTGTCGATTGGTTGAAACGTCGCCTTCTGTGTCGCTATTTGTATGGCATTGTCAACACCGAATGCCCTGGTGCATGTTTGGTTGTCCTGTGACAAGGAAAGCATAAAAATAAATATACATAAAATATAGCGAAGACAAATAAAACTCAAAACTTAGCTAACAAAACAATGCCAGTGGATAAATGTTGCCATAAAGAGGGCGAAGAAACAAAACAACAAAAACTAAAACAAAACACAATTTGTACACTTAATCCTTGCCAAGGTCTAAGAAAAAGGACTCGCCAAAGTGTTAGCGGCAAATGTTTCGCCTGGCGCTGCTAGACAGGAATCCTAGGAATATACCCACACTCACATACACTAACATTCCTCTGCAAGCTCAACGACAAAACATAGCTTATCAGAACTATAGAGTTAGAGTAAGACCAAAGAGTTCTAACAAATCTGTTAATTAGGATTTTACAAAAAAAAAAAAAACATGCAACAGTAGCAGGAAACGGAAAATGAAGAGATTTCCTCACCAAAGCAGACAACAATAAAGGGAACACACAAAAAAAAAACTGTACGACTTCGCTACCGCCACATATAAATAGCTAAATGTCTAGAAAGGTCGTGGGAGAGGATACAGACGAGAAGGACTACGAAAAAAGATAAGTGTGACAATTAAATAAATAAAAATATATTACAAAAAGTTTACTTAAATAGGGTTAGCAATTAATTAAAAGGATATTGTTAACAAAACCAACTTATAGTAATGTGAGTAAGAAGTGGCGGTAAAGGGTAAGGGACACCATTTAAGAGGGGTAAAGGTTGAATTTAACGAAAAATTTGCTTGATTGGGTAAATATCGCAAAGCGACTGGAAAATGAGGTTTAGTTGTAATAAGAATCATTAAATGGATGTAAGAGATATGGCAGGGGTGTTTTTTTTGTATAACTCGATGTGCCAGAAATAAATTAGGTATCAAAAATATTTGTAATACCAAAGATTTTTGGTTGGGGACATGTTATGACACAGATGTCCTTGTGCTTTACGAGAATGCCTGCCCCTGAGGGCTTAACTGCACTGTGGGCTTAACCCCACTGGAACATACTGCTGTTATGGCCCAGATCTAATTCTTCTATTTAAAAGGATGTTAAAATTTTCCAAATTGGCCCCCACTCTTATTATTTGCTACTATAAGTACATGCACTAAAAGAAGATGTACTTGTTGTTGCAGTCAAACTATATCTCCTCTCCATCCAACACACCACAAGTGACGTCCACACTGCCATTAGCTAGGAACCGAGCTCCCTCATCCGGTCGGCCTACATCTGACATCTCTCTATTAAAAATCCAAATATGGACCCAATATGACAATACACCGACCTGTATCCCTTCTGTATTTCTTTCGAAATACAAGAATTTTACCATTCATACAATAAAACATACATTTAATTTAAAATTCGTTATGATTTGACATCTGTTTGTAGCTCAAAGATAATATAAACATTGCAAAGTATATATTTTACTGCGGGTTTATGTACACCTTTGTTAAAGGTTCGAAATCTATCTAAAATTAAAAGTTATTTTTCCGATCAAGAGATTGTTTGATGCACCGTGAGAGATGTGAGACTTGTATGTTATCAAGAGACATCCAGCTCCATTTCTCTCGAACATCAAACTCTTAGTCTACCCGCGTAACTTTGAGTGGCAACCAACAACCACCACGTGGCTTAGAACAAGCTGTTTCATACCCATTCGTCTAGGAAGGTAGTTGCTTAGGCTATCTTGAGCCCTTGACCGCCCGTAGTACCATCTTTAGACTCCTTGCTCGGAGCTCGTAAAGATAATATTTGCCTTCACTTCCTCTTTTCGTCACTACAGAGCCAGAAAGCCAGTGTTTTTTTTTGGTCCTAAAGCCTCCCGGAGGAGACCACCTTGCGGGGAAGTAATGACAATGTCGTAAGGCTATGTCATTGAAAACGCTGTGATTCACCCGATTGACCGTGTATCAGAGATAAGCCCTTCCGTGCCAATTCATCCGCCATCTTTATAGACTTTGATGCCAAAGCCTATGAAGCCGCTTGACTATCCATATAGATTGTGACGGTATCCTACTAATTCATTGAACATGTTGCCTCCGCAGATTTCATAAAAATTTCTGCAACTGTCATCCAATAGGAATTGTTGATTGCAATCAATATCCTCGCTGAAGACACCTGATCCTGTTCTGATGGCGAAGATCTCCGCCTGAAAATCTCTGCAATTGCCATCCAATCGTAAGTGTTGATTGCAATTGAGATCTTCGCTGAAGACACCTGATGCTGTTCTGATGTCCATTTTTATACCCACACCCTACGGGTAGGAGGATATGTATCAGTTGATACGACCCTAAGGTGTAACACTTAGTAGGAGTCACTTTTAGACCCTAAGGTTATTTGAACCAAATTCGAATCTTGACTTTTTAAGTCGTTTGAGCTTTGTCCGTCTGTCAGTCTCTCTGTGTGTCTGGTACTCACGACAATTTTCAAATGACAAAACCAAATGTTTAGAAACT
Source organism: Muscina levida (assembly GCA_964034835.1). Taxonomy (NCBI): domain Eukaryota; kingdom Metazoa; phylum Arthropoda; class Insecta; order Diptera; family Muscidae; genus Muscina; species Muscina levida. The sequence continues at coordinate 136,025,897 of OZ035883.1, forward strand.
TTGCACAAGTTAATATTTACCCAAAACTACTTACGGTATTGAAATTAGGCTCCATGGCCACGCCCATTCTGGTACCTCCCATACCAATGTACCATTCCGCCCACTTTAGAAATCGAGTAATAATATCAAAATACCCAACGCGATCGTGCCCAAATTCTGTATTTAGTAAAACTAAATAAGGATAAAGTTTGGGAGAAAAATTGGAAGTCTGGCCACGCCCCATATGGCACCTCCCACAAAAATTTATCATTCCGTCCACTTTAGAAATCGAGTAATACTATCAAAATAACCAAAACGATCGTGCCCAAATTTTTCATTTAGTAAACACAAATGGGGTTAAAATTTTGGAGAAAAAACTGGAAGTCTTGCCATGCCCCATCTGGTACCTCCCATACCCATCAGGTACCGCCCACTTAAGAAATCAATTAATATTATTTATCGACCAAAATGACCAAATTCTGTATTTAGTAAAGCTCAAGCAGGATAAAGTTTTGGAGATCAAATTGGGAGTCTAGCCACGCCCCTTCTAGTACCTTCCCTTCAAATGCACGATTCCGCTCACTTTAGAGATGGAGTAATAATATCAATACACCCAGCGCGATCGTATCCAAATTCTGTATTTAGTAAACATAAATGAGGTTAACATTTTGGAGAGAAAAGTGGAAGTCTAGCCACGCCCCTTCTGGTACCTCCATTACCCATTATGTACCGCCCACTTAAGAAATTGATTAATATTATTATTCGACCAAAATGACCAAATTCTGTATTTAGTAAAGCTCAAGCAGGATAAAGTTTTGGAGAACAAATTGGAAGTCTAGCCACGCCCCTTCTGGTACCTCCCATACCCATCATGTACCATAATAATATCAATACATGCAACGCGATCGTACCCAAATTCTGTATTTTGTTAAACAATATCAGGATAAAGTTTTCGAGAACAAATTGGAAGTCTAGCCACGCCCCTTTTGGTACCTTCCCTTCAAATACACCATTCCACGCACTTTAGAGATGGACTAATAATATCAGTACACTCGACTTATCGTGTCCGAATTCTGTATTTGGTTTGCTATAACAGGATAAAGTTTTCGAGAACAAATTGGAAGTCTAGCCACGCCTCTTTTGGTACCTTCCATACAAATGTACCTGTCCGCCCACTTTAGAGATGAAGTAATTATATCAATACACCCAACATGGTCGTGCCCAAATTCTGTATTTTTTTAAGCTTTTACAAGATAAAGTTTTGTAGAAAAAAATTGGAAGTCTATCCACACCGCTTCTGGTACCTCCCATACAAATGTACCATCGGGTAATAATATCAATATACTAGAAGACTTTATGTTTTACTGAGGGTATATGTAAACCGGTTTTCCCGACTGAAACTCTCTTACTGGTTTTTATTCCAAGAAGCACTTTAATTGTACCAAAAAGTTCCAACCACTGCACTATGGTCCAGCGGACCACTTTTCTTGGCCAAAACTATTTGAATGCGAAAAACAGATTAATTGTGGCATGAAATAGTGAAACTAGGCTATTTTTTATAACTACATTAAATTAGCTATCTAATTCCGATTTTTAAATCCGAAAAATGTGTACTGAGTTCAATATTTTCATCTAAAATAAAATACTTAAAATACTTCCGTAAAAAGGGTCAGTCTGCACATTTTTCGAGAGTCAAACAGGTTTCGTTTACAATGTCATGACAAGTTAAAAGGGGCAAACTGCTTCGAAAATTATAAAATCATTCTTTACTCCAAACTAATAAAGATAAATTATAAAAACTGTGTATATTAAGAAGAAATCTGTAACATCCAGTATGTAATTTTTCCAAACATTTTTATTGCAATTTTTCAGGGATATTTAATGAAAATCTTTCGAAAAAATGTATATATCACATCTTTTTCCTGATTATCAATATCACCAACGAAGGACTAAAAGGAGTACAAAAATAATTACATATTTAAAACATAGCAAAATCCTTTAAAATTGAAAGTTCTTTAAAAAGGAAACGAAACCTGCAGAGAAAAAGAATGATTTTTGTGACACAGTGATATTAATTGGCTTTTTATTCCAAAGTTCTTTTTCCTAACAATAACATTTTTTTAAAAGTAAAAAGTAACTATTTATTGTTCTATGTAAACATGAGGAATGCTTGTGCAATGTAGAGGCAGATTGGGACAACTTTTGTTATATTTGGGGATAAATATAAAACTACAATAGGTCAAACTGACAGATTGGCCATTTTAAATTTTTAATTAGGAAAAATATTTTTGTGGAAAAAGGGCCAAACTGGACTAGGTTGGTCAATTTATTATTTGAAATTGGTATACAATTACCATTTCTAAAGTCGGAAATTTTTTGTTTGTAACAACAGATTACCCTTCTTACGCATCACCATCAGTACGTTAAACATATTATTCTAATTCAATGTGTAATGATAATGCTTTCCTAACCAAAATTGCTGCTACCAGAACACACAAACATTGATTGAAACAATTTCAAATTCCTATAACTATTTGTCCACTTTGCTGCCGAATAAATACAAAAAAGCCGCATTTTTTCAGATAACTGCTGGCAGACATCTACTTCAATGTCTTCATCTCTACCTTTTTCTGCAACACATTTTAACAGAGAGTACTTTTTACCTCCTCTATTCTCTTTTATCAACCAAATATTCAAGAGATCTAGATTTTGCAAACAGAGGTTGCCTGAAAGAAAAATTTTTTTCTCAAAAAGTGCAAAAAAGTGCACATTCATACTTTGGTAAAATGTTCAAAACTATCTTCTGTAATTTCGGATTTTTTTTTATGTTTAACAATTTTAAACAATTTTTTAAAAGCTTCCCTGAATTTAAATAAGTTAAAAAAAAATGTTTACATTTATCCCAATAAACATGTGCAATTTTTTGCAACAAAGTATTTTCTATTTTAAACTTTTTTATTATATAATAAAAATATTTACTGTCAGCTTCGTTACCCATAAAGTTGGTTTCACTAAACACCCGATTATTGTTCTTTGGCGCAACTTAAAGTAAACACAGAAAATGGGCCCACTGAATTCTGTTTACAAAATCTCTGAGAGTGTCAACTTTGATGGTTTTTAACATAACGGTAAACTGCCGTTCTCTAAAACAAAATATGTTTTTTGTTGCTTCTGAGTGTTTTCTAAAAGATTATGGTTAATATAATTCATTTAAAGATCCTAAAAAAATTGAGTTTTGGCCAAGGAAAGTGGTCTGCTGGACCACCGTGCACTGTTCCAAAAAAAAAAAAATTACAGTTAAAAAAATTACTTTTGTTATATTTGGGGATAAATATAAAACTACAATAGGTCAAACTGACAGATTGGCCATTTTAAATTTTTAATTAGGAAAAATATTTTTGTGGAAAAAGGGCCAAACTGGACTAGGTTGGTCAATTTATTATTTGAAATTGGTATACAATTACCATTTCTAAAGTCGGAAATTTTTTGTTTGTAACAACAGATTACCCTTCTTACGCATCACCATCAGTACGTTAAACATATTATTCTAATTCAATGTGTAATGATAATGCTTTCCTAACCAAAATTGCTGCTACCAGAACACACAAACATTGATTGAAACAATTTCAAATTCCTATAACTATTTGTCCACTTTGCTGCCGAATAAATACAAAAAAGCCGCATTTTTTCAGATAACTGCTGGCAGACATCTACTTCAATGTCTTCATCTCTACCTTTTTCTGCAACACATTTTAACAGAGAGTACTTTTTACCTCCTCTATTCTCTTTTATCAACCAAATATTCAAGAGATCTAGATTTTGCAAACAGAGGTTGCCTGAAAGAAAAATTTTTTTCTCAAAAAGTGCAAAAAAGTGCACATTCATACTTTGGTAAAATGTTCAAAACTATCTTCTGTAATTTCGGATTTTTTTTTATGTTTAACAATTTTAAACAATTTTTTAAAAGCTTCCCTGAATTTAAATAAGTTAAAAAAAAATGTTTACATTTATCCCAATAAACATGTGCAATTTTTTGCAACAAAGTATTTTCTATTTTAAACTTTTTTATTATATAATAAAAATATTTACTGTCAGCTTCGTTACCCATAAAGTTGGTTTCACTAAACACCCGATTATTGTTCTTTGGCGCAACTTAAAGTAAACACAGAAAATGGGCCCACTGAATTCTGTTTACAAAATCTCTGAGAGTGTCAACTTTGATGGTTTTTAACATAACGGTAAACTGCCGTTCTCTAAAACAAAATATGTTTTTTGTTGCTTCTGAGTGTTTTCTAAAAGATTATGGTTAATATAATTCATTTAAAGATCCTAAAAAAATTGAGTTTTGGCCAAGGAAAGTGGTCTGCTGGACCACCGTGCACTGTTCCAAAAAAAAAAAAATTACAGTTAAAAAAATTACTTTTTGTTTTAAAAAAAATGCTTTCAATGTAGCAAAGTGTACTTTTATTACATCAAAATAGTACTTTTTTTGTATTTGTTCCAAAATACATAATTTGTTGCAAAAAGTACTTTTATTGTACCAAAAATGATTTTTATTGTTTCCAAAAAGTAGTTTTATTGTACCTTAAAAATTTTTTATGTTACCAAAAAGGACATTTAAAAGTACTTATATTACATCTGAAAATAATTTTAATGTATCGATAAGGACATTTTTGAATTAACGTAATTTAAGGTACCAAAATTTCGTTTTATGTTACCAAAAAGTACTTTTAATTGTCCTAATAAGAATTATAATTGTATAAAAAGTACTTTTATTGCACCAAAAATCAATTTAGTTGTACCCCAATATAATTGTATTACATCAACAAGTACTTTTAATGTAATAATAAGTCCTTTTATTTGGGGAAAGTTTAATGTACCAAACTGTACTTTTAATGTACAAAAAAGTACTATAACTGTTTCCAAAAAGTACTATTATTTTTTCTAACAGCTATTTTAAATATACTAAAAAACTAATTTTTTTTTTGTAAGCAATGGTACTTTTTTTGTAAAAATATTTTCATTGTACCAAAAAATACATTAATTGTTCCGAAAAGGACTTAGATTGTGCCAAAAGGTAAATTTATTGTACCATATAGTATTTTCTAATTACGTCATCAACAACTTTTATTGCATCAATAATTACTTTTATTGTTTCAAAAAGCACCAATAAGTTTATTTGTGGTGTGAAAAAGTAATTTAAATGTAGCAAAAAGGACTTTTATTGTAATAAAATTTACCTATATTGTAATCATTACTCAGTACAATATTTTTCAGCTCCTTAATTTGGGACTCATTTCTGAGAACTGCATGTGAAAGTAGCCCCAAAGAGAAGAAGTTCTACATCATTCGATTTGTCAAGTTACATGCCATAATAATTTAATATCGATTTGAAGTTAGTAGATACCGTATAGGGAATTTGTCACGTTTTAGGCTCTTTTGTTTGACATAACTCGAGAACCACTAGTCCGATTTAGTTGAAACAAATCTATTCATATAACATTTCCCTACATAAGCAACAGTTTCACTTTTCAATTCACCAAATGATTTTGAACTGGGTTTATTTGGAAGCAGTTACAATTAAACTGTTGTACTCCGTGGCGTATGATTTACGTTAAATACTACTTATGATTCTCATACGCCACCTTATAGTACTTATGTTATGTCAACGAAAAGAGCTTAAAACGTGCGGTTCTCAGAGTTGAGTCCCAAATTCATGTGTTGTACTGTGTTATATAATGTAAGAGATTTGGTTACAAATGGTATGACAACATTATGACAAATTTCAATATTTCCCTGCTCCATTTAGCCATCTCAGTTAAAAAGTAAATAGTTTGTATAACATCTAAATATACGCCTCATATTTCCCTATGGCATGTGAATTGCATAGCTTTTCCCATTCATCCTTTAAATCCGTAATAAGTTTTGTAATCCAACGGATTTCATACAAAGCGTTATTAGCCAACATAGTTCAATTACCCTTTCCACCAATTATGTTATGTCATTTTGATATGCCAGCATAAATTCTACAACAACGCGTTATCCTTCAGAAGCCAATGCAGTTGATCCATGTAGCATAGGGTGAGAGTGAAAACCTTCCAACCTTATTCAAAACCTATTGACAATATATTAATATTTCGCTATAAATTTTTGTATTTCATTTTAGACATAACAAAATTGGATTACACGCATTACTGAGTAAACATCTTCATCATATTTGGTTGGCCCTTATAATTCTACGCTCTCATCCCCACATCCTTGTAAGCTGCACGTTTCAGTTTTGTGCATAAAATGCTTCAATTTCTGTTGGTTTTTTTTCGTAGTAGTAGCAGCGTTACAAACTGGGGAAAAACGAATCGTTTTGCCATTCAAATAAATTGGTTTTTAAACTCCTACTATCAGGTTTTTTTGTGACTTTGCTTTCAACTCCTGGTTTTGTTGTTTTTACTGCTGCCACTCCTGGCTAACCTTTTTTGCGCATTCGCCTTTTTTTTTTTGCTTTAAATATCCTTAAGCCTATACATATGATTATCCTAGCAGAGTCAGGGTATGAGGGGACAGGGGGTATAACATGTAGAGCGGCAGAGATGAGGAGGCTGGTTAGCAGTCTAGCAACACTCCAGTTATAAGAGCCTTAATAATATAGTTATATTCAAATCCAAAACAGGTCATAAATAACTGAAATTATGTGTGTTGCTTTCCACACAGCTCCAATGAAGAGTGAAAAACTGGGAATATCCTTGAATGCAAAAAGAAAGAAAAAAATAACCCATAACAAGGATAAAACGGTTCATTTGCCAAAGTGAAGCGGCAGGCTAAGGGTGTTATAGTATAGGAATGTATATTGAAGCTTTACATTTATCGTGTGAGCCTATACATATTCGTTGGGAAATCGATTTCAATGAAAGTGATGGCATACATTCATTCAAAATAATTATGGCAAATGAGGGTTCAGGCTACAAAGGATTCTGTTTGCCGTTTTCTGCCTTTTTTTTCTCTTCTTCTACTCATTTAGTTTTTATTCTTTGAGCTGTTAACTTTTTCCACTTGGACCATAATTCATGTTTACTTTTTTTTTTTAAGCTATCGATTGAGGTTGAGGCTGGACACTGTCGAGGAATTTGTTTAAGGGCAGCAGTAGTAGTATTAACAGGACGTTCAAGTGTTTGGCCTACAAAAGGTCAGGAATTAGGCTATTAAAGCTAGTAAAGGGGATTGTGGGAGCAAGGGAGGGAGGATAAGCATAGCAGATATGGTTAATTTATATTCCTAATTGGTTAACGCAGAACGTCGGGCTGCTTGTTCGGCAAACCTCTTCAGTGGTTATGATTGCGTGTTATTTGGTTTGACATTTATTATCACAACTCAATGGCAAAAGTAAATTATTTATTGTAGAGTAGCAACGTTTGAAAAGGGTTTTCTAAGCAAAATGTGTAAAAACTAATGATAAGCTACGAATGGCTACACATATATATTTGGTAGTGTCCTCAATGTATAGTCTTATATGGGGAGATGTGTTTGGTTATTTTATTAGATATCGATATTATTTATTTAGATTAGGTTGCATTTATAAAATATCTGTTTAATATACGGTATCGTATTAAATGTTGTAACTTAAATAAGAAAATTTAAGCATTGGCCTTTTATATGGTTAAAAAGCTAAGGATTTTACTACGGTGTACTAAATTTTGTAATTTGCATTAATATAGCGTGGATTTGTTCCACCATATGTTGTTATAAAATCATAGTTCACTGTGTATTTAAAGTGAGATAAGCGGTAGAAAAATAGTTGGCCCTACATGGAAGAAAACAAAATGCAGGTTTTTTTTCACCTCGATTTTATTGTTAAGAGACAAAGGTTTCTTTGAAGCACTTAATTTGTAAATTTGTGGTATTCCATTAAAAATCCCAATTAACATGAAGTCAAAGAGTTTCATCTGGTGTCAATGACCTTGCCCTATGGTCAAAAACTTTTGACCTGTACCTGAGGTAAAGAAACTTGAGCAAGGCTTAAGGACATTGTACTGGGGTCAATGATCTCTGATCAGATGTCAATGATATTTGACCTGATATATGACCTTTAACCAGGAGTCAATGACATTTTACCTGGAGTTAATGACCTAGACTTGGGGTCGATGGCCTTTGTTCAGGGGTCATTTTACATGTCCTGCGGACAGTGACCTTGACATTAGCACAATGGTGTCAATGACATTTGATCTGGTGTGAATGACCTTTGACCCGGTGTCAACTAACTTGACCTGGGGTCAATTACCTTAACCTGAGGTCAATGAACTTTGATGAAAGCCCAATGACCTTGACCTGGTTAATAACCTTTGAAATAGGGTCAACGGCCTTTGATAAGAGGTTAACTAACTTGACCAGGTGTCCATGACCTTTGGCACATTTTGACCTGAGGTCAATCACCTTAACCTGGGTTCAATGACCTTAACCTGGGGTCAATGATATTTGACCAGAGGCAATGATATTGGTCATAATTGGTCACTCACCTTGACCTGAGGCCAATGAACTTGATGAGGGGTCAATGACCGTGCGCTGGTCAATTACTTTTGATCCAAGGCCACTCACCTTGACCTAGGGTTATTGACATTTGGCATGGGCCTAGGATCAATGACCTTAAACATTAGTTCAATGATCTTGATCAGAGCGCCGACCTTCACCTGAGTCAATAACGGATGATCAGGGATCGATGACATTGACATGGGGTCAATGACCTTAAGCATGGGTCAGTGACCTTGATTAGGGATCTGTGACACTTGACTTGAGGTTCATGGTTCTAATCTGAGGTCAAAGACCTTGACGTGGGATTACTGATCTTGTCTTGAAGTCAATGGCCTTAACCCGATGTCAACAACCTAGACATGGGGTCAATGATTTTCACGTGGGTTCAATGAAATTACCTGAGGAGTCAATTACCTTGACCTGAAATCAATGGCATTGGCCTGTATAATGTTACTGCAACCTTCTCTGATATTAAATTAGAGCCAACAAAATTTTTAAATTATATTATGTGTTATCACATTTTGGACTAATGTCTTTGTCCCGGGATTAATGACTGATCATAAAGTCTTTGTATTATTTAGGTAAAAAACAGAGCAGAGTTTGCTGCAGTGAAAAATTAAATTTTACTGGATCATTCTCAATGACTTGAAATGCTGCAGTAACATATCGCAATGTAGGATCAACTACTCCTATATAAATAATATAAGTTTGAAATTGAAATTAGATTTATATAACCAGTAAGAAAGTTTCAGTCGGTCAACCCGACTTACGTATACCCTCACCCTCAATAAAACATAACGATTTCTAGTATATTAATATTATTACTCGATTTTTAAAGTGGGTGGAGTGGTACATTTGTATGGGAGGTAAAAGAAGGGGCGTGTCTAGACTTCCAGATTTTTTCTCAAAAACGTTATCCTGCTTCAGCTTTACTAAATACAGAATTTGGGCATGATTTATAATATTAATCGATTTCTAAAGTGGGCGATACCAGATAGGGCGTGGCTAGACTCCCAGTTTTTCTCTCCAAAACTGTATCCTGCTATAGCTTTACTAAATGAAGAATTTGGGTACGATCGCGTTCGATATATATTTATATTATCACTCCATCTTTAAAGTGGGCGGAAAGGTACATATGTACGGGAGGTACCAGAAGGGGTGTGGCTAGACTTCCAATTTTTTCTCCAAAACTTTATCCGGATTTAGCTTTATTAAATGGAGAATTGGAACACGATCACGTTGGGTGTATTGATATTACTACTTCATCTCTAAAGTGGGCGGAATGGTACATTTGTATTGGAGGTACCATTTTCAATACCGTAAGTAGTTTTGGGGAAAAATTAACTCGTGAAAAGTTTCAAAACATATGGTTTCGTCTTTCGAAAGTTACCGTGCTTACCACCGGACAGCCAGACAGACAGACGGCCAGACAGACCGACATGGCTCAAACGACTTAAAAGGTCATTATTCGAATCATGACTCCTTCCATGTGTTACACTTTTGGGTCGTATCAAAAGTAGGGTGAGGGTATAAAAACCTAAATGAGTAAGAATGTGGAACATATGGCAGTATAGACTTCTACACAAAAACAGGAAAAAAACCTTATTTGTCTGCATACACAGAACTCATCGTACTAGTCAGTCTCATTGCGTTTCTACTATCAACTTTGGTCCCATACACATTATCTATGACCAAAGTCAAATTTGACTGTGGCGGCAGCTTTAAGAATTGTGAGCCACATAAAATCAATTTGTTATAAACAGAAAAGAAAACATCCACCACTTCACAGAAATAGTTGCTAGTATTCATGTAGCTTCCTAAATGTGATACAAGTTATTGAACTTTTAAGTGGACCCACTTTCAATGACATGTATGTAACTTTCCAAAATTTGCCAAAAGTAATTTTATTTTAGAGCGGATGTGGCGGTTTTGAATACCAAACCCACTTTTGCTGACCCTTTTTCAAAGACTAAGTAGGTTACAGTAACATCTGAACGGTTCCGATCATTATGTCTTTACATAATCAAGGTAATCATAAAATTTTCTTTAAATAAAAAAATCACTGCTGTTGACTGATTTTCAATGACTGAGAAGACTGCAGTAATATTTCACATACGCTGACATTGATTCATATATAATCAATGTAAGGAAGTAGTGTGTACAATTTCCGTCCATAAAAATCTACTTTTGCTGACTAACCCTCAAAGTCTGTGAAGGTGACAGGAACTTTGAGCAATTGTTAATATATAATTTTAGATTTTAAATTCGAAAAGTTAATTAAATAAAATTATTATTCTGTCAGCCTTAAAATATATTTTGATACACAAATACCACAATTCACTTACAAATATTTATATATTTAAACATTCCCGTCACTCTCAAGAGTCTTAAAATATACAATTTTTTTACATCAACATTTTACGCAAACATTTACATATGTGTTGGCGTAACTGCGAGCTTTTACCTACATGGTAACGTACAATGCTATGTACGTTGTACATACATAAGAGCCAACAAAAAGCGTTTGTTAAATCTTACACACACATACATATATGTATGTACATTCATTCATTTATTTATATTCAACGAATTTTACCGAAAACCATCACAAAAATTAAACGACGTCATAGTCAAACAAGCAACATCAACATCAGAACTGGCCAGAAGGCATAACTCAAATTGTTTAAAATAGGGTAATGCATTATGACCGAATGGAATTGAGCGGACATATACCTAGCTAAGAGAAACGTAACTCAGTCACTAACTCACTAACTACAAACAAAGATTCTATTTAAATCGAAGCCTCAGTATTATTCTACTAGCATTATATACAGTTTCAGAATAAAAGAATTTTTTATAGTCCTTTGACTTGTTTTGTCTATCAACGCAATACATTATTTGCACATCAAATTTCAACAGTCCTTCTTGGAAAACCTCTTACGAACTTTTGCATCCAGGTGGGTGTAGATGAACGCGTGCACCTCACATTCGCAAAAAGCTCTTTGTGGCACACAATTATTTTGTGTGTCTGTCTCTATTCAGGACCTGCGTGTGTGCGTATGTGTGTTGTGCACCCAAACATACGTATGTGTGTACCTTTATATGCTGCGTATGTGTATACCTTAGTGGCATAATGCCACAAATATTTTTTGTGTCGTAATTTTATTATTGGCGGAATTTCCATTTTTTCATTAAATTCTCCCGCAATTCACCTACAATTGAATTTTGTCTGTCTGTGCAGCAGTAGTGTGTGATTTGTGGTTGATTTTATATATATATATATTTTTTTTTTGTTTATTTGGGGCTGGCGAAATTTTCTGGTATCCATCACGGGGATATGATAAAATGCCCTAAGGTATAACGCGCACTTTTGGATTTAGCTCACCACGCATAAGGCGTTACACACACACACACACTCATCGATAGCGACGAGGATAATTCTTACACTTAGGCCAGCGCTTAAATGGTATCAATTGTTGATATGGGTATGGCAAGGCCAGCGGATTTAATTATAGTGACAACACTGGCAGACAGGTTTTGTTAAAATTTCTGGTATTTATTATATGAAAAAATTTAAAATTTTAAGAAAAAGTAAGTTAATTAAAAATTAAAAATTAGAAAAAATTAAAAATTAAAAAATAAAAATTAAAAATTAAAAATTCAAAATTCAAAATTCAAAATTAAAAATTAAAAATTAAAAATTAAAAATTAAAAATTAAAAATTAAAAATTAAAAATTAAAAATTAAAAATTAAAAATTAAAAATTAAAAATTAAAAATTAAAAATTAAAAATTAAAAATTAAAAATTAAAAATTAAAAATTAAAAATTAAAAATTAAAAATTAAAAATTAAAAATTAAAAATTAAAAATTAAAAATAAAAAATTAAAAATTAAAAATTAAAAATTAAAAATTAAAAATTAAAAATTAAAAATTAAAAATTAAAAATTAAAAATTAAAAATTAAAAATTAAAAATTAAAAATTAAAAATTAAAAATTAAAAATTAAAAATTAAAAATTAAAAATTAAAAATTAAAAATTAAAAATTAAAAATTAAAAATTAAAAATTAAATTTACCGATGGGTCCAAACTGGATGACAAGGTCGGCTACGGTATCTACTCCGCGGATCTGGGCCTAAATATAAGATCAAGAATTCCAGATTTCTGCAGCGTTTTCCAAGCGGAAATACTTGCTATTAAACGAGCCGCGGACGTGATCAACGTGAGGAAGATATCACAGGAGGATATTCTCCTGTTCACGGATAGTCTAGCGGCGGTAAACTCGTTGAAGTCCTGTGACATCAAATCGAAAGTGGTCAGTGCCTGCCGGAAATCTCTTAACGAGATATCCAGGAACAACAGAGTTCTGGTTACGTGGATTCCCGGACACAGCGGAATCGAGGGCAACTGTAGAGCGGATGAAGAGGCCAGACAGGGCTCAGCCCTGCTGGAAAGCGACGTTGAACACGTAGCACTTCGCCCTATATCCACCTGTAAAAGTACCATTGAAAATCTAACGTTTAGAATTGCAAACGACAGATGGAAGAATGAAGAAACCTGTAGAAAGGCCAAAATGACTTGGCCAGAATACAACGCGAAACGTGCATCGTACCTGGTAAGTCTTGAGAGGGACCAGATAAGGAAGATTATTGCCTTCCTGACGGGACATGGACCCATAGGCAAGCATGCGAGAAGAATGGGATTCGCAACGAAAAGCGAATGCTACTACTGCGGAAACAGTAGCAGTGAACCATCCACCGACCACATTATTTGTGATTGCCCAGCGCTATACAGAAGGAGACTGGAAACCCTGGGGAAACCCTTCTTAAATGGTGTAGAAGAACTCGCATCGTTGGACATCGGAAGGATTAACAACTTTTGTAAAATTATCAACTGGACGGATTGGATCGAAACTCCGGATTCCCAATCGACAACTGGCAACGCGATCAGTCAGCACACGCGCTGATAGCATAGGTTGAAGGGATGGCACAAATGCCCAACGGGTGTCACAATGGGTCCATAGGGACCTAAGTGTTCTCCTTTGAAGAAGGAGATGCCTGCATACCAACCAACCAACCAAAAATTAAAAATTAAAAATTAAAAATTAAATATTAAAAATTAAAAATTAAAATTTAAAAATTAAAAATTAAAAATTAAAAATTAAAAATTAAAAATTAAAAATTAAAAATTAAAAATTAAAAATTAAAAATTAAAAATTAAAAATTAAAAATTAAAAATTAAAAATTAAAAATTAAAAATTAAAAATTAAAAATTAAAAATTAAAAATTAAAAATTAAAAAAAAGCGTACGTCGTACATGGTAAGTCTCGAAAGGACTATATTAGGAAAAAGAGCAACTTCCAAACGGGGCATGGTCCCATATGCAGACATACGAACAGAATGGGATTCGGAACAAAATTCGAGTGTATCTACTATGGCAATAGCAGCAGTGAACCATATACTGTCCAGGGCTATACAGAAAGAGACTGGAAACCCTGGGAACTAAAAAAAAACTTATTTTCCCTTTGCGCCCCATGCACCCCATTAACACGCTTTCTATTCTAAGATTCACAACTAACGGCACCTACTTGTTTATCGAAGATTGCGAACGTCACTGTTTAAAAAGCTTTTACTAGACACGCCGATTGACTCGACACTTATACTGCGAAGTTGCTGTCAACAACATTCGAGGGGAGCCGACAATGAAAGCACAACTTTTTTTTAAGATGACTGGAGCCAGGAGTTCAACCTGTGATCTCCCGCATGGTAGTCGCGTATTCTAACCACCATGCCACAGCCGGTCCCAAAAATATTAAAAATAATAAAAATATTAAAAATATTAAGAATATTAAAAATATCAAAAATACTAAAAATATTGAAATTATTACTCATATTATAAATATAAAAAATTGAAATTATTAAAAATATTAAAAATACATAAAAATATTAAAAATACTAAATATACCTCTTTGTCGACTACAAAGCTGCCTTCGACTCTCCGATAAGGAATAGGCTTTATGAGGCCATGTCTGAGTTTGGTATTCCTGCAAAGCTGATTCGACTTTGCAAATGTACCTTAGACAACACCAAATCCTCGCTTAAGATTGGTAAGGATCAGTCTGAACCATTTAACACGGATAAAGGTCTCAGGCAGGGCGATAGCCTGTCTGGTACACTATTTAATATAGTTATGGAGAAGGTGATGAGAAAGGCTGGTGTCAACATGTCTGGCACCATATTCCACAAGAGCCACATGCCACTAGCCTATGCCGATGATATAGACATCATTGGCCGAAATCTGCGGGATGTTACTGCAGTTTTCTCATCACTAGAAAAGGAGTCAACAAAAATGGGTTTTGCGGTCAATGAGGACAAAACAACAACAATGATTTCGACGAACAAAGAGTCCTCTCGTTGGGGACGCACCGTGAACGTTGACAATTTTTGTTTTGAGGTAGTCGACGAGTTTACCTACCTCGGATCTTCCGTCAACAAGAAGAATAATGTCAGCCAAGAAATTAAACGGAGAATAGTGCTAGCCAACAGATGTTTCTACGGACTTCTGCAGCACTTTAGTGCTTAGTATCTCGGAATACTAAGAAATAGCTATACCTGGTGCTTATCTTACCTGTTCTGTTGTATGCTGCCGAATCATGGGTGTTTACTACAACGGACATACAAAACCTGGGAGTATTCGAGAGAAAAGTACTCCGAAAAATATGTGGACCTATCTGTGTCGACGGCGAGTTTCGACATCGGATGAACCATGATCTGTATGAGCTTTACCACGACATCGACGTAGCTAAAAGATGCAGAATCCAACGACTTCGATGGCTGGGACATGTTGCCAGGATGGATGTAAATGCTCCAGCGAGAAAGGTGTTTGAAGGCGAACCTGAAGGACGGCGCAGAGCAGGGAGACCCAAACTCCGTTGGAAGGACCAAGTGGTAGGCGATGTGCCATCATCTGGTAGGACTAACTGGAGAACACACGCAGAAGACCGAAGCGTGTGAAATTCTTTATTACTTCAGGCCTCAAATGTATGAACTACGTTTCGTAAATTGTAATTGGCCACATAAGTAAGAGAGTAAATATACTAAAAATGTTAGAAATAAAAAAATATTAAAAACATTACAAATATTAAAAATATTAAAAACATTACAAATATTAAAAACTAGCTGGCCCGGCAGACTTCGTCCTGCCTCCAAATTTTTGTAAAATATCTTGAGTGTAGTTGAAATCTAATAACGATTGGTTTATTTCTCAGACCTCTAAAATATTTCAATTTAAAGGGCGAGGTTTTCCCGGACAAATTCTGTTCTTCATGTATCTTAAAGATTATTATATACAGTGAAACTTCGATATAACGAATCTAGAGGGGACCGAAAAAAACTTCGTTATAGCTATTGATTCGTTATACATATGCATTGTGAAACCTTGGTATAACGAAATTTAAAGAAATGCGAAAGAAATTCGTTATAACTATAGTTTTTTTTTGTCCGAATTCTATTTTACACGAAAATACTAGTATAATAATAAAAATTAACTATTTAAGAGGTAAATAAAAAATTAAGTTTTTATTATTTTTTTATTTTATTACATTTTAGTAAAATATTGTGTAATTTTTGTTTGTTTTTTATCGTATAGAAATTGATTTACGCTTTAATACACTCATTTTGACAAAGAACCAAAACAGAACTGACTATGTAATTTGTGGCGCTTTACATATTAACCTGCAAAGACATTTACCTTTCGTTGGTTTTAAAAGGGAATTCCCCGTTTTGCTTAAAATTTAATTTTGCTTTATGCTTTATTCTGACTTCGTTGTATGGAGACTATAGTTCAAGACTTCGTTATGTAGAGGCTTTTGAAAATGACTTACACACTTAAAATGTTATATGTATGTATTACTCAATTATAATTTCGTTGTATAGAGGCTTTTGAAAAAATACTTCGCTATATAGAGGCTTTATAGATCAGAATTTTTTCGTTATAGCTATAGAGCATTTTTGTATGAAAAACTTTGCAATAAAAAGGTTTTTTCAAGGGTCTCAGCTAAAAATTCGTTATATTGAGTTTTTCGTTATAACAAAGTTCGTAATATCGAAGTTTCACTGTATTATTATAAGAATTGCTAAAACGGATCAGCAGTGTCGTCCATGATGTGATGAAAACTTACTTATTGATAGGCTTATATTCTAAAACCATATTTTTAAGCCGATTGACTGACATATAACTTTCTGCGTTGGTGTACTGGGTGATTGTACATTTTTATCCTAAGGAGTACGAATTTCCAAAAATGCCTTCATTAGTCTCAGCAGTCTCCCCGTTAATATGGTCTGAGTGATATCAACAGTTATTCCTATTTTCGTTATTGTCCCCTAAAATTTGGAAATGGGAAAAACCACTTTGTGAAGCTCTCTAATTCTGTAGGAAGAGCGCCATTATAAAAGTTAGTCATTCTTCTTTAAGCCTTTTTGCGGTCTGGGTGACCATCTACAGCCAATCCCCAACTTTCACTGAAATTTTGGGACAAATGGGGTCAACCGTTTTCACAATTAGTGGTGACATCAAAATGTACATCATTTTTATATATATAGACTTCTGAATAACTATGATGTTAAAAAAGTGTCTAAATGACAATTCAAAAATTAAGTGTATCATAAACTAAACACCGGCAACTGGTCCCAAACATACATTCAAAATTTTCTCATGCCAAAAAAATCATATATTTTAAGTTTAAGTAAAATCGGACAATCGATATTCAAAATTTTCTCATGCCAAAAAAATCATATATTTTAAGTTTAAGTAAAATCGGACAATCGATATAAATTTTCGAAATAATTCAACCCCAGCCAAATCAACTGCGGGTCCATATATACAAAAAAAAAATCTCATAATAAAACAAATTTCAGTCAAATTGTTTAATTCGTTAAAATTTTCATTATAATTCCACCATAGCGACACCTACCGGATCAATTTATACAAAAAAATTTTTCTCAAGGTACCACAAACATAAACACTAAATTTCAGTTATATTGGTACATGCATTCAAATTTTCGACATAAATCCACCCTAGCGCCATCTACCGGGTCCATTTGTACATACGATTTTTTCTAATTATCAAACAAACATATATTCTGAATTTCAGTTTAATTGGACCATTCGTTAAAATTTTGACTGTAAACCGACCCTAACGCCACCTACCGGGTCCATTTGTACATATTTTGTTTTCTCATGATCAAACGAATATCCATTCTAAATTTCAGTTGAATTGGTACATGCATTCAAATTTTCGATATAAATCCACCCTAGCGCCACCTGGATTTGATTTTTTTCAACACAAACAATCTACGGAAAATTTTGAATTGAATAAAAAAAAAATCAGCCAAATCGCTCCAGCCGTTCTCAAGTGATGGTATGACATACGTGGACCATTTCATTTTTATATATATAGATATTAAAATATTAAAAATATTAAAAATATTAAAAATATTAAAAATATTAAAAATATTAAAAATATTAAAAATATTAAAAATATTAAAAATATTAAAATTATTAAAAATATTAAAAATATTAAAAATATTAAAAATATTAAAAATATTAAAAATATTAAAAATATAAAAAATATTAAAAATATTAAAAATATTAAAAATATTAAAAATATAAAAAATACTAAAAATATTAAGAATATTAAAAATATTAAAAATATTAAAAATATTAAAAATATTAAAAATATTAAAAATATTAAAAATATTAAAAATATTAAAAATATTAAAAATATTAAAAATATTAAAAATATTAAAAATATTAAAAATATTAAAAATATTAAAAATATTAAAAATATTAAAAATATTAAAAATATTAAAAATATTAAAAATATTAAAAATATTAAAAATATTAAAAATATTAAAAATATTAAAAATATTAAAAATATTAAAAATATTAAAAATATTAAAAATATTAAAAATATTAAAAATATTAAAAATATTAAAAATATTAAAAATATTAAATATAAAATAAAATATTAAAAATATTAAAAAAAATTAAAAATATTAATAGTATCAAAAATATCAAAAATATTTAAAATATTAAAAATAATAAAAATTTTAAAAATATTAAAAAAAAATTAAAAATATTAATAGTATCAAAAATATTTCAAATTTTACAAATATTAAAAATTATAAATCCATATATCCATATATTTACCAACAAATAACAGTGCCTTGATCCATATTTTCATTACATCCAAAATCAGCCATATGTTCCCTAGTGTAACAGGATCCAACTATTGCCACTGGCACAGGAAGCTCTATGATAGAACCTGGTGACAAAAGTTGTAGGTGGATGCAGCACTAAATCATTGCATAAATTCCTATCGTGTAAAGATTTATTGTAAATATACCCACAATGACAGATATATAGATATATATTAATATTTGTATACATGCAAGCAGGCCGGCAGGCAGGCAGGTATACAAGCCCCGGAACAAAGGTTTAAATGTATGAGATTTCTATTGTGTCATTAGTTATTGGTGTGGTTGGTGGTATTAACAAACGACTACAAATACATACAATGGCAAACATGCACACACACCCACTTAGACAGTTAGTATGTTGTATTTAAAATCCTCACACACCATTCAACTACACACACTTACACACTATCAGAGACACACATACATACATATGTATGTACATTTCTATAGTTATAATGACAGAATTTACTATTATTAGGTACGATATTACATATTTATTGTTCGATGGCTCTCTTTTTACTCGTAAATGTTGAAATCAATAAAAATCATTTTTAATTCTTTTGTTGGCAAAAATTTTAATTTATGTTATAGCTTTATAGTATAAGTGTATGTGTGTGTGTG
The DNA here is from genome assembly GCA_964034835.1 of Muscina levida. Lineage (NCBI taxonomy): Eukaryota > Metazoa > Arthropoda > Insecta > Diptera > Muscidae > Muscina > Muscina levida. The sequence goes on from OZ035883.1 coordinate 136,045,274, forward strand.
TGTGTGGTGATTAGGTTTTTGTGTGGTTGACAAAAAAAAAGGCTGCAATAAATTAAAGTGTTTTGTATAGTTTGTTGGGAGGGGAGGCAAATTGCTCTTTGTGTTGAGGATTTATGTCATTTATTGGGACATTAAGTACTGAAATTCTAAAATAAATGTATTAAGAGCCTTTAATCGTTTATCGTCGATATTGATGATGATAATGATTGTCACTTAATAAAACTCTGTGAAATTATAACGCATAAAAATATATAGAAGAATATATTTGCAATTAAATGTAAATAGTGGTGACAAAATATGTTCTTTTAAAAAGAGCTCCTAAAGATGATTGCCGTTGTTAGTTAAAGTATTGTACAAAATAAATTATAATATAGAAGTAAATTCTATTATTACAGTAATTCTTTGCATAATCTATTAATTTCTATAATCAACTATAACAAAAAATTGACAAGCAAAATTCCACTGCTGATAAAATTGGTATACAATAAAACGTATACTTAATATTTTCTGGAAAAAGAAATTATAACTCATACGTGATTTCCAACAAATGCGCCTTCTATCGGACATTAATCGACATAATTCACAAACACAAAATTCTAAATAAATTATTGAGCTAAAATAAAATTCACGTACTTATGACGGAAAATTGGCCTCATATAATCTTAAAATATTATTTGCTATTCCCTCAGAAATTAACTTCTAAGTTTATTAAACAAAGTTCCTCAGAATTGTTTCAGCTATTGACCCAGGTCTGCCCAAAATGTATCCTTTACGTCATTGCTACTTGCTGCCATTGACTTGTTAGTCATCCATCTATTATTTTCGAAAATCCTTTGAGTTCTGTGGGAATCCTTTTTTGTTATAACTTTAGTATACAAACTCATTTACATATCTCCAAATTTAATGTGTTTTACTTTAAATACGTTTAACCATAAAATTCTAATGTAAACCATTGCATTTCACATATATGTGTGGTAATAATTTATTATAATTTATATCTTCCTATGTGTAGCGAAATTGTTGTGTGCACATTATTTCCCCTTTAAGTGTTTATAAAACATTTGTCATCTTTAGTTTTCATGCAACACTGAGAGATGGGGAGGGAGGGGGGATGAAAGTGGCGCCTCAGGCCTGGCAGGACATACACCAATTTGTGAAACGCACATACTCAACGGGAACGCTTATAAATTGAGCATTTTGCGTGTTGTACAAAATGTTGTGGCATAAGCCGCATAATTGTGTGGCATGTTTTCTACTTAAATAAGTACAAATGTGGCATGTTGTGCAGTGGTGGCGGTGTACTTGCCTCATATACTGTTTGTTCCTTTCTCGTTGGGCTTCAAAGGAAAACCACTTAAACTGAAATTACGATGTATGAAAGACTTTGATAAATTTAGCATAAAACTACAAAATATAAATCCTCAACGCTGTTGTTCTTTCTCGCAATTCATATCTCGGGAGAAATCTGTATACAATTTGTTATGTGTTGCTGGTTAAGAGCGAGGCACGCGCGTGTATATGTGTGTCTGGTAAATTCTTCGAAGAAAGCGTTGCTGATTGTGTTGTTTTTCCCGGAAACTGATAAAGGCACTTTTGCGCCTGTTTCGCAGCAAACCAGCGAGTTGCTCAAGGACCATATAAACAATAATTAAAGGAATTTAAAGGAAACACTCGCATTGTTGTTGATGTTGTTGTTTTTATTGTCGCTGTTCCTTGTGTTAATAGTTATGGGCTCTAAAAGAAATTTAATTAAAATTTATATCATTGTGTTGGTCATATTTTGCGTGTGTTATTTATATTTGGAAATGTTTTCATGTGAAAGATTAAAAAATACTTAAAATGCTTTTAAGGAATTATGTAAAAATAATGAACGCTTAAGCAAAACTGATTGGTTTTAAAGGCCAAAGAGTAAATATTAATTAAATTCTGAAATTTATAGCGATGTAAAATTAACAATTGAAATTTTGTAATATTTATTATACTCATATAAAGAGATTTACATTTAAGCAATAATTAATCATTCAACAAAGTCCAATAGTTATCTTATTTTGTAATTCAATTGATTAAAAATCGTTGCAGAAGTTCAACAATGACTCAGCAACTGCTGTAAGGGTATATTTGTCAGCAAGCGGCATTGTTGGTCCATACTTTTATGCTGTCACATTGAATACAGAGAAGGCCATGATACTTATTTACTTATTTTCCCTTTACACCCCATTAATGAGGTATGGCTAACACGCTTTTTAGTTTCAGATTCACAGCTAACGACACTATTTGAGAAGCTTTTACTAGCCATGCCGTTTGATTCGACACTTAACTGCGAAGTTGCTGTCGACAACATCGAGGAGGCCGGCAATGAAAGAAAAATGTAGATGACTGGAGCCGCGAATCGAACCACGGATCTCCCGCATGATAGTCGTGTGTTCTAACCATAATGCCACGGCCGGTCCCATATTACCATGACACACAAGGTTTTTTGCTTCAGCTCTAATATTGTGCGGACAGTGATATATAAAAGACGTGACATTAACTGATCATTTGTGTGTGTGAACGCTTGTCGACAACTAGAATGTCACAGCAATTCGTTTTCGATAATACTCCTGACAGACAAATTTTTCAATAGATTCCTTGTGTCTGAACGCGCCTTTACACTTACCTTTGTATATACTGACTTACGTATGAGTAATATCGAAAAATCCACATAACTCATACGGTCTGTTTTGGGTAAACTTCATACCGTCGTAGAATTACACAGTACAAAATTTTTCAGTTCTTTGGTTTGGGACTCAATTCTGAGAATTGGATGTGAAAGTAGCCCCAAAAAGAAGAAGTTCTGCACCATTCGTTTTGTCAAGTTACATGCCATAATTATTTAATATCGATTTGATGTTAGTTAGTATCGTATAGGGGAATTTGTCACATTTTAGGCTCTTTTGTTTGACATAACTCGAGAACCACAGGTCCGATTTAACTGAAACAAATTTAAAAAAATTAAGAATTACAATTCCTTTAATCTTGGTTCATATAGCGTTTCCCTACATAAGCAACAGTTTCACTTTTCCATTCATCAAATGACTTTGAACTGGGTTTATTTTGTAGCAGTTACAATAAAACTGTTGTACTCCGTGGCGTATGATTTACGTGGAATATTACTTATGATAATCATACGCCACCATATAACAATATAACAAAAGAGCCTAAAACGTGACAAATTCCCCTATATGTACGATACTTACTAACTTCAAATCAATATTAAATTATTATGGCATGTAACTTGACAAAACGAATGATGCAGAACTTCTTCTTTTTGGGGCTACTTTCACGTGCAATTCTCAGAATTGAGTCCGAAAATCATATGTTATACTGTGTAATGAATAAGAAGGGATTTTTTTTCAAAATTCGTACTTTTTGGGTTAAAAATGGCTGAAATATTGCTAAACTGGTACCGTCACCCAGACCAATCGGCTAAAGCTATCATCGTTAAAATCTATATGAGCATCTTTTCTATGGACTCAGAGAGCTGCACAAGGGAACTTTTTTCGAATTCATACTTTTTGGTTAAAAAAAAATCCTAAATAGGGATAAAAGTGATACCATCGCCGAGACCGTACGACCAAAGATACTGCTAAAATTCAGCCGAATATTTGTTTTCTAAAGCAGTTGTGCGATATAAACGGATTTTTTTGAAATTTGCACTTTTAGGGAAAAATAAAAGGAAATACAAAAAGACCAATGTTTAGGCCAAACGGCTAAAAGTATATACAAACATTGTCGCAAATATTTATGTTGTGGTAACTGGTCTTACCATTCCGAAGAGAGCTACATTAACCATATTCACGCCATATGTAGGTTGGGTTGGAACCTGATAAGGTTTATATGTAGTTTCGAACCGGTAGTTGGTGCTGGCAGTGGATTTATATCGATAATTTGAGAGCTCGCCCCAAAATTAACTGAAATTGAGAATGAATGTTCGTTTGACCCTATAGGTGGCGCTGTAGAGGACTTATTTTGAAACTTTATATTTATGGTCTGATTTTGCTAAAATTAAAATAAAATTAAAATACATCAATAGATTTTAAATTTTGATTTTGTATTTTGATTGTCAATTGTGTATTTCGTACGCAATACAAATGGATTCTACTTGTACATACGTACATACATACATCTTCATATAATTATATAGTTGTTTTGTACGAGCATTTTTCACTGACTATGATGATTATGATGAAATTTGTACATTGGTACATTGATTTGTATCCGGAAATGATTTTGACTCAAAACTTAACTGGGTAGGTGGCGCTACAATCGGTATGCCTCTCAAACAATATTCCTGAAATTTTAACAGCATAAAACTGTCACATTTTGTTATTCCATACATTTTATTTTTGTTCATCATACCTACCACGCCTTCTTATGGGCGTGGTATCAGCGTTGAATTCTGAGTCGATTAAAAGATGTCCGTCTGTCTGTCTGTCACCGCGATTACAGCCGTAGTTTAAAAGCTATCTTTTACACAGAGAGTTCTCAGATAAGCAATATCGGACGGAAATACTTTCATATCCCATACAAACTCTCAATTTTTGGGATTGTCCGTCTGTCTGTCCCAGCGATTACAGCCGAAGCTTAAGAGCTCTTGAGCTCAAGGATAAGTTCTAAGATAAACAAGATCGAACGAAAACTACTCTTACCTCCCATACAAACTCCCCCTTTTATGTGAGTGTCCGCCTATGTGTCCAGCGATTAAAGCCGAAGTTTAAGAACTCTCGAGCAGAAATTTGGTTTACGAGCTTTCATTCATTAAGCGCAAGTTTAAGATCTAAGAAAAACTAAATTGTCCGTCTATCTGTCCCAACGATTATAGCCGTAGTTTAATAAACTTCCATCCTCTAAGCAGTAGTTAAGTTTTAAGATGTGCAAAATCGGGCAAAATCTACTCCCACCTTCCATACAAACTCTCCCTTTTGGGGAGTGTCCGTCTATCTGTCTCGGCGATTACAGCCTTAGTTTAAGAGCAATTCAGCAAATATTTGCTTGGATGCAAATGGCTCCGTTAGATTTTAGCATATCCTCAGTAAGGCAACTTGAGGGTCAGTATTATCCCACAAAGTCATATCGACTATTCAGGGATACCAAAGCCAGCCGTGGCATCCAATAAATTCGCCGAATCGGACTGCCGAATGCTGCTTTATGACCAATACAAATATGGTAAATTTCCAATCAACAGAGTACAATCGCCTCCAGCCGCTTTGATATTTTTTACGGCCGGATATTTCCACATGTATCTCGCTCTGAGTCGGTGGTGGAAAGTTAATACCATAGTCATGGATTGGTGCGGGTTTTTCTGGGGTAGAGTCTGTATCCAGACGATTGCTAAAATGTTCTCTTCATATCTTTAGAACTTTATCCGGGTCCGTCACTAGCTGACCATCGCTGTCCTTGCAGGAGGGCAACCCTGTTCCACGCATTTTCGCCATAACTCTCTGACATAATTTTCGGGCTTCCCCTTTACTTCGAAGCAACTCTGTGCACTCATCCTGTCTCTTCTTCAGTTCCTTCTTTTTCCGTTTAGAGAGACTAGTTGCCTCTCGTCTCTTGTCTCTGTGCCGTTCACGAACAGCTCGCGTTTTGCTGCAGTTTTGCCCTGTATGCAGCATCCGTCTCTCTCGTGTCATTGCGACATTCATCATCGTACCAGGCATCATCTTGAGACGGTTTTGAGTACCCAAGTACGCTTCTCGCAGTCCGTTCAATGGAGTCGGCTATATATTGCCACTGCGAGGTTATATTATCAGGGGTTGGAGCATTCCGCAGCAGTTGAGTTAGGTGGTTGGAGTAGGAGTCCGCTACCTCTGTGGTCCGCAGTTTACCGATGTTCAGCTTTCTTTGAGCCTGATTTCGTAAGTTTTTCGCCATGCATAGCCTTCTGCATACCTTAACCGCAGTAAAGTAGTGATCGGAGTCAATGTTCGCACACCTGATCACTCGTACGTCTAGAACATTCGATGCGTGCCTTTCATCGACTACCACGTGATCTATCTGATTCCTCGTCAATTGATTTGAGTATAATTATGTTGCCTCATGAATATTTTTATGGTCAAATCTAACTACCATATCTCTTGCCGCAGAGAAATCAATCAGTCTGATGCCATTGTTCGATGTTTCGATGTGTAGACTGAATTTTCCGATGAAAGGCTCAAATGCGGTCTTCCTGAATATTTTAGCATTAAAATCGCATAGTAAAAATTAGATGGCATGTCTCGGGCTACAGTCATATATATTTTCTAGGCTCCCGTAGAACTCGTCTTCGCTTTTCACTTCTGTTGGAGCATGGACACATATAAGTGTTATGTGGAAAAACATTGTTTTGACTCTTATGGTGGCTATACGTTGACACACCGGGTTGAACCGTGAGACTAGGCGTCGCAATCTCTTGCCACCTACAAAATCACATCCAAACTCCTGCTTGTCCGCATGGCCACTATAGTAAAAGTCGCACGTCTTAATGCGCGAGCACCCGTGTCCCATACAGCGGATTATGTCAGCCTAATGGTTTCGAGGACTTCCGACCGTTGGATGGAGGTACCTGGTCTATACAGTTTTCTAATATTCCAGGTGCATATCCTCAAATCATGGTCCTTAATTCGTTTTCGGTGATCGTCAATATTTTGGGTGGTCCGTTTTATTACTTTCTTACTTCTTTTCATTGCAATAGCTCGAACATCGGTGGCGAGTTGCAAGCTCTAAGCACCACGTTGCAGTTTTCTCCTCCTGCCAGAATTTTATAACAGCCGCCCATTCTAGGTGAGCCGACGTACCTGGATTTTACGTTTCGCCCCCCACCGTTAGCCGTGCTCTGACAGGCGTCACCACATGGAGGTACTCCGTCCACAGTTGTACCGGAAATACAGAACTCTGTGAGTAGACTAGAAGTGTAATTGGCAAGGATTACTCTGGGTTTGCCATGTTAAACCGATCAGAGGCTTTACCTTGCTTTACACTCCCGACCTGATACTACTATTTGAATAAAATATATGCGCTTTCTTAAGGGTAACAGCAGAAACTGGAGACAAATTGTGTTTTATGATAAAAAATAAAATATAAATCTATATTTTACATTATGATGAAAATCTAAATCTATTTTGCACATGACTTTATTCAAAAACATTTGCAAATAATATATTTTTTTATGTACTAGTCAATGTCTAGTAAACTGTGCGTCATATATATAAATCTTCCCTCTAACATGTCTACGATTCAAGTGGTCACCATGCTACCCACTCTTGATCTATTCTCAGTAATAAGTTTACCTCATTTACCCTAATGGAATTCTGCTTACCGCTAAAGAGGAAAACCAAATATGTGAAGACACCACTTCCGCTTCCACTTTCAATGAACTGAACTGACTTCTTGGTCTATCTCAAATCGCTGCTTTAATATCTTATTTCACAGTCAACATGACATGTCTTATATATTATCCATTTTAACGAGTTTTTGACAGGCAGTTGATTTATTGCCTACACGTTTGCCGTGAATCACTTCATGAAACTTTTTTTACCGCCAACTTTTGTCAACCCCCACGACACCAAAGGAATGTTCATTACTTTTATTTCATTGTCGTTTTCTTGTCTCCTCCAACTCCAGTGAGGGTCTTTTCGTAAAGATATTGCTGTTTTTTTTTTTGCTTATTTCTTAATCATGTTCGGCATAATTATACAAAACATTAATTTTGTTGTCAATTACCCGCACAAAGTTTTTTTTGGGCATACCAATGACAAAAGGCAGAAAAGAAGAAAGAAGGTGATAGAGGAGTTGAAGGTGAAAAGACCCGAAAAACAGCAGGATATGTGTGGTGATGGGGATGTGTGGGGGGGGGGGAATAACAGCAGGATATGGCCAGGGAAATGCGTAACAAAATATTTAAATTCAATGGCTTTGTTTTCAAGCGTAGTCACAAACAAACAAAAAAAGAAAATAATCAAGGTAAGGTAGTTGCTCAACAAAAGGAGTGATAGATTTTGCAAAAGAAAAAAGATTATACAAAAACGTTTTTAAAGGATGTTTATAATGTGTAAGATTTTTTACAAGATTTGTCCTCTGAAATTGATTACGCTATAAAATTGTATATAAACCACTATGAAGGATCGTTAATCACTAGTAAATTATCGACTATTATACTAACCCAGTAGGGAATTGTCATAAAAAATGTACTAAGTAGTTCGAACTGGTTCAAATATTTCTGATCTAGTTCTACGCTACTACAAGAAGGACAATTCCACCTAAGCTGAATACATCTCTATGTTGAGTTAGACGGTTGTTTGTATGGAACTCCAGATAGTGTACTGTCTTTGGAGAATTAGTACGGATTTAGTTCCAAACTAGTAGGTTTCCCTACTAAGATCTTACACTATCACATATTTTTAAAGTCTCTCTCTCAGCTACCAAACGTCTATGTGCAAATAAAGTTTTCAACAATTTCTTTTAGTAATTAAATTACCTCTTTTTTCTTATCGAATGTAGTAAATTCGGCTCATGCTTTTCTGTGTCACCCTTTGTACTGTATCTTCAATATATTTTTTTTACTTGTGGGTTGCTTTCATGTACCAACAGCCTTGCTTTTGGTTTCGCTTGTGTGTGTTTGTGTAATTTTTCTGTTTTAAAGCAAAATTACTTTCATTTAGATTTCTACACGAAATGTCACTTAATGTCAACATAGCAATAATACAATGTGTGTGTGTGTGTGTGTATGAATACAACAAAAAGATAGCCATGTTTGTACATTACTGTAGCTATATTTTGGTACGAGTACATTTTATGTTTGTAAATATGTGTCGCAATGAATGTTTGTTAGCGTTCAAGTATGTACTTAACTTCAGGGTTGACAATGTAGACAAACGGAATTATAGCAAATCTTGTTATAATTTAAAAATGTAGTTAATTTTGCTACTTTACTACGACAATAGTAAGGTACAAAATTAGTAAGGTACTAAAGAAGCACGGTAGTAAAGTAGTAAAGTAGTAAGGTAGTAAGGTAGTAAGGTAGTAAAGTAGTAAAGTAGTAAAGTAGTAATGTAGTACAGTAGTAAAGTAGTAAAGTAGTAAAGAAGTAAAGTAGTAAAGTAGTAAAATAAAAAAGTAGTAAAGTAGTAAAGTAGTAAAGTAGTAAAGTAGTAAAGTAGTAACGTAGTAAAGTAGTAAAGTAGTAAAGTAGTAAAGTAGTAAAGTAGTAAAGTAGTAAAGTAGTAAAGTAGTAAAGTAGTAAAGTAGTAAAGTAGTAAAGTAGTAAAGTAGTAAAGTAGTAAAGTAGTAAAGTAGTAAAGTAGTAAAGTAGTAAAGTAGTAAAGTAGTAAAGTAGTAAAGTAGTAAAGTAGTAAAGTAGTAAAGTAGTAAAGTAGTAAAGTAGTAAAGTAGTAAAGTAGTAAAGTAGTAAAGTAGTAAAGTAGTAAAGTAGTAAAGTAGTAGTAGTGGTCACCACGCTACCCACGCTTGATCTTTTCTCATTAATAAGTTTACCTCATTTACTCTAATGCAATGCTGCTTACCGCTAAAGAGGAAAACCAAATGTGCGAAGACACCACTTCCGCTTCCACTTTCAATGAACTGAACTCACTTTCTGGTTTATCTCAAATCGCTGCTTCAATCTCTTATTTCACAGTCAACATGACATGTCTTATTATATTATCCATTTTAACGAGTTTTTGACAGGCAGTAAAGTAGTAAAGAAGTAAAGTAGTAAAGTAGTAAAGTAGTAAAGTAGTAAAGTAGTAAAGTAGTAAAGTAGTAAAGTAGTAAAGTAGTAAGGTAGTAAAGTAGTAAAGTAGTAAAGTAGTAAAGTAGTAAAGTAGTAAAGTAGTAAAGTAGTAAAGTAGTAAAGTAGTAAAGTAATAAAGTAGTAAAGTAGTAAAGTAGTAAAGTAGTAAAGTAGTAAAGTAGTAAAGTAGTAAAGTAGTAAAGTAGTAAAGTAGTAAAGTAGTAAAGTAGTAAAGTAGTAAAGTAGTAAAGTAGTAAAGTAGTAAAGTAGTAAAGTAGTAAAGTAGTAAAGTAGTAAAGTAGTAAGGTAGTAAAGTAGTAAAGTAGTAAAGTAGTAAAGTAGTAAAGTAGTAAAGTAGTAAAGTAGTAAAGTAGTAAAGTAGTAAAGTAGTAAAGTAGTAAAGTAGTAAAGTAGTAAAGTAGTAAAGTAGTAAAGTAGTAAAGTAGTAAAGTAGTAAAGTAGTAAAGTAGTAAAGTAGTAAAGTAGTAAAGTAGTAAAGTAGTAAAGTAGTAAAGTAGTAAAGTAGTAAAGTAGTAAAGTCGTAAAGTAAATTTTTACAATTATAGTATAACTACACAGTACGACATTTTTCAGTTCATTGAGTTGGGACTCACTTCTGAGAACTGCATGTGAAAGTATACCCAAAAAGAAGAAATTCTGCATCATTCGTTCTGTTGTGCTAGGTGGCGTATGATTTACGTGGAATATTACTTATGATAATCATGATATTCATACGCCACTATATAATAATATAACAAAAGAGCCTAAAACGTGACAAACTCCCCTATACGATACTTACTAACTTCAAATCGATATTAGATTATTATGACATGTAACTTGACAAAACAAATGATGCAGAACTTCTTCTTTTTGGGGCTACTTTCACATGCAGTTCTCAGAATTGAGTCCCAAAATCATGTGTTGTACTGTGCTAGTGAACCCGGCAATGCTTAGCTATTGCTTACTTGACGAATACTTGTAATGTTTTTGGCTCTGTAAACAATTCGTTACCCCAAGTTATTCCTTAACCTGATCAAACTAACAACGTCTCACTAACCGATATTAAAACAGCCGTCTGCAAATATATATCTAGAGCGCCAAGTAATATCTGCATACAAATACTATCATATATAGTCCTAGAAATATTTTTCCCATTTCCTTTCTGCCACTGACTGGAAATAAAGGGGTTGCATTCATATTCATAAATTGTACTTTAAAAAATCAAGTAAATCACCTTTTGGTACAATAAATTGTACTTTGTGGTACAATAAATGTACTTTTTAGTACAATGAAGTGTAATTGTTAGCACAATAAATGTATTTTTTGATACAAAAAAATTTACTTTTTGGTATTGAATATTATCGTTCTAGAGTTAAAATACAGTTTTGCCACGCCCTAATCGGCCACTTAATGAGAATAACAATTTCGTCTGCAAATTTGAAACTGCAGTGCCAAGTACTATTTGTGTGTAAATTTTCATCTCTCTAGGGCTAAAATACAGTTATGCCACTCCCACTGATCCAAAATTTAAATTTCGTCTGCATATTCATATTCGTGTTGTCGTTTAATCTGAGTGCCAAATTGTATCTCTCTAAGGCAAAAATATATTTTTTCCACGCCCACAGATCCAAAATTTAAATTTCGTTTGCATATTTATATTCGTATTGTCGAGTACTATTTGCGTACCAAACTTAATCTCTCTGTGCCTAAAAAACAGTTTGGTCACGCCCACTCCGCCCCCTGATCCAAAATTAAAATATCTTCTGCATATTCCTATTCGTATAAGCGAGTAATATCTGTGTACCAAATTTCATTTATCTAGGTATAAAATACAGTTTTGCCACACCCCCTCCGTCCACTGATCCAAAATTTAACTTCCGTCTGTATATTAATATTCATGTTGCAGTCGGGAGTGTGATGCAAGGTAAAGCTTCTGATCGGTTTAACTTGGCAAACCCAGAGTGATTCTTGCCAATTGCACTTCAAGTCTACTCAGAGAGCTCCGTATTCATAGTACTACTGCGAACGGAGTACCTCCACTTGGTGACGCCTGGAAACGTGTCTTGACACCGGTCAGAGCGCGGCTAACTGTGAGAGGCGAAACCTAAAACCCAGGCACGTCAGCTTAAATTGAGCGGTAACCTGGTCAGCGTCTGACCCACCGCCAATGACGTTTGACTATTGCAATTAAAAGAAGTAAGAAGAGAATAAAATGGACCCCCCAAAACGTTAAGGACCACAGCAAACGAATTAAGGTCCATGATTTGAGGATAAGCACCTGAAATAATAGAACACTGTATAGACAAGGTGCCTCCGTCCAACTGGCGGAAGTCCGCGAAGAATACAAGGCTGACATATCCGCTTTACAGGAAATCCAGTGGACAGAACACTACAGTGCGGAAAAGCACTAGTTTGGATGTGGAATTGTGGTTGGCAAGAGGCTACGACACCTAGTATCTAGGTTCAACCCGGTGTGTCAACGTATAGCCACCATAAGGGTCAAACAAAGTTTTTCCACATAACACTTATATGTGCCTATGCTTCGAAAGAAGGGAAAAACGACGAGGACAAAGACGAGTTCTACGAGAGCCTAGAAAATGTATATGACTGTTTCCCGAGACATGACATCAAAATTGTGCTAGGCGGTTTTAATGCTAGAACAGACAGGGAGACCGCATTTGAGCCTACCATCGGAAAATTCAGTCTTCACACCGAAACATCAGACAATGGCATCAGACTGATTGATTTCTCTGCGGCAAGAGATATTATATAATAGTAAGCAGCACTAGATTTGACCATAAAAATATTCATTAGGCAACATGGTTATCTCCAGATCAATTGACGAGGAATCAGATAGATCATGTGGTAGTCGATTGAAGGCACGCATCGAGTGTTCTGGACATACATACGAGTGATGAGGGGGTGCGAACATTGACTCCGATCACTAACTTACTGCAGTATGCAGAAGGCTAAGCATGGCGAAAAATCGGTAAACATCGGCAAACTGCGGATAACAGAGGTAGCGGACGCCTACTCCAACCACCTGATTCAACTGCTACGGCATGCTCCAATCCCTGAAAATATTGCCTCGCAGTGGTAATATATAGTCGACTAAATAGAACGGACTGCGAGAAGCGTACTTGGGTACTCAAAGCCGTCTCAAGAAGATGCCTGGTACGATGATGAATGTCGCAATGCCACGAGAGTGACGCGAATGCTACATACAGGGCCAAACTGCAGCCAATGGCAACGAGAGCCGTTCGTGAACGGCACAGGGAGAAGAGATAAGAGGCAACTCGTCTTTTTAGACGGAAAAAGAAGGAGCTGAAGAAGAGACAGGATGAGTGCATAGAGTTGCTCCGAAGTAGAGTGAATGCCCGAAAATTCTACCAGAGAGTTAAGGCGAGAATGCGCGAAACAGGGCTGCAAAGAAAGCGATGGGCAGCTAGTGACGGACCGCATAACGTTCGGAAGATATGGAAAGATCATTTCGGAAACTTACTGGATACTGACACCACTCCAGAAGACACCGCTCTAATCCATGACGATGGTATTAACTATCCACCTCCGTGCCAGAGCGAGATACATGCCGCAAAACAATTAAAGTTTTCCATATGGATTTGTTCGATTCCTCAATAGTTTGATATTGAACTTCCATCCGCTTTCTAATAATATCCCCAGTTTTTTAATAGCGATCACACATTAAGCGCATTTTTGCGAATACATATATACAAGTATATATTTTTGATAACTAGACTTATATAAACCAAATTTTATTTCGTAATTGTACTTGAAAACCTTCCAACTACAATTACACCACCATTCTTCCACATCCTGAATCCAGCGTACACAACCCCGCAATCCCATCCCTGTCCAAGTAATTGCGTATACCTGCACACACGTACGCACATGTACAACTCACATCCTCAAACTTTAGACATTACATTACAAACATGTCTATCAACGCATTGAGATCTTTTTGTGTGTTGCGTTCTGTGTTGTCCTGTGTTAATGTTGCTGCTTATCCAGGATAAGCGCCAACAGAACTGGCAGTCAGGATATAATTGTTGTTGTCGTTGTTGTTGCCGTTGTTGTTCTTATTGCCAGTTCTGTGTTTTTAATAATGTTATTACTTTATTTTTCTGCAACGTCTAACATTGTGTCACCTACAACAGCTCCAAAATCTACCCTCCACCCAATCGCTGCTATGTACTTAGATATGTTTGTCAAGGTAAATTTAATAAAATAAAGTCATTATCAAAATGACAACAGCAAAAGCAGCAACAACACCAACAGCAACAACAACTACATCAAACAAACAAGCAAGAAAAGGATTCACTTGTCATAACATTTTTTTGTCACTTAAGGGGGTGACTTTGTTTGTCGGCGGCAGCATGTGATATTTTTGTACTTTGTTTGCAGGTCTGTCTTCATGACAAGCATTAAAAATTGAAATACACACACACACACACACACACACAAAAGAGGCAAATTATACAACATGAAACTTGAATTTTGAAAACTAAATCGTGACAAACAGAATTTTAGGTCTATGATAAAAGGTATACACGTTTTCTGGGTCATCAGTGGGCCTAAGGTTAATATGAATTGAACGACAAGTAGGCTGAGGTCAATTATAGCAAAAACTATAACAAAGCGTTATAACAGAGGTAACTAATTTTTAAATTTAGCATGACATAAATATATGTCATGGAGGTGTGAGTAGTCAGCGAGAAATAAGTATAGCATATATCACAGCATATAGAGGGCTATAAAAGAACGGTGGTGGTGAGCTGATATGGAACAAACGACAGCTAGATTAGGTTATGGCAAATACCAGATCATACTAAACATGATCTATTAATATATTTTGATTTTTCGATAAAGTAGGTGAAAGGGGAAAGGACAACAAAACAAGAATTAGTAGTATATAGATAAACAGATAAAAAAAGATAATAAACAGATTTCATATCAAAACCTATAAAAAAAATTGACATTTTGAACCCGACCCCCTCAGATTTTAATGAAATTTTGCATACAGCTAGATTTTACCTATAGAAACACAACTTCATTTTTAGAAATTACATTTTTGAAAATATGTGGGCGTGGCAATGTACCGAAATATTTGGAAAATTACGGTATTTGGTAATTTTAAGCTGCGATTACTATTGAATGACTCAACCGAAATGAAAGATATTAGTGCCATTAGACAGGTATATAAGTCAGCTTTCAAAAACATACACTGTAAAAATTTTATATTGCATTGACAATTTTTTTTTTGTCAAATATAAAAGTTTAAACCATTAAAACACTTCGAAGATCAAGTCTAATTTTTCAAAAAAAAATAATATTTTTAGATAGGTCTTTTTAATATATATATAACATATCCAAAAACTAAAATGGGGTTTTTCTTACTTTTTTTTAAATTTTTTTTTTTTAAAAAATAAGAAAAACCCCATTTTAGTTTTTAGATGTGTTATATATATTAAATATCCCTATCTAAAAATATTTTTTTTTGGAAAAAAAGACTTGATCTTTTCAGTGTAATACAAAATTTTTACAGTGTATGTTTTCGAATGCTGACTTACATACCTTTCTAATGGCACCTAATGGCACCAATCTTTCAAAACGGTTGACTCATAACATATTAATCGCAGCTAAAAGTACCTATTACAGTCATTTTGCTAATATTTCGATACCTTGCCACGCCCACATATTTTCAAATATCTAGCTGTATGCAAAATTTCATCAAAATCTGAGAGGATCGGGTTCAATGAATATCGGTTTTGATATGAAATTCATCATATATATTACTAAAAGTATAGTATATAATTAAGTCTAAATATAGATAGGGAAAGAAAATAAATTCGTGGAAAATCCATTAAAAAAAAGTACCTTAGACAATCATCTTGGGCCAGTTAAGCATTGACGATACCAATACTTACTACGACTGAGGAGAGGGACTCCAGGTCCTCTATATAACTTCTTCCTAAGTATCTTAGCCTCCTACGGTTTAAAGCTGGACAGCAAAAAAGAAGATGTTCCATCGTCTTGGAATCCTTCTCGTTCTCACATACACAGCCTATCGTCTTTGCCCAGTTAACCATGGAAGGCACCGCATGAAACCTATTAAATTACTTACTATGACTGAGGAGAGGGACTCCAGGTCCTCTAAACAACTTCTTCCTAAGTATCTTAGCTTCCTACCGGTTAGAGCGTGACAGCAAAAAAGCATCCTTCTCGTTCTCACATACACAGCCTATCGTCTTCGCTCAATTAATTATGGGAGGTACAGCACGGAACCTATTAAATTACTCACTCCGACTGAGGACAGAAATTCTAGGTCTTCTATACAACATTTCCCTAAGTTATTAGCCTCCTACGGGATAGAGCGGGATAGCTATAAAGAAGATGTTCCATCGTCTCGGAATCTTGCTCGATTTTACACGCATGGTAGTCGATCTATCCCAATTGCCCGTTAGGTGCCTGATATTACAATGGTTAGTTAGAATTCCACAGGCCAGCCTCAAATCACACCTATACAGGCCAACCATGTACTTCGATCGGGATCTGCTGTATTTGGACCACAGTGATCTAGCAGTTATACAGACGTGTTCTGGAGTTTCAACGTATGCTTGCTGTTTTTCATATCCATTCCACCACATATACACAAAAAAAAGTTTGAACATTTACCGTAAAGCATAATACAGTCTTCAGCCATTAAGTCTGCTGATTCGTTCCCAGCGATCTCTCAATGGCCCGGGATTTAACAGAGGCTAAAATCCAGAGGATTTTTAGTCCATACAACTGTTCCTTACAGATCCTTACCACCATTGATTAACATAATGCAGAATAGTTTGTCTTTATAGCAGCTTGGCTATACACACACAGGATTATCCACCTGCTAGTATCGATTCCACATCCTCGGTTTTCTGAATGCTCAGTACCACAGCCTGAGAGACACTGCTTCAATTTTGAAGCCTGAATAATAGCTCAGCTGCCGGTCCTTGCTGTATACACCAGCCCTAGTGTAAGAAGTAGCAAAAGAAAGGATTTGAAGGTGAAGAATTATCGCATGACCATGTAAGGATTGATGCCAATCATCAGCTTATCTTAGTCTGATAGCCTCATGGACTGCAGTAGCACTGACTTACAAATCCAGGGTCGGATGGGACAGGAACACATACAAAGCCGCTTGATAAAAATACTTTTTTGTATAAATACTCTCTGGCGCAATAAACGTACTTTCAGTATAATAAAAGTACTTTTTCCCACAATTAATACACTTTTCCGAACCGTTAAAGTACTCTTTAGTACTATTAAAGTACTTTTGGGGTATAATGAAATTACTTTTTGACACAACTAAAGTACTTTGTAGCACAATAAAAGTACTTTTTGGTATAATGTTAGTACTTTTTGAACAATAATTATACCTTTCGGTACAATAAAATTACTTATTAGTACAATAGGAGTACCTGCTGGTACAATGAAAGTACTTTCTGGTACAACAAAAGTACATATTGGTACAATGAAAGTACTTATTAATACAAAAAATTTAGTTTTTGGTACAATAATTGTATTTTTTGGCACAATAAAAAAATAATAGTAATTTCTGGTAATATAAAAGTACTTTCTGGCACAATGGAAGTACTGTTTGGTACAATAAAAATACTTACTGCTACAATAAAAGTACTTTCTGGCAATACAAAAGTACACAATCGTACAACAAAAGTACTTTTTTAAACAATTAATAGATTTTAGGTACAATGAAAGTGCTATGAACGCAATTTATGGTACAATAAAAACAATTGTTGTTAAAATAAAAGTACTTTTTTATATAGTAAATGTACTTTTTGGCACAATAAAAATACTTTCAGGTACAATAAAAGTACTTTTTGGTATAATAAATGTACTTTTGGCACAGTATAAATACTTTGAGGTACTATAAAATTTATTTTTAGTACAATAAATATAGTTTTTGGTACGAAAAAAATAATTTTCGGTACAAAAAAAGTACTTTCAGATACAATAAAAATAATTTTTAGTACAATAACAGTATTATATATACCTTTCGGTACAATAAAATCACTTATTAGTACAATAGGAGTACCTATTGGTACAATAAAAGTACTTTCTGGTACAATAAAAGTGCTTATTGGTACAATAAAAGTACTTATTGGTACAACAAATTTAGTTTTTGAGGTGCAACAAAAGTACTTTATTGCAAAATAATAGTAATTTCTGGTAATATAAAAGTACTTTCTGGTACAATGGAAGTACTGTTTGGTACAATAAAAATACTTACTGGTACAATAAGAGTACTTTCTGGTAATACAAAAGTACATAATCGTACAACAAAAGTACTTTTTTACACAATTAATAGATTATAGGTACAATGAAAGTGCTATAAACGCAATTTATGGTACAATAAAAACAATTGTTGTTAGAATAAAAGTACTTTTTTATATAGTAAATTTACATTTTGGCACAATAAAAATACTTTCAGGTACAATAAAAGTACTTTTTGGTATAATAAATGTACTTTTGGCACAGTATAAATACTTTGAGGTACTATAAAATTTATTTTTAGTACAAAAAATGTAGTTTTTGGTACGAAAAAAATACTTTTCGGTACAAAAAAAGTACTTTCAGATACAATAAAAATAATTTTTAGTACAATAACAGTATTATATATACCTTTCGGTACAATAAAATTACTTACTAGTACAATAGGAGCACCTATTGGTACAATAAAAGTACTTTCTGGTACAATAAAAGTGCTTATTGGTACAATGAAAGTACTTATTGGTACAACAAATTTAGTTTTTGGTGCAATAAAAGTACTTTATTGCAACATAATAGTAATTTCTGGTAATATAAAAGTACTTTCTGGTACAATGGAAGTACTGTTTGGTACAAAAATAATAATTACTGGTACAATAAAAGTACTTTCTGGTAATACAAAAGTCCATAATCGTACAACAAAAGTACTTTTTCACACAATTAATAGATTTTAGGTACAATGAAAGTGCTATAAACGCAATTTATGGTACAATAAAAACAATTGTTGTTAGAATAAAAGTACTTTTTTATATAGTATTTGTACTTTTTGGCACAATAACAAAAATATTTTCTGGTTGAATAAAAGTACTTTCTAGTACAATAAAAGTTGTTTAAATGTGCGATACCTTCCATGGTTAACTGGGCCAAGATGATTGTAACAAGTCCAATAAAAATAATTTTTGGTACAATTAAAGGTCTTTAGATAGCCTCACCCTACGGGTTGGAGGGTATATATCACTTGATGCGACCCAAAAGTGTAACACATAGAAGGAGTCACTTTAGACCCTAGGTTCCTTTGAACCAAATTCGACTAAGTCGTTTGAGCCATGTCCGTCTGTCTGTCTGTCTGGCTGTCCGGCTGGTACGCACGATAACTTTCGAAAGACGCAACCAAATGTTTTGAAATTTTGCATGAGTTAATATTTCCCCAAAACTACTTACGGTATTGCAAACGGGCTACATGGCCCGCCCCTCCTGGTACCTCCCATACAAATACATCATTCCGCCCACTTTAGAAATCGAGTAATAATATTAATAAACCCAACGGGATGAACTTAATAAAGCTATAGTAACAGGCTAAAGTTTCGGGAAAAAAATTGGAAGTCTACCCACGCCCCTTTCGGTGCCTCCCAAACAAATGTACCTTTTCGCCCACTTTAAAGATGGAGTAATAATGTCAATAAATCCAACGCGATCGTACCCACATTCTTTATTTAGTAAACCTATAGCAGGATACAGTTTTTGAGAAAAAAATTGGAAGTCTAGTCACGCCCCATCTGGTACCTCCCATACACATCTGGTACCGCCCACTTTAGAAACCGATTAATATTATAAAAAGACCTAACGCGATCGTGCCCAAATTCTGTATTTAGTAAAGTTCAAGCAGGAAAAAGTTTTAGACAAGAAATCTGTAAGTTTAGACACTCCCCTTCTGGTACCTCCCATACAAATGTACCACTTCGCCCTCTTTAGAGATGGAGTTATATTATTAATACACTCGACACGATCGTGTCCAAATTCTGTATTTTGTTAAGTTATAACGGGGTAAACATTTGGAGAAATAATCTCGAAGTCTAGACACGCCCGTTCTGGTACCTCTCATACAAATGTACCACTCCGTCCACTTTAGAAATCGAGTAATCTATATATATAAAAATGAAATGGTCCACGTATGTCATACCATCACTTGAGAACGGCTAGAGCGATTTGGCTGATTTTTTTTTTATTCGATTCGAAATTTTCCGTAGATTGTTTGTGTTGAAAAAAATCAAATCTAGGTGGCGCTAGGGTGGATTTATATCGAAAATTTGAATGCATGTACCAATTCAACTGAAATTTAGAATGGATATTCGTTTGATCATGAGAAAACATATTATGTACAAATAGACCCGGTAGGTGGCGCTGGAGTCGGTTTACAATCAAAATTTTAACGAATGGGCCAATTTAACTGAAATTCAGAATCTATGTTTGTTTGATCATTAGAAAAAATCGTATGTACAAATGGACCCTGTAGATGGCGCTAGGGTGGATTTATATCGAAAATTTGAATGCATGTACCAATTTAACTAAAATTTAGTATTTATGTTTGTGGAACATTGAGAAACATTTTTTTGTATAAATTGACCCGGTAGCTGTCGCTATGGTGGAATTATAATGAAAATTTTAACGAATTAAACAATTTGACTCAAATTTAGAATGTATATTTGTTTTATTTTAAAATTTTTTTGGTATATATTGACCCGCAGTTGATTTGGCTGGGGTTGAATTATTTCGAAAATTTATATCGATTGTCCGACTTAAACTAAAAATATATGATTTTTTTGGCATGAGAAAATTTTGAATATCGATTGTCCGATTTTACTTAAACTACAAATATATGATTTTTTTGGCATGAGAAAAATTTGAATGTATGTTTGGAACCAGTTGCCGGTGTTTAGCTTATGATACACTTAACATCATAGTTATTCAGAAGTCTATATATATAAAAAAGATGTACATTTTGATGTCACCACTAATTGTAAAAACGGTTGACCCCATTTGTCCCAAAATTTCAGTGAAAGTTAAGGATTGGCTGTAGATGGTCACCCAGACCGCAAAAAAGCTTAAAGATGAATGACTAACTTTTATAATGGCGTACTTCCTACTGAATTAGAGAGCTTCACAAAGTGTTTTTTCCCATTTCAAAATTTTAGGGGACAATAACGAAAATAGGAATAACTGTTGATATCACCCAGACCATACGGTTAATGGGGTTGCTGAGCCCAATGAATGCATTTTTGGAAATTCGTACTCCTTAGAATAGAAAGGTACAGTCATCCAGTACACCAGCGCAGAAAGTTATATGTCAGTCAATCGGCTTAAAAATGTGGTTTTAGAATATATGCCTATCAATAAGTAAGTTTTCATCACATCATGGACGACACTGCTGATCCGTTTTAGCAATTCTTATAATAATATATAATAATCTTTAAGATATATGAATAACAGAATTTGTCCGGGAAAACCTCGCCCTTTAAATTGAAATATTTTAGATGTCAAAAAAATAAACCAATCGTTTTAAGATTTCAACTACACTCAACATATTTTACAAAAATTTGGAGGCAGGACGAAGTCTGCCGGGCCAGCTAGTAATAAATAAAAATAATAAAAATGACACGCATAAAAAGTATTGCCACCCCTCTATAACTTCTCCTCGACATTCCTTAAACAATTTAGCTTCTAATCGAGAACAACTTGGCCTCCGTTGAGAGCTTTTTTTTCCACACTATTAAGTTTTGACGGCCTGAAGTCCTTGACCTCATATCTACGGGTAAAGAGAACCAATTCCGTTTACTGAGGATGGTTCACCACCAGACCACAGTCATGACATATCTTAGCAGCTTTCCAAGGGCAGTTGGCATAAGGTCACACATCATTAGTTGAAATTTCCCAACTATCATGATGACCACGTCAGCCGCATATTCTACAATTTTCGTAATAACCTCATAGAATGTTTTAGGTACTCCGTTTATCACAAGAAGTCATAGAAGAGGGGACAGGACTCTCGTCGGTAGTGTAGCTCTAGTAGCTATTCCTCTCAATAATCAGCTACCGCTACCTAGGTCCCAAGGAACTTGGCCTCCGTTGAGAGCTTTATTTCCACACTATTTAGCTTTTACGGCCTGAAGTCCTTGACCTCATATCTACGGATAAAGAGAACCAATTCCAATAAAATTTACTGACTGTTCACTTCAAGCACACAGGTCATGACACATCGCAGCAGCTTTCCAAGAGCAGTTGGCATAGGTACATAATGACCACCATGTTATCCGCATATGCCACATTTTTCATAACATCCTAATTGAATGTTTTCGGTACTCCGTTTATCACAAAAAGTTTTAGAAGAGGTGATAGGACTCCCCTCGGTGGTGTGGCTCTGGTAGCTATTTCTCTCAATCAGCTTCCGCTACCTAGGTCCCAAGGAACTCGGCCTCCGTTTAGAGCTTTAATTCCTTTGTCAGACCACACTCATGACAGCTTTTCAAGGGCAGTTGGCATAAGGTCACACATCGTTAGTAAAAATTTCCCAACTATTATGATGACCACGTCATATCATAATATCATTGAATGACTAAAATACACCGTTTATTACAAGAAGTCATAGAAGACGGGACAGGACTCTGCCCTGTGGTGTTCCTCTTGTGGCTATCCTTCTCGCGCAGCTTCCGCTAAGTTCCGAGTTGACGACATTGTACTCAGCGTGCAATACACCCAATTCACTAGTGATCGTGATACATTAATGTTCTCCAGAGAGTTTTTTTTTATTAAGAATGAGCCAATCACATCATGAAGAGAGCTATGAACTGATCTTCCAGCGATGTACTTATTTTAGGAGGTGCTCAGTTCGTGGAGGCTAAAAGGTGTCCTTATTAACATATCAATTAATCTCTTCAAAAACAGCCAGGAAAGTGTGTAGCTATAAGGAGCGCCAGCGTTTCAACTCTACGAATGAAACCCAAACCTTTCGGGTCCTGAGTATGAACACGCAGTACTTGATCTACGTGGCTCTCTTTGCCCGTTTAATGTTACTTTGGTATCTTGTGAAATCGTTCTAGTCCTCCTCTAATCCCGTCCTCTTTGCTTTCATTTCCGTTACTTCTTATAAAAAGAAATGTAATTAGACAGTACAGCAACTTACCTTGTCAAACATTTTACACATTTATCATAATCTTAATGAATCTATATTCACTTCTAAAATGAAATGTACTTAAATCTATGTTTATTAAAATCTCCATAAACCTCCGCCAAATATTTAACAATTTGCAATCTAATTTTACTACCGTTTAAGTTTACGAGAAAAAAAAAACAAAATACTACAACCTCTGCTGTGCCCCATAGCAAAAACCGAAAAAACGGTTAACATTAATACTGTTGGTCATTTAAAACATTTCAATAAACTTCCATCAACCTACCCAGCCAATGGTCGGCGACGGTGTTGATGCTGACGACGACGACGATGTTGATGATGATGATGCTGATGTCGAGCTGATGGTGGTCAAAGACTCAATAAAATTTTTCATTAAAGCAACACAACACCAAAAAAAAAACAAAGAGAGAGAATCATCATTATTGTTGTGTGTCATTTATTGTTCACTGGCAACAATTGGATTGGGAGTCCTTTTTGTCTCGCAAATGTATTGTGGTAAGTAAGTGTAAGTGTGGGGGAAGGGGAATAAATGTTGGCTGTCCATGGAGGATATGTGCGTGTGAGTGTGTGTATCGAATATCTCGCATTCACTCTCTGAATACGCTCGCATTGTTTTAATATACTCGCGCTATTACACTGGCACAAGTTGTTTTCAATGTTTGGCAGTGTTGGGTTTTTCGGTTTTTATTTTTATTTTCTGCCGGTAATGGCCATTTAGCAGCGGTGGTAAAAAAAATAGCAAATAAATTATGAGGAAATCGAAAACTTTTTGAATATATTAATGTTGGTGACAAACTTTCAGGAAGATATAACTTTCAGACTATTAATTTGTCTCGATTAAATAAGTGTGACTTAAAGACAGTAAAACATTAGCGAAACATGTGTAAAAGAAGAACATTTTTTCGTAGATTCACAAAGCACCATAAGAACTAAAAAAAACATAGTTTATTTATGCGTTATTGCCCTTACTGAACTTTCACATAGATTTATTCTCGTCTAATTACACAGAAAAAACACAATTGTTGTTAAGTAATTAAATAAAATTGTTAGCATTCAATTTTGATTTATAACAACTTTTCTATTTGAGAGTGGTTATAAATTGTCATATTTAAAAATTTTCCACCACTGTTCAAATTCAACAAAAATAAAATAATTGTAAATGTGACAACACTGTTTATTGTTTTTACAATTTCGGTTGTTGGCGCCTTTTGAATTAAATATTTAATTGTATTGACGAAATGGTATTTAATATGACAATTCATTTGTCGTAATTTTTTTCTGTGTAGCTAATTTTATGATATCCTTGCTGTTTTATTTCTCTGTACTGTTTTCGCTCCGACACCGCTTAGCTAAACATTTGTTAACTTTCCCATGCAGTTGTTTGTTTTGTTTTTTTCTGTTTGTGTCGGCCCAGAAACACATAAGCAAAATTGCTGCCTTCCTAATTTCAATGTTGTCCAGTTCACAACTAAACAATAAAATTGCCAACACATTTGCAGGCACATTGTGGAAATGCGAATATTTGTAAGCTCTGGCCCTATAGACCTGTAATTGTAGTGTGGCTGTAGTGGTGACCACGCACATAAACACTTAGCAACACACACACATAACATAGACATACAGTCGCTTACATAGATGATGTTTTTGTATGTCCTTACCAAAATTAAGTATCGACAAAATGAAAAATACCAACAAATGTTTTTACACTTAACTAGAGTTCAAAATATAATTAAATGGTATTTAGCAGCAATGGTGGCGGCGGCAGAGGTAACAATCGCAGCACAGGCGTTGGTGGCGACGGCAGCAGAAGTGATGGTGGCAAAATTGTTGGCATAGCTGACATTGTCTAGTGTAGGTTTAGAGCGCGTAGAGTGGGCGATGGCCAATTGGTAAATAGTCTACCGTTATATAAGCGAGCACACGAGGCACAGGGATTTTGAAATTACTTGAAAGGAATTTTTTTTTTCTAAATATTAAAATATTGCAAATATTACATTATTTAATATTTTACAAATAAATATCACAAATATAAAAAATATTAAAAATATTAAAAATATTGAATATATTAAAAATATTAAACATATTGAAAATATTAAATCTACTAAAAGTATTAAAAATATTAAAAATATTTAAAATATTAAAAAAAATTTAAAAGATTAAAAATAATAATAATATTAAAAATATTAAAAATAATAAAAATATTAAAAATATTAAAAATATTAAAAACTAGCTGGCCCGGCAGACTTCGTCCTGCCTCCAAATTATTTCAAAAGATGTTGAGTGCAGTTGAAATCTAATAACGATAGGTTTACTACTTGGCCTCTGAAATATTTAAATTTAAAGGGCGAAGTATTCCCGGACATATTCTGTACTTCATATAAATCTAAGAGATTTTTTTGTAAGAAGTACTAAAATGGTTCAGCAGTGTCGTCTGGATATGATAAAAACTTACTTATTGATAGGCATATATTCTAAAACCACATTTTTAAGCCGATTGACTGACATATAACTTTCTGCGTTGGTGTACTGGGTGATTGATACTTAAGGTGTTTGGTCTGAGCCATTGTCCTTTTTTATTCCAATGAGTACCAATTTCCAAAAATCCCTTCATTTGGGTCAACAACCCTATTAACCGTTTGGTATAGGTGAGAGCAACAGTTGTTCCCATTTTCGTGTTTGTCCCCTTAAAGTTCGAAATGCGAAAACCACTTTGTGAAGCTCTCTAATTCTATAGGAAGTGCACCAACACAAATGTTCGCCATTCTACCTTAATCCATTTTGCGGTCTGGGTGACCATCTATAGCCAATCCTCAACTTTCACTGAAATTTTGGGACAAATGGGGTCAACCGTATTCACAATTAGTGGTGGCATCAAAATGTACATCTTTTTTTATATATATAGACTTCTGAATAACTATATAGACTAACTATGATGTTAAAAAAAGTGACTAAATGACATTCTAAAAATTAAGTCATAAAAATTAATCATTAGCTAAACACCGGCAACTGGTTCCAAACATACATTCAAAATTTTCTCATGTCAAAAAAATCATATATTTTAAGTTTAAGTAAAATCGGACAATGGATATAAATTTTCGAAACAATTCAACCCCAGCCAAATCAACTGTAGGTCCATATATACAAAAAAAATTCTCATAATAAAACAAATATACATTCAAAATTTCAGTCAAATTGTTTAATTCGTAAAAATTGTCATTATAATTCCATCATAGCGACACCTACCGGGTCAATTTATACAAACAATTTTTTCTTAAGGTTCCACAAACATAAATACTTAATTTCAGTTAAATTGGTACATGCATTCAAATTTTCGATATAAATCCACCCTAGCGCCATCTACCGGGTCCATTTGTACATACAATTTTTTCTGATGATCAAACAAACATAGATTCTGAATTTCAGTTAAATTGGCCCTTTCGTTAAAATTTTGATTGTAAACCGACCCCAGCGCCACCTACCGGGTCCATTTGTACATAAAATGTTTTCTCATGATCAAACGAATATCCATTCTAAATTTCAGTTGAATTGGTACTTGCATTCAAATTTTTGATATAAATCCACCCTAGCGCCACCTGGATTTGATTTTTTTCAACACAAACAATCTACGGAAAATTTCGAATCGAATAAAAAAAAAATCAGCCAAATCGCTCCAGCCGTTCTCAAGTGATGGTATGACATACGTGGACCATTTCATTTTTATATATAAAAATATATAAAAAATATTTAAAAATTTTAGAAATAATAAAAATATTAAAAATACTGGATAAATTTAAAATATTAAAAATGTTAAAAATATTTAAAATATTAAAAATATTAAAATAATTAAAAATATTATAAATATTAAAATAATTAAAAATATTGAAAACATTAAAAATATTAAAAATATTAATAATATTAAAAATGTTAAAAATATTACAAATATTTAAAATATTGAATATTAAAAATATTGAAAATATTAAATATACTAAAAATATTCAAAATATCAAAAATATCAAAAATTTCAAAAATATCAAAAATATCAAAATTATTACCTATAATAAAAATTTTGAAAAAAACATAAAAAAATTTTTTTTGTCTCATTGCAGCCGTTCTAATTCAATGTAGTACTTCTGTTAAAATGAAACAACAGACTAAAATACAATAGCACCCAACAACCAACTGTGCTGCATCCGCTACCGTTCAATGGCGCGACGTCCAGTCATGGCCGACTCCGCTTGGCGTGTCGGGTGATGTTAATGATAATGAAATTTATGCAAATCTCTGTAATGTTTTTGCCTCTGCTGCTTTGTGGTGGTTTGTTTTTTTTTTGTAGCTTATAATAATTTGGTTAGAAACCGAAATTTCGCAATAAAGTTGGCAATCGTTGATGACTGAGGGAGCGCAACGTCACATAGAGACATTGGCAGTTAAGTACACAATTTAGTACTTAAGCATTGTTTTTTTTGATATTTATTAACAATAAATTTTGAGGGGTTTCATTTGTTATTATTATCATTAAGTTATAATAAGATATTGATAATAATAAAGTTTGCATAATGCGCACAACATTATGGGAAAATATAAACTTTTAGGTGAGTTTTTTTTTTCTTATTACTTGCTCAAGCTTTAATTTAATTTGCAATCAAAAAGTTAAAAATCAGCTGCATCATTGATTTTTTTTTCTGGGGTTTTTATTTTACTTTGTACAAATTTATCTTAGCTTAGAGATGGGGCATGGAACGTGAGGAGGTATCGCTACAGTCAGAAGCTTTTCATACTCATTTCAATTTATTTCTTGTTTTCTCCCTTAGCCTTAGAATCTATTAGACTTAGGACATACAAACGTGTGGGTTTACTTTAAATTGTAACTTGTGAAGACTTTCGAAACAAGTTCTAACAAATAGTTGAAAGTTTCTTCTTAAATGCATTTTTGTTGAGTCAAAATCAAATAGTAAACTTTATGCAGCAGACCAGTCAGTGTCGGTGTGAGTGCAGCCAAAGGGGAAGTATAGCCTAAATATATGCAACGAAATCTAATACCAGAAGGATATCATTATAATGACAGTTTAACCGGTAATGATTTGATGGTATTTTATGAAATTTTTTATTATTTTTATATGTTAATTATTATTTTTAATACATTAAATATTTTTAATATTTTTAATATTTTTAATATTTTAAATATTTTTAATATTTTTAATATTTTTAATTTTTTAATATTTTTAATATTTTTAATTATTTTTTAATAATTTTAATATTGACTATTGTTTTATAGTTCAGTTGTATATCATTTACTATCGGCAATAAATGCCAAAAGAGTTTGTTTTTACAATATTTATGTAAAACGGATTATGCTGACAACTGGCAGGGCGGATAGTTATTTCGATAGTTGTCAAACTATCATCATCGACACCCTTTGCTGTGACTTTGTAAAACAAAACTCTATTAGCGTAATATAAATGATCTTCAACCGAACAATGAAAACAAATTCACAATTCTGCACGAATCATACATCTAAAAAATATAATTTTTTTGTATATTAACTATTAACTATTAACTATTAACTATTAACTATTAACTATTAACTATTAACTATTAACTATTAACTATTAACTATTAACTATTAACTATTAACTATTAACTATTAACTATTAACTATTAACTATTAACTATTAACTATTAACTATTAACTATTAACTATTAACTATTAACTATTAACTATTAACTATTAACTATTAACTATTAACTATTAACTATTAACTATTAACTATTAACTATTAACTATTAACTATTAACTATTAACTATTAACTATTAACTATTAACTATTAACTATTAACTATTAACTATTAACTATTAACTATTAACTATTAACTATTAACTATTAACTATTAACTATTAACTATTAACTATTAACTATTAACTATTAACTATTAACTATTAACTATTAACTATTAACTATTAACTATTAACTATTAACTATTAACTATTAACTATTAACTATTAACTATTAACTATTAACTATTAACTATTAACTATTAACTATTAACTATTAACTATTAACTATTAACTATTAACTATTAACTATTAACTATTAACTATTAACTATTAACTATTAACTATTAACTATTAACTATTAACTATTAACTATTAACTATTAACTATTAACTATTAACTATTAACTATTAACTATTAACTATTAACTATTAACTATTAACTATTAACTATTAACTATTAACTATTAACTATTAACTATTAACTATTAACTATTAACTATTAACTATTAACTATTAACTATTAACTATTAACTATTAACTATTAACTATTAACTATTAACTATTAACTATTAACTATTAACTATTAACTATTAACTATTAACTATTAACTATTAATATTAACAAACATTATTCCTTACTCGCCAATTCCTATAAATATATTCAACTCCTTTCAATTGCCTAACCTTCCCCTTGAACTTCTCTATCTCCTTCAAGGAACTTCCTCTCACACATACTTGGATTCCCATTCTTTCCAAAGAATATACCCGCATTTACCGGCCAATGTGCCGCTTTGCAACTACACGCCATTGTATGTGCCTCATATTTACTGTGCGATTCCAAACTGGTTCTGGAATTTGTGATATCTATGCGAAAAGATAACAATTTTTTACACACATACACTCATCTATAAATTTTAACTCGCTTTTGAATTCCATGACTTTCAGCTACTTTTTCCCGTATTAGTTATTTTTTTGCTTTTTTTCAAAGAAATCTAAAAGTTTTCAATTCTCCATATTGTAGCTGGTACACCGACCCCCCTACCCTTACATTCTAATTGCGCTGGGCTGACGATCCCCAATTGTAATGATGAAGACACAGATGAATTTCCAACAGAACAGTATGAAAGTGTGTTTTTTTTTCTTTAGCTAGAAAAAAGTTTCATGTCATATTTGTACGTCCTAGGAGTATCCTGTATGATGAAGGCAAAAAAGGCGAATGTGAATTGTTTCACTGCTTTTGTTCGCTTGTTATTTGGGCAATTCATTTTTTTTTTTGTTCAGTTGTTTTTTTTTTATTGTTTTTCAATTGCATCCTTTTGTAATTTTTGAATCCTTTTTTGCTTTGGCGACAATAACTTCGTTTTAGGTGCTTTCTAAAGAAATGAAAAATTGACCATTGCAACTAGTATGATGACTTTTAACCCCCGTTTCCTACGCAGAGTCATGTAAGAAAATAAAAAAAAAACAACAATGGCTTAAAACTTGACCAGATTGTCGTTGTTCGTTTCGTCTGCTTTTGTTTCACTGTCTGGCCATTGCTGTGTGTCCACATCTGCCCAGATGTGGTACTTTCTTGTGTGTCTACCCGCACATGGACAGGAAATTCAAATATTCATTTGCATAGCACCCGTATGCAAGCAAAGTTTTTTTTTCATAGCAAAGAGGTATTACTAATTTGGGGGCAAGGAAGAAGTTGCTAAAGATTGTTTCGATATAGCACTTGAAGTCTTCATAACTAGACATAATCGTACTTAACAGGAACATTTCTGCAAGGATTCGCCTTTAAGCTTAATGCGATACTTGGACAAAAAGTTAGTTTATAGTTTAATTCCTTCTATCACAGCCAGCAATTACGAAGACTGTGAGATGGAGTTGTGATAATTGAGTGTGGGAGTGTAAGAGTTTCAGAGGAGTGATATAAATTAGGCAAAGTAAGTGAATTCTATAATATAATTTTTATGTTTGTAGGATATCACAGGAGAATGATACACAAAGGCATTCAGTATAAAATTTAAACATCCAACAGGATATTGGTAAGGAATCTCAGGATACCAATTAGCCAAACATGATACACCTTCTTAAGATTACTGGATAAACTTTAAATTACAAAACTTTGATTGCAAATTTAATTTAGCTCCTTAGACTTATAAGAAATAAACCAAATTCAAACCAGTGTTAGAAGCTATTTTCGGTGTTCATTTTACTTTAGTTCACCACTAATCTGACTTCTCATTTCCTATTTCCATTTTAGTATTAGTACATATGGTTTTTGATGTCGCGTAGTCAATATTAACTATGACATAACAACCCGTCATGTATACGGAGACCACTTTTCATTTTACCACGCCACCAGCATGTTAACTCGTTTTTCTTCAAATACTGGAAGTTTGAAGTTTTTTTTTTGTGAAAACTGTCCATACCTTAAATTGGTTGAAGTAATGAAAGACTCCGACTCGGTTTAAGCTGATTGTTAGCCAATTTTTGTTGTTTTTTTTCGGCAACATATGAAGTTATTTTTTAAAATCTCATTGAGTTATTAAAGGAGCTTTTTTTATGGAATGGATTGACATGACTTTGTAAGCAACACTCGTTGATTTTTTTTTATAAATAAGTTGTAAGATAAAATAAAGAGGGTGAACCATTAATTGCATTCGCCGGTTAACAAGTAGGTGCCGTTAGCTGTGAATCTAAAAATAAAAAGCATGTTACCTCATTCATAGGTTTAAAAGGGAAATTAACTTAAGTGGCTTAAAGTAACAGTAACAGTAACGATAACAGTAACAGTAACAGTAACAGTAACAGTAACAGTAACAGTAACAGTAACAGTAACAGTAACAGTAACAGTAACAGTAACAGTAACAGTAACAGTAACAGTAACAGTAACAGTAACAGTAACAGTAACAGTAACAGTAACAGTAACAGTAACAGTAACAGTAACAGTAACAGTAACAGTAACAGTAACAGTAACAGTAACAGTAACAGTAACAGTAACAGTAACAGTAACAGTAACAGTAACAGTAACAGTAACAGTAACAGTAACAGTAACAGTAACAGTAACAGTAACAGTAACAGTAACAGTAACAGTAACAGTAACAGTAACAGTAACAGTAACAGTAACAGTAACAGTAACAGTAACAGTAACAGTAACAGTAACAGTAACAGTAACAGTAACAGTAACAGTAACAGTAACAGTAACAGTAACAGTAACAGTAACAGTAACAGTAACAGTAACAGTAACAGTAACAGTAACAGTAACAGTAACAGTAACAGTAACAGTAACAGTAACAGTAACAGTAACAGTAACAGTAACAGTAACAGTAACAGTAACAGTAACAGTAACAGTAACAGTAACAGTAACAGTAACAGTAACAGTAACAGTAACAGTAACAGTAACAGTAACAGTAACAGTAACAGTAACAGTAACAGTAACAGTAACAGTAACAGTAACAGTAACAGTAACAGTAACAGTAACAGTAACAGTAACAGTAACAGTAACAGTAACAGTAACAGTAACAGTAACAGTAACAGTAACAGTAACAGTAACAGTAACAGTAACAGTAACAGTAACAGTAACAGTAACAGTAACAGTAACAGTAACAGTAACAGTAACAGTAACAGTAACAGTAACAGTAACAGTAACAGTAACAGTAACAGTAACAGTAACAGTAACAGTAACAGTAACAGTAACAGTAACAGTAACAGTAACAGTAACAGTAACAGTAACAGTAACAGTAACAGTAACAGTAACAGTAACAGTAACAGTAACAGTAACAGTAACAGTAACAGTAACAGTAACAGTAACAGTAACAGTAACAGTAACAGTAACAGTAACAGTAACAGTAACAGTAACAGTAACAGTAACAGTAACAGTAACAGTAACAGTAACAGTAACAGTAACAGTAACAGTAACAGTAACAGTAACAGTAACAGTAACAGTAACAGTAACAGTAACAGTAACAGTAACAGTAACAGTAACAGTAACAGTAACAGTAACAGTAACAGTAACAGTAACAGTAACAGTAACAGTAACAGTAACAGTAACAGTAACAGTAACAGTAACAGTAACAGTAACAGTAACAGTAACAGTAACTGTATATTTTTGATGCAAAATACACTATGACACAATTTGATGGTCATTGTCTCGGGGGTGAACCAAACCAATGTCAAGTGATAGCATTGGACCTCTGTAACAAAACCCTAAACTCCATTTTGCTCCACTACGTCACAAATTTTTTTTACAGTGGTTTGAAGTTTGATTTTTTTGATCAAAAGTTGAATCAATGTATATGGGGTATTTCATGACTTCGAAAACCTATATTAAAACAATCAGGGGAATATTTTCGCGGAACATTTTAACCCTCTAGCTCCCACTCGTATGGGACATGTTTGGTCCAATTTTGAAAAGCTGTTTAAAAGTCAACTTTGGATGGAGTCAAGTACAAGTACAAGGAGTACAAGTCAAAGGTTCTAAAATAAAATCAAAATGAAATGTTAATGAAATGTTAAAAAGTCTATTTTTGAGCAAACAGTGCAACGCCCCTTTTTGGTAGTGAACCAAACCAATATCAAACGATAGCATTTGACCTCAGTAACAAAACCCTAAACTCCATCACATCACTACGTCACAATTTTTGTATACAGTGGATTAAAGTTTGATTTTTTTAGTCAAAAGTCAAATAAAAGAAAATGAAAAATCATGTGTAAAAATATGTTTGGGATAGTTTATGTCTGCAGACATTCATTAAAATTTTCAGAGGAACATTTCATCAGAACATTCGAACCCTCCAGCTCCTACCCTTAGGATGAACTTTGAAAAACAGCTCAAAAGTCAAATTTCTTAAAATGTTCAAAATGGGTGGCAGATAGAGGGTTAAAATGTTTCGAGGAAATATTCCCCGGAAAATTTTAATGTAGGTCTTCTAAGACGTGAACTATCCCAAATCTATTTTTACACATTGTTTTTCATTTTCTTTTATTTTACATTTGATCAAAAAATCTAACTTTAAACCACTGTAACAAACAATTGTGACGTAGTGGAGCAAAATGGAGTTTAGGGGTTTGTTACTGAGGTCAAATGCTATCGTTTGATATTGGTTTGGTTCACCTCCGAAAAAGTGTGTTGCACTGTGATATAATTTGAGCTAAGAATTAGCTCATTTGATTGTTTTACTTTTCATCAATCGTTTCTTTCTCTTCCCCCCTCCCTCGTTTTTGCATTTTCACCTTTCGTTCTGTGATATTTAGGCATTTCTCACATTGACTGCAGGCACTATTCTCATAAACCTTTTCACTATTTTGCTTCGCATCCTTTTTACTCCATGAAGGACTTTTGTCTAATGCAATTTCTGTTCTATATTGCAGTGGAAGTTTTGAATTCTGTCACTACACTCAATTGTAAAGTTTTATATTTTCAACGGGCAGAAAACAATAAAATTGTTTGTTTAATACATTGTGAGATTTTTGAATTTAGTTTCTTATTTAAATAAAAAGTTTAATTTTAGCAGCACAAAAATATTTGTTAAAGTTGTTTAAAAGTTATGGACAGTTGTATGTAAGATCGATACAACCAATGACAATGTGAAATTATGGAAAAATTTTAAAGGTCATTAAAAGTGGCCAAACTGCTGAAAATAACGAAAATATCCACTGCTCGATAGAAATAAATAAAAAATAAAATTTTTTATTATAACGTATATTTCGCACTATGACACACGAATATATTTATAAAAATAGACAATTCAGCACAACAACGTCCATCTTTATTCAAGTAAACCGTACAACGTATAACTTTCACATTTCTCGATCATCAAACAATTTTCATATATTTCTATAAAATCCGGATCCATTTTTGACATATGAAACCCCTGACCACATTTCAACTCCATGTGTATCATCAATTTATTAGCCTCATTAAATGACACCTGACAGTGTCTGCAGGTCAATATGCGATCTTCCAGTGAATGATGTAGAAATCTCTTGATATTGGTAATTTCCTGCAGTTCCTTAAAGTAACCCTCAACGTTGCACAGGATAATAAAACTGCGAGTTGTTAAAATATCCTGAGGGCAGCTGCTAAGATGGTAGGGCACCACATGCAATTCGAGGGAATTTGCGCACACTTGAAAGCTGTAGACATTACATGGAAAGGGAGGTTGAAATGGTGGTGTTGCATTAAGTAAATGCTGTTTAAAACTTGAGGTTAAGGAAATCAAGTCTTGATGTTTAGTTTTTCTGATAAGAGGTGTGGTGGTGCATTGATCCTTTGCCTGCTCTGCTTGTTGTTTGCGCTGAAATTGCATTGGCAGTGTTAGGTAAGCATTTTGAGGGTTTTGTTGCCGCTGCTGCTGCTTTCTCACTTTAACAAATAGCC
Organism: Muscina levida; assembly: GCA_964034835.1. Lineage (NCBI taxonomy): Eukaryota > Metazoa > Arthropoda > Insecta > Diptera > Muscidae > Muscina > Muscina levida. The sequence goes on from OZ035883.1 coordinate 136,080,415, forward strand.
TTTTGATGCTGTACTCCACTTGCTGATGCTGCTGCTGCTTCTGCTGTTGCTGTCGTGTCATAAATGTTCGCAATTTTTCCAATAGCATTGCAAATATCATATCCACACTTTCTCGTATATCATAGTGATGTTTTATTACCATTTCCGTTGCTTGCAACTGAAACATGTCGTCTTTGATACCAACATAAAAACGCACCGCCACAGCCACACTATGCCAGGCATCATTGGGTGCTGCTGACGCCGCCGCCGTAGCATACATGGTGCTCAATAAATCCGGTATAGCTTTCATGCCGGCATCAAGTAGAAATTGCTGGGTATCACTTACGGTTTTAGTGTCACACAGCATAAAGGACTCGATGTTGTTATTGGCCATAACTTGCTTAGATCCTATTAAACATGTCCTGCTGCTCGAGGCGACCGATGGTGGTATAGTGTCCGAGCTGCCGCTTGAAAGTTCATCGGCCATTGTCTTTGGTTTTGGCCAATGGACGCCATAGGCATCGGTCTGCTTACATGTTGTTGTCGTTCCGCATTTATTACATTCAATAACTTCGTTATTTTTCAAATGCCAACGATGTACAAATCGCCGTAGTCCACCGGAGGTGACAAACTTATAACTCGACACTGACATAGACATATGGCTGCAAGCTCGCTTAGTCACTCGCAGGTTAGACGAAACTCCCAAAAATCGAAATAAAAAAAGTGTCAGTAAACACAATTTACTTACTCTTCTCACGTTGTCTGAGTTGGTTCTGTGAATGTCACTCACAGCCACCACCACTTCAGCAGAAGCGCAATTTTAAACTGCTTAGAGTTCTATATCGATTTCAAGAATTTATAGGCTGACAGAGCAGAGCTCTAGCGCAGCGTAAGGTAGGTAGGTAGGTAGGTAGGTGATTGGGATTTTCTTATTGTTTTTGACACCATGCATTGGTATTTGTGTTGTTGAAGGTATCGCCAATAATACATGAGCCTGCAAGACAAGTGTAAATAAATGCCAATGTATTTTTGTGTGGAATACCCGTTAAGTCATTGGCGTTAAGTCCTACTTAACACATGCATGGTTAATACAGGCAGGCGACAAAAGGCAAAACGAAAATTAGATGGGGAGAGGTAGCGAAAAACGTTGCAAGGATATGATGTAGTTTTGTAGTTGAACGCAGGTATTAGCGACTTTTGCGTCGGTATCTTTGAAATACCAGGCAAATAAACCAATACTAATAAACTTGACATAAATTCACAAAAATACATTTTAGAAATTATGTCCTCCAAATTATGACAGACACTACTTTGAGGTATAGTTAAATTTTCGTTTCAAATAGTTTTGCAACATTAAGACATTTTTAAAAAACTAAGAACGAAATATTTATCTAGCTCTTATTTCTATACAGCAAAGTCGTCGAAAGATCGAACATCAAAGATCGCCCTGCTGTACAACTTAAGATTGAATGTTTATGGCTGAGATAGGGTTACAAAATGAATTATGTCTAGGTCACAGGGGAAACATTCGATGTAAACAATTTATGTAAGTTACACTACACAACATTTGAGCTTTGATGTGGTACACACAATTTTTAGTGTTTGGATCCTCTATTTCGAAGTAGATGGTCAGTTGGAAGAGACAGATTTCATTTAAAATTAAGACATTTACGACATTGGTCGCTTAACACTTGCACTAAAATTAAGAAATATTAATAACTTCCTTCCAAAGATAAGAGTTTTGAGCCACACAAAAAAAAAATTGACGAAAAAGGGCTTAATAAAAAAAATAGAATTATTGGTCCAGAACTACTTTCGAATTAAATGTATCGCCAAATATAATAACATTTTAACATCTTAAGCCTAGCTAGATACCAACATGGATTTGTAGGGCATATAAAATATCCCATGGGATGCTCTTTTAGAAGAAATTATGTTGAAAAGGCCTTTGAGGCCTACAGATTGACCCTTTACGGCACGTTTTAGAACACAGATATCATCACTGACTTCCAGGATATCAACGGTATCCGGTAGTCTATATTGCGTCGCAAGAGATTCTGGGATATTCTTGATACACAAAGGCATTCTGCATAAAAATTTAACATCTAAAAAAAAATATAAAATATCTCAGGATATCAGTACACCAAACATGCCACACCTTCATTAGATTCCTGGATCAGTGGCTCGCAGGATATTGAAAGAAATCACAGGGTGCACTTGTTTCACCCGTCGGCGCACAGCAAATCAAATCAGCTTAAAGGTTATCACCAGGACTTACTGAATAACACAGGGAAATTCAAGGAAACATTTTAAGCCCTCAGGAGAGCGATACGAACTCGATACTCTAAAAAAAATTAATTACCCTTTACACCCCATGCGTGAGGTATGGAATAGCTTCTCGCATTGTTGTAAACTAACACGCTTTCTCTTTCAGATTCACAACTTGTTTATCGACATATGCGAACGTCACTGTTTGAGAAACTTTTACTAGACATGCCGATTAACTGGAAACCATACTGCAAAGTTGCTGTCTACAACATCGAGGGGCCCGACAATGGAAGAAAAAGTAGATGACTGGAGCCGGACCACGGATTTCCGGCATGGTAGTCGCTAGTTCTAACCACTATGCCACGGCCGGTTTTTTAGTTGCTTAATATAGTCAAGGTCTCCCAGTAAATAGAATAAACTCTTACAGCACACTTCTTTAGGTCGACACTTTTAAGAAATCAATAAGCTCTGCTATCATTAAGTAATTGCAAAGTAGTACAAAAAATTTGAAGTATTTAAAAAGGACTCAAAGGACATCGCGACACTTTTTCAGTTATCAGGATCATGCCAGGTTATCCAGTGACATGAAAGTTATGTGATTTTTTACAGGATATGTCTAAGGATATGCAGGATCCGTAAAGGTTTGAAGGACAACAAATACCATTTTTTTTAATTTGTATACCCTTCATTAAGCTCATGAACAGAGTGAAGGGTTTATTAATTTTGTTCTTCCATATGTAACGCCCATAAGGAGGCTTGGTAGGTAAGGCAATATCCCTATCCATATCCATAAAATTATTAGAAAAGTAAATGTCTGTCTGTTTGTTTGTATGTTTGTGGCTCTATCACGCCTACCGTAGGCTATATTTATATCCTCACCCTACGGGTAGAAGGGTATATATCACTTGATACGACCCAAAAGTGTAACACATAGAAGGAGTCACTTTAGACCCTGGGTTGCTTTGAACCAAATTCGATTCATGACTTTTTAAGTCGTTTGAGCCATGTCCGTCTGTCTGTCTGGCTGTCCGTCTGGTATTTAGTAAAGCTATCACAGGATAAAGTTTTGGAAAAATTTTTGAAAGCCTAGCCACGCCCCTTCTGGTACCTCCCATACAAATCTACCTTTCCGCCCACTATAGAGATGGTAAAATAATATCAATAAATTAAACGTGATCGGAACCAAATTCTCTTTTTAGTAAAGCTATAACAGGATAAAGTTTTGGAGAAAAAATTAGAAGTCTATCCACGCCCCATCTGGTACCTCCCATACACATCTGGTACTGCCCACTTTAGAAATCGATTAATATTATTAAAAGACCTAACGCGATCGTGCCCAAATTCTGTATTTGGTAATGTTTAAGCAGGATAAAGTTTTGGAGAAAAAATCTGGAAGTCTAGACACGCCCCTTCTGGTACCTCCCATACAAATGAACCACTCCGCCCACTTTAGAAATAAGGTAATAATATCAATACACTCGACACGATCGTGCCCAAATTCTGTATTTTGTTATGTTATAACAGGACAAAGTTTTGAAGAAAAAATTGGAAGTCTAGCGACGCCCCTTATAGTACCTCCCATACAAATGTACCTTTCCGCCAACTTTAGGGATGTAGTAATAATATCAGTACACCCAACGCAATCGTGCTCAAATTCTGTAATTAGTAAAGCTATAACAGGATAAAGTTATGGAGAATAAATCTGGAAGCATAACCACACCCCTTCTCGTACCTCCCATACAAATGTACCCACTTTCGAAATCGAGTAATAATATCAATATAATAGAAAATTATTTATTTTACTGAGGGTAAGGGTAAATGTGTCGGGTTGCCCGTCTGACACTTTCTAACTGGTTTTAATTACAAATCGGTTAATTTCAATAACACAAGACTTAAACAATATCTTATATTGGGTGATGGTATTTATCAGTCAGTTTAACTGACTGAAATTTCTGTACTGGTTTTAAGCAAATTTTATGTTTTAACTGAGGATGAGGGTATAAGTAAGTCGGTTTACATGACTGGAACTTTCTTGCTTGTTTTTATTAAACTATTGATTTTGGAAATTCTAAGTTTTTAAGTAAGCCCATTACCTATTACTCTCTAAATCAGGTGCATAGATTTCGGGTTCCAGAATCTAGTTTCTATCCATACATTTTATGTCCAAATTTTTTTTTAACATGTCAGCATTTTGTATCGCTTGACTATAGTAAAATTATGTAATTTAAAGATGTGACAAATAAGTTTTATTATTCTTGAAAAAGTTAAATGAAACATTTTTGTGTAAGTTATTTATGAATGCATATGAACTGCCACATCACGTCAATTTTGAATTTGAAGGCTTCATTGATGATTCAACCAAATTGGTATTTTTAATATCGTTTCCTTTAAATTCCCAAGCATTCCTCTCAAATGCCCCTTAGTAGTTATTTTTAATAAAACACTTTTCTATCCACTCCACAATATTCATATTATGATATTTTCTACTAACTTAAAAGTTTAGCAAATTGTCTCCGGCTTAAACTGCTCATAATAAGGAATAACTTAAGCTTCAGTGCATTTTTAATGCCTCCAAATCTAAAAGTTTTGCTCAGGTCAACTGAGGTTTCCCCCTCCTCCTCCTCCTCCTCGCCCTTGTCTGCCACCACCTCTGTGATATTTTCATTATACTTTTACAGCACTTGACATTATATTGAAAAATAATTTATGTATAACTTTGTCAACATCTCTCACCCTCTTTTGGGTCTTTGGCATTGCTGTCAACATCATAACCTAAAGACTCAGCTGCCACATCAGAAGTACAATCTCAGACGAAGAAAAAACTGATGTACTGCTACTATCAGCCATAGTATCAGTCAAAGAAAACGTCATCATTATAATTTTACTCGTCGTCCAACAACGTGCTTAGTTACCATATAATCCTCGGCCAAACGCTATGACATCAGTAGAGTCAGTAGCGTTCATATCATGTTAAGCATCGTCATTGTCATCATTAGGCTGATTATCATTATGGTTGGCTATGGCCATCCTTAATGTCTATCAAGTTTAAGTGAAATGTAATATTTTTTCAATATACTTGTAATTGTGAAGCAAAAAAAAAAAGAGAAAAAGAAACATGCAAAAGATTTGTTGAACAAACCTAATCTTTTGTATCTTCAAGGTTTTGCAAACAAACAGGTCAACCAGTGCACACAGACACACACACACTCAGATTAAAGGCGAATGGACTTATACTCAGCGAGTGTCAGTAGATTCTCTGTTGGTAGATTGAGGGCAGAGAGAGGAAATCTTTATAGGCAAAATGTTTATTATATGATTTCACTGCCATAAAATGCATGTAATGAGAGTGCCGTGGTTTGGGGGAGAAAGATTTGTGTGAAAAAAAACAAGTGAGAAAGTCTCAGTCCGGTAAATCGACTTACATATACCCTCACTCTCAGTAAAAAAAACATAAAATTTACTTAACAAAATACAGAATTGATATTACTTCTTGATTTCTAGTTTGTAGGGGAGCTAACAGAAGGGGCGTGGCTTGTCTTTCAGTTTTTTCTCCAAAACTTTATCCTGCTTTAGCGTTACTAAATACAGAATTTGGACACGCTCGCCTTGAGTGTATTGATATTATTTCTTGATTTTCGAAATGGGCGGAATGGTACATTTGTATGGGAGGTACCAGAAGAGGCGTAGCCATATAGCCTACTTCCAATGCAGTAAGTAGTTTTGGAGGAATATTAACCAGTGCAAAGTTTCAAAACAATTGATTTCGTCTTTCGAAAGTTATCATACGTACCAGCCAGACTGATAGACAGACGGACAGATGGACATGTTTCAAACGTTTTAAAAAGTCATTATTCGAATTTAGAGCAAAGAAACCTAGGGTCTATAGAGACACCTTCTATGTGTTAGACTTTTGGGTATTGCAAATGGACTACATGGCCATGCCCCTTTTGGTACCTCCCATACAAATTTACCAATCCGCCCACTTTAGAAATGGAGTAAAAATATCAATACAGTTTTGGAGGAAACTTGGAAGTCCAGCCACGCCCTTTCTGGTACCTCCCATACAAATGTACCAGTTCGCCCACTTTAGAGATGGGGTAATAATAAAATAAATACAGTTTTAGAGGAAAAATTGGAAGTCTAGCCACGTCCCTTCTGGTACCTCCCATACAAACGTACCATTCCGCCCACTTTAGAGATGGAGTAATTATATCAATACACCCAAAACTATCTTACCCAAAGTCAGTATTTTGTTAAGTTATAACAGGATAAAGATTTTGAGGAAATTGGGAAGTCTAGTCAAGTCTCTTCTGGTACCTATCATACCCATCTGGTACCGCCCACTTAAGAAATCGATTATTATATTAAAAGGCGCAACGCGATCGTGCCCAATTTCTGTAATTAGTAAAGCTTAAGCAGGATAACGTTTTGAAGATAAGAACCGGAAGTCTTGCGTGTGGCAATCTCCCGCCTTAAAAACAACAAAGCTGCTGGAATTGTTTAAGGCTGACGGGCAGGAGCTGATTAGGAGCATGCATCAGCTCATGGAAAACATCTGGCTAGAGGAGAGCATGCCCGGGGATTGGAGTCTCAGTCTGTTATGTCCTATATACAAGAAAGGAGATCGTAGTGAATGTAAGAACTACCGTGGAATAAGCCTATTACCAATTGCGTACAAGGTCCTTTCAGGCATATTGTGTGAACGTCTAAAGCCAAGTGTAGAAAAACTAATTGGACCATATCAGTGCGGCTTTAGACCTGACAAATCTACGACGGATCAAATGTTCACCTTACGACAAATCGTAGAAAAAACACATGAAAAGCAGATCGACACCTACCACCTCTTTGTCGACTACAAAGCTGTTTTTGACTCTCCGATAAGGAATAGGCTTTATGAGGCCATGTCTGAGTTTGGTATTCCTGCAAAGCCAATTCGACTTTGCAGATGTACCTTAGAAAACACCAAATCCTCGATTAAGATTGGCAAAGATCAGTCTGAACCATTCAACACGGAAAGAGGTCTCAGGCAGGGCGATAGCGATAGCCTGTCCTGTACACTATTTAATATAGTTATGGAGAAGTTGATGAGAAAGGCTGGTGTCAACATGTCTGGCACCATATTCCACAAAAGCCACATGCTACTAGCCTACGCCGATGATATAGATATCATTGGCCGAAATCTGCGGGACGTTACTGCAGTCTTTTCATCACTAGAAAAGGAGTCGGAAAAAACGGGTTTAGCGGTAAACAAGGACAAAACTAAAATAATGATTTCGACGAACAAAGAGTCCTCTCGATGGGGACGCAGCGTCAACGTTGAAAATTATTGTTTTGAGGTAGTTGATGAGTTTACCTACCTCGGATCTTCCGTCAATAAAAAAAATAATGTCAGCCAAGAAATTAAGCGCAGAATAGTGGTAGCCAATAAATGTTTTTACGGACATCGGCAGCACTTTAGTAATACCACCTTATCTCGGAATACAAAGAAACAGCTTTACCAGGTGCTAATCTTACACGTTCTTTTGTATGCTGCCGAATCATAGGTTCTTACGAAAACGGACATACAAAACCTGGGAGTATTCGAGAGAAAAGAAATCAGAAAAATTTATGGACCTATTTGTGTCGACGGCGAGTTTCGCCATCGGATGAACCATGAGCTGTATGAGCTTTACCACGACATCGACGTAGCTAAAAGAGTCAGAATGCAACGACTACGATGGCTGGGTCATGTTGCCAGGATGGATGTAAATGCTCCAGCGAGAAAGGTAGGCATTACCTTCCATAGCAACCATAACATCATTATTTTATTTTATTTGTTTTTAAGTTACATAACTTTCAAACCACAGTGCATCCGTCTCTACAACACTCATCATCCAGCCACTCAGCTACTTACCCAATGAGCCACTGCGACGCAAGCATTTCAATTCATCTTCAAATTCATATCTGGTTTTCCTTTTCATATCAGTTTTACGAAATTAGATTAAGTCAATTAGTTTGATTTTTCCTTCTCCTTTGACAGCACAAGTATAAGTAGGTATGTCTTAAAAAAAAAAAGAAATTTACAAAACGTGCACCCCAGGAGGTGCAACAACAACAGCAGCAGCACTCAAAAAAAAAATCCCACCACGATATGACATTAACATGAATATCTCTGGCATTTTGACATTTATGTTGGTTGTTTGTTTTTTTTTTCTTTGCTCTCCCTTTTTCCCTTTTGAATATTACCCCAAAAACTCCTTGTGAGTTGGTGAACAATATCAACGTAATCATCATAAATATTTCATTAATCTAAAATGTGACTTATTTTTTTTTCGTTATAAATATTTAATATGTTTATGGCAAAATTTTGCTGCTTTCATTTGTCGTAACTTTTGATTTATGTTCATTGTCTTGGGAAAATATTTTGCTGATGATTACTAAAGCAATGATGTATAACATTGACCTTAAAGTTGTCCCTACCTAACAAATGGGTAGGAAGAAAAGGTCTAAATTATAAGTGGACGGATTTTAAATCGAATGTGATTTATTTGAATGTTTTACTAAAGAGAGGGTGTGGGAGAGACGATTTATGTGTGAAATGTTATGGTCATTCAAGCTGTTGGGGTAGTATGGAGCTAAAGATGGAGCTAAAAACTATAATGGGTTGACCTAAAGTGCGTATACATTTGAATCGATAGCTGCGTCAAGCAACCACAGGACCACTGGTTAAACTACGGTGGTTGAAATAATCGCGGGGACAGACAGACGGAGACTCCCATAAAGTAGGAGTTCGTATGGAAGGTGTGAGTAGTGTTTGACCGATCTTGCTCATCTCATAACTTATCCTCCGTTTGGAGGAAAAAAGCTTGCAGGCCATACGACTGTAATCGTTGATACAGATGGAAATCGGGAATGGGACTTTGCCCAGAGGTTGAAAGTTACTGATTGTCACTTACTTGGGAGTGACCAGAAGCGATTCCTTTGTGGCACTGTCCAAGCAGCTAACTACTTCCGGTCATAGACCAAGTATTCCCCGGGCAATGACTTTAAAGCAACCGCTTTGAAGTTAGCTAAAGATAGAAGGCGAAATGATGAGTAACCTAATCGGCATGCTACCACCGATACGTCTTAGGAAGTAGGTAACAGAAGTTACTGAAGCTCAACACAGGCTCTCTTAGTGGCTTTGGCAGCCCCAATAAACTAGGATCGGGAGCGGTGGCCTAATTAGCCACTCTCCTTAAACAAAATTTATTATGAAAACACGGAGAATAAATATAACAAGAACCCCCCAAATGTTGACGACCCCGGCAAACGATATAAGGACCATGATTTAAGGATAAGGATTGGGACCGGCCGTGGCATAGTGGTTAGAATACGCGACTACCATGCGGAAGATCGTAGGTTCAAAACTGGCTCCAGTCATCTTAAAAAAAAATTGTTCTTTCATTGTCGGCTCCCCTCGAAAGTTGTTGACAGCAACTTCGCAGTATTAAGTGTCGAGTCAATCGGCGTCTCTAGTAAGAGCTTCTCAAATAGTGACGTTTGCATTCGTCGATAAAATGAATCTAAAATAGAAAGCGTGTTAATTCACAATGCCTCCATCTGACATCACCGCCATACAGGAAATAAGATGGACGGGACAGGGATGCACACGACGAAAGAACTGTGACATCTTTTACAGCTGCCATGCAGAAAGACACGAATTTGGATGTTGTTTCATAGTCGGCAGGAGACTTCGACACCTGGTCTCGCGGTTTAACTCTGTAAGTGACCGAATAGCCACCATTCGCATCCGGGCAAAATATTTTTACATTAAGCTGATTTGTGTACACGCTCCAACGGAAGACAAAGACGATGATATCAAAGATGCATTCTATGAGCGCCTGGAGGATATATATGACCGCTGCCCTGCACATGACACTAAAATTGTTCTGGGAGATTTTAATGCTAAAATAGGAAGGGAAGATGCTCTTGGTTCAGCAGTCGGAAAATTTAGTCTACACAACGACACCTCCGATAACCGATTCAGACTGGTAAGTTTCGCGTCGGCAAGAAACATGGTTGTAAGTGGAACCAGATTCCCGCATAAAAAAATCCACAAGGCAATCTGGATATCTTCCGATCAAAATATAAGAAATCAGATTGATCACGTGGTAATTGATGGAAGGCATGTCTCAAGCGTTATGGACGTGCGTGTAATGCGCGGTGCAAATATCGACTCCTAGTTGCAGCCAAGGTACGCACACGATTAAGTAGTGCTAAAAGCACTCGTAATCAAACGCAAAGGAAGCTACACGTCACAAAGCTGCATACCACTGAGAGAGTCAATGCCTACTCTTACCAGCTCTCTCAATTACTCCATACAAATCCCCCTAGTTCTGATGTTCCCGACATACAGTGGCAGCATATTGCGAATTCTATGGCCACTGCCGTACTGGGTTATGAAAAACCACGCTCAGACAAGCCCTAGTACGATGATGAATGTCGAGAAATGTCTGCGGAAATGGATGCTGCATACAAGGCAAAACTGCAGCCAGAGCCAGGATATCGAAAACTATAGAGATAGAGGTGAGGCCCGAAAGTTCTACCAAAAGGTAAAAAGTAAAGGTTTTGGAACAGGGATCCCCACCTGTAAGGACAGAGACGGAAATCTGGTCACGGACACTCAGAGTGTGCTGCAAATATGGAGGGAACACTTTAAATCTCTTCTCGTTCCCGAAGGCAGCGTAAGTGACGAACTCGCACCAACCATCGACGATGGAGTAGACTTTCCACCACCGAGCCAAAACGAGATCAGCACGGCAATTGCGCGGCTTAAAATAATAAAGCTGCGGGAGCCGATGGACTGAAGGCAGAGCTTTTTAAAGCCGGCGGCGATGACCTGGTAACATGCATGCACCAGCTCATAAACACGATTTGCTCAGGGAGTGCATGCCCGATGATTGGAGTCTGAATGTCCTATGTCCCGTGCTTAAGAAATGCGATCTTAGTGTGTGTACCAACTATCGCGGGATTAGCCTTTTACCCATCGCATACAAGGTCCTGTCTAGTGTGTTATGTGAAAGACTAAAGCCCCTTCTGGCGAACATGATTGGACCTTATCAGTGTGGCTTTAGACCGGGTAAATCCACCACCGACCAGATATTCACGCAACGACAAATCCTAGAGAAGACACAAGAAATGCAGATCGATACCTACCATCTGTTCATCGATTACAAAGCTGAATTTGACAGTCCGATACGACAGAAATTGTTGGATGCTATGGCTGTGTTTGGTATCCCCGCAAAGCTAATTCGACTCTGCGGGATGACACTGACTGACACGAAGTTTTCAGTGAAAATTGGCACAAATCTGTCAGAGCCATTTTCTACCAAGCGAGGCTTTAGACAAGGCGATAGTCTGTCCTGCGATCTCTTTAACATCGTAATGGAGATGATCATGCGGAAAGTAGCAGTAAACAGGAATGGCGCCATATTTGACAAAAGCACATGTTGCTCACGTATGCTGATGATATAGATATTATTGGACGTGGATTGCGAGATGTTACTGCGGCTTATTCGAGCATTGAAAAGCAGCCGGCTGAAGTGGGTCTGGTGATAAACGAGGACAAAACCAAGTTATTTGTTTCAACGAACAAAGAGTTCACTCGTCTGGGACGCTGCGTGAACGTTGACAACTATAACTTCGAAGTGGTAAATGATTTTGTCTACCTTGGCTCCGCCATAAACAAAAATAATAATGTCAGCCTCGAAATCAAAAGACGAGTATTGATTGCAAACCGCTGCTACTATGCGCTAAGCAAGCGATTTAACGACAAAGTGCTCTCTCGAAGAACAAAGATCCAGCTCTACCAGACTCTGACTCTCTACAGCTCAGAATCCTGGGTAATGACACAAGCGGATCAATCTATTCTGGGAGTCTTTCAGAGAAAAATACTCCGCAAAATATTTGGACCCATCATCGTGAACGGCGAGGACCGTCGTCGAATGAATCATGAGCTGTACAACGACATCGACGTGGTCAAGGGCGTTCAATTGGACACGTTGTACGAATGGACGAAAACGCTCCTGCCCAAGAAGTCTTCGGCAATAAACTCGTTGGGCGGCGCAGGAGGGGGCGACCAAAACTCCGATGGATGGACTAGGTGACGGAACTGTTAAGTAAGCTTGGTATGACGAACTATCTACGGAGCGAAAAAGACCGAAGCGCTTGGAATGCTTTTCTTCGTGCGGTTACTGATAGATGAATTTATGTTGTTGCTGCCAGTAAAGAAGAATACTAGAAAATTTTATGTCTTACTAAGGGTAAGGGTGTTTGTAAATCGGTTTTTCCGACCGAAATTTTCTTACTGATTTTTTGTAGTTTTCTCTCTTTATTATGTGTGCCAATATCAAGTATTTACTACACATTGCTGTAATTCCTCTTAAGTTTAGTTTTTACAATGATGCGTTATTTCCGCCCATACTGATGTGTTGTGAGGCTGTAGAAGGACAGCTGTGGTTTCTAAGTCAGTTCGTTGAATTTCGACTGGTATTCCATCTTCGCCTGCTGCCTTCTTATTTGTTAATTTTCTGATGGCCTCTTTTATCTCAGTTAGACTGAGAAGGTTGCATGAAGTTATCGACTAACTTAACTTTTAATAATAAATTTAAAAGTAGTTGCACATTCTACCCCCTAATAATTATGGACCACTAGCAGAACATATGTCCTGCTTATGAATTCAACAAACTCAAAAACTCTTTATAAACTTTTCCCTTTAAAGTTTAACTTTAATTGCGTTTTATACTGTGTGTTATTTTTTTCTCCCTCAGAAACAAAGCACATTATGTAAATAACTTTTGCTCAACGCTACTAAACTTTCCATTTTGAGTTTGTCCATCGAATCGTTACTTTCACATAAATATTTAAGTCCCTCCGTGGTAACGTCTGTTTAAATTGTAAATTATTATTCCTGTGGTTGTGATTAATGCGCATTTAAATGGAGTAATATTGAAATTAGGTAATTAATTACAAGATTGTTTTGGAAAAGTTAATTTAATTCATAAAATTTCTCAGATTTGTGGGTCATAAAAACGTAAGCTCTCATTCGAGGGGAAAACGGCATGGGGCGTTAGAGAGGAGAAGCAGTTGGAGACTAACTTCAGAAAAAGGAATGTTCAAATTTTCAAAGTTATTTAATAAAAAATAAACGGCAGACTAAATAAAACTGCAGCTGATTGGGATATAAAATTGAAATATATATGATAGGATAAAATACCAGGGAAATATGCCTTTTTAATTTATAAGTTTTTTTAATTACGAATAAATCGCCCATCAAATTGCTTTGAAATATAAGGATAACAATAATCACAACTAAATCGTATATTCGTATGTTTAGACAAGGCGATAGTCTGTGCTGCGATCTCTTTAACATCGTAATGGAGATGATCATGCGGAAGGCTGCAGTAAACAGGAATGGAACCATCTTCAACAAAAGTCACATGTTGCTGGCGTATGCTGATGATATAGATATCATTGGACGTAGATTGCGAGATGTTACTGCAGCTTTTTCGAGCATTGAAAAGCATTCGGCTGAAGTGGGTCTGGTAATAAACGAGGACAAAACCAAGTTATTTGTTTCAACGAACAAAGAGTCCACTCGTCTGGGACACTGCTTGAACGTTGACAACTATAACTTTGAAGTGGTAGATGATTTTGTCTACAATGGCTCCGCCATAAACAAAAATAATAATGTCAGCCTGGAAATCAAAAGACGAGTATGGATCGCAAACCGCTGCTACTATGCGAAAAGTGTTTTTTTTTATTGTTTGATATTTTTTGTCAAATTCAGTGTGTCACGCACTAGGATGACTCGTTTCGAACTCCATGACGAGTTCATCTTCAGACCCCTTTGTGACCAACTGATGCACAATGGTACATCATCCGCTGTATATATATCTACAACTATGTCAAACATGCGAAGTATATATCAGCCGAAAATGTCCAGCCCCAATTATAGTTTTGAATTTGACTCGGATTAATCAATTCTGGGAGTCTTCGAGAGAAAAATACTACGTTAAAGATTAGTCCCATCCGTCGTCGAATGAATCATGAGCTGTATGAGCTGTACAACGATATCGACGTGGTCAAGCGCGTTCAAATAGACTGAATGCGCTGGCTTGGACACGTTATACGAATGGGCGAAAACGCACCGGCTCGAAAAGTCTTCGGCAATATACTCGATGGGCGGCGCAGAAGGGGGCGACCAGAACTCCGATGGATGGACCAGGTGAAAGAGCTATTAACTAAGCTTGGAGTGACGAACTATCTACGGACCGCAAAAGAATACTTTTCTACGTGCGGCTGCTGATGGATAAATTTCTGTTGTTGCTGCCACTAAAGAAGAAGAAACCGTATGTTCTGTATATAAAGGGTGTCCCAACAAGAACGCAATTTTTAAATCTGGCAACATTCGAAGCGTCATTGTTTGACATTTGAACAATTTTTATTGTTTGCTAGTAGAAGGTACGAGGTTAGTAAAAATGGAGAGCTACACGAATGAACAACTCATTCTCATTGTGAAATTGTTTTACCAAAATGGTGAAAGTTTTGCGGCTACAGTTCGCAAATTGCGATTAATTTGGGGTCACAATAATGCTCCAAAAGAGTCAACTGTAAAGAGATTAATGGATAAATTTGTCGAGACTGGGTCTGTTAGTGATGTAAAGACAGCAACGCGCCATCGACCAGGTCGATCGACTGAAATGTCGCAGATGTACGTGATGATGTCGCTCAAACTTCATCCAGCTCAATTCGACACCGAGCTCAGCAAATTGGTGTCTCCAAATCCACTATGCAGCGAATTTTGACGAAAGATTTGCATCTTCATGCATACAAAGTTCAATTGACTCAGGAACTGAAGCCAGCTGACCATGGACAGCGAAGGGAGTTCGTAAATTGGGTATTAGAGAGACAACATGAAAATGCTGATTTTGCCGCTAAAATCATCTTCAGTGACGAGGCCCATTCCATCTGGATGGCTTCGTCAATAGGCAGAATTGTCGCATTTGGGGTGAGGAAAATCCTCGAGTGATTCACGAGAAGCAAATGCATCCTCAACGTGTCACTGTGTGGTGTGGTTTTTGGGCTGGAGGAATCATTGGACCTTTTTTTATGAAAATGAGGCAGGTCAAGCGCAAACAATCAATGGTGTTCGGTATCGTGAAAAGATAACCAGTATTTTCTTGCCTCGAATTGAAGAAATGAATGTGGAGGGCATGTCATACAGCCAGAGAAACAATTCAATTGCTGCATCAGTCATTTCCCGGTCGTGTTATTTCGCGTTTTGGAGATCAGAATTGGCCGCCTGGATCGTGCGATTTAACACCATTAGATTTTTTTCTTTGGGGTTTTTTGAAGTCGATGGTTTACGCGAATAAGCCGACGACGACTCAAGCCTTAAAGTTTCGCATAAGCCGCAGCATTTATGCGAAACGGTCATTGAAAATTTCATTAATAGATCGCGTGCATGCCAGCAAAGCCGCGGCGGCCATCTGCACGATATATTGTTCCATACATAACCTCATTCTGTCTACTTTACGATATAATAAAGTTTCATGATTTTTATACCCTTCACCATGCGCATGAACGGAGTGAAGGGTATATTCATTTTGTTCTTCCATTTGTAACGCCCATAAGGGGGCGTGGTAGGTATAACAATATATATATATAAATGATCAGCATCGAAATCTGAGTCGATTTAAGGGTGACCGTCTGTCCGTCTGTCCGTCTGTCTGTCTGTCCCCGCGATTACAGCCGCAGTTTATGTTATATCGAGCTGAAATTTGGAATGCAAGCTTCTATCATCAAAGCGGAGGATAAGTTCTAAGATGAGCCCGATCGGTCAAAAACTACTCCCACCTCCCATACAAACTCCCCCTTTTTGGGGTCTATCCCTGCGGTTACAGCCGTAGTTTAAGAGCAATCAAGCTGAAATTTTGTACGCAAGCTTCCCAATACTAGGCGGAGGTTGAGTTCTAAGATGAGCCCGATCGGTCAAAAACTGCTCCCACCTCCCATACAAACTCCCCCTTTTTGGGGTCTCTCCCTACGATTGCAGCTGTAGTTTAAGGGCAATCAAGCTGAAATTTTGTATACAAGCTTCCCAACACTAGGCGGAGGTTGAGTAGTAAGATGAGACCGATCGGTCAAAAACTGCTCCCACCTCCCATACAAACTCCCCTTTTTTGGGGTCTCTCCCTACGATTGCAGCTGTAGATTAAGGGCAACCAAGCTGGAATTTTGTATGTGAGCTTCCCTACACTAAGCGGAAGTTTAGTGGTAAGATGAGACCGATCGGTAAAAACCTACTCCCACCTCCCATACAAAATCCCTCTTTTTGGGGGTGTCCGTATGTCAGTCCCCGCGATTATAGCAGCAATATAAGAGCAATCAGGCTGAAATATTGTACGCAGGTTTTGCGGCCCTAAATGGAGGTTGAGTTCTAAGATGAGCCCGATCGGTCGAAAACTACTCCCACCTCCCATACAAACTCCCCTTTTTGGGGTCTGTCCCTGCGATTACAGCCGTAGTTTAAGGACAATCGAGCTGAAATTTTGTATGTGACCTTCCCTACAATAAGCGGAGGTTAAGTGGTAAGATGAGACCGACCGGTCAAAAGTTACTCCCACCTCCCATACACAAACCCTCTTTTTGGGGGTGTCCGTATGTCAGTCCCGCGATTACAGTAGTAATTTAAGAGCAAACAAGCTGAAACAATGTATGCAAGCTTCCCTACTCTAAGCGGGGTTGAGTATTAAAATGAGACTGATCGGTCAAAAACTACTCTCACCACCCATACAAATCCCTCTTTTTGGGGGTGTCCGTATGTCAGTCCCCGCGATTACATTAGTAATTTAAGAGCAATCAAGCTGAAATATTGTATGAAAGCTTTTCTGCTCTAAGCGGAGGTTGAGTATTAAAATGAAAACGATCGGTCAAAAACTACTCTCACCTCCCATACAAACCCTTCCTTTTTTGGGTTTGTCCCTGCGATTGCAGCCGTATTTTAAGAGGCTATTTTACATAGCTAACATTTTGTACACAAGTTTCAATATCTAAGCGGAGGCTACTTTTTAAGACATGATCGGATTTAAACTACTCCCACATCCCACACAACTTCCCATTTTTGGGGAGTTACAAAATTCATAAAATCGAATAAAATCTATACAAAATTACTGACAAAATGGATGTGTGAAGCTAAAAGTAACGTCTACTTCTCACCAACTCCCCTGTTTTGTGGTACAAAGTGTAATAAAATATAGTTGTAGTGCAAATAACCAGTTTTACCACCATTTTTACAAATGGTGAAGGGTATCTGAGCTTCGGCATAGTTTTTAAAAAAAATATGTGTTTTATTTAAAAATTGCGCTCTTGTTGGGACACCCTTTACTTCCAATAATTTGAAACCCCTTTAGTTCAATTCATATACAAATGAAAAAAATTAAATTGTACATTATTTTGAACCGTTATGGTATGTTAACTCTTACCACCATTACCAGCGATTTAAAAACATCTCCCCTCCTCCTCCACCACATTCGCAACATATTAGCCTCGTTTGTTATCTTGTCATCTGCATCATCGTTAAGGATTTAAATATTAGTTGTAAACCCCTTGAACACATCCTTCACATACATTCACAACGCCCGCCATGAATACAATATAAACTTGTGCATTTACTAATAAGCGTATATAAGTGTTATACTATATGCATGTGTGTATACATAAACACAAACACACACCCGCTCGAATAGTCACACCCATGCCCTCATATCTAAGTGACATTCGTAATGCAAAACTACATTCTCAACACTCTCATTGGGAGTTAAATTTGTTAAACAACGGATATGTTACCTAGAGCGTTGTCATTGCTCGTTTGTTACGAATAACACAATGCAACAAATTTTTGATCCCGGCTTCTAAATAGTTGATCCTTATGTAAAATTTCATGCTGAATTCAAATCTGCTCTCAGATATTTGGAAAGTAGAACAGTTTTTGAGATATGGTCAAATTTCCATTTTTAGTGTTTTGAAAAAAGGTAGGTCTACTAAAATGGCATTTTCTCTGGTTTTTGTTCACCGATGTCACCGAACTGTGACGAAAATAAAAGATAATAAAATTCATTCTTAAAAAAACAATAGTAGTTTAAAATCCAATCACAAATGACGAAGTTATGGCACTTCAAAGTTGGATTTTTGTTAACATTTTGATGATTTTTCAAGTTTTCGCAGTCTTTAATTAAGTTCGTATCCGTGTTTCCATAAAAATTGCTCCGGTTTCAAACTATTGCAGGATAGAATAATATGTTACAAAAATTGTTTGCCCTTGGTCATCAAAATCAGATAAAAAATACTTCCGCATTTGCAGCATTTGGGGAAATAACCCAATTTTTTTTTTATATATTCCTATGTAATTTACTTAACAAAAAATGTAGAGTTATTTTTCGGAAAGCAAGCAAAACAACAATTACTACTACTCTCAAGAAGAGGTATGTGTACTTAATTGTGAATGTAGCGTTTATTTTTAAACCGATTTTGATGACCAAGGGCAACAAATTTTTGTAACATATTATTCTTTTATGTAATGGTCTGAAACCGGAGCAAATTTTACGGAAACACGGAAAAAAACTTAATTAAATGCAGCGAAAACATGAAAAATCATTAACATTTTTGCAAAAGTCTAACTTTAAAGTGCCATAACTTCGTCATTTATGATTGGATTTTAATCAGGTATCGTTTTTTTAATAAATAATTTTATTATCTTTTATTTTCGTCACAGTTCGGTAACATCGGTGAACAAAAACCAGAGAAAATGGCATTTTAGTAGACCTACCTTTTTTCAAAACACTAAAAATGGAAATTTGACCATATCTCAAAAACTGTTCTACTTTTCACATATCTGAGAGCAGATTTGAATTCAGCGTGGAATTTTACATTAAAATATATTATTAAATGTCCCGGATACAAAAACTTTTGAAATTTTGTGACATTGTGTAATTACCAAAGTTTTTTTTTGTTGTTGTATTTTATATGTGTATGTGTTTTTTTTTCATGCTCTTTCTTAACATACCCCTAGGTAATTTCTATACCTGTGTCAGAGTTTTATCCTTGTACCTGTTTACCTACTCCATCTCGTCGATATAGAGAACAATTCTTGACACTGTTGTTGTTGTTGGTGCTGCTGATGGCGGTTGTGTTGTTGGTACTGGTGCTGGTGTCTTCGTTGTTTGGTTGTTATCCTTGTTGTCGTTGTTTTTGTTGTTGTCTTTTTACCTTTTGTCTCTCTAGTGAAATGAATACCAACCCGTATGACAAAAAGTTATTCGTATCTGTTTGTTGAAACAAATGTGATAACATATGTGTGTAAGTGTGTGTGAGAGAGATGGAGTGTAATTTTATGTTTTGATATACATGTATGACTGACAGGTATCTAGGTAGATTGTTCACGTACGTGTGGTTGTTAAGTAGTTTTTCTTGCTAACTGATTTAGCATAGATTTCCATGAGATTTGTGTGTGTGTGAGTGTGGTAAGTGTTTATACGTATATGGGTAATTATTATTCAAGTGCATCAGCGATGAGAAATCGAAGGTTTCATATGTAACTGATATGTTTAAGTTATTGTAATTAAAATTTGTGGCAAGTCAGAGTTGTCGCAAATACAAATCATTAAGACCATTGCATATTTGTTGCCTATGCATATACTAAGACTTAACATATACGAATTTACTACAGTCGCACAAAGGTATCCTGTGAAATTTGTAAGAAACATTTAGAATTACTAAAATTGAAACTTAGAACATAACTTAAATAAAAGAACATAAAGATTTACACAGAATTCATAAACAATAAAATTTAAGTTTTAAAAATCTTGTAACAAAATATTCTATCATATTTAGGGCGATGTACGTCAAGAAGGCTACCGCCCTAAACTAATAATTTTCTCCCAATATCAAAAGACTTTGATCAGTCCTAATATTTCCAATAATGACCTCAACCTTCTGATAGTTCACAAGATAATTCAAATAACACGCAACATATGGGGTGACCCCAAAATGTATACTTTTAAGCCCATAGGATATGTGCAAGAACTCCCAAAGGATATGAAAAAGGCTCACAGGACAAATAGGACATATTAACAATTTGGGATATCGACAAAGGAAAAAAAAACTGGGAGACCGATTTTGATTTGAGACCCATGGTTTCTTGGTCAAATCTATTTGGAATTCAACGTAGATAACGAGTTTGATAACCGTTGGGTCTAGGAAAATATTGACCCTCTCTAATGACACACTATTTTCCCTAGCAGGATATCGTCAAGGACTCGCAGGGTATAAAACGATTTGAAATGACATCCACTTTTGGCTCGCAGGATACCAATCTACATCAAAAAGCATTGAGGGACCGAAAGGACAACACAAGAACATTCTGCACTTAGATCCCTTCAGCCCACAAAATATCGGGGCTGACAGGATAACGTCAAAGACTCGTCAAATATACAGAGAGTTATCAGGGTACACTTTTTCAGTTGTTAGAAATGACTCTCAGGATACAAATTGTTCTCAAACATGCACTTCTTTAGCTTACGGGATATCATCATGAAGTCCCTCAACGGAAACGAAAGATTTTAAAACGACTCGCAGCTCAACACGAGAGCATTCACCAGGACATTTAAAGTCCACAAAGTACCGGTAAGGATTCGCAGAAGGATTTTATAAGGATTTTATAATTTCTCACAACGTACTCTTGTAGCTTACTGGACACTGCCTACGATTTGCTGCGCATAAAAAAATTTCCCATGGAACGCTCTTTTAGCTGAGAGGATGATGAAAAAGCCTTGGGGTATACAGAATTACCTTTTACGGCGCAGCGTTATAAAACACAGATATTATCAATGATTCCTAGTATATGGACAGATCTCTCACTGCACCATTGTCTCTTATAATGCCGGTCATTACTCGCAGAATATCAAAGAGGCTTGAATGATATAAAAAGACATTGAGACGAACATTTAAGCCAACGTGACATGGGCAAGACACCCTGGATATAACATGACACATATCTGTTAGCTCGCTATATGTTTAATGACTCTTAGGATATCGGAAGACCTTACATAGCTTACTTGTTTTACTTATAGGAAAATTCAAAGCAATTCAAATCAATTAAAAGGATATCACAAAGAGTTATTGAACAACACAAAGACATTCCCGACGACATTTTGAGTCCACAAACTCGATATCCTTGTGACGCAAGATATCGTCAAGGTCTCCCAGAAAATCGAATGCTTTTCCACACAATACTTTCTCAGCTCAATATCGTTAAGGAATCGATAAACTCTGATATCGTTAAGAAATCGCACAATAATACAAAAGTTCAAATGATTTCAAAAGGATTCAAAGGACAACGCGACAATTTTTCATCAAGCAGTATAACCTCGCAGACTGCCAGGTTATTAAGTGACATTACAAAACACTATTTTTTTAGCAGGCACGATATTCTTAAGTACTTGTAAGCTTCGAAACGGCCTGAAGGACATTCAAAAATTTTTTTTTTAATTTTTTTTTATTTTCAATATTTCAATGTTTTTAAAATTTTTTATATTTTTAATATTTTTAATATTTTTAATATTTTTAATATTTTTAATATTTTTAATATTTTTAATATTTTTAATATTTTTAATATTTTTAATATTTTTAATATTTTTAATATTTTTAATATTTTTAATATTTTTAATATTTTTAATATTTTTAATATTTTTAATATTTTTAATATTTTTAATATTTTTAATATTTTTAATACTTTTAATACTTTTAATATTTTTAATAATTTTAATGTTTTTAATGTTTGTAATATTTTTTAGTATTTTTAAGGGCGTCAGGAGTGTGATGCAAGGTAAAGCTTCTGATCGGTTTAACTTGGCAAACCCAGAGTGATCCTTGCCAATTGCACTTCAAGTCTACTGACAGAGCTCCGTGTCCGTGGTACTACTGCGGACGGAGTACCTCCACATGGTGACGCCTGGAAACGTGCTGCGACGTGGTGCGCTGGGCTTGCAACCCGCCACCGACGTTTGAACAATTGTAATGAAAAGAATTAAGAAAAGAATAAAATGGAGCTCCAAAATGTTGGCGACCACCGCAAACGAATTAAGGACCAAGATTTGAGGATATGCACCTGGAATGTTAGAACACTGTATAGACCAGGTGCCTCCATCCTTTACAGGAAATCCGGTGGACGGGACACGGGTTCTCGCGCATGAAGACGTGCGACATCTACTATAGTGGCCATGCGGACAAGCACGAGTTTGGATGTGGATTTGTGGTTGACAAGAGACTGCGACACCTAGTCTCAAGGTTCAACGCGGTGTGTGAACGTATAGCCACCATAAGAGTCAAAACTAAGTTTTTCCACATAACACTTATATGTGCCCATGCTCCAACAGAAGAGAAAAGCGATGAGGACAAAGACGAGTTCTACGAGAGCCTAGAAAATGTATAAGACCGTAGCCCGAGCCATGACATTAAAATTGTACTAGGCGATTTTAATGCTTAAATAGGCAGGGAAACCGCATTTGAGCCTACCATCGGAAAATTCAGTCTGCACACCGAAACGTCGAACAATGGATCAGACTGATTGATTTCTCTGCGGCAAGAAATATGGTAGCAGCACTAGATTTGACCATAAAAATATTCATAAGGCAACATGGTTATCTCCAGATCAATTGACGAGGAATCAGATAGATCAAGTGGTAGTCGATGGTAGGCACGCATCGAGTGTTCTGGATGTGCGAGTGATTAAGGGTGCGAACATTGACTCCGATCATTTCCTTACCGCAGTTAAGGTACGCACAAGGCTAAGCATGGCGAAAAACGTACGTAACCAAGCACAACGAAAGCTGGACATCGGTAAACTGCGGACCACAGAGGTAGCGAACGCCTACTCCAACCACCTAACTCAACTGCTGCGGAATGCTCCAACCCCTAATAATATAACCTCGCAGTGGCAATATATAGCCAACTCCATAGAACGGACTGCGAGAAGTGTACTTGGGTACTCAAAGCCGTCTCAAGAAGATGCCTGGTGCGATGATGAATTTCGCAATGCCACGAGAGTGACGCGAATGCTGCATACAGGGCGAAACTGCAGCCAATTGCTACGAGAGCCGTTCGTGAACGGCACAGGGAGAAGAGATGAGAAGCAACTCGTCTTTTTAGACGGAAAAAGAAGGAGCTGAAGAAGTGGCAGGATGAGTGCACAGAGTTGCTCCGAAGTAGAGGGGAAGCCCGAAAATTCTACAAGAGAGTTAAGGCGAGAATGCGTGGTACAGGGTTACCATTCTGCAAGGACAGCGATGGTCAGCTAGTGACGGACCCGGATAACGTTCTGAGGATATGGAGAAATCATTTTAAAAATTTATTGGATGCAGATACCACTCCAGAAGACCCCGCTCCAATCCATGACGATGATGTTTATTGTCTGCCTCCGAGCCAGAGCGAGATACGTGTGGCAATCTCCCGCCTTAAAAACAACAAAGCTGCTGAAGCCGATGTTCTCCCTGCTGAATTGTTTAAGGCTGGCGGGGAGGAGCTGATTAGGAGCATGCATCAGCTTATGGAGAACATCTGGCAAGAGGAGAGCATGCCCGGGGATTGGAGTTTTAGTCTGTTATGTCCCATATACAACAAAGGAGATCGTAATGAGTGTAAGAACTACCGTGGAATAAGCCTATTGCCAATTGCGTACAAGGTCCTTTCAAACATATTGTGTGAACGTCTAAAGCCAATTGTAGAAAACTAATTGGACCATATCAGTGCGGCTTTAGACCTGGCAAATCTACGACGAATCAGATATTCACTTTACGACAAATCTCAGAAAAAACCAATGAAAAGTAGATCGAAACCTATTACCTCTTTGTCGACTTTGTATACAAAGCTGCCTTTGACTCTCCGATAAGGAATAGGCTATATGAGGCCATGTCTGAGTTTGGTATTCCTGCAACACCAAATCCTCGGTTAAGATTGGTAAGGATCAGTCTGAACCATTCAACACGGAAAGAGGTCTCAGGCAGGGCGATAGTCTGTCCTGTACACTATTTAATATAGTTATGGAGAATTTGATGAGAAAGGCTGGTGTCAACATGTCTGGCACCATATTCCACAAGAGCCACATGCCACTAGCCTATGCCGATGATATAGACATCATTGGCCGAAATCTGCGGGATGTTACTGCAGTTTTCTCATCACTAGAAAAGGAGTCAGCAAAAATGGGTTTAGCGGTCAACGAGGACAAAACAAAAATAATGATTTCGACGAACAAAGAGTCCTTTTGACGGGGACGCACCGTGAACGTTGACAATTATTGTTTTGAGGTAGTAGATGAATTTACCTACCTCGGATCTTCCGTCAATAAGAAAAACCAGCCAAGAAATCAAGCGAAGAATAGTGCTCGCCAATATAAGTTTTTACGGACTTCGGCAGCACTTTAGTAGTAACACCACCTTATCTCGGAATACTAAGAAACAGCTATACCAGGTGCTTATCTTACCTGTTCTGTTGTATGCTGCCGAATCATGGGTGCTTACTACAACGGACATACAAAACCTGAAAGTATTCGAGAGAAAAGTACTCCGAAAAATATATGGACCTATCTGTGTCGAAGGCGAGTTTCGCCATTGATTGCTTGAAGCTTTTAACACTTAAGGTTGTGATAATGAGTGGAGAAGACACAGCAAACGGCACTGATGATGATGGTTTGGCAACCATCGAAATAGCTATCTACCCTGCCAGATGTCAACCTAATACATTTCACACAACTCTTGTAAAACAAATTCTATTAGCGATAATAGAAAATAGATCTCAAACCGAACAATGAAAAACAATTTTTAATATTTTTAATATTTTTGATATTTTTAATATTTCTTATATATTTAAAATATTTAATATTTATATGTTTTTAATATTTTTAGTATTTGTAATATTTTTAAATAATTTTAATATTCTTAAATATTTTTAATATTTTTAGTTTTTGTAATATTTTTAAATATTTTTCCTCTTTTTAATATTTTCTATTTTTTGTGTTCTTAACTTTCCTGTGTTTAATTTCGGTATTTATTACCTTTTAGTTTGTAAAACATTTGCTTATAAATTCTAGGATTTTTTGTCTGAATTTTGTTGCCTTTCCATAACAATTTCATTACCATTTTTTCGACCAAACAAAATAACACTCATCTTAACTCAAGAGACACCAAAGTATGAAATATATTATTATTTTAGCATTTATTTTTTTAGGAAAGAAAATTGTTAAACTCAAAGTTTGTATTTATATACACACTATATCTACTTGTACTTATATGTTAAACTGGATAATGTGCATAATTTTTTTCATGCCAATGAAATAGTTTTCATGCATTATACGAGTGACTACAGCGCTGTTAAATACTTTTTTGTGCAGTTGGGGAGTAGAGAAAATAGCAACAAAGTTTTGCGTTTTTTTCTACTTTTGATGAAATAGAAATTGTTTAATTTGTTAGCAAGTTTTTGGGGAAACAAATTTAAAAACAAAATAACTATAAGAGTAAAACGACAAACATGAAAATGAACGATAAGCATTTCGAGCAAATTTGCTATTTGGCAAAAAAAAATGCAGGTGAATGCTGGCGTAAGGGAAGTTCTGTGGATTCTGGTTGGGGGCTAATTTGCAGAAAAATTTTAAATTATTTTAATTTGCGGAAGTTATTGGGAAAGTTATATTTCAAGCTTGAACTTGATGTCGAAATAAAAAAAAATGGTCAATTCTAGCGACGGTCTGAGGATGGTACTTTGTTTGTTAGATGTTTTTTTTAGTGCCAATGAAAGATTGCTGTTGTGTCAATCGTTACTTAAAATTGTAGAAAATCATCGCAAACAAATATTTGCCATTTTACTCCATGTAAGAGCTATAACATGTAAACGAGATCCTAGAAAAACCTAATGAGTAAAACTTTCTGAGTACAAACTCTATTAAAAACTTGAGTCTTTACGCAACATTAGTGAGTTTAACACATCTGCAATAAATTTGGATTATTTTACAACTTTAGCTACTAACTTCTTAATTACTCATTTGAATCCTTTTTCTTTCCCCTCAGTCTTTATAGCATTCACTCTGGTGTATTCTACTGGAAAATTAAAATAACCCGCTCTTGACCCTTGAAACACTCATGGCAATCATGTACAAAACCATTACTACTGCTATAAGTTTAATAACGCCCATTAGGTCATCCACCTGGCAAGGGCTTAATTTAAAAATTTCGTGTTTATTAACCATGCAATGTGAACACATATTTGTCCACCATCAAGTGTCTCAAAATAGCTAAATCCGAAACTAAACATTACCTGTAATAAACCGTATAATAACTAAAATTCCTCTAATAACTAAAATTTTGTTAACCTCTCCCTGCCGTCCTCACATAACAATGACGACAACAACGGTTGCTATAACCCTTAGCCCAAAACCCATTTCAAACTATAAATTACTCCCCTTGCACACGGAGTCCTAAAATTCACACTATTACCACTAATATCCATTGAAGACCTTTCTGGTCCTACCCTAATTGTAAACTCTGCCCCTTTGTTGTTTGTTTGGTTTGATGCTGACTGGCTCGAGGGGGGAGGGCAGGGGGGCCTTTGGCTGCAAATGATGGCTATGTCGTTTTTCAGTCATTTTTTCCGTACTCCAGCATTATTTGGTACATTAAGTGTAACACAAAGTGTAAGTGAAATGTGCCCTCTTAAATTGTCAACAGACCGTAATAGAGCGAAACTTCACAAAAAAAAAGAGGGACACTAAAAGTATGAACACGTTCAAACCGCCACCAGCCCGGAACCGAACTCCCAAACGCCCACAACATGAAAAGCGGCACGACTGAGAGCACATGGATGAAAAAGAGCACGAAACATCAGCTCAAGTACCATTACTGAGCTCATTCATATAACAGAATTTGTTCCTTTGAGTGAAATTATTTATATAAGTACGAATATGCCGGCACCGCACAACGACGACAAACATAAAGATGTAGAATATTATGAACACATTTTAAATATTAAACTAAAAGTCGGTTGGTTGATCATATTAAATTAGTTTGGTTTAAATATAATAATTAAGAGGGTTGGGGGTGGAAGGGGTTGGATCTTTATAGAAAAAAAAAAAATAATAACTAGTAAGGCGGTTATCTTCGGCTATGCCGAAGCTCAGATACCCTTCACCATTTGTATAAATGGTGGTAAAACTGGTTATTTGCACTACAACTATATTTTATTAAACTTTGTACCACAAAACAGGGAAGTTGGTGAGAAGTGGACGTTACTTTTAGCTTCACACATCCATTTTGTCAGTAATTTTGTATAGATTGTATTCGATTTACCGATAAGTTTATGAGTTGGTGGGTTGGAGCTTATTTTTATGAATTTTGTAACTCCCCAAAAATGGGAAGTTGTGTGGGATGTGGGAGTAGTTTAAATCCGATCATGCTTATCTTAGAACTTAACCTCTGCTTCTGGACAGAAGCTTACATATCAAATTTCAGCCCGAAAGCTCATAAATTGTAGGGACATACAGACGGACACTCAAAAAAAAGGGATGTTTGTATGGAATGTGGGAGAATTATTCGTCCGATATTGCTCATCTTACAACGTAAGCTCCTATTATAGGATTAAAGCTTGCAAATAAAATTTCAGCCCAATATTTCCTAACCTACGGCTATAAACGCGGGGGCAGTTACGCGGACACCCCAAAAAAGGTAGTTTGATGGAAGGTAGGAGTAGTTTTTGACCAACATTGCTTATCTTAGAAAGTAGCCTCTGCTTAGTTATTGAATCTTGCGTACAAAATGTCAGCTACATACCTCTTAAAATACAGCTGCAATCGCAGGGACAAACCCACAAAGGTGGGAGTTTGTATGGCAGGTGAGAGTAGTTTTTGACCAATCGGTCTCATTTTAATTCTCTACCTCCGCTTAGATCAGAAAAGCTTTCATACAATATTTCAGCTTGATTGCTCTTAAATTACTACTGTAATCGCGGGGACTGACATACAAAAAGGGGAAGTTTGTATGGGAGGTGGGAGCAGTTTTTGACCGATCGGGCTCATCTTAGAACTCAACCTCCGCCTAGTGTTGGGAAGCTTGCATACAAAATTTCAGCTTGATTCCCCTTAAACTACGGCTGTAACCGCAGGGATAGACCCCAAAAAGGGGGAGTTTGTATGGGAGGTGGGAGTAGTTTTTGACCGATCGGGCTCATCTTAGAACTCAACCTCGATTGAGAGCAGCAAAGCTTGCGAACAAAATTTCAGCTTGATTGCTCTTAAATTACTGCTGTAATCGCGGGGACTGACATACGGATACCCCCAAAAAGAGGGATTTTGTATGGGAGTAGGGAGTAGTTTTTGACCGATCGGGCTCGTCTTACTTCTCAACCTCCGCTTAGTGTAGGGAAGCTCACATACAAAATTTCAGCTTGATTGCCCTTAAACTACAGCTGTAACCGCAGGGATAGACCCAAAAAAGGGGAGTTTGTATGGGAGGTGGGAGCAGTTTTTGACCGATCGG
Source organism: Muscina levida (assembly GCA_964034835.1). Lineage (NCBI taxonomy): Eukaryota > Metazoa > Arthropoda > Insecta > Diptera > Muscidae > Muscina > Muscina levida. Next base: position 136,109,259 of record OZ035883.1, read on the forward strand.
GCACATCTTAGAACTCAATCTCCGTCTAGTGTTGGGAAGCTTGTATACAAAATTTCAGCTTAATTGCCCATAAACTACAGCTGCAATCGTAGGGAGAGACCCCAAAAAGGGGGAGTTTGTATGGGAGGTGGGAGCAGTTTTTGACCGATCGGTCTCATCTTAAAACTCAACCTCCGCCTAGTGTTGGGAAGCTTGCATACAAAATTTCAGCTTGATGACCCTTAAACTACGGCTGTAACCGCAGGGATAGACCCCAAAAAGGGGGAGTTTGTATGGGAGGTGGGAGTAGTTTTTGACCGATCGGGCTCATCTTAGAACTTAACCTCCGCTTTGATGATAGAAGCTTGCATTCCAAATTTCAGCTCGATATAACATAAACTGCGGCTGTAATCGCGGGGACAGACAGACAGACGGACAGACGGACAGACGGTCACCCTTAAATCGACTCAGATTTCGATGCTGATCATTTATATATATATATTGTTATACCTACCACGCCTCCTTATGGGCGTTACAAATGGAAGAACAAAATGAATATACCCTTCACTCCGTTCATGAGCATGGTGAAGGGTATAAAAAGTATAGAAATTAGGATGATCAGTTCTTTAAATTTTTTTGAAATCGGTTTTCGGTTTCTTCGAATAATAGCAATTCAAAATTAACCAGTTACAGTTTTAGTTATTTAATAATAACGCCTAGAAATAAAAATAAAATTAGTTATATTTAGTAAAAGTTATTTTAACAAAAACAATTCATAGAAAAATTTTAAAAACGCATGCATTTATTGCTAAACCAAATCAAAACAATCATAACGTGTAAATATTTACTTTTGAAATATAACGTTGATTACTTCTTTTTAAATAATCTCTTAAGAATAATTTGTCGATTTTATTTGTTCGTTTTTATAAAATTTGGCATTGAAAATGATTTTTCACTCAGTGTGAAGATGTAGGGCATATGGTCGGTACACTGCAAAAAGTTCTTAAGACCAATTTTTTTTTGTGAAATAGACTTATGTCCTTATGACCTCCTACGTCTATTTAAAATAGTTTTGTATTTATTACACAAAACGTAGGCAGTCATAAACTTTAAATCATAAATTACTTAGAAACACAAAAAGTGAAATTGAAAACCTTTTCGCAAAATGGTCCCAAAAGCCATATTCTATGCCCTATTAAAAAATCTCATGTCTATTTAAAGTACTTTTGTAGTTATGCACTTGAGACGTTTTTGCAGGATACCGACGATATATTTAATAAAGCATTAAGTCAGTTTTCAGCTTTCAGGTCTCTTATGACATTTGTCTAAATACAAAATGTGCTAAAAAATGTTTTGAGTATTTGTTTTCATAGGATTTTTTGGATTTTGAATACTTTTAATTTAATAATTTTTATAAATATTTTTTAAAGTTTTTAATACATTAAAATTCATAAACTCATAAAAATATATTCTTAGAAAAAAACCGGGTGTCCGATGGTAAATACCCGGTTACTTCATTTCTTGCACTACTTTCATAACTTCCACTACTTTTATTTTTTAAATTTCTTTCATTAACTTCATTACTTTTATTTATTTCATTTATTTGATTTCCTTCATAACTTTCATTACTTTCATTTCTTTCATTACTTTCATTACTTTCAATACTTTCATTAATTACATTGCTTTCATTACGTGCATTTCTTCCATTACTTTCATCACTTTCATTACTTTCAGTACTATCATTATTTCCATTACTTTCATTACTTTCATTACTTTCATTACTTTCATTACTTTCATTACTTTCATTACTTTCATTACTTTCATTACTTTCATTACTTTCATTACTTTCATTACTTTCATTACTTTCATTACTTTCATTACTTTCATTACTTTCATTACTTTCAATACTTTCATTAATTACATTGCTTTCATTACGTGCATTTCTTCCATTACTTTCATCACTTTCATTACTTTCAGTACTATCATTGTTTCCATTACTTTCATTACTTTCATTACTTTTATTACTTTCATTACTTTCAATATTTTCATTAATTACATTGCTTTCATTACTTGCATTTCTTTCATTGCTTTCATTACTTTTACTACTTTCATTACTTTCACTAATTTCATCATTTTCATTACTTTCATTACATTCATTGCTTTCATTACTTTCATTATTTTCATTACTTTCATTACTTTCATTACTTCCATTGTTTTTATAACTTTAATTCCTTTCGTTATATTCGTTAATTTCATTACTATCATTCCTTCCATTATTTTCAATATTTTCATTAGTTTCATTGCTTTCATTAAGTTCACTTCTTTCATTGCTTTCATTACCTGCATTACTTTCATTATATTTATTACTTTCGTTATATTAATTACTTTCATTACTTTTATTACTTTTATTGCTTTCATTACTTTCATTACTTTCAGTAATTTCATTACTTTCAATGCTATCATTATTTCCATTACTTTTACTACTTTCTTTATTTTCATTACCTTATTTACCTAAATTGCCTTTATTAATTTCATTACCTTTATGACTGACGTTACTGGCATTACTTGCATTACTTTCATAACTTCTATTAGTTTTATTTCTTTAATTTCTTTCATTTACTTTATTACTTTCATTACTTTTATTTCTTTCATTTCTTTCATTTTTTTCATTACTTTCATTGCTTTCTTTACTTTCTTTACTTTCATTACTTTCATTACTTTCACTAATTTTATTACTTTCATTATTTCATTACATTCATTACTCTCATTACGTTCATTACTTTCATTTATTGCATTGCTTTCATTAATTTCATTACTTGCATTACCTTCATTACTTTTACTGCTTTCATTACTTTCATTACATTTATTACTTTCCGTAATTGCATAGCTTTCATTACTTTTATTGCTTTTAGTACTACCATCTTTTTCTTTACTCTCATTACCTTTATTACTTTCATTATTTGCATTACCTTCAGTACGTGTATTTCTTTCATTACTTTCATTATATTTATTACTTTCATTACAGTCATTACTTTCATTACTTTGATTACTTTGATTACTTTCACTACTTTCACTACTTTTATTACTTTCATTGCTTTCATTACTTTCGCTACTTTCATTAATTTAATTAATTTCTTTACTTTCATTGATGTCATTACTTTTATTTCTTTCATTACTTTCATTACTTTCTTTACTTTCAGTACTTTTATTACTTTTATTGATTCATTACTTTCGCTACTTTCATTACTTTCATTTCTTTCATTTCTTTCATTACTTTCATTACAGTCGTTATTTTAACTTCTTTCATTACTTTTATTACTTTCACTACTTTCATCACTTTCATTTCGTTTATTTCTTTTATTACTTTCATTTCATTACTTTTATTACTTTCATTACTTTCACTACTTTCATCACTTTCATTGCGTTTACTTTCATTACTTTCATTACTTTTATTACGTTTACTAGCTGGCCCGGCAGACTTCGTCCTGCCTCCAAATTTTTGTAAAATATGTTAAGTGTAGTTGAAATCTAATAACGATTGGTTTATTTCTTTAACCTCTAAAATATTTCAATTTAAAGGGCGAGGTTTTACCGGACAAATTCTGTTCTTCATATATCTTAAAGATTATTATATATTATTATAAGAATTGCTAATACGGATCAGCAGTGTCGTCCATGATGTGATGAAAACTTACTTATTGATAGGCATATATTCTAAAACCAAATTTTTAAGCCGATTGACTGACATATAACTTTCTGCGTTGGTGTAGTGGGTGATTGTACCTTTTTATCCTAAGGAGTACAAATTTCCAAAAATGCCTTCATTAGGCTCAGCAACCCCATTAACCGTATGGTCTGGGTGATATCAACAGTTATTACTATTTTCGTTATTGTCCCCTAAAATTTTGAAATGGAAAAAACCACTTTGTGAAGCCCTCTAATTCTGTAGGAAGTGCGCCATTATAAAAGTTAGTCATTCTTCTTTAAGCCTTTTGCAGTCTGGGTGACCATCTACAGCCAATCCCCAACTTTCACTAAAATTTTTCGACAAATGGGGTCAACCGTTTTCACAATTAGTGGCGACATCAAAATGTACATCTTTTTTATATATAAAACTATGATGTTAAAAAAAGTGACTAAATGAAATTCCAAAAATTAAGTATATCATAAGCTAAACAGCGGCAACTGGTTCCAAACATACATTCAAAATTTTCTCATGCCAAAAAAATCATATATTTTAAGTTGTTGTAAAATCGGACAATCGATCTAAATTTTTGAAATAATTCAACCCCAGCCAAATCAACTGCTGGTCCATATATACAAAAAAAATTCTCATAATAAAACAAATATACATTCTAAATTTCAGTCAAATTGTTTAATTCGTTAAAATTTTCATTATAATTCCACCCTAGCGATACCTACTGGGTCAATTTAATCAGACAATTTTTTCTCAAGGTTCCACAAACATAAATACTAAATTTCAGTTAAATTGGTACACGCATTCAAACTTTCGATATAAATCCACCCTACATACAATTTTTTCTGATGATCAAACAAACATATATTTTGAATTTCAGTTAAATTGGTCCATTCGTTAAAATTTTGATTGTAAACCGACCCCAGCGCCACCTACCGGGTCTATTTGTACATACAATTTTTTCTCTTGATCAAACGAATATCCATTCTAAATTTCAGTTAAATTGGTACATGCATTAAATTTTTCGATATAAATCCACCCTAGCGCCATCTACCGGGTCCATTTGTACATACAATTTTTTCTAATGATCAAACAAACAAAGATTCTGAATTTCAGTTAAATTGGCCCATTCGTTAAAATTTTGATTGTAAACCGACCCCAGCGCCACCTACCGTGTCCATTTGTACATAAAATGTTTTCTCACGATCAAACGAATATCCATTCTAAATTTCAGTTGAATTGGTACATGCATTCAAATTTTCGATATAAATCCACCCTAGCGCCACCTGGATTTGATTTTTTTAACACAAACCATCTACGGAAAATTTCGAATCCAATGAAAAAAAAATCAGTCAAATCGCTGCAGCCGTTCTCAAGTAATGTTATGACATACGTGGACCATTTCATTTTTATATATATAGATTACTTCCATTAATTTCATTACTTTCATTACTTTCATTACTTGCATTACTTGCATTACTATCATTACTTTCATTAATTTCATTACTTGCATTACCTTCATTACTTTCATTACTTTCATTACTTTTATTACTTTCATTACATTCATTACTTTCATAACTTTCATTACTTTCATTACATTCATTACTTACATTACTTTCATTACTTTCATTACTTTCACTACTTTCATTACGTTCATTACGTTCATTACTTTCATTACTTTTACTACTTTCATTATTTGCATTACTGTCACTACTTGTATTGCTTCATTGCTTCCATTACTTTCATTACACTATTACTTTATTACTTTCATTACATTCATTACTTTCATTACTTTCATTACTTTCATCACTTTCATCACTTTCATTACTTTCAGTTCTATCATTACTTCCATTACTTTCATTACTTTCATTACTTTCATTACTTTCAGTACGTTCATTACTTTCATTACATTCATTACTTTCATTACTTTCATTACTTTCATTACTTGCATTACCTTCATTACTTTCATTACTTATATTACTTTCATTGCTTTCATTGCTTTCATTACTTTCACTAATTTCGCTACTTTCACTACTTTCATAACTTTCATTTCTATCATTACTTTCATTACTTTCATTACTTTCATTACTTTCATTACTTTCATTACTTTCATTACTTTCATTACTTTCATTACTTTCATTACTTTCATTACTTTCATTACTTTCATTACTTTCATTACTTTTATTACTTTCATTACTTTCATTATTTTCATTAATACATTGCTTTCATTACTTGCATTTCTTTCATTACTTTCATTACTTATATTACTTTCACTAATTTCATCATATTCATTACTTTCATTACATTCATTGCTTTCATTACTTTCATTACTTTCATTACTTTCATTATTTTCATTACTTGCATTACCTTCATTACTTTCTTTACTTTCATTACATTCGTTGCTTTCATTACTTTGATTACTTTCATTACTTCTATTACTTTCATTACATGCATTACATTAATTACTTTCATTACTTTCATAAATTTAATTACTTTCATTACTTTCATTACTTTCATTACTTTCATTACTTTAATTACCTTCATTACTTTCATTACTTTCATTACCTTCATAACATTATTTACTTTCATTACCTTCATTACTTTCATTACTTTCATTACCTTCATTACTTTCTTTACATTCATTACATTCGTTGCTTTCATTACTTTCATTACTTTCATTACTTTCATTACTTTCATTACCTTCATTACATTCTTTACTTTCATTACTTTTATTACCTTCATTACCTTCATTACCTTCATTACTTTCATTACCTTCATTATTTTCATTACCTTCATTACTTTCATTACTTTCATTCCTTTCATTATTTTCATTACTTTCCCTATATTTTTATTACTTTTATTACTTTCATTCCTTTCATTACTTTCATTGCTTTCATTTCTTTCATTACTTTCATTACTTTCATTACTTTCATTACTTTCATTACTTTCATTACTTTCATTACTTTCATTACTTTCATTACTTTCATAACTTTTATTACTTTCATTACTTTTATTAAATTCAATACTTTCGTTACTTTCATTGCTTTCATAGTGCAATTTTATGCTGAAGATCTTATATCTCTCACCTCTGCACATTCTTGTTACTCCTTCCTTTAGCACGACCTTACGTGGCCATAGTTACTTCGTAATTAAATGCACTCCTCTCCACTTTCCTTCATCCTAAGGGCTCAATCTATTATATCACTATTTGTATCCAAAATGGCAAGCTACCGTAAATTGTTGTCAGTTGCAGTGCTAAAGTAAACAATTGCTGCTATTTGCAATAAATTGGTTAAAATGTTGGTGCACTAGCACCATTTGCCAGGAACAACGTGTTGGTCCCACAAAAAGTACAAAATGTTGCCTTCATGATACGAATGTAACTTCATTCGAGGCCAGCTGCCGTCATCCTTTCCATAAAATTGTTTTGCGGAGACATCAAAAGGATCTTCTCTTTTGCATTGTAACCATTGAAGATTTCAATTTGCCTTCAAATGGAGATACAAAGGCATCGAAATATTCTAGTAGTAAGCGCAAAGATATGCTATCATTGTCAAATAGAGGTGACGTTGCCAAATTACAATGCAGGACCTCTTCAGGACCTCGTCAGGCACCGACCAGAAAACTTTTTACTGCACAAAAAATTTGAATGCAGAATGTATACAAAGATAACCAGTAACTAATATATACCAGTACCTGTCAATGTAGTGTTAGACCTCTTATCTTCCCTTAAGCCCCCTGTGGATATTCTAAGCTTCTTGTGGCGAAGTCGAAGACTCTTTCGACTGTTTACAAATTGTAGTAAAAATACAGCCATCAATATTTTAACACATTTCATCTTAACATTTTATGTCTGTTGCACAATTTACTTGGACATAAAGTTTTGTCTGAATTTGCAATTGTTTGTACTCGGAGCAGTAACAAAAAATTGAAAATGAACAGCAAACAACAAACCGTAGCTGAGTGCAACTTACAACAAATGCCGCATGGTTGTGTGGCCTCATAATCATTGTGTTGCGCGAAGAAAACCCAACACAGTTTGTTAAAACGCTTTATTTGTTTGTTGTCTAGTAATGCGCTGAGGTTTTGGCTTAGCTTTCCAGGGTGCAACAGCGGGAAGGTGGTGACGACACAAATTTGTATATTTGTGGCAAAGCATTTAAGTGCAACAAATTGCTAAAAAAAGCAGAAGAATGATGAGATAACAGTGGAAGAAGAGGGTAACAAGTTTCATTTTGTAAAATGAATAAAACAATTTCTGCTTCTGGCTATTGATTTTCGACTATGGAATGAGATCAGCTTCAAATTAAATTTTGGAAAGATAGACAAAGCCGAACTTGTCCATTTGATGAAAGAATACAAAGCCAATCAAATCCTTGGGGTGATGTCATGGGTACACAGTGTCAGCAACAAATATATATTATAGATATATCAAAAGTCCTACTATTTACTCTAGGTACCGTATACGCTATATTAGGAAACTATCTGTAACTCATACGTATATTAAAGGAATGACTTAAGCGCCATCTATATTTCTTAAACTGTACTATGTATTATGGCAAAATACTGTACAAGTTTTGTTATAAACTAGATACAGATACAGTATCGCTTATGCAGTCAAAAGTTGGACCTCCCGAATAAACTTCCCATGGCCAATACTTGAAGGTAAGTATCCATAAAATGAAACTCTCAGAGATTATTCTTTCGATTTATAATAATAATTTCGACATCCAATAAATCAATAAATCATCAATAAATAAATCCATAAAATCAACTATTTGTCACTTAACATTTTAAATAAACCAAAGTTGTAAAAATATATTCTAAATTCTATGATGTTCTTATGTGCAAATAACCAAACTTCTATACGTTTATGTATTTAGAAAACTGTCTCAAAGTATCGATTTTCTGTCGAATAGATATTTTTGCAGTAGAATTATTGCTTGGCATCATTCTGCTGAATTTCTCCCTTATTTCCTTTTATTCATATCATTTAAGAAATATAGTTCCCAGCCTAGCCCACCTTGCTCCACTGTACACCAACGCCCTTCTATATATGAATTTTACTTTGTTGCCCAATAGCGAAATTCAAATATAAACTCAGATATTCACCATTGTATAATTGTTTAGTTTTCTATTGCATATTTTTGTACAACAAATTCTAACCGTATGCAAATACTAACAAACACTCAAAAGTGCAACCTCAACAGTGTGTCCAGCATTACTGACTCCATCAAAGTCTGCCCCAGCACCACCACCACCACCACCACCATCGCCGTCACCAACTACAAACAAAACTCTAGCCATACACAGCATAACAGCAGCGGCAACTTCAACTACAATTTTGTGGATAAATTTGTTTTTAATTACTGTTGCATCATGTTGCATCAACACACAATACAAGTTGGGGGTAAATATTTCATCAAAACTATATTGCTGTTAGTTAGTGTTGCAACAATGTACTCAAAATATTTGGAAATTTAACCAGAAATTAACTCAGAAGATTGATGGCTTCAAAATGTGCTGAGTCATAGTTGGAAGGAGCTCGAAAAGGGGAGAGGAAGAGACAGAGAAGGTAGTAGATATGGTCCGTTCCTGGTTATGTTTATAGCATTTGAACAGGAATACGATGACTTTGCAACCTTTGTAATAGCTGCAATTTGAATGCAAATGTTAGTTGATCTATGTGAGAGTTACACAATGCAACATTTATCAGCTCATTGGGACTTAGTTTGGAGAATTGCACTTGAAAGTAGCCCCAAAAATAAGAAATTCTGCTTAATTCGTTATGTCAAGTCGGCTGCATTAATAATTTAATGGAATGACCACGGAACTTTTAACTATGCAGAGCAATGATATATGAACAGCTTAAAGAAATTTGAATTCCGGATTTTGGTTTCATCAAAAGAGGACTGCTCATGATTTAGGTATACTCCACAAACGTGGTTGTAGGATCTAAAAAACTTTAAGGTAAAAGCTGCACGGTTTAACATATTCCAATCGAGCTCAAACTTTGGCTATCCTAAAATCTGCAAAGACTTTTCATTTTTGGTGGGTGGCACCGACAAAAATCCAACATCGATTTTTACGACCAACTTACTATGTACCGGAATAGTGGTTACAACACGCTACTGCTATGCGTGAGATCCATGGTTCTATTCCCGGCTCCAGTCATCTATATTTTTCTTTCATTGCCGGCCCCCTCGATGTTGTCTAGCAAAAGCTTCTCAAACAGTGACTTTCACATTCATCGATAAACAAGTAGCCGCCGTTTGCCATGAATTTAAACTGAAAAGCACGTTAACTCACAACAACGCGAGAAGCATCCCATACCTTATTCATAGGGTGTAAAGGGAAATAAATTTTTTTTAATGTATGCAGTGGGACTCAATTCTGAGAACTGCACGTGAAAGTAGCCCCATGAAGAAAAAGTTGTGCATCATTCGTTTTGTCAAGTAACATGCCATAATAATTTAATATCGATTTGAAGTTAGTAAGTATCGTATAGGGGAATTTGTCACGTTTAAGGCTCTTTTGTATGACATAACTCGAGAACCACTAGTCCGCATTAGCTGAAACAAATTTAAAACCTGCAAGAGGTATTAGAAGGGTTGCGGCTAGACAATTTTGTTTCTCAAAAACTTTGTCCTATTATAGCTTAACAAGATACAGAATTTGGGCACGATCGTGTCGAGTGTATTGATATTTTTAATCCATCTTCACAGTGGGCGAAGTGGTACATTTATATGGGAGGTACCAGAAGGGGCGTGTCTAGACTTCCAGATTTTTTCTCCAAAACTTTATCTTGTTGTAGCTTTAATAAATGCAGAATTTGGGTACGATCGCGTTGGGTGTATTTATATTATTACTCTATCTCTTAAGTGGGCGGAATGGTACATTTGTATGGAATGTACCAAAAGAGGCGTGTTTAGACTTCCAGATTTTTTATCCAAAACTTTATCCTGTTATAGCTTTACTAAAAACAGAATTTAGGTACGATCGCGTTGGGTGTATTTATATTATTACTCTATCTCTTAAGTGGGCGGAATGGTACATTTGTATGGAAGGTACCAAAAGAGGCGTGTTTAGACTTCCAGATTTTTTCTTCAAAACTTTATCTTGTTATAGCTTTACTAAAAACAGAATTTGGGTACGATCGCATTGGGCGTATTGATATTATAACTCCAGCTCTTAAGTGGGCGGAACGGTACATTTGTATGGGAGATACAAACAGGGGCGTGTTTAGACTTCCAGACTTTTTCTCTAAAACTTTATCCTGTTATAGCTTTACTAAAAATAGAATTTGGGTACGATCGCATTGGGTGTATTGATATTATTACTCCATCTCTAAAGTGGGCGGAATGGTTCATTTGCGTGGGAGGTACCAGAAGGGGTGCTAGACTTCCATTTTTTTCTCCAAAACTTTATCCTGTTATAGCTTTACAAAATACAGAATTTGGGCACGATAGCGTTGGGTCTATTAATAATATTAATCGATTTCTAAAGTGGCCGGTACCAGATGGGTATGGAAGGTACCAGAAGGGGCGTGGCTAGCTTTCCAATTTTTTTTCCAATACTTTATCCTATTATACCTTTACTAAATACAGAATTTAAGTACGATCCCTTTGGGTGTATTGATATTACTACATTCTCGCTTTCTAAAGTAGGAGGAATGATGAATTTGTATGGGAAGTACAAGAAGTGGCGGGGCCATGTAGCCCATTTGCATTACCATAAGGAGTTTTGGAGAAATATTAACTTGTGGAAAATTTCAAAACATTTGGTTGCGTCTTTCAAAAGTTATAGTGCGCCCCAGCCGGACAGCCAACCAGACAGACAGATTGACATGGCTCAAACGACTTAAAAAGTCATGAACCGAATTTGGTTCAAATAAACCTAGAGTCTAAAGTGACTCCTTCTATGTGTTACACTTTTGGGTCGTATCAAATGATATATACCCTCCTACCCGTAGGCTGAGAGTATAAAAAATAAGAATTACAGTTCTTTTAATCTGTCCATACAACGTTTCCCTACATAAGCAACACTTTCACTTTTCCATTCATTTAATGATTTTGAACTGGGTTTATTTTGTAGTAGTTACAATAAAACTGTTGTACTCCGTGACGTATGATTTACGTGGAATATTACTTATGATAATCATACGCCACAATATAGTATTTATGTTATGTCTAACAATAGAGCCTAACACGTGACAAATTCCCCTATACGATACTTACTAACTTTAAATCGATATAAAATTATTATGGCATATAACTTGACAAAACGAATGATGCAGAACTTCTTCATTGTGGGGCTACTTCCACGTGCGGTTCTCAGAAATGAGTCCCAAAATCATGTGTTGTACTGTGTTATCTTTGGATAGAACACAGCTTCATTAATTCAATGCAGACTATAAAAAATGATTTTTATTATGTAAACTCAGTTCTCCAAATATCGATCTGCTATGCAATCCAAATTTCATAAATATTTTAATCTCCCTACTCATAGGAATTCATGCTGACAATCTCATCCTCCTACCTCTCTGAAACACACGGTTTTTATGTTTCCCTTTTATAAATATGACATAATTATAAAAAAACATGTTCTCTACCACAATGCTATTGTCTTTATCTCTCTTTACTCCACATCAAAAAGAAAACAACAAAACATCAACTAACTTGTTACTATTTATGCACCACACACCAGTAACTTCGTTGGCAAATAATGCGACATTTTAATTATCAACAAACGCACCAGCACGCAATTACGTTATTTACACCATTGAAATTACTTTGTGTCACTGCAAGAAACAAAACGAAAAAAAAAACAACAAATGCAGAAAATATAACAAAATGATAAATCCTTGCCAACACATTCCCACAACCCTATCCAACCCCATATGTTACTATGTACCTTTAATGCAAACAAAAGGCCACAAAAGTAACACAATGCTTTATGTGTGTGTGAGTGTGTGTGTGTGTGTGTAACTACATACGAGTATAATATGTTTTTAGAATTGTTATTTTTATTATGAAACTTTAACCTTTTGCAGAGATTTTGTAGCGAGAAAAAGATGAAGTTGTACACAAAATGTAAATGAAACACCAAAAAACAAAACACACACCAAAGGTAGTCAGTTTGAAAAGATAATGTGTGACCATATTTAGAGAAAAAAAAGTCACGGTTTATTTTAGGTTACTGCGTTTAAGAAGTCGGTGGGAAATTATCTTAAGGATTGATGGAAGCTAAGAATATCGGCTTAGATTGTAGCTACTTTGGAAGCCGCTATAATAGTATGTTTTTCTTGTTGTTGTTATCAGTTTTTTCTTGCTATTAATAATGCTATATAATTTTGAAACCGATATAACAATAGACTGTACATCTATAGTAACACTATAAGGAGACATCAGAACATAATAAGAACAATGAAGCCATCTTCGTATATTTTCGTTTTCTAAAAAATAGCATTCTCATTGATTTCACCTCTTAAGCCATGGCTATTTTAGTCATTTCCATTTAATTTTTTATTGTTTCTATACTTACACAGTACAACGTTTTTCAGCTCATTGATTTGGGACTCAATTCTGTGAACGGCTAAGCATGGCGAAAAACGTACGTAACCAGGCACAACGAAAGCTGGACATCGGTAAACTGCGGACCACAGAGGTAGTGGACGCCTACTCCAACCACCTAACTCAACTGCTGCGGAATGCTCCAACCCCTGATAATATAACCTCGCAGTGGCAATATATAGCCGACTCCATAGAACGGGCTGCGAGAAGCGTACTTGGGTACTCAAAGCCGTCTCAAGAAGATGCCTGGTACGACGATGAATGTCGCAATGCCACGAGAGAGACGGATGCTGCATACAGGGCAAAACTGCAGCCAATGGCGACGCGAGCTGTTCGTGAACGGCACAGGGAGAAGAGACGAGAGGCAACTCGTCTTTTTAGAAGAAAAAAGAAGGAGCTGAAGAAGAGGCAGGATGAGTGCACTGAGTTGCTCCGAAGTAGAGGGGAAGCCCGAAAATTCTACAGGAGAGTTAAAGCTAGAATGCGTGAAACAGGGTTGCCCTCCTGCAAGGACAGCGATGGTCAGCTAGTGACGGACCCGGATAACGTTCTGAAGATATGGAGAGATCACTTTAGAAATTTACTGGATACTGACACCACTCCAGAAGACCCCGCTCCAATCCATGACGATGGTATTAACTGTCCACCTCCGAGCCAGAGCGAGATACGTATGGCCATCTCCCGTCTTAAAAACAACAAAGCTGCTGGAGCCGATGGTCTCCCTGCTGAATTGTTTAAGTCTGGAGGGGAGGAGCTGATTAGGAGCATGCATCAGCTCATGGGAACATCTGGCAAGAGGAGAGCATGCCCGGGGATTGGAGTCTCAGTCTGTTATGTCCCATATACAAGAAAGGAGATCGTAGTGAATGTAAGAACTATCGTGGAATAAGCCTTTTACCAATTGCGTGCAAGGTCCTTTCAAGCATATTGTGTGAACGTCTAAAGCCAATTGTAGAAAAACTAATTGGACCATATCAGTGCGGCTTTAGACCTGGCAAATCTACGACAGATCAAATATTCACCTTACGACAAATCCTGGAAAAAACCCATGGAAAGCAGATCGACACCTACCACCTCTTTGTCGACTACAAAGCTGCATTCGACTCTCCGATAAGGAATAGGCTTTATGAGGCTATGTCTGAGTTTGGTATTCCTGCAAAGCTAATTCGACTTTGCAGATGCACCATAGACAACACCAAATCCTCGGTTAAGATTGGTAAGGATCAGTCTGAACCACTCAACACGGACAAAGGTCTTAGGCAGGGCGATAGCCTGTCCTGTACACTATTTAATATAGTTATGGAGAAGGTGATGAGAAAGGCTGGTGTCAACATGTCTGTCACCATATTCCACAAAAGCCACATGCCACTAGCCTACGCCGATGACTGCAGCGGGACGTTACTGCAGTCTTCTCATCCCTAGAAAAGGAGTCGGCAAAAATGAGTTTAGCGGTCAACGAGGACAAAACAAAAATAATGATTTCGACGAACAAAGAGTCCTCTCGATGGGGACGCAGCGTCAACTTTGAAAATTATTGTTTTGAGGTAATAGATGAGTTTACCTACCTCGGATCTTCCGTCAATAAGAAAAATAATGTCAGCCAAGAAATTAAGCGGAGAATAGTGCTAGCCAATAGATGTTTTACGGACTTCGGCAGTACTTTAGTAATACCACCTTATCTCGAAATACTAAGAAACAGCTTTACCAGGTGCTAATCTTACCCGTTCTTTTGTATGCTGCCGAATCATGGGTGCTTACGACAACGGACATACAAAACCTGGGAGTATTCGAGAGAAAAGTACTCCGAAAAATTTATGGACCTATTTGTGTCGACGGCGAGTTTCGCTTTACCACGACATCGACGTAGCTAAAAGAGTCAGAATGCAACGACTACGATGGCTGGGTCATGTTGCCAGGATGGATGTAAATGCTCCAGCGAGAAAGGTGTTTGGAGGCGAACCTGAAGGACGGCGCAGAGCAGGGAGACCCAAACTCCGTTGGAAAGACCAAGTGGTAGGCGAAGTGCCACCATCTGGTAGGACTAACTGGAGAACACACGCACAAGACCGAAGCATGTGGAATTCTTTAGTACTTCAGGCCTCAAACTTATGAACCATGTTTGTAAGTTGTAATGGGCCACTAAAGTAAGTAAGTAAAAATTATAGCAGCACTAAGTTTTGGAGAACAAATGTAGAAGTCTAGCCATGCCCCATCTGGTACCTCCCATACAAATGTATCACACCGCTCATTTTAGACATCCGGTAATAATATAAATACACCCACCACGATAGTGTCAAAATTCTGTATTTTGTTAAGCTATGATAGGATAAAGTTTTGGAGAAAAAATCTGAAGGTCTAGCCACGCCCCTTCCGGTACCTCCTATAGAAATGTATCATTCCACCTACTTTAGACATTGGGAAATAATATTAATACACCCAACGCCCTCGTCCCCCAAATTCTATATTTAGTCATGCAAAATAAGGATAAAGTTTTGGTGAAAAAATCTGGAAGTCTAGCCACGCCGCTTCTAATACCACCCACACAAATGTACCACTCCGCCCTCCTTACAAATAAAGTTATAATATCAATATACATACTAGAAAATTTTATGTTTTACTGAGGATGAGGTTTTCCCGACTGAAACTTTCTTACTGGTTTTTTATTTATATCAAAATGTGTGTGTGCGTGTGTTTGTTTTGTTTTTTAATAACAAAACAACAAGTCAGATATGTTATTGTATTACTTTTGATGTACGCTACGCTTTTGTATGTCTCCCTGGCCCCCTCCACGTCATTAGTCGCATCTTACTCTACATATGCTTACACCTACACCGGGTTCATTTGCCCTTTCCTGCTAACTCATAATATTTATACTCTCACCCATATTCGCCCACTTTATCACCCATACGCACACCCGTCATTCTTCTTAACCTGTTCATAAAATCATCATTCATCATAAAAAGTTAAAAATATGTCATCCTTTTGTTTACCTTTCTCTTCAACTGTCATCCATGCTGATGCTTTAAAAACCACCACTCATCATTTCATTTCATTATGTGCAAAGGCATCGGAAGAAGCACAAAAAACAACACAAAATGACAGCATACATGTTATTATGGTTAAAAGGGAGAGGCAAAGCTATGCTAACGTAGCTGCACACAGATAATTAAGAGATTTTCGGGATGAATATGTATGAGTGAAGATTAAAAAGGGTTGCTGCAAATGTTTGAGAAGCCGCGTGATGGATGATTGATACTGTATTTGTTGGTGCATAACGTATTCAAAGTAGACTTTAAGATAGTAAGTTCAAAGTAATGATTATACAATAGCAAAATAACCTTGTTTTATCGCGAAGCCTAAGGAAAGAGCAAAAATTTAATAATTGAAACCGGTATGTTTTATTGCACAGTACAACATTTTTCAGCTTATTGATTTGCGACTCAATTCTGAGAACTGTACGTGAAAGTAGCCCCAAAAAGAAGAAGTTCTGCATCATTCGTTTTGTCAAGTTACATGCCATAATAATTTAATATCGTTTTGAAGTTAGTAAGTATTGTATAGGTGAATTTGTCACGTTTTAGGCTCTTTTGTTATATTGTTATATGTGGTTATCATGTGTTGTACTGCGATATTGTTCATACTTACTTTAACATAAGAGCTTAAGTGAAGCTGGATGTACTTATATTTTTCCTATTTCCGTATTCGCTACATACAGATCAATAAAATTAAGTATACGCACCCAAATAGTTGTATTCTTCTTCTTTACTGGCAGCAACAACAGAAATGCATCTATCAGTAGCAGCACGTAGAAAACCATTCCAAGCGCTTCGGTCTTTTACGCTCCGTAGATACATAGTTCGTCATACCAAGCTTACTTAACATATTCGTCACCTGGTCCATCCATCGGAGTTTTGGTCGTCCCCTCCTGCGCCGCCCATCTAGTTTATTGTCGAAGACTTTTCGTGCCGGAGCGTTTTCGTCCATTCGTACAACGTGTCCAAGCCAGCGCATTCGGTCTATTTGAACGCGCTTGACCACGTTGATGTCGTTGTACAGCTCATGATTCATTCGACGACGGTACTCGCCGTTCACGATGATTGGTCCAAATATTTTGCGGAGTATTTTTCTCTCGAAGACTCCCAGAACAGATTGATCCGCTTGTGTCATTACCCAGGATTCTGCGCTGTAGAGCAAGACAGGTAGGATCAGAGTCTGGTAGAGCTGGATCTTTGTTCTTCAAGAGAGCGCTTTGTCATTAAATCGCTTGCTTAGCGCATAGTAGCAGCGGTTTGCGATCAATACTCGTCTTTTGATTTCCAGGCTGACATTATTATTTTTGTTTACGGCGGAGCCAAGGTAGACAAAATCATCTACCACTTCAAAATTATAGTTGTCAACGTTCACGCAGTGTTCCAGACGAGTGGACTCTTTGTTCGTTGAAACAAATAACTTGGTTTTGTCCTCGTTTATCACCAGACCCACTTCAGCCGACTGCCTTTCAATGCTCGAAAAAGCCGCAGTAACATCTCGCAATCCACGTCCAGTAATATCTATATCATCAGCATACGCGAGCAACATGGGGCTTTTGTTAAATATGGTGCCATTCCTGTTTACTGCAGCTTACCGCATGATCATCTCCATTACGATGTTAAAGAGACCGCAGGACAGACTATCGCCTTGTCTAAAGCCTCGCTTTGTAGAAAATTGCTCTGACAGGATTTTGCCAATTTTCACTGAAGACTTCGTGTCAGTCAGTGTCATCCCGCAGAGTCGAATTAGCTTTGCGGGGATACCAAACTCAGCCATAGCATCCAACAATTTCTGTCGTATCGGACTGTCAAATGCAGCTTTGTAGTCGATGAACAGATGGTAGGTATCGATTAGCATTTCTTTTGTCTTCTCCAGGATTTGTCGTAGCGTGAATATCTGGTTGGTGGTAGATTTACCAGGTTTAAAGCCACACTGATAAGGTCGAATTAGGTTCGCCAGAATGGGCTTTAGTCTTTCACATAACACACTAGACAGGACCTTGGATGCGATGGGTAAAAGTCTAATACCGCGATAGTTGGTACACACACTAGGATCGCCTTTCTTAAGCACGGGACATAGGACACTCAGATTCCAATCATCGGGCATGCACTCCCTGAGCCAAATCATGTTTATGAGCTGGTGCATGCATGTTACCAGGTCATCGCCGCCGGCTTTAAAAAGCTTTGCCGACGGTCCATCGGCTGCCGCAGCTTTATTATTTTTAAGCCGCTCAATTGCCGTGCTGATCTCGTTTTGGCTCGGTGGTGGACAGTCTACTCCATCATCGATGATTGGTGCGATTTCGTCACTTATGCTGCCTTCGGGAACGAGAAGAGATTGAAAGTGTTCCCTCAATATTTGCAGCACACTCGGAGTGTCCGTGACCAGATTTCCGTCTCTGTCCTTACAGGTGGGGATGACTGTTCCAAAACCTTTACTTTTTACCTTTTGGTAGAACTTTCGGGCCTCACCTCTATCCCTGTAGTTTTCGATATCCTGGCTCTCTTTTTTCTTCCACAGACGATTTTCCCCTCTGAACAGGCGTTTCATTTCCCCCTTCTTTTCTCTTTATAACGCTCCGTCACCGCACGCGTTGACATTGGCTGCAGCTTTGCCTTGTATGCAGCATCTATTTCCTCAGACATTTCGCGACATTCATCATCGTAGCAGGGCTTGTCTGAGCGTGGTTTTTCATAACCCAGTACGGTTTTTGCGGCAGTGGTCATGGAATTCGCAATATGCTGCCACTGTATGTCGGGAGGGTTGCCCGACTGAAACTTTCTTACTGGTTTTGTTCTTCTATGTGTAACGCCCATAAGGAGGCGTGGCAAGTTTGAAATTCGTTGTCGGATTTCCAGCTCTATCCTTTCAAGTGGGGATCCCTTTCTATAAACTTTACATGTTTTCTAGTTGTAAATTTCCAGGCTTCACGACTATTACTGTATCTCCTGATTTTTGTACTTTCTCTCCCTCTCCCTCTCTTTATTCGTACATATACTCTTTTTTTATTGAATTGGGGTGAGGGTGGTTTTCACACCCAAATACGGTCATACCGATGCCTACCGGTATCCAGTTTCATCGCCCATGGAAGATGTGATCTATTGGATATTATGAGCTTCTAGTTATTCCTAAGTGAAGTAAGGCGGTTATCTTCGGCTATGCCGAAGCTCAGATACCCTTCACCATTTGTAAAAATGGTGGTAAAACTGGTTATTTGCAAAACAGGGGAGTTGGTGAGAAGTGGACGTTTCTTTTAGCTTCACACATCCATTTTGTCAGTAATTTTGTATCGATATTATTCGATTTATCGACAAGTTTATGAGTTAGTTAGTTGTAGCTTAATTTTAAGAATTTTGTAACTCCCCAAAAATGGGAAGATGTGGGGGATGTGGGAGTAGTTTGAATCCGATCATGCTTATCTTAGAACTTAACCTCTGCTTCTGGACAGAAGCTTACATACCAAATTTCAGCCCGAAAGCTCATAAACTATAGGGACATACAGACGGACACCCCAAAAAAGGGGGAGTTTGTATGGATGGTGGGAGAAGTATTCGTCCTATATTGCTCATCTTACAACGTAAGATCCTAACCTACGGCTATAATCGCGGGTGCAGTTACGCGGACACTCCAAAAAAGGTAGTTTGAATGGGAGGTGTGGGTAGTTTTTGACCGACATAGCTTATCTTAAAAAGTAGCCTCCGCTTAGATATTGAATCTTGCAAACAAAATTTCAGCTATATACCTCTTAAAATACGGCTGCAATCGAAGGGACAGACCCCAAAAAGGGAGAGTTTGTATGGGAGGTTAGAGTAGTTTTTGACCGATTGGTCTCATCTTAATACCCAACCTCCGCTTAGAGTAGGGAAGCTTGCAAACAATATTTCAGCTTGATTGCTCTTAAATTACTACCGTAATCGCGGGGACTGACAGACGGACACCCCCAAAAAGAGGGACTTTGTATGGGAGGTGGGAGTAGTTTTTGACCGATCGGGCTCATCTTAGAACTCAACCTCCATACACGGCAGCAAAGTGTGGGTACAATATTTCAGCTTGATTGCTCTTTAACTACTACCGTAATCGCGGGTACTGACATACGGACACCCCCAAAAAGAGGTATTTTGTATGGGAGGTGGGAGTAGTTTTTGACCGATCGGTCTCATCTTACTACTCAACCTCCGCTTAGTGTAGGGAAGCTCACATACTAAATTTCAGTTTGATTGCCGTTTACCTTCGGCTGTAATCGCAGGGACAAACCCCGAAAAGGGGGAGTTTGTATGGGAGGTGGGAGTAGTTTTTGACCGATCGGGCTCATCTTAGAACTCAACCTCCATATACGGCAGCAAAGCTTGCGTACAATATTTCAGGTTGATTGCTCTTAAACTACTACTGTAATCGCGGGTACTGACATACGTACACCCCCAAAAAGAGGTATTTTGTGTGGGAGGTGGGAGTAGTTTTTGACCAATCGGTCTCATCTTACTACTCAACCTCCGCTTAGTGTAGGGAAGCTCACATACTAAATTTCAGTTTGATTGCCGTTTACCTTCGGCTGTAATCGCAGGGACAAACCCCGAAAAGGGGGAGTTTGTATGGGAGGTGGGAGTAGTTTTTGACCGATCGGGCTCATCTTAGAACTCAACCTCCATATACGGCAGCAAAGCTTGCGTACAATATTTCAGCTTGATTGCTCTTAAACTACTACTGTAATCGCGGGTACTGACATACGTACACCCCCAAAAAGAGGTATTTTGTGTGGGAGGTGGGAGTAG
This sequence comes from Muscina levida, assembly GCA_964034835.1. Classification (NCBI taxonomy): domain Eukaryota; kingdom Metazoa; phylum Arthropoda; class Insecta; order Diptera; family Muscidae; genus Muscina; species Muscina levida. The sequence continues at coordinate 136,130,306 of OZ035883.1, forward strand.
TTTTTGACCAACTTAACCTCTGCTTTGAGGATAGAAGCTTGCATTCCAAATTTCAGCTCGATATTTCTTAAACTGCGGCTGTAATCGCGGGGACAGACAGACGGACTGACGGTCACCTTTAAATTGACTCAGATTTCGATGCTAATCATTTATATATATATATATATATATATATATCCCATGTCCATTAGGGGTGGTATAGTCCTTAGGAAAATAATTTGATTGCCTTTACCTATGGCTGTAATCGCAGGGACAAACCCCGAAAAGGGGGAGTTTGTATGGGAGGTGGGAGTAGTTTTTGACCGATCGGGCTCATCTTATAACTTAACCTCCATATACGGCAGCAAAGCTTGCGTACAATATTTCAGCTTGATTGCTCTTAAACTACTACTGTAATCGCGGGTACTGACATACGTACACCCCCAAAAAGAGGTATTTTGTGTGGGAGGTGGGAGTAGTTTTTGACCAATCGGTCTCATCTTACTACTCAACCTCCGCTTAGTGTAGGGAAGCTCACATACTAAATTTCAGTTTGATTGCCGTTTACCTTCGGCTGTAATCGCAGGGACAAACCCCGAAAAGGGGGAGTTTGTATGGGAGGTGGGAGTAGTTTTTGACCGATCGGGCTCATCTTAGAACTCAACCTCCATATACGGCAGCAAAGCTTGCGTACAATATTTCAGGTTGATTGCTCTTAAACTACTACCGTAATCGCGGGTACTGACATACGGACACCCCCAAAAAGAGGTATTTTGTGTGGGTGGTGGGAGTAGTTTTTGACCGATCGGTCTCATATTACTGATCAACCTCCGCTTAGTGTAGGGAAGCTCACATACAAAATTTCAGTTTGCTTTCCCTTTACCTACGGCTGTAATCGCAGGGACAAACCCCGAAAAGGGGGAGTTTGTATGGGAGGTGGGAATAGTTTTGACCGATCGGGCTCTTCTTAGAACTCAACCTCCATATACGGCGGCAAAGCTTGCGTACAATATTTCAGCTTGATTGCTCTTAAACTACTAAAGTAATCGCGGGTACTGCCATACGTACACTCCCAAAAAGAGGTATTTTGTGTGGGAGGTGGGAGTAGTTTTTGACCGATCGGTCTCATCAAAATTTCAGTTTGATTGCCCTTTACCTTCGGCTGTAATCGCAGGGACAAACCCCGAAAAGGGGGAGTTTGTATGGGAGGTGGGAGTAGTTTTTGACCGATCGGGCTCATCTTAGAACTTAACCTCCGCTTTGAGGATAGAAGCTTGCATTCCAAATTTCAGCTCGATATCTCTTAAACTGCGGCTGTAATCGCGGGGACAGACAGACGGACGGACAGACGGATCATTTATATATATATACTAGCTGGCCCGGCAGACTTCGTCCTGCCTCCAAATTATTGTAAAATAAGTTGAGTGTAGTTGAAATCTAATAACGATTGGTTTATTTTTATACCATCACCCGTAGGGATGAAGGTATATATCATTTGATACGACCCAAAAGTGTAACACATAGAAGGAGTCACTTTAGACCATAGGTTTCTTTGAACCAAATTCGATTCATGACTTTTTAAGTCGTTTGAGCCATGTCCGTCCGTCTGTCTGTCTGTCTGTCTGTCTGTCTGTCTGTCTGTCTGTCTGTCTGTCGGGTGGCTGTCCGGCTGTCCGGCTGGTTCGCACGATAACTTTCGAAAGACGCAACCAAATGTTTTGAAATTTTGCACGAGTTATTATTTTCTCAAAACTACTTACGGTATTGCAAATGGGCTACATGGCCCCGCCCCTTCTGGTACCTCCCATACAAATACATCATTCCGCCCACTTTAGAAATCGAGTAATAATATCAATACACCCTACGTGATCGTCCCCAAATTCTGTATTTAGTAAAGCTATAACAGGATAAAGTTTTGGAAAAAATTTTGAAAGCCTAGCCACGCCCCTTCTGGTACCTCCCATACAAATCTACCTTTCCGCCCACTATCGAGATGGAGAAATAATATCAATAAATTAAACGTGATCGTACCCAAATTCTATTTTGAGTAAAGCTATAACAAGATAAAGTTTTAGAGAAAAAAATTGGAAGTCTATTCACGCCCCATCTGGTACCTCCCATACAATTCTGGTACCGCCCACTTTAGAAATCGATTAATATTATTAAAAGACCTAACGCGATCGTGCCCAAATTCTGTATTTGGTAAAGTTTAAGCAGGATAAAGTTTTGGAGAAAAAATCTGGAAGTCAAGACACGCCCCTTCTGGTACCTCCCATACAAATGTACCACTCCGCCCACTTTAGAAATAGGGTAATAATATCAATACACTCGACACGATCGTGCCCAAATTCTGTATTTTGTTATATTATAACAGGACAAAGTTTTGGAGAAAAAATTGGAAGTCTAGACACGCCCCTTATGGTACCTCCCATACAAATGTACCTTTCCGCCCACTTTTGGGATGTAGTAATAATATCAGTACACCCAACGCAATCGTGCGCAAATTCTGTATTTAGTAAAGCTATAACAGAATAAAGTTATGGAGAATAAATATGGAGCCTAAACACACCCCTTCACGTACCTCCCATATAAATGTACCACTCCGCCGAATTTCGAAATCGAGTAATAATGTCAATAAAATAGAAAATTATTTGTTTTACTGAGGGTAAGGGTAAATGTAAGTCGGGTTGCCCGACTGAAACTTTCTAACTGGTTTTAATTACAAATCGATTATTTTCAATAACTCAAGACTTAAACAATATATTATATTGGGTGATGGTATTTATCAGTCAGTTTAACTGACTGAAATTTCTGTACTGGTTTATTATTTAAAATATATCAATTTAAAGGGCGAGGTCCCCTAAAACTTCGAAATGGGAAAAACCACTTTGTGAAGCTCCCTAATTCTGTAGGAAGTGCGCCATTATAAAAGTTAGTCATTCTTCTTTAAGCCTTTTTGCGGTCTGGGTGACCATCTACATCCAATTCCCAACTTTCACTGAAATTTTGGGACAAATGGGGTCAACCGTTTTTACAATTAGTGATGACATTAAAATATACATCTTTTTTATATAACTATGATGTTAAAAAAGTGACTAAATGACTAAATGGGACCGGCCGTGGCATAGTGGTTAGAACACGCGACTACCATGCGGGAGATCGCAGGTTCAAACCTGGCTCCAGTCATCTTAAAAGAAAAAAAATAAATAACATTTTCTTTCATTGTCGGCTCCCCTCAAATGTTGTTGACAGCAACTTCGCAGTATTAAGCGTCGATTACATCGTCGTGTCTAGTAAGAGCTTCTCAAACAGTGACGCTCGCATTCGTCGATAAACAAGTAGGTGCCGTTAGTTGTGAATCTAAAAATAGAAAGCGTGTTAATTCACAACAACGCGAGAAGCTATCCCATACCTCATTCATGGGGTGCAAAAGGAAATTAAGTTTTTAAGTTTTTAAATGACATTCCAAATATTAAGTGTATCATAAGCTAAACACAGCCAACTGGTTCCAAACATACATTCAAAATTTTCTCATGCCAAAAAAATCATATATTTTAAGTTTAAGTAAAATCGGACAATCGATATAAATTCTCGAAATAATTCAACACCAGCCAAATCAACTGCGGGTCAATATATACAAAAATATTCTCATATTAAAACAAATATACATTATGAATTTCAATCAAATCGTTTAATTTGTTAAAATTGTCATTATAATTTCACCATTGCAACACCTACCGGGTCAATTTATTCAAGGTTCCACAAACATAAATACTAAATTTCAGTTAAATTGGTACTTGCATTAAAATTTTCGATATAAATCCACCCTAGCGCCATCTACCGGGTCCATTTGTACATACGATTTTTTCTAATGATCAAACAAATACAGATTCTGAATTTCAGTTAAATTGGCCCACTCGTTAAAATTTTGATTGTAAACCGACTCCAGCGCCACCTACCGGGTCCATTTGTACACAAAATGTTTTCTCATGATCAAACGAATATCCATTCTAAATTTCAGTTGAATTGGTACATGCATTCAAATTTTCGATATAAATCCACCCTAACGCCACCTGGATTTGATTTTTTTCAACACAAACAATCTGCGGAAAATTTCGAATCGAATAAAAAAAAATCAGCCAAATCGCTCCAGCCGTTCTCTAGTGATGGTATGACATACGTGGACCATTTCATTTGTATATATATAGATATCCCATGTCCATTAGGGGTGGTATAGTCCTTAGGAAAATCATTTTCGTATAAAAAATGTATATGCCAAAAAAGGGAGGAGGTGGGGTGTAGGCAAATGGCTGCGCATCCTGGTCGAAAATGTTCGGAAAGGGTAAAAAATAACAAATAACAAATCTATCCCCGCAACAACCCCGGAGTCACCTCAAGAGGTGTAAGATGTATGACCCGTATAGAAAATTAAAATATTATAAAATTTTCTCCCACCGCTCTAACTGGCTCATAGGTGCCCCTAGAGTAGTCAAATGTATGGCCTACCCTCAATATTTTTTTGCAACCCCAACAGTTTTTGCTAAAACCTAGAGGGCTGAAATGTAGAGCCGACCCACGATAGGGCTAATCAATGGAAATTGAAAACTCGTGTCCCCTAATGTCTATAACAGTAAATTGAATGTAAAATGAATGTGTAACTATTTCTATGTGAATAATTGTTTGGTTTTCATATCACTAAAAGAGCTTTACAACCCAGTAGGAAGTGTCTGCAAGATATCCTCAAGGATAGGTGCATGACCTTAGAAACTCGTTGATGAAATTTGGGGGACCGTCCATACAAATCGTCGACGAAATTTTCATACAAGTGTCCGCTTTGTCATGTACGACCCGATGAGCGACAATATCGGTCAAATTTTCGTTGATGCCTATACAAAAGACCTGTCGCCCACACAATCATGCACGACCTGATGGGTGACAATGTCGGTTGAATTGTCGTTGATGACTATATAAGCGACACGTCGCCTAAACAATCATGCACGACCTGATGGGTGAAAATGTCGGTCAAATTGTCATTGATTCCTATGTATGTCTTGAATTGTCATTCAAGCTATATTAGTATGACTTTGTATATACTTTGTTGCCATTTTAAAAGATGGATTTTTATCTGTTTTTTAGCTTTTTATTAGGATGACTAATTGTTAATACTTTTGGGAAACTAAGAGAAAAGTGAAGTATAATAACTTTTATATGGCATTCACATTCATTCCGTCCGTTTACTGAAAATTTTCTTACGTTAGGCTTCATTTTTTTCCATTGATTTTGTTGAATGTGTTTGAAGCACGACAACATTAGTATTTTATCGGTGAGCTTGTCGTCAAGCGAGTGTTTTGACGACAAGTACATCAATATTTCACATTTTTTTCCTTAGATTTTGTTGATTGTGTTTTATGCACGACAACATTAATATTTTGTCGGTCAGCTTGTCGTCAACGGAGTGTTTTGACGACAAGTACATACATTTTTCAAATTTTGTCTTGAGGACACCGTGGACGACAAAGTCGTATATGATGGAACTTCCTACTGGGAATGATTTCCATTATTTTGTTCCGAATTGCCGTAGAGGCATAAAATTACTTGACGTTTTTTTAATGCAAAAAATTTGTATTGTATTGCCCACACATGGGATTTCAATACGGAGCCTTTGTTGTTAATTTCCCTTCAACTTTTGCCAAAACTTTCACATCTTTTTTATCCTATATTCATTGCATTTGTGCTAAGGCAGTCTTGGCCCATGTTTGCCAAATATGAAGCTATTGCATATTTTAATTATGACAAATTATACGCCAACATTGTCTTCATACGTTACACTCAAATAGTAAATCCAAATAAATAAAGTTTTTCCTCTTAACGAGGTATTACGATGACTTTTGCAAAGGCATTAAACCATTATCACCCCCTCCCAATGCTGCATCAAAAACTAAGAACATTTCACATGCTCGAGTAGATGAATGACGACAGACTTTAAATATTAAAACATCGGTTTAATGCTGATCATTATATTATTATAATTTGTTGGTAAAAGAGGGAGGAAGGGAGGCGAAAACTTTTTTTTGACTCAATTAAAAGACAACCAAAAACTCTGCTAATGATGCAAAAGGTTGTTAAACTCTTCAACGCAGAAGAAGCAGCACAGGAAACACACGAAGTGCAAAGGAAACAAATCCTTTAGACCAAAGTTCGGCAACACCCCAATAGTAGAATTTTGTCGATGCTTTTGGGGATAACTTTGCATTTTATTGTCTTCTATGTCGATGCAGTTTTTTTTGTCGCTCTCTCTCTATCTTTTTGCTAGGTGTAGAATTGTAACAAAGTTTTTCGGTTGAAGTTTACCATGTGTGTATTGTTTTTTGTTGCTATTATGTATATATTACAATAATATATTTACAAAGTTATTTTGGTGCTACCCAAAATGTGTTAGTTTCGTATTTCTAGAAATGTTCGTATGGAATTTCATAGCTTACCTGACCAGTGGCCAGTTGATCAGTTGTTAGAGAAGTTTGTGTTAGGAATATGTAAAATAAATATCATCTAAGGATTCGTAGTAGACAAGAGAAGGATTCATGTCTGAGTATGGCGGTGTGAGTGCATACTGTCATAGGACTACCGACTCCGTTTGGCTAATAATTGTGCAACTTTGTAACAATTCACATGTGGACGTAATGAAGTTGGGCAATTGTTGTTACTTCTGTATGTTAAACAAAAAAAGGAACATAAAAATATTATAAAAAAATATTACGATTTATAAAATTTTATAATAATTTTTCACAAAAAAAATAAAGTTTTAATTATAAATTTAAGATTATAGTTTTGTATAGAACAACTTTGATTTGGAATAAAAGGCTCCTTTTTTATGAAATTTACATAATGGTTATACAAGACCTCTCCTGTATTACAGTGAGGTAATATCTATGAAATTGTCTTAATTGTAATATAATATCTCCCACATAAAGATACTTTAAAGTGAAACTAAAATAGTAACTCTTAAGCCTCACACAAATATCTTACAACCTCAATGTTATTGGGAGAAAACAACAAAGCGAGGGATAGCGAGCAAGCTTTGTAAAGAATTCCTTTTGCAAAATTCCTTATTCACACTATGCCAGACCAAATACTCTACCTCAAATCATACCAAATATTCACACTGTCTCACACACTCTTCAACTCACACGCATACTTACATACCTTCCTTACCCTTAGCTAAACACAGACTAAAAACCATTCTGGAGTCTCTTTGGCTGGCATAGGCAGTACTGTACCATAACTAAGAGTGTGTGTAAGAATTTACTGCATATATATTTGCCTATTCACTATATTCACACACATCCTGTTGAAGAAAAACACCAGACGACAGACATCCGTTTTAATCTTAAAGTTATAGCGATTTTTAAAGATATTGCGCTAGGGTAAACACCCCTTACTTTTTGATATTTCATCGCAGGTACTCTATAACAGGGAATTGTTATTATCCGCTGGAGATATCGGTGGTTAGGTGTCACCAACTTTGGCAATTAAATATATATGATCCTAAGTGATAGACGTATTATCAAAGCTCTTGATAGCCACATTGCCGTTTATGTTTTTTTAGTTCAGTTTGCCTCCACCAATTTTCTATTACATTCCTGTGTCTCTTTGTTTAGTTCACACAAGGTGAAATTTGTTCCAAGGTTAATTATTGTAATTTTACATTTAGTTGCTGTTTTCTTTGTACATATTTGCTAGGATCAAACACTATACCGCGAAATTCGTTATAAGGTATTCAAAAGTCTTTTTTACATAGTTCCCTTTAGTCATTGCTAGTCAGTCTATTTCCACGCTCAACATTTTAATAAGTATTCCCCTCGCCCCTTTTCGCTTTGCATATCATCATTGTAGTATTACAAAAGGAAGTGGCAACTGCTGCGAAGTGTAAGAACAAAAGTATTGAATTGTGGCTGAATTGAAATGTGAATAGGAAAAATTTGCATCTCAAAGTGAGAAAGACATTGTTGTAGTATTTTCTTCGCTTTGCCGCTTTGATATGCTCGAATAAATTTCGGCGCTGCTTATTGGAAAACGATGTCAGGGGGGGGGGGGGGGGGGGGGGGGTGAGGTATGAAAAGGAGGGGCACGATTGAAAATACTTCAAAAGATATTGAAAAATGTTAAGAATAATAAATGTTGCAAAAACATTAAAAAAATATATATTACAAATTTTAAAAATATTACAAATATTAAAAATTTAAAAAAATACTATATTAATAAAAATGTTAACAATATTAAAAAAAACTAAAAATATTAAAAATATTAAAAATATTAAAATGATTAAAACTGATTAAAAATTTGAAACATATTAAAAATTTTCAAAATATCAATAATAATATTAAAAATATTAAACATATGAAAAATATTAAACAAATTAAAAATATTAAAAATATTAAAAATATTAAAAATATTAAAAATAAAAAAAATATTAAAAATATTAAAAATATTAATAATATAAAAAATATTTAAAATATTAAAAATTTTACATATATTGGAAACATTAAAAAATTTAAAAATACTATAAAAATTAAACAAATTAAAAATATTGAAAATATTGAAAATATTAAAAATATTAAAAATAATAAAAATATTAAAAATATTAAAAACATTAAAAATATTAAAAATATTAAAAATATTAAAAATATTTAAAATATTTGAAATATTTAAAATATTAAAAATATTAAAAATATTTAAAATATTTAAAATATCTAAAATATTTAAAATATAAAAAACTAGCTGGCCCGGCAGACTTCGTCCTGCCACCAAATTTTTGTAAAATATGTTGAGTGTAGTTGAAATCTAATAACGATTGGTTTATTTCTTTGACCTCTAAAATATTTCAATTGAAAGGGCGAGGTTTTCGAGGACAAATTCTGTTCCTCATATATCTTAAAGATTATTATATATTATTGTAAGAATTGCTAAAATGGATCAGCAGTATCGTCCATGATTTGATGAAAACTAACTTATTGATAGGCATATATTCTAAAACAAAATTTTTAAGCCGATTGACTGACATATAACATTCTTCGTAGGAGTAATCATAACACTTTGCTACTTTTTATCTCAAGGAGTACGAATTTCCAAAAATCCCCTTCATTTGGCTCAACAACCCTATTAACCGTTTGGTCTGGGTGATAGCAATAGTTTTTCCCATTTTCGGGTTTGTCCCCTAAAAGTTCGAGATACGAAAAACCTCTTTGTGAAGCTCTCTAATTCTATAGGAATTGCGCCGTTTGCGGTCTGGGTTACCATCTACAAAATTTGGTTTAACCGTTTTCGCAATTAGTGGTGTCATCAAAATGGACATCTAATTTTATATCTAAGGAGTTTTCAATAATTTTGATGTTAAAAAAATGGTTTTATGTAATGTAATCAATGGTGACTAAATGACTTTCAAAAAATTAAGTGTATCATAAGCTAAACACCAGCAACTGGATCCAAAGTTATATCCAAAATTTACTCATGTCAAAAAATGCATTCATTTTAAGTTTGAGTAAAATCGGACAATCGATATAAATTTTCGAAATAATTCAGCTCCAGCCACCTCAACAGCGGGTCCATCTATACAAAAAAAATTTCTCATTATATTATTTCTCTTAATTTTAGACAAATTGTTGATTCGTTAACATTTTTATTGTAATTCCACCCAAGCGGCACCTACCCTGTTCATTTATACAGAAAGCTTTTTTCTCATGATCTCACAAATATACATACTAAATTTCAGTTAAATTGGTCCACTCGTTCAAATTTTGATTAAAAATGCACCCAAACGCCACTTACCGGGTCCATTTGTACATAAAATGTATTCTCATGATCACACGAATATCTATTGTGAATTTCAGTAATATTGGTCCATCCATTAGAATTTCCGATATAAATACACACCAGCGCCATTTACCGCGTCCATTAGTACATACAATAGTTTTTCACGATCAAACAAAAATACATTCTGAATTTCAGTTAAATTGGTCCATTCGTTAAAATTTTGATTATAAATACATCCCTGCGCCATCTACCGGGTCCATTTGTACATGCAATTTTTTCTTATGATCAAACAAACATATATTATGAATTTCAGTTAAATTGGTCTATTTATTAACATTTTTGAAATAAATACACCCCAGCGCCACCTACCGGGTCCATTTGTACATACAATTTTTTCTGATGGTCAAGCAATTATGCATTCTAAATTTCAATTAAATTGGTCCATTCGTTCAAATTTTGATCATAAACCTACCCTAGCGCCATCTACCAAGTCCATTTGTACATAAAATGTATTCTCATGATCAAATGAATATCCATTCTAAATTTCAGATGAATTGGTACATGCATTCAAATTTTCGATATAAATCCAGCCTAGCGCCACCTGGATTTGATTTTTTTTCAACACAAACAATCTACGGAAAATTTCGAATCGAATAAAAAAAATCAGCCAAATCGCTCCAGCCGTTCTCAAGTGATGGTATTACATACGTGGACCGTTTCATTTTTATATATATAGAATATATTGAAAATACTAAAGACCTTAATAATAATAATAAAAACAATATAATTGCTTACATTAAACTTTTTTACTTATCATACTGATCCCCTGGCGAAGACTTTAAAGTAATAATATTGAAGTTATTTGTGAACTTAAGGAGGAATTTCAATTTGTTATTGTTCCTTTTGCAGCTGAATTGGATGGCAATATGTAGTTGCTATAGATATTTAACCATTGTATATTTGTTACACTCAAATGATATTTAATTCTCATTTGCACTTCAAAGAAAAAAAATGGTAGTATCAGTTAATTTCCAAGTATAGTACATAAATCGGGGCATATCCTAAAATGTCTCTTGGCTAACTTGAAAAATTTATGCATATTCCTAGATATCTGCATTAACATATACTTACATGCGACTCGTATAGAAATTGATGTTCTCTTCTCTTATATAACATAAAAGTCTTTAAGCTACAGCGGAAATCATTATTAAGATTAAAAGGCAAGCAGCAATATCTGCATATCTTAAGCTAGCCTTTGAATAAGAGTTTTGCTTGTGTATTAAAACTTCTTACAATTCCTTGAAAATTCTTGTTAAACTTTATGCTATAGTTTAACATTTATGTCCTTTAAACACTCATTTAATGGTCATGTAGCGTTTAACCATCTTCGCACAGCCATCATGTAATTTATCCGCAATTCATTTAACTGCTGTTGCCTTCATTTGACATATAATCAATCACTTAGTTTGTTACCATTAATTGAGTCATTTTACTGTCAGCTATTGGTTGTCGTTGCGTGTAACCTAACTGTTGCCATTAGTGCCGCTTCTATGCCAGTTTGAAATTTATTAAAATCGTTACCCGAGAACAAACCATTAACATCGCTCAAATATTCAAAACTTCTTGCCACAATTAGCGTCACAAATGTTGTGGAATAGTTATCACTGCATTGAGAAATAACAACTCTAGAGCAGGTACACGCACACACAAGGTATCCTGACACCTTGCACGCAGCCACACTAAGCGTTGCTAGGTGATGTACACATATTTTCCTTAACTTACATATATACTCTCACACACTGTTGCACACATTGCAATTTTTAAAATATTTGGTTTTAGTTACTTTTTCTATGAACAGCCAAAGAGACTAAATGAAGGAGAGACTAAATTTTCATACTTCCAATATTTTTAATAGAGTAAAATTGATTATAAAAAGAGATGTCTCCTCACATTCTAAATTGTATTGTAACGGAAGGAATTGGATTGTTAATATTTTAATTATTATTAACATTTTTAATACTTTTAATAATTTTGTAATATTTTTAACATTTTTAACATATTAATATTTTAATTTTTTTTAAATATTTTTAATATTTTTAGTATTTTTAATATTTTTAATATTTTTAAAATTCTATGCAATTTTGTCCGATGGACAAAGCATAGACAAGAGCTTGTGTGGATTATGTTGACGTTGTCTTCGTTGATACCATTTTCGCACCGGTGTGTGTGGAGCTTCACATTGATTGTGTGAAGCTTTTAACACTTAAGGTTGTGATAATGAGTGGAGAAGGCACAGCAAAACGGCACTGATGATGATGGTTTGGCAACCATCGAAATAGCTATCTGCCCTGCTAGCTGTCAACATAATCCATTTCACACAACTCTTGTAAAAACAAATTCTATTAGCAATAATAGAATAGATCTCAAACCGAACAATGAAAAACATTCCTATTCTGCACAGATCGAAAAAAACAAATAAGAGAATACATACACGGGAGGTACACTGGGTTGGCATTTGATGCCAAAAACAATTCTATGCAATTTTGTCCGATGGACAAAGCATAGACAAGAGCTTGTGTGGATAATGTTGACGTTATCTTCGTTGATACCATTTTCGCACCGGTGTGTGTGAGCTTCACATTGATTGTGTGAAGCTTTTAACACTTAAGGTTGTGATAATGAGTGGAGAAGGCACAGCAAACGGGTACTGATGAAGATGGTTTGGCAACCATCGAAATAGCTATCTGCCCTGCCAGCTGTCAACATAATCCATTTCACACAACTCTTGTAAAAACAAATTCTATTAGCAATAATAGAATAGATCTCAAACCGAACAATGAAAAACATTCATATTCTGCACAGATCGAAAAAAACAAACAAGAGAATTTTTAATATTTGTAATATTTTTCATATTTTTAATATTGTTAATATTTTTAATATTTTTAATATTTTTAATATTTTTAATATTTTTAATATTTTTAATATTTTTAATATTTTTAATATTTTTAATATTTTTAATATTTTTAATATTTTTAATATTTTTAATATATTTAATATTTTTAATATTTTTATTATTTTTAATATTTTCAATGTTTTTAATATTTTTAATATTTTTAATGTTTTTAATATTTTTAATACTTTGAATATTTTCAATATTTCCCATATTTGTAATAGTATAATAATATATATTTTTATAAAGGTCGAATAAAACTTATTTATAAAAAACAAAATAATATTTTTAATATTTTTAATATTTGTTATACTTTTAATATTTTTAGTATTTTAATATTTTTAATATTTTTAATATTTTTAATATTTTTAATATTTTTAATATTTTTAATATTTTTATTATTTTAAATATCATTAATATTTTTAATAATTTAAATATCTTTAATATTTTTAATATTTTAAATATCTTTAATATTTTAATATTTTTAAATTTTTTAATATTTTTAATATTTTTTATATTTTTAGTATTTTTAATATTTTTAATATTTTTAATATTTTTAATATTTTTAGTATTTTTAATATTTTTAATATTTTTAATATTTTTAATATTTTTAAAATTTTTAACATTGTTAACCTTTTTAATATTCTTAATACTTTTAATATTTTTAATATTTTTAATATCTATATATATAAAAATGAAATGGTCCACGTATGTAATACCATACGTGAGAACGGCTGGAGCGATTTGGCTGATTTTTTTTTTATTCGATTCGAAATTTTCCGTATATTGTTTGTGTTGAAAAAAATCAAATCCAGGTGGCGCTAGGGTGGATTTATATCGAAAATTTGAATGCATGTACCAATTCAACTGAAATTTAGAATGGATATTCGTTTGATCATGAGAAAACATTTTATGTACAAATGGGCCCGGTAGGTGGCGCTGGGGTCGGTTTACAATCAAAATTTTAACGAAAGGGCCAATTAAACTGAAATTCAGAATCTATGTTTGCTTGATCATTAGAAAAAATCGTATGTACAAATGGACCCGATAGATGGCGCTAGGGTGGATTTATAGCGAAAATTTGAATGCATGTACCAATTTAACTGAAATTTAGTGTTTATGTTTGTGGAACCTTGAGAAAAAATTTTTTGTATTATTTGACCCTGTAGGTGTCGCTATGGTGGAATTATAATGAAAATTTTAACGAATTAAACAATTTGACTGAAATTTAGAATGTATATTTGTTTTATTATGAGAATTTTTTTTGTATATATGGACCCGCAATTGATTTGGCTGGGGTTGAATTATTTCGAAAATTTATATCGATTGTCCGATTTTACTTAAACTTAAAATATATGATTTTTTTGGCATGAGAAAATTTTGAATATCGATTGTCCGATTTTACTTAAACTTAAAATATATGATTTTTTTGGCATGAGAAAATTTTGAATGTATGTTTAGAACCAGTTGCCGGTGTTTAGTGTATGATACACTTAATTTTTGGAATGTTATTTAGTCACTTTTTTTAGCATCATAGTTATTCAGAAGTCTATATATATAAAAAAATATGTAAATTTTGATGTCACCACTAATTGTGAAAACGGTTGACCCCATTTGTCCCAAAATTTCTGTAAAAGTTGGGGATTGGCTGTAAATGGTCACCCAGACCGCAAAAACACTTAAAGAAGAATGACTAACTTTTATAATGGCGCTTTTTCTACAGAATTAGAGAGCTTCACAAAGTGGTTTTTCCTATTTCGAAATTTTAGGGGACAATAACGAAAATAGGAATAACTGTTGATATCACCCAGACCAAACGGTTAATGGGGTTGTTGAGCCTAATGAAGGCATTTTTGGAAATTCGTACTCCTTAGGATTAAAAGGTACAATCACCCAGTAAACCAACGCAGAAAGTTTGATGTCAGTCAATCGGCTTAAAAATGTGGTTTTAGAATATATGCCTATCAATAAGTAAGTTTTCATCCCATCATTGACGACACTGCTGATCCGTTTTTGCAATTTTTATAATAATCTTTAAGATATATGAAGAACAGAATTGTTCCGGGAATACCTCGCCCTTTAAATTGAAATATTTCAGAGGCCAATGTAATAAACCAATGGTTATTATATTTCAACTTTACTCAACATCTTTTACAATAATTTGGATGCAGGACGAAGTCTGCCGGGCCAGCTAGTTTGTAATATTTTTAATATTTGTAATATTTTTTAATATATTTAGTATTTGTAATATTTTTTATATTTTTGAATATTTGTAATATTTTTAATATTTCTTATATTTTTAATGTTTGTAGTATTTTTAATATTTTTGATATTTTTAATATTTTTAACATTTTTTATATTTTTAAAATTGTTAACATTGTTAACCTTTTTAATATTTTTTATTTTTTGTCATATTTTTAATACTTTTAATATTTTAAATATCTTTAATATTTTTAATATTTTAAATATCTTTAATATTTGTTATATTTTAAATATTTTAAATATTTTAAATATTTTTAATATTTTCAATATCTTTAATATTTTTAATATTTTTAATATTTTTAATATTTTTAATATTTTAAATATTTTTAATATTTTTAATATTTGTAATATTTTTAATATTTTTAATTTTTTTAATATTTTTAATATCTTTAATATTTTTAATATTTTTATCTTTAATATAATAATATCTTTAATATTTTTAAGATTTTTAATATTATTAATATTTTTAATACTTTTAATATTTTCAATATTTTTAATAATGTTAACCTTTTTAATATTTTTAATATTTTTAAAATTGTTAACCTTGTTTACCTTTTTAATATTTTTAATATTTTAAATATCTTTAATATTTGTTATATTTTAAATATTTTAAATATTTTTAATATTTTCAATATCTTTAATATTTTTAATATTTTTAATATTTTTAATATTTTAAATATTTTTAATATTTTAAATATTTTAAATATTTTAAATATTTTTAATATTTTAAATATTTTTAATATTTTTAATATTTGTAATATTTTTAATATTTTTAATTTTTTTAATATTTTTAATATCTTTAATATTTTTAATATTTTTATCTTTAATATAATAATATCTTTAATATTTTTAAGATTTTTAATATTATTAATATTTTTAATACTTTTAATATTTTCAATATTTTTAATAATGTTAACCTTTTTAATATTTTTAATATTTTTAAAATTGTTAACCTTGTTTACCTTTTTAATATTTTTAATACTTTTAATATTTTTTATATATTTTATATTTTTAATATTTTTTATATTTATAATATTCTTAATATTTTTAATATTTTTAAAATTTTTAACATTGTTAACCTTTTTAATATTTTTAATACTTTTAATATTTTTTGGAATATTTTTAATATCTGTAATTGTTGTTATACGTAATATTTTTAATATTTGAAATAATTTATACAGTGTTATTTGCGAGTGTTAATCGTCGTATTGATTGGTTATCAATTTGTGTTCGATGTATTAGCTAAACAATCAGAAAAGTGTTTTTATTGTGTGGTGTATAGTCAATTCAATGTCGCGCACTAGGATGACGCGTTTCGAACTCCATGACGGGTTCATCTGCAGACCCCTTCACATGTTAATAATTTTAATATGTTAATAATTTAAATATTAAATTTTTAACTTTAATTTAATAAAATTAAACATTCTGTATTCAAATTTTTCTAAACTATTGTTGTATGACAAGCAAATACTTCCCCTTTAATTACAATTCACAGACAACCTTTGTCTTTATTGATTTCTTTTTAAATCACCTATATCTGCCCATCCACCATCTACCAGTCGACAAAAATCCATAAAAATGTCATATGCGAATTGTTATTCACTTCATCTGCCTAAGTGTGAGTACTGCTGTAACAACACTTTCAGTGGTTATTATTATTATTGTATTGTTAAATATTATTATGACGGTTATTTAAGCCATAACTTCACAAACATACAACACAAGTGCGTTGAATGACACCGAACCACGCCGACAACAACGGAAATTTCTAAACAAAAATTGACGTTGATAATGGCGCAATAGCAAACAACATTCGTGGCGGCATTAATTTGTTGCTATAATTACATACACACAACATTGAAAGCAAATACCGAAAAGGCTAATAAAACAAAAGTACAAGCGAGTGTGTGTGTGTGTGGAAATGGGTGTAGGGTAGGATTGTATGCAAAACGCGGGGGCATGTGTGCAGAGCACGCACACACACATATATAGCTAATTGAAATGATTCAATTAACACAATCAACCGTGTAAATATGACTACAGCTAAAGGTGGGCAAATATGTGTGCAAAGTGATTACACATATACACAAAAATTTATACAAATATGAATATGTTGGGTATGATTTGTACTCCCTTAGACATATTATTACATATTTGTGGGAGCATCAAACACCAGTGTATGGAAGATAACTAACGATTATGAAAATCGTCTGCATGAAAAACTGAAAGTGTGATGCTGCATAATTTTTAGATAAATCATTAAATGAAAGGGCGTCGGGAGTGTGATGCAAGGTAAAGCTTCTGATCGATTTAACTTGGCAAACCCAGAGTGATCCTTGCCAATTGCACTTCAAGTCTACTGACAGAGCTCCGTGTCCGTGGTACTACGGGGACGGAGTTCTTCCACGTGGTGACGCCTGGAAACGTGCTTCTGATACCCGTCAGAGCACGGCATACTGTGAGGGGTGAAACCTAAAACCCAGGCACTTCAGCTAAGAGTGAGCGGTACCCTGGTCAGCGTCTGACCCAGAATGGGGGGCTGTAATAAAATCCTGGCAGGAGGAGAAAACTGCGAAAAGAAGTAAGAAAAGAATAAAATGGACCCCCAAAAATGTTGACGACCACCGCAAAAGAATTAAGGACCATGATTTGAGGATATGCACCTGGAATGTTAGAACACTGTATAGACCAGGTGCCTCCATCCAACTGGCGGAAGTCTTCGAAGAATACAAGGCTGACATAACCGCTTTACAGGAAATCCGGTGGACGGGACACAGTTGCTCGCGCATGAAGACGTGCGACATCTACTATAGTGGCCATGCGGACAAGCACGAGTTTGCATGTGGATTTGTGGTTGGCAAGAGACTGCACCACATAGCCACCACAAGAGCCAAAACAAAGTTTTTCCACATAACACTTATAAGTGCCCATGCTCCGACAGAAGAGAAAAGCGATGAGGACAAAGACGAGTTCTACGAGAGCCTAGAAAATGTATATGACCGTAGCCCAAGGACGTACGAGTGATCAGGGGTGCGAACATTCACTCCGATCACTTCCTTACCCCAGTTAAGGTACGCACAAGGCTAAGCATGGCGAAAAACGTACGTAACCAGGCACAACGAAAGCTGGACATCGGTAAACTGCGGACCACAGAGGTAGCGGACGCCTACTTCAACCACCTAACTCAACTGCTTCGGAGTGCTCAAATCCCTGATAATTTATCCTCGCAGTGGCAAAATATAACCGACTCCATAGAACGGGCTGCGAGAAGCGTACTTGGGTGCTCCAAGCCGTCTCAAGAAGATGCCTAGTACGATGATGAATGTCGCAATGCTACGAGAAATACAGTTGCTGAGAAAAATTGCAGCCAATGGCAACGCGAGCTGTTCGTGAACGGCACAGGGAGAAGAGACGAGAGGCAACTCATATTTTTAGACGGAAAAAGAAGGAGCTGAAAAAGAGGCAGGATGACTGCACAGAGTTGCTCCGAAGTCGAGGGGAAGCCCCAAATTTCTACAAGAGAGTTAAGGCGAGAATACGTGGAACAGGGTCAGCTAGTGACGGACCCGGATAAAGTTCTGAGGTTATGGAGAGATCATTTTAAAAATTTACTGGATGCGGACACCACTCCAGAAGACCCCGCTCCAATCCATGACGATGGTATTTGTTGTTCAACCCGAGCCAGAGCGAGATACGTGTGGCAATCTTCCGCCTTAAAAACAACAAAGCTGCTGGAGCCGATGGTCTCCCTGCTGAATTGTTTAAGGCTGGCGGGGAGGAGCTGATTAGGTGCATGCATCAGCTCGTGGAGAACATCTGGCAAAAGGGGAGCATGCCCGGGGATTGGAGTCTCAGTCTGTTATGTCCCATATACAAGAAAGGAGATCGTAGTGAATTGAATAACTACCGTGGAATAAGCCTATTGCCAATTGCGTACAAGGTCCTTTCAAGCATATTGTGTGAACGTCTAAGGCCAATTGTAGAAAAACTAATTGGACCATATCAGTGCGGCTTAAGACCTGGCAAATATACGACGGATCAAATATTCACCTTACGACAAATCCTGGAAAAAACCCATGACTACAAAGTTGCCTTCGACTCTCCGATAAGGAATAGGCTATATAAGGCCATGTCTGAGTTTGGTAGTCCTGCAAAGCTGATTCGACTTTGCAGATGTACCTCGGACAACAACAAATCCTCGGTTAAGATTGATAAAGATCAGTCTGAACCATTAACACGAAAAGAGGTCTCAGGCTGGGCGATAGTCTGTCCTATACACTTTTTAATATAGTTATGAAGGTGATGAGAAAGGCTGGTGTCAACATGTCTGGCACCATAATCCACAAGAACCACATGGCACTAGCCTATACCGATGATATAGACATCATTGGCCGAAATCTGCGGGATGTTACTGCAGTTTTCTCATCACTAGAAAAGGAGTTAGCAAAAATGGGTTTAGCAGTCGACGAGGACGAAACAAAAACAATGATTCCGACAAACAAAGGGTCCTCTCTATGGGGACGCACCGTGAACGTTGACAATTATTGTTGTGATGTAGTCGATGAGTTTACCTACCTCGGATCTTCCGTCAACAAGAATAATAATGTCAGCCATGAAATTAAGCGGAGAATAGTGCTAGCCAATAGATGTTTCTACGGTCTTCGGCAGCACTTTAGTAACACCACCTTATCTCGGAATGCTAAGAAACAGCTATACCAGGTGCTTATCTTACCTGTTCTGTTGTATGCTGCCGAATCATGGGTGCTTACTACAACGGACATACAAAACCTGGGAGTATTCCAAAAAATATATGGACTTATCTGTGTCGGCGGCGAGTTTCGCCATCGGATGAACCATGACCTGTATGAGCTTTACCACGACATCGACGTAGCTAAAAGATTTAGATTCCAACGGTTTCGATAGCTGGGACATGTCGCCAGGATGGCTGTAAATGCTCCTGCGAGAAAGGTGTTTGAAGGCTAAAAATACCCAACGCGATTATGCGCAAATTCTGTATTTAGTAAAACTAAATGACGATAAAGTTTTAGAGAAAAAATTAGAAGTCTTGCCACGCCGCAAATATATCACTGCGTCCACTTCCAAATCGAGAAATAATATTAATACACTCATAATACACGATCGTGTCCAAATTCTGTATTTAGTAAAGCTATAGCAGGATAACGTTTTGGAGGAAAGAAAGGAAGTCTAGCCCAGCCTTATCTAGTATCTAGGGCAAAAGTGCAGAATAAGGGGCGGGAGCATAAAAACAAAAAAAAAAAATTCCACCCCACCCCAAATACGCCCCAAAACACGAAAATCGAGGTCAAAGTTGGCGCTATGCCCCGGGGGGCCAAAAAAGGGGCCCCTTGGGTTCTGTGATGACCCCCCATGTGTGGGTACTCAAATGAAAGATATTTTCGAGACGAATCCAACGTTGTTATTAAGTTCCTACGGGTCTCCTGGACCGAGTTAGATCAATTTAAATTTCAGGGATATACCAAAAAACATTTTTAAAAATGTGAAAAATTCATGGAAAAAGTTAGAAAAATTAAAGGAAATAAATTGAAAAATTCTAAAAAAAAATAGAAAATCGAAATACTGCGCGATTTTTAAAAAAAAAAAATTTTCTGAAAAACCCCGTAAAAAATTTAAAATAATTGAGAAAAATCATGGAAAATTAGAATTATTTAAGGAAATGAATTGAAAAATTCCATAGAAAAATGAAATGTCATCAAAAATGTGTGAAAATTTTAAATTTTTTGAATTTTTAAAGGAAAATTTCAAGAAATATTTAAAAAATTCAAGAAAAGTCTGAAGAGTCTGAGCACCCGCACCTGGGGGGTCATCATAGAACCGAAAGGGGCTTCTTTTTTGACCCCCCCGGGCCCCATGGGCCTGAGCGCCAACTTTGACCCACCATTCCGATGTTTGGGGAACAAGACGAAGACAATGGCATATTTTTTTTTTAATCGGGCTCCCGCCCCATATTCTGCACTTCAGCCGTATCTAGAATACCCATCTGGTACCTCCCACTTTATATATCGATTAATATTATTAATACACCCCACGCAATTGTGCCCAAATTCTGTATTTTGTTAAGCTATAACAGGATAATTTTTAGAGTTCAAATTGAAAGCCTAGCCAGACCCCTTCTGGTACCTCCCATACAAATGTACCACTCCGTCCACTTTAGAAATCGAGTAATAATTTCAATATACTAAAAGATAGGATGTTTTACTCAGGGTTAGGATATATATAATTGGGTTTTCCCGACTGAAACTTTCTTACTTTTTTTATTTAACACGTCTCTGAAAAACTTTCGATTACCATGAATGGTGACACTTACATTATAATCGGCGTCTGTGCACATTTGTACCTCTATGTTGTTTTTGTTTCTATAATCAAACTCATTTGTTTTAAGTCCTCCCACATTGAATTTAGTATCGCTTTTCATTCCCGCTATTCTTGTGTCACCTACAGACATTCTGTCATTTTATGATAATGTATAAATTATAAATATGAAATTTTGCCACAAGTGTATGAGTTAAGCTATCAAATGGCTGCTTTTCAATTGTCACCACACTGAGATGTATTCTATTCTGATCTCGCTGATATAAATCGGTGTAACGATGCGTATGATTTTCGCGAAATTTGTCAGCCACTTAATGTCGTTGAGGAATGGAATGATGAAAGTATTTGATTGTTCATAGTTTTCATTATTAAAATTAGAAATTGTATATGAGCAACTTGCAATAATGTCAACAATTGTAATTATTTATCAATATACATAATAAAACAATTGTAATTGATTTAAATTTAATAACCAAAAGAGTGGAAATGACAGATTTGAAATTAGTTTGAAGAATATTATATAACAGCTATAAGATGGCAATAAATTTACCTCAAAACATACCCTTTAGTTTTACGTTTTTATAGAAATTTGTAGGCTCTTCATATATTCCTAAGCCTAACGATATCACTATTATGTCAATGTTTTGTCCTTTTGTCATTTATACTGACAAACTTTAAAGTTACCTTTAAAACACCTCCTCCTCCTCCTAAAGTTACACCAAATCTACATATAAATGAAATGAAACAGAATTGAAATTCACACCGTCCTCAGTAGTACAGCCACACTCGTTATTTGAATAATTCTAATTCTAGGAAATTGTATTTAAAAATTCAAATTTACCTAAAGCGTTTGGTGGTAGAATTTTAATATCACCGGAAATGGAAATGTGAATTTGAAATTTTTTCCCCCAGTCAACACCCAAGCCAATATATCTATGAGCAACTTAATTTATTTAAGATACTGCCTATGGAAATGTGGAAATTTTCTATTTGTTAGCGTATGAAAATAAACTGACGGGATTTTATGTTGACGCCTCATAGCGAAATTACAAATAATCCTCAGCAGACTTAAAATCAATATTAAACTCAATTTATTGTAATGATAATGCTTGAGCATTTGAAGCAAACACGCGCTTAGACGAGTCAGTTTCACTTTTTCTTTTTTTTTCTTTGCTGCCACCATTAGACAATAATTTGCTTGTGGCAAATTGAAGGTCCTGGCCACACATATTCACATATGTATAACATATACAGCATTAAGGCTTTAAGGCAATTTTGCGGCATTTTGTATCAGTGGCAAAAGCAAAAAGTGCTTAATCATCGCGCCGTCAATCTAATTTTTGCCATCGTAGGACAAGAAAGCGCTTGATGAATAGCAAAAGTAAGAGTGTCATATTACCCTATTTCATTGTTGCTGCTGCTGCTAGAGAGATGGGCCATTGTAAATGAGACACATCCTGTTCAAATTCCCATAGAGTATCGTATCGATATTCGTTGCAAGTCTCTAAAGGCTGTTCATGTTCATCATCATAGGCCATCGAGCTTTAAATGAATACCGAGTTCATTAAATGCTTATGTTGCAGAGCAGCAAAAAAAAAAATCTGTCGAGAGGAGGGAGGAAAGGGCGCAACAACAAGCATCAATAACATTTACATCATTTTACGTTATGATTTATGAAATGTTACATTAAAAATGTTACCCCAGAGTTAATGATGATACGAACATGTAGTCAGGCGTATGTTTATGAACAAACCTTTAGGAATACATATGTGAGAGTGAGTGTGCAGTGGCCTTGTAATTAGGCACAGTGGGAAAGAAAAAGGTTAAAGGAAAAAATAATAAAATGTGTTGCAAAGAAAAAAAATAATTTAGGAAAAAATACTCAGTTTTGTACAACTTTTTTAAACTATAGTGTGCCAAATTAATAACCAACATTTTGTTTTACTTTTTTTCGGTATGTGTGTTAACTTTGTTCTTCCATTTGTAACGCCTATAAGGAAGTGTGGTAGGTATGACAATATATGTATATATATAAATGATAAATGACCATCGAAATCTGAATCGATTTAAAGGTGGCCGTCTGTCCGCCTGTCTGTCTGTCCGTCCCCGCGATTACATCGGCATCATTAAGAGATATCGAGCTGAAATTTGAAATGCAAGCTTCTATCCTCAAAGCGGAGGTTAAGTTCTAAGATGAGCCCGATCGGTCAAAAACTTCTCCCTCCTCCCATTCAAACTCTCCCTCTTTAGGATCTTTCCCTACGATTACAGCTGTAGTTTAATAGCAATCAATCTGAAATTTTGTATGCAAGCTTCCCTACTCAAAGCAAAGGTTTAGATGAGACCAATCGGTCAAAAACTACTTTCACCTCCCATACAAACTCTCCCTATTTGGGGTCTGTTCCTGCGAATGCAAGCGGAATATAGCTGACATTTTGTACGCATGATTCTATCCTCTAAGCGGAGGCTACTTTCTAAGATGAGCAAGGTCGGTCCAAAACTACTCCCACATCCCATACAAACCCCGCCCCCCCCCCTTTTTGGGGTGTCAGAACAAACACCCCCATTTATGTAATTACACCTGTAGCCATTTGTACTGGGTGATTGAACCAGTTTTGTCACTTTTTATACCTAAAAGTACTTACTTAATTACTTTAGTGGCCAATTACAACTTACGAACGTGGTTCATAAATTTGAGGCCACACGCTTCGGTCTTCTGCGTGTGTTCTCCAGTGAGTACTACCAGATGATGGCACGCCACCTACCACTTGGTCCTTCCAACGGAGTTTGGGTCTCCCTGCTCTGCGCCGTCCTTCAGGTTCGCCTTCAAACACCTTTCTCGCTGGAGCATTTACATCCATCCTGGCAACATGACCCAGCCATCGTAGTCGTTGCATTCTGACTCTTTTAGCTACGTCGATGTCGTGGTAAAGCTCATACAGCTCATGTTTCATCCGGAGAGTCGAAGGCTGCTTTGTAGTCGATAAAGAGGTGGTAGGTGTGATCTGCTTTTCATGAGATTTTTCCAGGATTTGTCGTAAGGTGAATATTTGATCTGTCTTAGATTTGCCAGGTCTAAAGCCGCACTGATATGGTCCAATTAGTTTTTCTACAATTGGCTTTAGACGTTCACACAAAATGCTTGAAAGGACCTTGTACGCAATTGGTAATAGGCTTATACTACGGTAGTTCTTACATTCAGTACGATCTCCTTCATTGTATATGGGACATAACAGACTGAGACTCCAATCCCCGGGCATGCTGCCGGGCAGAAGATCTCCATTAGCTGATGCATGCTCCTAAATAGCTCCTCCCCGCCAGTTTTAAGCAATTCAGCAGGGAGACCATCGGCTCCAGCAGTTTTGTTGGTGTCCGCATCCAGTAAATTTATAAAATGTGCTCTCCATATCTTCAGAACGTTATCCGGGTCCATCACTAGCTGACCATCGCTGTCCTTCCAGGAGGGCAACCCTGTACCACGCATTCTCGCCTTAACTCTCTTGTAGAATTATCGGTCTTCCCCTCTACTTCGGAGCAACTCTGTGCACTCATCCTGCCTCTTCTGCAGCTCCTTATTTTCCGTCTAAAAAGACGATTGCCTCTCTTCTCTTCTCCCTGTGCCGTTCACGAACAGCTCGCGTTTCCATTGGCTGCAATTTCGCCCTGTATGCAGCAACCGTCTCTCTCATGGCATTGCGACATTCATCATCGTACCAGTTATCTTCTTGAGACGGATTTGAGTACCCAAGTACGCTTCTCGCAGCACGTTCTAAAGAGACGGTTATATTTTGCCACTGCGAGGTTATATTATCAGGGGGCTGGAGCATTCCGCAGCAGTTGAGTTAGGTGGTTGAAGTAGGCATGCGCTACCTCTGTGGTCCGCAGTTTACCGATGTCCAGGTTTCGTTGTGCCTGGTTACGTACTTTTTTGCCATGCTTAGCCTTGTGCGTACCTTAACTTAATATTTTATGGTCAAATCTAGTGCTGCTAACTACCACATTTCTTGCCGCACAGAAATCAATCAGTCTGATGCCATTGATCGGTGTGCAGATTGAGTTTTCCGATGGGACCGGCCGTGGCATAGTGGTTAGTACACGCGACTACCATGAGGGAGATCACAGGTTCAACTCCTGGCACCAGTCATCTTAAAAGAAAAAAAAAAAAAATTTTCCTTTCATTGTCGGCACCCCTCGAATTTTGTCGACAGCAACTTCGCAGTATTAGTGTCGAGTCAATCGGCGTGTTTGTAGGAGCTTCTCAAACAGTGGCGTTTGCATTCGCCGATAAACAAGTAGATGCCGTTAGTTGTGAATCTTAAAATAGAAAGCGTGTTAATTCACAACAACGCGAGAAGCTATCCCATACCTCATTCATGGGGTGTAAAGGGAAATTACGTTTTTTTTCTTTTAGGCTCAAATGCGGTTTCCTTGCCTATTTTAGCATTAAAATCGCCTAGTACAATTTTAATGTCATGGTTCGGGCTGCGATCATATACATTTTCTAGGCTCTTGTAGAACTCGTCTTTGTCCTCATCGCGTTTCTCTTCTGTCGGAGCATGGGCACATATAAGTGTTATGTGGAAAAACTTTGTTCTGACTCTTATGGTGGCTATGCGTTCACATACCGGGTTGAACCATGAGACTAGGTGTCGCAGTCTCTTGCCAACCACAAATCCACATCCAAACTCGTGCTTGTCCGCATGGCCACTGTAGTAGATTTTGCACGTCTTCATGCGCGAGCACCCGTGTCCCGTCCCCCGGATTTCCTGTAAAGCGGTTATGTCAGCTTTGTATTCTTCGAGGACTTTCGCCAGTTGGATGCAGGCACCTGGTCTATACAGGGTTCTAACATTCCAGGTGCATATCCTCAAATCATGGTGCTTAATTCGTATGCGGTGGTCGTCAACGTTTTGGGGTGTCCGTTGTATTCTTTTCTTACTTCTTTTAATTGCAATAGTTCAAACGTTGGTGGCGGGTTGCAAGCCCAGCGCACCACGTCGCAGTTTTCTCCTCCTGCCAGAATTTTATTACAACCGCCCATTCTGGGTCAGACGCCGACCAGGGTACCGTTTACTCTGAGCAGACGTGCCTGGGTTTTAAGTTTCGCCCCTCACAGTTAGACGTGCTCTGACGCTTCCAGGCGTCACCACGTGGAGGTACTCCTCCCGCAGTAGTACTACGAATACGGAGCTCTGTGAGTAGACTTGAAGTGCAATAGGCAAGGATCACTCTGGGTTTTCCAAGTTAAACCGATCAGAAGCTTTACCTTGCATCACAATTCCGACGAATTTAAAAAAAAAATCCATTCCTATCGCATAACTAAGATGGACTGGGACTCCCTATAATTCTCGTTTTACGAGAATTAATGGCAAATGGCTTTAGCCATTTGTTCTGGCAGATGGTACCAGTTTTTTTTTACCCCTTTAGGTACGAATATCTAAAAACCCCTTATGGCGGCTCTCTTATACTATTGGTAGTAATTCTATAAAAAATTTCTTGACTCTACTTTTAGCCGTTTAGTCTGTGCCGTTTACTCCAATTTTATTCCTTTTCGACCACTTTTACCCCTAAAGAGTACCAATTTTGATAGGCTCTCTTGTTTCGTTCTAATTTTCACGTTTATAGCATTAGCCGTTTGGTCTCAGCGATAGTAACATTTTACGCCAGAAAGTGCAGATTTCGAAAAAAAACCTTCAATCTAATAGTATAGCATAGCATCTTTGTGCCAATGACATATGTAGCAAAACTTTCCTTCATACCTTTAATGGCTCGTGAGATATGACCGATTGTAATTTTGGTTTGTGTGAGCGGTGCCACGCCCTATTGTCTAATCAGGTTATCATGTCATGGCTCTATCATGTAGAGGCTCTACGAACAGTGCCACATAGTGCAAAGGTCATTACAATCGGTCCATTACTATGATTAATATAAAGATTTTTCCAAAAAAGGGCGTAATCTTCTTTGTACCAGTAACATATGCAGAAAATCTCATCTACATACCCTTAATTCCTCGTGAGATATGTCAAATTCTAATTTCGGTTTAATTGGGCAGTGTCACGCCCCTTTGTTAAATTATTTATACAGCTTATCATAGAGGCCCTACGGACAGTACCCCATTGCTGAAATTGATTACAACCGGTCCGTTTATTTGGCCGAAATAATGATTTTTTATAGGGCGTGGCACAGCCCATTTTCCAAAAAAAAAATACCTTTCTATTACGACCAAACATATGTATAAAATCTCGACATCGTACCTATAATTTTTTATGAAATACTACCATTTCATACTTCGAGCTGTATGGGGCGGTGCCACTCCCCTTTTTCTCCCTTGCAGTACGCATTTCCAAAAATCCCGTCTTTGTGCTCGCCTACGTCATAAATGGAACCTACATTCTAAAATTCAAGATCCAAGCTTTAGCGATTGTGGCTGGAGAGTGATCAGCCAGTCATCCAAGCCTTTTATATACATAGATACCTTCTAGTGATCAACAATCATACCAACATAATCTTTCTATCCTCATCCTGTGGTAAAGAGGCTATATTTCATTTGATACGATCCCAAGGGGTAACTCATAGAAGGTGTCGCTTAAGACCCTAGGTTTCTTAAAACAAATTCGTTTGATGACTTTTTAAGGCGTTTGAGCCATGTCTGTTTCTCCGTCTGTCTGTCTGGCTGGTACGACACTTTAGAAAACGAGTAATAATATCAATACACCCAACGCGATCATGCCCAAGTAATTTATTTTATTAAGCTATAACAGGATGAAGTTCTGGAGAAACAATTCAAAGTCGAACCGCGCCCTTTCAGGGATCTCCCATACAAAAGTACTCTAGAAATCGAGTAATATTATTAATACACCCAACGCAATCGTGCCCAAATTCAGTATTTAGTAAACTTATAACTGGATAACGTTTCGCAGAAAAAACTGGAAGTCTGGCTACGCCCGTTTTGGAACCTCCCATACAAATGTATCATTCCGCCCACTTTAGAAATCGAGTAATAATATCAATACACCCAACGTAATCGAGCCCAAATTCTGTATTTTGTTAAACAAATTTTATATTCTTACTGCGGTGAGAGTATATGTAAGTCGGCTTACCCGACTATAACTTTCTTTCTTGTTGTTTTTCGTTTTCTATACAACACGCTTGTTATATTAAAGTAAAATCAATTTGTAATAATCACTAATACGTACGTGACCAGAAAATTTCAACACTGTCCGTCCGTGCATTCGTCTCAGTGCATAAACCTTTAGTGACTTTAGTTTATTACTTAACACACAATATCCTATAGTCTCTGACTTTAATGTGGCTGGTCAAACATAAATTTAATTGTTTAGTGTTTTTTTGGGTAAACCCAACCGTATAACGAACCCCAAAAGTGTACACTCCAATACTGGCATCATCCCCCTCTTTACTTTACCTATTCGCCAGTAAAGCATTAGTAAATCCCTTTTTAATGATTTGGAATTTTGCGTTTGCCCAAATATGAAATGAAACGCAAAAACAACAAAAAAAAAACACAATGAGAAGTAAGTAGAGGAACAGTGGAGTGGTAGGAAGGTTATGGACATATTTTTCTCCGTAATGGCTGTCTTTTGTCCATGCAGAAAGAAACGATTTTGGACAGAGGAATCTACCAGTGCACTGGTATATATATGCTATATATAACACAGTACAACACATGATTTTGGGATTCTGAGAACTGCACGTGAAAGTAGCCCCAAAAATAAGAAATTCTGCATCACTTGTTTTGTCAAGTTACATGCCATAATAATTTAATATCGATTTGAAGTTAGTAAGTATTGTATAGGGGAATTTATCACGCTTTAGGCTCTTTTGTTACATTGTTATATGGTGGCGTATGATTATCATAAGTAATATTCCACATACATCATACGGCACGGAGTACAACAGTTTTATTGCTACAAAATAAACGCAGTTCAAAATCATGTGATGACTGAAAATGTGAAACTGTTGCTTATGTAGGGCAACGTTATATGAGCAGATTAAAAGAATTGTAATTGAAATGGCTATATTGCATACAAATTGGCTCAATTTGTCTATTTTGAAAGCTGTGTCAACTTTTCTGCAATGCAGGTAGCCTTCGTGATGCACTTCTAGAGAAGTTTATTGTGACAAATTTCCAAATTTTTCTGCATATTTTAGTGGCATCCTCTGTAAACAATAACTTTAAAAAAAGTTGACTAGGCGATTTTTAATTAGAAAAATTTTATAAAGACTCTATTTATCTTCAACAAATCAATATATCTTGCCAAATAGGCTATATCAACTTCTCATCTAGGCAAGGTGACCTTCGCTTCAGATCAATCCTATGATTGCACTTCATATAAAAAAATGTACTTAACAAATATAATCGCCATTTTTATGACCACCCGACCACTGTCTAATGTAGCAGTAAAATGCGTTTGATTTATATTTACATTTCGCAACAGCTCAAGAGAAACGAACCGTTGCGAAAAAAAACTACAACAACATAATTGTTGGTTCACACTTAATGATATTGCGCTCAAACGTACTGATGATGTCCTCGTTAAAAATGAATTTTTACTTTGCTTCCGTCAAAAACATGTAATGACATTTGTACCCCATAATTCGTTAGTATTGTCTGTCATGCCGACGAGCATGAGAAAACAAACTGTTTAGTGTTAATATCGTTTGGGTGTCGATGTTGATGCTTGGTTGGTGTTATCCTGGCTGTCATTGCCGGGGTACATTTTTTGTGCTTTGACTATTCTTATTACTAAAAATAACGCACATAAACAAATCTACAGGCATAGCTAGAAAAAAAATATCATTTGCAAACAATTTTCTAATAAAAATAACAAACAAAACTTTTTAGCTGTTATTAATCAATAAAATGAGACGGAAGGACGTGGCGAACAAAATGTTATCAGGGGGTTTTTCCCTGTATGACTATCTGACTATGACTATATGACTATATGACTATATGACTATATAACTATATGACTATATGACTATATGACTATATGACTATATGACTATATGACTATATGACTATATGACTATATGACTATATGACTATATGACTATATGACTATATGACTATATGACTATATGACTATATGACTATATGACTATATGACTATATGACTATATGACTATATGACTATATGACTATATGACTATATGACTATATGACTATATGACTATATGACTATACGACTATACGACTATATGACTATATGACTATATGACTATATGACTATATGACTATATGACTATATGACTATATGACTATATGACTATATGACTATATGACTATATGACTATATGACTATATGACTATATGACTATATGACTATATGACTATATGACTATATGACTATATGACTATATGACTATATGACTATATGACTATATGACTATATGACTATATGACTATATGACTATATGACTATATGACTATATGACTATATGACTATATGACTATATGACTATATGACTATATGACTATATGACTATATGACTATATGACTATATGACTATATGACTATATGACTATATGACTATATGACTATATGACTATATGACTATATGACTATATGACTATATGACTATATGACTATATGACTATATGACTATATGACTATATGACTATATGACTATATGACTATATGACTATATGACTATATGACTATATGACTATATGACTATATGACTATATGACTATATGACTATATGACTATATGACTATATGACTATATGACTATATGACTATATGACTATATGACTATCTGACTATGACTATATGACTATATGACTATATGACTATATGACTATATAACTATATGACTATATGACTATATGACTATATGACTATATGACTATATGACTATATGACTATATGACTATATGACTATATGACTATATGACTATATGACTATATGACTATATGACTATATGACTATATGACTATATGACTATATGACTATATGACTATATGACTATATGACTATATGACTATACGACTATACGACTATATGACTATATGACTATATGACTATATGACTATATGACTATATGACTATATGACTATATGACTATATGACTATATGACTATATGACTATATGACTATATGACTATATGACTATATGACTATATGACTATATGACTATATGACTATATGACTATATGACTATATGACTATATGACTATATGACTATATGACTATATGACTATATGACTATATGACTATATGACTATATGACTATATGACTATATGACTATATGACTATATGACTATATGACTATATGACTATATGACTATATGACTATATGACTATATGACTATATGACTATATGACTATATGACTATATGACTATATGACTATATGACTATATGACTATATGACTATATGACTATATGACTATATGACTATATGACTATATGACTATATGACTATATGACTATATGACTATATGACTATATGACTATATGACTATATGACTATATGACTATATGACTATATGACTATATGACTATATGACTATATGACTATATGACTATATGACTATATGACTATATGACTATATGACTATATGACTATATGACTATATGACTATATGACTATATGACTATATGACTATATGACTATATGACTATATGACTATAAGACTATATGACTATATGACTATATGACTATATGACTATATGACTATATGACTATATGACTATAAGACTATATGACTATATGACTATATGACTATATGACTATATGACTATCTGACTATATAACTATTTTAAAAAAGAATTCCTTTACATTTTTGTATTTCCTTAATGTTACCTTCTTCTGCCGCCTCTCTGTCAATGGAATTTTAAAATCTCTACCAAAAACTGCCAATGGTTCCAGCAGAACAAAAAACACAAAGAAAAAAAACACGCAGAAATTAAAAACATCAAAGTGTATCTCTCGTTTTAATGCTTCGTTAAGACCATATAGTCATATAGTCATATAGTCATATAGTCATATAGTCATATAGTCATATAGTCATATAGTCATATAGTCATATAGTCATATAGTCATATAGTCATATAGTCTTATAGTCATATAGTCATATAGTCATATAGTCATATAGTCATATAGTCATATAGTCATATAGTCATATAGTCATATAGTCATATAGTCATATAGTCATATAGTCATATAGTCATATAGTCATATAGTCATATAGTCATATAGTCATATAGTCATATAGTCATATAGTCATATAGTCATATAGTCATATAGTCATATAGTCATATAGTCATATAGTCATATAGTCATATAGTCATATAGTCATATAGTCATATAGTCATATAGTCATATAGTCATATAGTCATATAGTCATATAGTCATATAGTCTTATAGTCATATAGTCATATAGTCATATAGTCATATAGTCATATAGTCATATAGTCATATAGTCATATAGTCATATAGTCATATAGTCATATAGTCATATAGTCATATAGTCATATAGTCATATAGTCATATAGTCATATAGTCATATAGTCATATAGTCATATAGTCATATAGTCATATAGTCATATAGTCATATAGTCATATAGTCATATAGTCATATAGTCATATAGTCATATAGTCATATAGTCATATAGTCATATAGTCATATAGTCATATAGTCATATAGTCATATAGTCACATAGTCATATAGTCATATAGTCATATAGTCATATGGTCATATGGTCCTATAGTCATATAGTCATATAGTCAGATAGTCAGATAGTCATATAGTCATAAAGTCATAGTCATCAAGTCATATAGTCATATAGTCATATAGTCATATAGTCATATAGTCATATAGTCATATAGTCATATAGTCATATAGTCATATAGTCATATAGTCATATAGTCATATAGTCATATAGTCATATAGTCATATAGTCATATAGTCATATAGTCATATAGTCATATAGTCATATAGTCATATAGTCATATAGTCATATAGTCATATAGTCATATAGTCATATAGTCATATAGTCATATAGTCATATAGTCATATAGTCATATAGTCATATAGTCATATAGTCATATAGTCATATAGTCATATAGTCATATAGTCATATAGTCATATAGTCATATAGTCATATAGTCATATATTCATATAGTCATATAGTCATATAGTCATAAAGTCATAGTCATAAAGTCATCAAGTCATATAGTCATATAGTCATATAGTCATAAAGTCATATAGTCATATAGTCATATAGTCATATAGTCATATAGTCTTATAGTCATATAGTCATATAGTCATATAGTTATATAGTCATATAGTCATATAGTCATATAGTCATATTGTCATATAGTCATATAGTCATATAGTCATATAGTCATATAGTCATATAGTCATATAGTCATATAGCCATATAGCCATATAGTCATATAGTCATATAGTCATATAGTCATATAGTCATATAGTCATATAGTCATATAGTCATATAGTCATATAGTCACATAGTCATATAGTCATATAGTCATATAGTCGTATAGTCAGTCATATAGTCATATAGTCATCAGTGAAAAATTAGATACTACTGGTATGCCCCTCATATACGGAATAAAAGTCCTCAGATTAGTAAGTGGTAAAAGGTACAGCAATCCGTTTTAATGAGTTCATCTAGTATAGAAATTTAGCATGTCCAGATTTCTCCGATAGCTCAGTGCCACATACAATGATGCTCACCAGAGCTGCAGCGGCAGGCGATTAAATTATGGTATCAGGAATGCAGATGTTTGGAATGGTATGTAGTGCTATACCTGAAGTTGTGGTCATTTCCCCACTAACTGCAGTAAATGCTGATCTTTGGATTTTTGTCAAGGTATTCAAAACGTTTTTCTTATGAAGGAACCTCCATCAAACTACAATACCATAGAAAAGCAATGGTCTAACTCTAGGGACCTTTGACTCTCCCCTGCACATTGAATTCTCAAGACAGTATCCTGTCAAGGATAATTCCGAGACTGCTCTGTAAACTGCAGTTGTACCCCACTAAGCGAGGTGGTGATTCAAGTTTTGGTATTTTGTACGTCCGCTAAAACGGGACAAGTTCGGTTGTAAGGAGGTTAAGCGATAGTCCGCAGTAGGCGGGTAGTGCGACTGCTAGATAAATTGAAGTTTCTACCCACACCTGGCATTCGGCCGTCTCCAATACGAGAAGCAGTTCATTAACTAAGTTTAATAAACTCCATACAAGTGGAGACAGAACTCCTCCCTGAAGCGTACCCCTGTTAACGTTCCAAGCAATTGTAATTCCTATCCATTCAGCTTTACACTTGCATCACTTTGCTTCTAACCCCATCAATTAGGTGAGTCACTAAAATGTCAAGCCCCAGATCATGTTATGATTTTAGCATTGATGTGGGTAAAATATTATTAAATGCTCTCTTTAGATGTCTAGGAAAGTCCCCAGAGAGCAGATCTTATTCTCGATGGATAACACAAGACCTTATCAGGAGTCCCAGGACATGAGTGGGCTCACACGGCGCACTTGTTATCCACGTAGGGAGAGCACCAACTGATCTAAAATAAATGCCCAATAGAGCCTTACAAGAATAAATTAGGTTCGGTGATTGTCTGACTACACGCTGAATATTTTCATCTATTCTTACTTTTTGCAAATAATTTATCTAAATACTCATTCTGTCTCCACCATCAACAGTCCTGTTGGTGACTCCCATAATCAACATGATCCATATGTGCATACCCATGTAGTTTTATTCCCCTTCTTCACTGTATTCCTTTAAAGTCTCTAAGTTTTCTTCAAATTAAATTCTTCTTTATTCCTGCGACATATACAGTGTATACAGAGCAATGTCCCCAAATTTGGCAGAACCACAAGAGCACACACTTGATTTATAAGAGTTTACAAGACCCCTTCAAACAGGACGATGATGCGATACTTCGTGTGTTGTTGTTGTTGTTGATTATAACCTCTAAATATTATTTACATATTTACCCTCCCACACGCTTCAGTGAGCACTCGCAACCTGGCCTATGGTAATGCTCTGCTAGAGTAATACTACACAAGATTCATGCCGCCTTTTTGGCTCACAATTACACGGGGGATAACAAAGTTTAATGACAGATGCTACAACTACAACAAATGTTCACATTTACGAAGCTGTAAAGTTACAAAAGGAAGAGAAGGAAGATTGAGAATAAAAAGCTCAAAAGAAGTGTCACAATAAATTGTGGATAAGAAAATATGAAATTCTGTCAGGGAGATGGAATGAAAAATTCCGATACAAAAAGGAAAGTTTTTTTTCACAAGTGTCCAACTCACTAAATTCTAAAAGAGAGATAGAGAGGGAGAGAGAAGGAGTGAGAGTGTGTAAGCTCAAAAAAGAGCATAACAACATGTAAGTGTTTATAAATACTTCCATAGCTTTTACTATAAAAGCTTATCAGCAAGAAAGCTCACTTAAGCACGTGCCAGAGATAAACACAAACTTTCCAATTCAGCAAAATGAGAGTAAGACTATGTCCCTTGCTGTTTTCTCCCTCTATAATGTTATTACTCTCACGCAAAGATTTCTAAAATCCCTGTGAAATGTCAAAGTTTCTGAGAGCTGTCAATTTGTGTCCTTCTATACCTTATAGTTAAACTGTCAACATTACCACACAGATAGACAGAGAGAGAGAGAGAGAGAAAGAGGTAGACGCAGAGAGCCTACAATGAGCTTACGAGTTTTCTCGTTTGCTTTTCAAAATTTGTTTTCCTTTTGCTGCCTGTGTTTATTCCCTCATATATGAGTGTTTCTGTCATTCGTAGCAGCTGCTATTGTTGTTGTCCTCGCCGTCATCCTTGTTGTTATTTATTTATATAAAGTGTTTATCCTGTGTATACATATACATATAAACATATTAGTATGTACGCGCATGTATGCGTGCCTGCATGTTTGTGTGTATATGTGCCATTATTAAACTTTAATACATGTTCATGTGTGTGTGTGCGTGTGTGTGTGCTTGTGTATTAGAAGACAGACTCTCTGGCTTCTAGCTTGTAACGTCCTTTAATTTAAGATTCTGAACTTGATTAAAGTTAAGTATATTCCAGGTAAAGCAAATGCCACAGTGAATGTGCGTATGTATGCGTGTGTGTGTTTGTGTCTGCGTATATCAGTTACGTTACAATCTACGTCACCAACAACTCACAGGACATTAACTTTAAAATTTAATGTTTCTGGGGTTTCGAGTAGCATTTGGCATTTGCTAAAAGTCTGTGTTGGTTGTTTTTTTTTTTGTGTCGTTTGTTGGTTTATTTGTTTGTTGGTTTATCTTTTTTATGGTCTATACAACACAAAAAACAACCAAAAATAGTTTATGGGTGGTTTCTTAAATGTAGAGAGAGAAAAAACATTTTATCTCTGGCTACATGATAACATGTCCTGTTAACTGACCTTAGGTAACGGGGTATTTAATGAGCTCGTAGTACAATGGCACCATATGCTGAGTGTTGAGAAAAGCATTGAGTAGGTTGTCTGTAGGTTATGGTTTAGTAAAATAAATTATAAATATCCATTGACTTTAGGTGAGTTGGACTTTATAGGTATAGTTGGAAGGTACTGATTCTTACAGACGGATAGGAGAGGCATTGGTAAATGCCAGCCTAAATCGTAGGCTATAGTTAAAGAGACGAAATCGGAACAAAAAACAGAATACACCATTTTATATCAAGGATAACGACATATATGTAAACGGATATTATTTTATGTGTCTGCCGTTGATTGTTAACATTAACAACACCATGCTATTAAAAAATCATCAATATTCCCATTATACTTTTGGTGATATGTTACGGCCCATCGTACAGGATTCCCGGGATTCTAACGGACACCCACTTTCCCAACAATGACTTGAACACGTGTCATAAGCCATACCAATCAGGTGAAAGTCCGCCTAGCTCAAATATAATTTGTTCGACAGTGACAAGTAAAAATCAGATATAGGCCATCAAATTCATTAAACCCTATAAATCAGCTGGACGTGATGCATGTCAAATCAAAAGACTTTCGACCGTTAATAGTCTCATCTTTTGTCCTTGAGAGGTTATTAGAAATCGAAGTAATCTTCCATAGAATTTACTGTCAAAATCTCAGCATGGCTACACTAAAGAAAGGTCGACTGAGACATCTCTCCACTCGAAAGTCAGAACAAACTCCTTCGAAAATAAGATCTACGCTTTAGGGACTTTCGACATCGATGGAGCCTTCAATAATTTGATACCTATAGCAATCCTAAAATCATTACATGATCTGAGGGTTGACAGTTTAGTGTCTCATCTAATTAGATTCGGTTAGTGACTCGCCTAATTGGGAAGCTTTTGGTAAAATGAAACATCAGAGCTGAATGGGAAGGTGTCACAGTTGCTACAAACGTTACTTACTTACTTGCCCTTTACACCCCATGAATGAGGTATGGATTAAACTGCCTCCAATTCTATGGTAAATCTCAGTCCATGAACAGTTTCTCGAATTAGAAATGGCCAAATGAAAAGTACGCCGATGATCTTGCCAGCATCTGCACGGTTAGAAACATTAATTTATTGAGCCCAACCCCCTTACTTAATACAGTATCATAACACACAATAAAAATTTTCAGCTCATTGATTTAGGACTCAATTCTGAGAACTGCACGTGAAAGTAGCCCCAAAAAGAAGAAATTCTGCATAATTCGTTTTGTCAAGTTACATGCCATAATAATTTAATATCGATTTGAAGTTAGTAAGTATCGTATAGGGGAATTTGCAACGTTTTAAGCTCTTTTGTTTGACATAACTCTAGAACAACTTATCCGATTTATCTGAAACAGATTTAAAAAATCTAAGAATTACAATTCCTTTCCCTACATTAGCAACAGTTTTACTTTCCCGTTCATCAAATGATTTTGAACTGGGTCTATTTTGTAGCAGTTACAATAAAACTGTTGTTCTCCGTGGGGTATGATTTACGTGGAATATTACTTACACTAGTAATACGCCACCATATAACATTATAACAAAAGAACATAAAACGTGAAAAATTTCCCTATACGATACCTAATAATTTCAAATCGATATTAAATTGTTATGGTATGTAACTTTACAAAACTAATGATGCAGAACTTCTTCTTTTTAGGGCTACTTTCACGTGCAGCTCTCAGAATTAAGTCCCAAAATCATGTGTTGTACTGTGTAATGGACCCAAATCCAGGTGGCGCTAGGGTGAATTTATATCGAAAATTTGAATGCATGTTCCAATTCAACTGAAAATTAGAATGGATATTCGTTTGATCATGAGAAAACATTTTATGTACAAATGGACCCGGTAGGTGGCGCTGGGATCGGTTTACGATCAAAATTTTAACGAATGGTCCAATTTAACTGAAATTTAGAATTTATGTTTGTTGGATCATCAGAAAAAATCGTATGTACAAATGGACCCGGTAGATGGTGCTAGGGTGGATTTATATCGAAAATTTGAATGCATGTACCAATTTAACTGAAATTTAGTATTTATGTTTGTAGAACCTTGAGAAATTTAAATTGACCCGGTAGGTGTCGCTAGGGTGGAATTAGAATGAATATTTTAACGAATTAAACAATTTGACTGAAATTTAGAATGTATATTTGTTTTATTATGAGAATTTTTTTTTGTATATGGACCCGCAGTTGATTTGGCTGGGGTTAAATTATTTCGAAAAATTATATCGATTGTCAGATTTTACTTAAACTTAAAATATATGATTTTTTTGGCATGAGAAAATTTTGAATGTATGTTTGGAACCAGTTGCCGCTGTTTAGCTTATGATACACTTAATTTTTGGAATGTCATTTAGTCACTTTTTTTAACATCATAGTTATTCAGAAGTCTATATATATAAAAAAGATGTACATTTTCATGTCACCACTAATTGTGAAAACGGTTGACCCCATTTGTTCCAAAATTTCAGTGAAAGTTGGGGATTGGCTGTAGATGGTCACCCAGACCGCAAAAAGGCTTAAAGAAGAATGACTAACTTTTATAATGGCACACTTCCTACAGAATTAGAGAGCTTCACAAAGTGGTTTTTCACATTTCGAAATTTTAGGGGACAATAACTAAAATCGGAATAACTGTTGATTTCACCCAGACCATACGGTTAATGGGGTTGCTGAGCCTACTGAAGGCATTTTTGGAAATTCGTACTCCTTAGGATAAAAAGGTACAATCACCCAGTACACCAACGCGGAAAGTTATATGTCAGTCAATCGGCTTAAAAATGTGGTTTTAGAATATATGTCTATCAATAAATAAGTTTTCATCGCATCATGGACGACACTGCTGATCCGTTTTAGCAATTCTTATAATAATATATAATAATCTTTAAGATATATGAAGAACAGAATTATCCGAGAAAACCTCGCCCTTTAAATTGAAATATTTTAGAGGTCAAAGACATAAACATATTTTACAAAAATTTGGAGGCAGGACGAAGTCTGCCGGGCCAGCTAGTTATAAATATTTCCTACAAGCTTCTAGACCATTTGCTTGAGGTTACTCAACTACTAGTATATAATGTCACCACTCTCCGAAGAATCTGTATATACACAGACAGACAGGCTGTGTCCCTAAAAGACATGTTTCCTACAACCTTGACATTGACAGAATGCCATTCATCACTAAGGGTGATGGCTAAGTACTTTGACAGTATTAGCGGATGAGCTAGCTAGATAAGGTACTGCCGCACATCATAATATACATAGTATATTCACTTCAAATTATAATCAAGCTAAGGTTCTCTGGCGATAGATGAACAAATCAAGAACTAAGCAATTATATAACTTTTCGGTGGGTAGGATATTCGAAGTTATAGGTACACTAGCGGGACATTGTCTTTTTGGGAAACACGCCTTTAGATTAGACCATAGAAACTTAACTCTCTGTAGATGCTGCTACATGGAGGAAGATGAAGAAACAACGAAACACATTCTCGTGGGTGGACTTGGACCTAGGGTAATCTAAAAATATAGAGTGGGCACCGAAAACCTCAAGGAAATACGTGTAGAACTGATCCTCCACTTCTCATTTTGCTATAACAACCGATCATTCATCAGATGCCACATGGGGAAAATAATTCCAAGCGCTTCGTTCGTTTGCCCTCTGTAGAGAGTTCGTGACACCAAGTTTAGATAATAGCTCTTTCAATTAGACCATCCAACGAAGTTTTGTTTCATATTGGTTCATATGACGACGGTTCATATAACGTAGGTACCCGCCATTAAAGATAATGCATCCATCATAGAGTTTGGTTTTTGTTCATCAAGAGAGCGCTATCGCTTGCTTAGCGAGTATCTTGATTTCCACGCTGACAGTATTATTTTTGTTTACTGCGTGGAAAAGAAGACCAAATCATCTTCCACTTTAAAGGTATAGTTGTCACGGTTCACGCAGCGTTCCAAGCGAGTAGTCTCTTTGTTCACTGGACCCACTTCTGCCGACTTCTTTTCAATGCCTGAAAGGTTGCAGTAACATCCCTCGTTCCTGAGCCAATCATATCTATATCATCGTCATACGCCAGCAGCATGTGACTTTTATTAAAAATGATACCAGTCGTAATTACTGCAGTTCTTCTCATGATCATCTCCATAATGACGTTAAAAAGATCGCATGACAGACTATCGCTCTGCCTAAAGCCTATGCATATTTCCCCTGAGGACTTCGTGTCGTTCAGTGTTAAGTTCAGCCATAGCATCTTATAGCCTCTGTCATATCTGACTAATGAAATAGATGGTAGGCGTCACTTTAGCTGCCTTCGGGAACAAATAGAGTGCGAAAATATTTCCTTCCTATTTGCAGCACAGTTTGAGCGTCTGTGACCAAATATTCATCCTTACCTGTTGGTAGAACTTTCGGGCTTTACCTCTATCCCTGTACTTTTCGATATCCTGGCTCTCTCTTTCCTTCCATAGACGCTTTTACTGCCTGAAGAGACTCTATTGTTAAAATTGGTCCGATATGCAGCATCAATTTCCTCAGACAATAGGTGACATTCCACATCAGACAGACATGACAGTTGTATAATATATTACAGTGGTTCCGTCCATCGCATTGCCTATTTGGCATTGATGTCGAACTTGTATTTGTCGAGGACATCCGTCAATTGGGTACAGACCGTAGATTGGTAGATTGTTCGGACATTATGCCATTTAGGTTGTTCAACATTGCGTTTTCCCACAGTTGCTACCATATCACGCATATTCAGTAGCAATACCCGGGAATCACGCCATCTATCGGACGTTGTGTGCTACCTCCGCAGAGAGATTCTGAATAACGATTAGACAACTCTAATTATATCTCACAATATAAACTGATTACTTTTAATTTCCACACCTATTTTTATATATTTTTTTTCGACCTAAAACCAAAATCATATACTTCTTAGTTAGCTGCATTTTCACATGCAACACCATTACTTTGCAACATAGAACTAATCTTAGTCTTTAACAAAATGTCCAAGAGCGCTTAGTATCGCCACGAATTCCTGAGTCTTAGCATTCTTGTCATCTTCTCATAATTAGCTGCCTTAGGCAATCACTGTCGTCTCAAATGAATTCCCCATTGCGAAACTGGCAACATTCATTGAATAACAAATGTCCCAGCGCCACCTTCATATTCACCAACAAAGAGAACGCAAAATCCTTTACATCTAAAGACACAGCTCGTACACCGCAGCCAGCTACTTCACATGCATCATGTCCTGGGCTCATCCCGCGGCCATAATCGAATAGCCGTTTACATCCACGTTAAATGTATTTTAAACATCTTTCTTAGAGCTCATCCTGGGGTTTTGCAGCAGAACGACACTAAA
Source organism: Muscina levida (assembly GCA_964034835.1). Taxonomy (NCBI): domain Eukaryota; kingdom Metazoa; phylum Arthropoda; class Insecta; order Diptera; family Muscidae; genus Muscina; species Muscina levida. The sequence continues at coordinate 136,172,530 of OZ035883.1, forward strand.
AGAAAAGAACGCGCAGATAAAACGACAGCAAGACAACAAGACAAAGCGAAACAAAACAAAAAATAAACCACACAATATGTCGCTGGCGCTGGAAACTTATGAGAGTAAATCTTTATGTTGTTGACAATGACTTTTAAGTGGTAACGGAAAACCAAACCCACTTTTGCATCCACCATTAAACTTCGCATCACTTCATATACAATTGCACGCGCAGAGACGCATTCACCCAGGACATAAACACGCACACACACACACTCGCATGACTCGCTGGCACTCAGGAATCAGCTACTGAAGCAGAACGTGGAACGGGAGCTGGTGGCATTGCGGTGCTAGTGTTAAGCTGATGTTGTGCCGTCCTTGCCCCAGCCTTTATTGCAAACTCAAACCTCATTGACGACGACGACAACGACTATGATACAGGCGTCTGAGGATAGAGCTGCGGGAACAGCGAGCAAGACAAAATAGAACATGAAGCATTTGTCTGACTGAACTTCGAGCCGTGTGGCAGACATAATTGTGCTGTTGTCTGTGGTTCGAGGCCAAAAAATTGTGCGCTGAAACAAGAAAAACCAAGAGTAGCATAGCCGCAGCACAGGGAGCACAGTGAAAAGACAGGTGTTATTAAAGGATATAATCGAAGTTGCCTAAAAGATACAAGACGATACTTTTACCTGTTGTACACAGTTTGAGTTTTTAATTTTTTGTTAATTTTGATTTTTTAATATTTAATTTTTAATTTTTAGTTATTAATTTAAAATTTTTAATTTTTAATTTTTAATTTTAAATTTTAAATTTTTAATTTTAAATTTTAAATTTTTAATTTTAAATTTTTAATTTCTAATTTTTAATTTTTAATTTTTAATTTTTAATTTTTAATTTTTAATTTTTAATTTTTAATTTTTAATTTTTAATTTTTAATTTTTAATTTTTAATTTTTAATTTTTAATTTTTAATTTTTAATTTTTAATTTTTAATTTTTAATTTTTAATTTTTAATTTTTAATTTTTAATTTTTAATTTTTAATTTTTAATTTTTAATTTTTAATTTTTAATTTTTAATTTTTAATTTTTAATTTTTAATTTTTAATTTTTAATTTTTAATTTTTAATTTTTAATTTTTAATTTTTAATTTTTAATTTTTAATTTTTAATTTTTAATTTTTAATTTTTAATTTTTAATTTTTAATTTTTAATTTTTAATTTTTAATTTTTAATTTTTAATTTTTAATTTTTAATTTTTAATTTTTAATTTTTAATTTTTAATTTTTAATTTTTAATTTTTAATTTTTAATTTTTAATTTTTAATTTTTAATTTTTAATTTTTAATTTTTAATTTTTAATATTTAATTTTTAATTTTTAATTTTTAATTTTTAATTTTTAATTTTTAAATTTTAATTTTTAATTTTTTATTTTTAATTTTTAATTTTTAATTTTTAATTTTTAATTTTTAATTTTTAATTTTTAATTTTTAATTTTTAATTTTTAATTTTTAATTTTTAATTTTTAATTTTTAATTTTTAATTTTTAATTTTTAATTTTTAATTTTTAATTTTTAATTTTTAATTTTTAATTTTTAATTTTTAATTTTTAATTTTTAATTTTTAATATTTAATCAATTTATTTATAAATATAAAAACTCTATTTTTTGGATTCTTTTTTCTAACCACAAAAATGTAGATCTCCAAAAACCTTTCGGCCACACCACTGTCATGTCCTTAGAAAAGTTTGCACATGACATTATCGCCACGCTTTAAACGCGTAATTCTTGTTGTTGTCATGAAACCAGGCGACGAGACGAGAGGGGAATACAAAAGAAAAACAAAGGAAACGATAACTTTTTTATCCTTCCTTTTCACCCCACCATCCACCGGCGACTGACACAAAATAGACATTTGAAAGTGTTGAAGATTGAAAGAAGGGATTGGCAAACAAAGTAAAGAAAAAGAACACATTTCAAAACAGAAGTTTCTAAAAAGTATGAAAAAAACGTTCAAATTGTCCCCTGAAAAGGAAATAAATATAAAGGAGGAGGAGGAGAAGGAAGTACAAAACACAGTGAGAGGATATAAATTGAAGGCGTTCAAGTTCGTCGTTTAAATTTTTACATCAAGTGTCATTAAAGCCGATATTGTATTGTCATCGTTGTTCGATTGTCTGGTAAAGAAAGAGAGAGAGAGAGAGCGATAGAGAGAGAGTAGCTGCTTGAATTATTACAAAACTTTAACGAATTTCACACCGAAATTCATACAGAAAAGCCGGGAACGATGATTATCGTTTACATCCTATCAACGTTCTTCAGTTGCTTTCGCTTAGATTTTGTTTTTATATAAGTACTAGCTGACCGGGCAGACTTCGTCCTGCCTAAAGAAGTGTTGACTTAAGTGCAGTTTTTTTTGGGTGGAATTTTTGGGTAGCTTTTTTTAATGTAATGCTTTTGATGGGAAAACCAAATGAGTAAACATATGTTAATCAGTGGGACTTTCTACACGTGAAAGCACATGCAACATAAAGCTGTTAATGAAAAAAAACAGAATTTTTCAAATTCAAGCCGCAAACTTGAATAAACTGTTCATCAGCATTACTGATTGTCATCGCAAATTCTAACCGAACTGACAACTGTAATCAGTTGAATCAAACGGCAAATCCGTGGGTTTCATGGGAATGCATAGTAGCTATTCATTAGTTCCCTTATACTTTCTGGTTAAATTAAATTAAGAAGGATTACTTAATCCTGTATTGCTTCTTAACTACTGTAATTCGTGATTAAGGGGTTTCAGAGATTTTTTGTGTGTACACTCATTCCTCATTATGATTAGACATATTTGCAATATTTTTTATCTTGATATTGCAACGTCAAAAAGATTTGCGTAATAATGAAGGATGCTGTAGCCAACGCGATACGTTTTGTGATCGAAAATTTTCAAAAATCAACAATATCAAAACCCATGGGTGCATCAAGGAAATAAAATCCTACACACTTATTCGTAACCGTTAATATTACACTGTTGTATAATGTTCGTCGCTCTAATTGTAATTAAATCAGATTTGAGAAATGTTTCAATTCGTGAGTATTCGATTTTTTTTCTGTCGCAGATCTCGGTCACATACACCACTGGTCTTAAATAATTCCATACCAAATATAAAGATGAATGGTGCTACAGTCCTCCAGCTATAGCTTTTGGAGAACAGAATTGGGCAGGGTCACCCATTTTTGCTTGATCACGCTTATTGGTGTTTATTCCACACCCTATTTCAAATCCCACCCCTTTTTTAGACTACGTATATTGATCTTGAATGAATCCTTTCCAAATTTTATGACAATTTGCAAAATAGAGTCGAATATATGAGGTCATGCCTAATGATCTAGTACTTCAGATATCGCATATTTAAAAATTAGGTCCTATGGGCAGGGCCATTCCTACTAATCTTATACTTCAGATATTGAACTTTAACAAATTAGCTCCTACGGGCGGGGTCACTCCTAATAATCTTATCCCTCCAGTTTTTGACTTAATCATATTGCATCCACACCTGATTTGAAGTTACTAATTGTAATAGTACGCCAGATATTGCAATATTTTTAATGAGGTTGAATGGGTTGGCCATACCTCGAGAACATCGGTTGAAAGCTGCAGCATCCGCTAAACTTCAAACAAACTAAATTTAAATTTTATATGTATACATGTATGTACCATTTGTCGGTGCCATTTGAAAATTTAAATATTGAAAGTATAAACATTGACATAAAATACATATGTATGTATTTAAATTTTCACAATTTACAAATTTTGTATAATTTTTGTATGGGAAAAATAGAAAATCGACTCAATAAATGGGCCAAATATGTCAAATGCAATGTTTATGTAGCCTACAACAATCATCGGAAGGTTGGCTTTCTAATGAATCCGGTTTGTTGCGCATTGGTTCGGTGGTTTTCAAGGCTATAGCGGACATACGTAGAAACAAATGTTCACTTTTATGTATATAGATTTTTAATAAATGTCTTTATTGTATGTAGTGGTATTGATTTTGTACTAAAATTGCTTTTGTGTGCCTTCAAGATGCCAGTGATAAGAGATAATAATGCAACTTCATTCAGCGCCTCTTTGTGAATTCAATTTTTACATTTTGAAAGCGGAAACATTTATAAGCTAAAAATCCATCACAATTATAAGGATATAGAGTATGAAATGATATATATTTCCATCCAATACCTTCCATGTCTTGAAGCTGGAATTTTAATTATAAATATAGGTTTTGGTTGATATTCATATCAACTTTACTTTACCATGCGTAAGCTGGTATATAGAGCATTTTAAGTTTGTCAGTTTTAATCACCATCATATATTGCATTATTATGGCTATTAATCATACGTCATAGGATGACATTCAAATTATTATCAATCATCCGTAATGGTAACAAAAAAAAAAAAAATCAGGCGTTTTTTAATGCTTAATATTTTTTTTATTGAGCATAGGTTAATTGGCCAGCTGCCTTATGCATAACTCACTTAGGTCCTAGTATAGGTCCCGTTGTGAGAACATTTTAAAATTCTCACACTAATTTACCCTACACTTTTGAATCAACATCGCTTTCAAGCCATACCGTTGCTGAAATAAAGGCGTGAATGTTATGCATATCTCCTACTGATAGACAAGTTTTGTCCATAAGTGTCCGATGAGCAAACTTCTCATATCTCAGGTCACCATAAGCAGGGAAGTGACATAGAATATGCTCTGTGGTCTCCTCTTCTTCCATATTGTTGCAACTTTTATATAAATCGTTGTATGGAAGTTTTAACCTCTTACCGATTTTGTCAGCCGGTCAGTGACAGGTGATAATGGCTATGATTTTTAAAAAATTGAATCTGAACAGGTTTAACTCGAATTGGGTACTCTGTATGTCCATAAAAGGTCAAATCCATTTGTTCAATGTATAATTAGGTTCTTTCTCCCATCGATTGGTAGCTATAATGTTGAGTTTGGTGACGTGCAAGAAAGCCATAGGTAATTAAGCCACATGGCCTTATTTCCCATTCGTTTGGGAAATAAGTTTGATATAAAGCCATTATGGCATAATTTTACCTTTGTAATTTTTTTTAATAAAATGTATCTTGTATATGGTATAGCTGCATAACCAGCCTTGCTACTCTTTCAATTACTGTTTCTGTCCATAAATCGATAAACAAAGTGGTCTAATGTGTCCTCTCATTGGAGTGTGAGACGAATCGAATGGGAAATAAGGCCATATGGCAATATTACCTATGACTTTAATGCACACCACTGCACTTAAAAGGGGATTACCAATGTCACAGCAAACATTGGCTTTTAACTGTGCTTCGGCTCTCTGGATGCCATACATTTCCCCATGGAACCCATGTGAGGGTAACCGTCGAATATCTCGGTATCTCCTTCAGCGATACCTGGCATTTTTAGAGAATTCTCGAAACGGTATACATGTTCTCCAGGGATCTGATGGCTCTTACCAAGAGTAAGTAAAACCAGTACAGAAATTTCAGTCAGGTGAACTGACTGATAAATACAATCACCCATTGGTGGTTTTGATATTATTACTTGGCTTCTAAAGTGGGCCAAAAACACGAAGAATAGAAAAACCAAGAACCCCCCAAATGTTGACGACCCCCGCAAACGATTAAAGACCATGATTTAAGGATATGCACCTGGAATGTCCGAACTCGGATGACAGACGGATGTCCTCGACAAATACAAGGCTGACATCACCGCCATACAGGAAATGAGATGGACGGGACAGGGATGCACACGACGAAAGAACTGTGACATCTTTTACGGATGCCATGCAGAAAGATACGAATTTGGATGTGGTTTTATAGTCGGCAAGAGACTTCGACACCTGGTCTCGCGGTTCAACCCTGTAAGTGACCGAATAGCCACAATTCGCATCCGGGCGAAATATTTTTGCATTACGCTGATTTGTGTACATGCCCTGACAGAAGATAAAGACGATGAGGTTAAAGATGCATTTTACGAGCGCCTAGAGGAAACATACGACCGCTGCCCTGGACACGACATTAATATTGTTCTGGGAGACTTTAATGCAAAAATAAGAAGGGAAGATGTTCTTGGTCCATCGATCTGTAAATTCAGCCTGCATACCGACACGCCAGACAACGGGTTTAGGCTGGTAAGCTTCGCAGCGGGAAGGAATATGGTAGTGAGTGGAACCAGATTCCAGCACAAAGATATCCACAAGGCAACTTGGCTATCCCCCGATCAAAACACCAAAAATCAAATTGATCATGTGGTAATTGATGGCAGGCATGCATCTAGTGTCACGGACGTGCGTGTGATCCGTGGTGCTAATATTGCCTCGGATCATTACCTGGTTGCAGCCAAAGTGCGCACAAGATTGAGCAGAGCGAACGTAAACACAAAGGAAGCTGGACATCGAAGCTGCAAACCCCAGTAATAGCTACTGCCTACTCCAACCAGCTCTCCCAACTTTTACGACACAACGCCTCTACTTCTGACGTTCCCGATACACAGTGGCAGCATATTGCGCATTACATGGCAACCGCCGCAACAACCATGCTAGGATATGAAAAGCGGCGCTCAGAAGAATCCTGGTACGATGAAGAATGTCTCATAGCGTCTGAGGAACAGTATGCTTCTTATAGGGCAACGCTACAGCAAATTGTAACCCGTGCTGTTAGGAAACGGCACAAGGAGAAAACAAAACATGCGAGACAGCTATTTAGGCGAAAAACCGTCAGATGAAGGAACGGGAGAACGAGGATATTGAGCGATACAGGGATAGAGGTGAGGCCCGAAAATTTTACCAGAAATTACAGCTGATGATGTACCATTGTGTATCAGTTGGTCACAAAGGGGTCTGAAGATGAACTCGTCATGGAGTTCGAAACGCGTCATCCTAGTGCGTGACACACTGAATTTGACCAAAAATATTTAAACAATAAAATAAGAACACTTCTCTGATCGTAAGCCGAATTTGATGTATCATTTGATACACTTAACGTAAATTTAATATAAAAAAACACAATCGACTAAAATTTACAATCAAACAGTTTAAAAGCAAATGAATACGGTAATGGCCCACCTGTAAGGACAAGGATGGAAACCTGGTCACGGATACGCAGAGTGTGCTGCACATACGGAGAGAACACTTCCAGCAACTGCTGGTTCCAGAAGGCAGCGCACGTGAAGTTATCACGCCAATTGTCGACGACGGCTTAGATTGCCCACCACCTAGTCAAGCTGAGGTAAGAAGAGCAATATCGCGGTTGAAGAACAATAAAGCAGGCGGTGGCGACGGACTCCCGGCAGATCTCTTCAAGTCCGGTGGTGTGGAGCTGATAACGAGCATGCACCAGCTCCTACGCACGGTTTGGCTTAAAGAGTGCATGCCCGACGATTGGAACCTCAGCGTTTTATGTCCTGTGCTGAAAAAAGGTGATCCAAGTGTGTGCTGCAACTACCGCGGGATCAGCCTTTTAGCCATCGCATATAATGCCCTGTCTAGTGTGCTATGTGTAAGACTAAAGCCAGTATTATCCAACCTGATCGTGCCTTATTAGTGTGGCTTTAGACCTGGTAAGTCAACAACTGACCAGATTTCACACTTCGGCAAACCCAGGAAAAAAAAACATAAGAAAAACAGATCGACACGTACCACTTTTTCGTCGACTATAAAGCTGCCTTCGACAGCCCGAAACGGCAGAAATTACTCGAAGCCATGGCTGAGTTTGGTATTCCAGCGAAACTGATAGGTCTTTGAGGAATGACGCTGACTGACACGAAGTCTTCAGTGAAGATTGACAAGGACTTTACGGAGCCATTCTGTACCAGACGAGGCCTAAAACAAGGCGACGGCCAATCGTGTGATCTCATCAACATAGTGATGGAGATGATAATGAGGAAAGCTGCATTAAACACGAGTGGCACTATATTCAACAAAAGACACATGCTACTCGGGTACGCTGATGACGTAGACATCATCGGTCGAAAACTGCGGGATGTGACTGCAGCCTTCTCAGATATACAGAAGGAATAAGCGAAATTGGGTCTAACGGTGAACGAGGACAGAACGAAGTTATTAGTTTCAACGAACAAATAATCTACTCGTTTGGCAAACTGCGTGAACGTTGACAACTATAATTTCGAGGTGGTAGATAGTTTTATCTACCTAGGCTCCGCCGTCTACAAAAGAAATAATGTCAGCCTCGAAATACGGAGAAGAATCCTGCTTGCCAATAAATGCCATTACAGACTAATCAAGCGATTCAATGACAGAGCTCTCTCTCGACGAACAAAAATCCAGCTATACTAGATACTGGTTTTACTTGTCTTGATGTACGGTTCAGAATACTGGGTTATGACACAAGCGGATGAATCGGTTCTGGCTGTATTCGAGAGAAATATACTCCGTAAAATATATGAGCCCATCATCGTTGACGGAGAGTATCGGCGTCGTATGAATCATGAGCTGTACACCGACATTAACGTGGTCAGACGTATTAAGTTGCAGCGGTTGCGTTTTCTAGGTCATGTTGTACGCATGGACGAAAATGCTCCAGCTCGAAAAGTCTTCGACAATGAACTCGATGGACGGCGCAGAAGAGGGCGACCTAAACTCCGTTGGAAAGACCAGGTTACTGAGAACTTTACAGAACTTGGTGTGACTAACTGGAGAAGAAGTGCAGAAGATCGAGGCGCTTATAATATTTTTCTACGTGCGGTATATAATCCAGTGGGTTTGCAAAAAAGTGCCAGCTAAGTAAGTAAGTAAAGTAACATTTTGCGGAACATAGCTACCCTCTATCTTCAACCCTTAAGGTATTTAAAATACAAAAATTTTATTTTTTAAATTTTTTTGCAGCTCCCATGTTTCATTCAAAAAGGGTGTAGAGTTAAAGATATAAAATATGGTAAGTAGGCATGAGGTCTCCATTCTTACTTTATTAGAGAGTAATTTAGAATCCTTACCAGTAACTGCTAGTGCTACGTTATCCGCACATGCAGCAGATGTGCAGCATATTTTGTATATCGCCTTTAAAAAGTTTGATGTTGAGATTCCAGAGTAAAGGAAAAAGTGCTCCTTATTGTGGAGTACCATGCATCTTAACCTAAGAAATAATTTTTACGTTTGAACTAGATCCAATGCGCCTAAAATTTAAGAATTCAACAACTAGCGAGATGACAGCTGGGTTAATCTCCGGTTATTCCATTGAGTCAGTTACAGATTTTGGTTTAACATTGAGGGAAGCTGCCTCCATGTCCAAGAAGGCGGCTGGTATGTATACCTACTGTTAATATAAATATTTTCGTAATTTACTTCAAAGGAGAGGTCAAAGTCAATATGCAGTAGATTTTCCATGAAATATATAGCGAAATGGGATAGAGGGCCAAAGATTGTGGGTTATGGCCCGTTTTCATCCTATGGAACAAATTTTTGCACGCATTTTTTTTTTGTGAGAAATGATAAAAAAATAACTTGTATATGGGCACTCTAATATACAAATGGTCAGAAAAGAAACAGTCTATGGATAATTTCCAATTACTGAACATATTTGAATGTATGTCCTTTGTAAGTGTAACATCCAGAACCTCTCTTCTGTTAGTAACAGCCAACTGTTACCCACTGGAGAGTAATCAAATGCATTTTAATTTGTATTTCTATGGTTTTATCAAAATCCAAAAACTTGAGCCACTGATTCCAGTTTACGCCACGTTCGATTTTAAGGTGGTCGTAGCGAATTAAAATCTCCTGTGTGCGATGATAAATGTTTTAGTAACTAAACGTCAAGAAATGCTTAATTGACTTAATTTAAAAAGGTATACACACATTTCCGTAAATTCTTAAATACACAATCTCCACTCACACCCTCGTAAGATCCTTTTTTATCATTAAATTGCGGTATTATTAACATTTGCTGCCAACGAAATTTAACTCAAACTACAGTGTTGATAAGATTTGCTATCATCAACATCAACAATGTTGCCCAACAAAACGCTATTTGTAGCAGGCCTCTCTCCCCCACTTTAAGTAGCCCTAAAGCCTACAGCAAATTAAAGTAAACAATCGTCTTGAGTTGATTATTAAAAAGGGTTTCGTACGACCCCGAAATGGAGTGAGTGCGATATGCATTATTTTGCCAAATCACAAAAGGCTGTCGCTGCTTGGGTGCCTTAATTTCCAGTCGACCAACCTAACACATCCGCCTAGTGTCCTTCCTGTGCCACTCAGGCTACACGCACACAAATTGGCAGAAAACAAAAACATTATGGTCGCAATATGAATAACAAGTCGCAGTTAACCAGTTAATGGCTGTTTTATCCCCGTCATGCCGCCCAACCAAACGCCTTGTTTGTGCCCTCCTCTAAACGCGTGCGGCTAAAATGGTTTTTCATAAAGTTTTATGTAAATTTTTGTCAATCAAAATTGTCGACAAAAGAACAAAGGGGGGGAGGAGGGGAAGGACACCTAAAACCAACTAGGACATGTTTTTCGCACACAAACACAATTGCCGCACAAATGCGAAGCAAAAAACACAAACGCGTTCAATCAGTGTCCGTCCATAGGCCGAAAAACCACGAAACATAATTATTTCATTTGCCAAACTAAACATTAACATTGGCCATTGGATACACGAGGCAGCGGTGAGCGGAGCATCAAACGGCGGAAATCATAACAAAACACACAACAAACAATGCTCACTTAATCGTCAACTGTTGGCGTTGTAATTGAAATTTCAAGTATGATAAGCTAATATTTGCCGCCACTTTATTGCGTTGATGCTTTGTCGCGGCGGCATCAAATATAACAATGGGTATTTGCATAAGGTCCTCGGCATGGTTGAGGAGATGGTTGACAGGGTAAGGGGTGTGAGAGGGCGTGTGGTTTCTTATAAAGTCCTACAGGAAATGAAATGCGATGGCTTCAGGGTAATGTATGGCAACAACAAAACGATGACAGGGACACTTGTAAACTACATAAAGAACGGATGCTAGTTATGAGCGGTTAGGCCGATAACAGTTTGTATATAATACCATATCATTATAGCAATTGTTATAATTGGAAAGGCAAAAACAAAATGTATAATTTAACTTAGAAAGCTAGCTGTCTTTAAGTTCTGAACTGAAAGTAGTTTCAAAGTTTTGCGAAAGCTTGTCTTAAGGGAACGGAAAGTGATTGAGGTCTCAAAAGAGAAATAATGATCTAAAATGCGTGTTACTAACAAACAAGGACATAGGTGAAAGTCAAAGAGATTGTCTACGTAAAGAAAGGGAGAGAGAGAGAGAGAGAGAGAGAGATAGAGTTTGGCCACTGGTTTCTGACCCTACCTTAGATATACTGGTATACTCGTTTTGAAGTTTTGTAAAAGCTCGTCTTAAGATAACGGAAAGTGATTGACTTTTTTGAGAAAAATTAATCTATAAAGCGTCTTACTAACAAACAACGACTTAGACGAAAGTCAAAGAGATTGCCTAAGTAAACAGAGATAGAGAGAGAGTTTGACCACTAGTTTTTGACTCTACCCAAGATATACTCGTACTGACTTTAATCAGAATTATATAGAGGTCTATGACTCGATAATGATGGCATTATCACCCTTTTATAAGTGTAGCTGGCTCTGATAGCGACAAAGTGGCTTAGGCTTAGGGTCAATGACCTACGCAATACTTGTTTATCCGTGAAGGCCTTAGGAATGAGTGTATAAATCATTTGATACGCCAAAAAGTGTAAAGCATTAAAAGAGAAGATTTGGGTCCGTAGCACCTTTAGACCAAATTCGTTTCAAGCCGTTTTAAGACTATTAAGCCAAGTCCGTATGGCTGGCAGGTGAACAGGATAACTCGACATACATCAAGACAGGTAGAACCAGTATTTGTTATAAATGGATTTTTGTTCGTCGAGAGGGGGCCTGTCTATAAATCACTTGCTTAGTCCGTAGTTGTATTTAGTAGCAAGCAGGATTCTTCTACGGATTTTGAGGCTGACATTATTTGTTTTGTTAATGGCGAAGCCTATGTAGATACAGTTATATACTAACTTACTTAGCTGGCACTTCTTTGCAATCCTATGGGATTATATACCGTACGTAGAAAAATATTATATGCGCTTTGATTTTCTGCGCTTTTTCTCCAGTTAGTAACAAAAGTTCTGCAAGGTTCTCAATAACATGGTATTTCCAAAGAAGTTTTGGTCGCCCTCTTCTAATGACTCTTTGAGCTGGAGCATTTTCGTTCATGCGTACAACATGACCCAGCCAACGCAAACGCTGCACTTTAATGCGTCTGACCATGCCATGTCATGATTCATACGACGTCGATACTCTCTGTTACTGATGATGGGCCCATTTATATTACGGAGTATTTTCCACTTGAATACTGCCAGAATCGATTCATCCACTTGTGTCATAACCCAGTACTCTGAACCGTACATCAAGACAAGTAGAACCAGTATCTGGTATAAATGGATTTTTGTTCGTCAAAAGAGGTCTCTGTCATTGAATCGCTTGCTTAGTCCGTAACAGCATTTATTAGGAAGCAGGATTCTTCTCCGTATTTCGAGGCTGACATTATTTCTTTTGTAGACGGCGGAGCCTAGGTAGATACAACTATCTACCACCTCGAAATTATAGTTGTCAACGTTCACGCAGTTTCCTAAACGAGTAGATTATTTGTTCGTTGAACAATTTCGAATTTCGAGGCTGACATAATTTCTTTTTTTGATGGCGGAGCCTAGGTAGATAAAACTATATACCACCTCGAAATTATAGTTGTCAACGTTCACGCAGTTTCCCAAACGAGTTAATTATGTGTTCGTTGAAACTAATAACTTCGTTTTGTCCTCGTTTGCCATTAGACCCATTTTCCTTCGACCCAAGATGTCTACGTCATCAGCGTACGCAAGAAGCATGTAGCTTTCCTCATTATCATCTTTATCGCTATGCTGAAGAGGTCACACGATAGGCCGTCGCCTTGTTTTAGGCCCAGTCTGGTATAGAATGGCTCCGTAAGGTCCTTGCCAATCTTCACTCAAGACTTCGTGTCAGTCAGCGTCATTCCGCCAAGGTGTATTAGCTTCGCTGGAATACCAAACTCAGCCATGGCTTCGAGATAATTGGTACGGGTCGATCTGTTTCTCTGTGTGAATATCTGGTCAGTTGTTGATTTACCAGGTCTAAAGCTACACTGGTAAGGCCCAAGCAGGTAGGATAACACTGGCTTTAGTCTTTCACATTGTACACTTGACAGGATCTTAGATGCGATGGGTAAAAAGCTGATCCCGCGGTACGTGGAGCACACACTTGGATCACCTTTTTTCAGAACAGGACATAATATGCTTGGATTGCAATCATTGGGCATGCAGTCGTTAAGCCAAAACGTGCGTAGAAGTTGGTGCATGCTCTTTATCAGCTCCTCGCTATCGCAACTGAAGAGCTCTGCCGGAAGTCCGTCCGGCACCGGCTGCTTTATTATATATCAGCCGCGATATTGATCTTCTTACCTCGGTTTGATTAATTGGTAGGCAATCTAAGCTGTCGTCGACAATCGGCGTGATACCTTCACGTGCGCGCTGACTTCTGCCATCAGCAGTTGCTGGAAATGTTGTCTCCATATATGCAGCACAATGTGTGTGTCTGTAACCAGATTTTCATCCTTTGAGGGGGGGGGGAGCCCATTACCGTAGGCTTTTGCTTTTACTTTGTCGTAGAATTTTCGGGCTTCACCTTTATCCCTGTATCGCTTTTTATCCACGTTCTGTTGTTTCTTCATCTGAAGTTTTTCTTTCACTTAAATAGCTGTCTTGCCTGTTTTACTATCTCCTTGTGCGTTGCCATATAAGCAGCATCCTGTTCCTCAGACGCTATGAGACATTCTTTATCATACCAGGATTCGTCTGAGCGCCGTTTTTTTTAAATGAAGTAATAGATTTTCACCCGAATGATAGTCCTGCATACTGACCATCATGCCTTAGTCGTGCCCTACTTAATTAGTCATAAATCATACTAACTAATACAATCTTACTAAATTGCAGTTAACATTGTGATATTGACTTTCTTTAATTTACAATAACGAAACTTTTACTCAATGGCAAATTTATTATTTTCATCGTTATTATGCTTAAGACTTCCTTTTTTACCTGTCTCGTCAACAAATTGCTTTAAATCCATCATTCAGTGCAAAGACCTTCATTACACACTAAGAACGCTTTCAATAATTTCCTTTCTCGAAATAATACCACTTAACAATGTCTCCCGGCCCCATTCCCCTTAACAAATGATTACTATTCGCATTCAGCCTACCTTGGCGTATGCGTTACCTGCACACAAAAAAACCTACGTAAAGCATACGTACCATTGACCTCGCTCAGACTTAAGTATTTTCAACATACATATCATCAATATGCAGGAAACTCATTAAAATCTACGTAGTGCCTCGACATTATCACGCCTACTGCTCTCACTCTCTCTCTCTCTCTTTATCTCTCATTTTTATTACAAGCTGTCATTAAAGACGACACACACACACACATTTCATAACAATAGGTACTCATAATATGCGTGCGAGACAAAACTTAAGCGAGAGCTCAAGAAAGCAATAAAAGACGCTCGTAACATATGAATAATGGCCCTCACCTTTTTACAGCTTCGCATCACAATACACATTATGGCATATTGACAAATTGTTCCATTGGCAAAGGTATCCCCCCACGTTGAGTTCACACATTTTCACATGGCCCAACTTGTACTCAATCAATATGTTGAGCATGTTTATGTCAGCTTGTCGTATAGATTTGAATTTATTGATAATTTTGCCAGCTTCACGATTATGTCATCCAGATGACAATGCGTACACTGGGCGATGATGCGAATATAATGCCCCAAAATAAAAAATAAAAACATAAAAGACAATATGGCCATGAAATATAACACTTGAACACACAACAGCATAAACACACAAACACGCTGAAAAAAAACAACACTCCACTTTACTATAGCAAATGTTAGCCTATACAGTAAATTTCTTAACATATCGAATGTAGCTGAAATATTCACTTTCTTCCAAACTCACACACGCACACACACTGTCATATACAATAAACAATAGTCAGAACATTTCTATAGCATGGAAAGAAGATAGTCATATATGTCGTTAATGTTTCCTTATGGTTATTTATTTGTATGCCTTCAACTGTTTGTATGCTTAACTGTGTTAGAATGCGGGCGTTTGTGTGTGTATTGTAATGGCGTGTATTTATGAGTGCGTGTGTGTTTACAGTTCATACAATTCATCTTATCAGCTCCACTAAGCGGAAACACAAATACAAATTATTTATAATGCCTCCGAATGAACGCTGACTGTTTTCCGTGATATGTAGATGGCAGCACATGCAACAATACAAGTCACACATATGGTGGCGAAAAGAAACAGGCGGTAATAGGAGGGTGTTGTTTTCAAGTGATACATTTTACGTTCCCCATAAATATGCTGAAAAGATCACACTAAAGGCTGTCGCCTAGTCTGGTACTTGCCAGTCTTCACTGAAGACTTCATCCCGGTGCATTCCAAATTTCAGCTCGATATCTCTTAAACCGTGGGGACAGACAGACGGACAGACGGTCACCTTTAAATCGACTCAGATTTCGATGCTGATCATTTATATATATATATTGTTATACCTACCATGCCTCCTTATGGGCGTTACAAATGGAAAAACAAAATGAATATACCCTTCACTCCGTTTATGCGCATGGTGAAGGGTATAAAATTTTTTTTCTTTTTGCACAATAAAAGTACTTTAGTACTTAAAGTAGTATTTATACAAAATGAGTACATTTTGGTACATAACAAGTCCTTTTTGGTACTCTAAAAGTACTTTCTGGTAAAATTAAAGTACTTTTTGGTATAAATAAAGTACTTTCTGTAACAAAAAAGGTACTTTTTGGTACACATAACACTTTTGGGGTACAATAAAACAACTTTTTGCAACAATAAAGTAAATGTACTTTTTGGATGAAAAAAGAGTACTTTCCGGTACATTAAAAGTAAATGATCTTTTTAGACACAATAACAGTAACTTTTGGTACAATAAAAGCACTTTTTGATTCTTTGAGAAAAAAAAATTGCTTTTTGCTACAATAAACGTGCTTTTTTGATACAATAAAATTACATTTTTGTACAAGTACTTTTTGGGTGGAATAAAAGTACTTTCTTGCACAGTAAAAGTAAGTGTACTTTTTGCGTAAAAATAAGGTACCTTTTGGTATAATAAACATATTTTTGGATACAATAAAAGTAGTTGTTGATACAAAAAAGGTACTTTTTGGTACAATGACATAACTTTTGGTATAAAAAAAACTAAATTTGATGCAATTAAAGTACTTTTTATTGATTTGAAAAAAACCATATTTGCTGCAATAAAAGTATTTCTTTGGTACAAAAAAGGTACTTTTTTAAACAATTAAAAAACTTTTGGGTACAATTAAAGTCCTTTACGGTACGATAAAAGTACTTGTTGATACAAGATAATTACGTTTTAGTACAATTAAAGTAAATGTACTTTTTGGATACAATAAAAGTACTTTTTGGTTTAATGAAGGTATTTGTTGATACAATAAAAGTACCTTTAGGTACAACAAAAGTAATGTTTACTGCAATTAAACTTTGGCACAATAAAAGTACTTATTGGTACATTTTAGTACTTTTGGAAAAAATAAAAATGCGTTTTGGTACAATAAGAGTACCTTTGGTACAATTAAAGTACTTTTTGGCACAATTAATGAACTTTTGGGTACGATAAAAGTACTTTATAGTACACTATTAATGTGCTTTTGGGTACGATAAAAGTACTTTTTTGTACACTAAAAGTACTTTGTAGTACACTAAAAGTACTTTTTGATACAATAAAAGTACATTTAAGTACTTTTTGGGAAAAAGAAAAATTGTTTTTGCTACAGTACAATAAAAATGCTTTTTGATAAAGTTCTTTTTAATAAAATTAAAGTAATTTTGGGTACGCTAAAAGTACTTGTTGATATAATAAAAGTACTATTTGTAACAATAAAAGTACTTTGTAGTACACTAAAAGCAATAAAAGTACTTTTTGGTGCAATAAAAGTACTTTTGAGTACAATAAAAGTACTGTTTACTACAATAAAACTGCTTTTTGGTACAATAAAAGTACTTTTTGGAAAAAAGAAAAATGCTGTTTGATACACTAAAAGTACTTTTTACTACACAAAAGTACTTTTTTACAATAATAGTATTTAGTGTTACAATGAATGTACATTTTGGAAAAAAGAAAAATTATTTTTGCTACAGAACAATAAAAGTGCTTTTTGATAAAGTTCTTTTTAATAAAATTAAAGTACTTTTGGGTACGCTAAAAGTACTTGTTGATACAATAAAAGTACTATTTGTTCATTTTGGTGAAATAAAAGTATTTGTTGATGCAATAAAAGTTCTTTTGAGTACAATAAAAGTACTGTTTACTACAATAAAACTACTGTTTTGGTACAATAAAAGTACCTTTTGATACAACAAAAGTACTTTTTAGTACACGAAAGTACTTTTTTGTACAATAAAAGTATTTACTGATACAATAAATGTACATTTTGAAGCAATAAGAGTAATTTGGAGTACAATAAAAGTACTTGTTTATACAATACAAGTACATTTTGGTACAAAAAAAGTACTATGTAGTACACTAAAAGCACTTTTTGGGAAAACAAAAATGCTCTTGGTACAATAAAATTACATATTGGTACACTAAAGTTACTTTTTGGTAAAAAAAAAATTCTTTATGGTAACCGTATTTTTGTTAGTCGGGGAGGAAGGGGGAAGTTTAAACAAAACTCGTTTTGTTAGTTTTGTTTGTCGACTACATCACCAGACCTATAACCGATGGAGAGGTATTTCGTCTTGATGCGGACTGTGGCTACACTATCGTTCACAAGCTGGAATCGCGAGACAAGGTGTCTGCTTCTTCTGCCAAATCCACAACCGAGTTCCACCTCTTTCGCATGGCAGCTGTAATAGATGTTGCAACTTTTAAGTCGTATGCATTCCAGTACTGTCCATCGTATCACCTGGTTGGTGGTGATTGCAGCCTTGAGTTTTTCGAAGAAATCGGGTACCGGTATCTTTTTTAATGATTGATTGTACGGACATTCCAGGTGCATATCTTTAAATGGTGGTGCTTTTAACATTTTCGGGGGTCGTCAATAATTGTTGGATTCCGTTCGTTACCTTAGGTGTTTTATAACTAGACTGTGAAGACGTGAAGGCCGGTAGCAGGCTAACCGCTAACCGTGACAAAAAAATATTACGAAACACACGTTGCCTAGATGCCATTTCTAAAAGGATGTGAGTCAGTTTGAAATGCCAGTACTACGTTGCATCCTTAACAGCACCCGCGGTGTATTTCATATGCTCAAATTCAAGTCTCTCATTTAGATTTGACGTCAAAGGTATGAAATAGTACATAGTATGAAATAGTCTATGCTTCCATATGATCCATATTGCTGCTTTATAGGGTGAAATCTATAGAAATACTGATTTAAATATTATACCTTTTATAATTATTATATCAGACCGTTTTTGTTATCAATTGATAATATTTTTTAATATTTAAGTTCGAGGTCAAAACTTAAGTTATTAAATAAGTTTAATTTTTTAAATTTCTTTCTTCTGTTATCCTCTAATTTCTATTACATTATATTCTTTCAAAATGGTAAAACTTCCAATACATAAAATCTTATGAAGTAGTAAGTTTCTTAGTGTCTAGTATTCAGCTATTTAATTGTGTACTTGTTTTATAATTTTTGTTTTTTTTTTTAAAATATAATCCTCGTATTATTAACACTTTCCATCCTTCCAAAATGTCACCTCTTTTGAAATCCCGGTTCCATACATCATATACATAAACCTTTGAAAACATGAACATTGATTTTGTACAGCGAAGGAATAAATTTTGCCTATAAAAGGCGATTTTTCGAAGCAATATTGTTAAACAAGCACACAAAGGACATTCTTACACACACGCATACACTGCCGGTATACCATCGAAAATAAATTATTTATGTGTGTGTGTGTGGAAGATATATGACAGCTTTATATATATCTGTATAAAGCGGGCGGTGGAGGATATAAACAACCCAGCAAAATATTTTGTTGCAAAGAAACAATTACAGAATAGCTTTTACTGATAAGTAACAAGTTCCACTTTCGGTTGCAAAATATATTATTTTTGTTTGAAATTGTCCCAAAAGCAATATGTTCTCCTGAAACCTGTTATGAAATGAATTGCTACATAACTGAATTACATATGCTGTTTTTTTGAAATTTAATTGTATTTCAATTGTTTGCTAGTTCGAAATATATTTTAACTCAGATTTTTTAGTTTTTCTTAATAATTAACCTCTAAAAAATACTTATTTCGAATACGAATATTCATTTTCTGTTCTACGGAATCTGTGGTGCAACATGTTGTACATAATCGGTTATATGGAACCAGAAACAGAATAGAAAGTCGATTAAAAAAGAAACGATTCTAGTATCAATACCATTCGCAACAAGTTCTGAAAAATTTTCCTGGGAATTGTGTACAAAACTTTGGCGTAAAAGTCTCTTGCATATTCACGTCTTTAACAAAATCCCAAGCTTTTCATTGTCATTTTATTATCCTTACAACACGTTTTTCAATATTAACGCTTTGCCAGCTCTTGGAGTCTGTGCCGAGACAACACCTTTCTTTATAGCCACCCTTCTACCTCTTTGTAGGGACTTGAAGGGATGGTTGCTTGTCTTTAGAAAGAAGGATGTTGACGGCAACATTTTGTAGGGGATTTCGAGATTGCCGACAAAAGAAAAGCAAAAAAAAACTTATGCTGCTCCATAAAAAATATGAATTTGATGAATTCTTCAGGCCTTTACGGCGGCATATTCACCATGCAGAATATGCAGGAAAACTTTAAGCAAATTATGGTGTCGTTATTTTATGGCCGTTGACAACAAAAAAAAAACGTGCTAATAAAATTTGTTAATTTAATTTGGTGTTATTCGAGCTGTAACGTCTTCGGTGACTAAGTGTGTGTGTGTGTGTGAAAAATATATGAAACAGCGACACCTTCGTTGTTGCGTTCGTCTTTTGGTTAGAAATTAATAAGCGGACATTTTTACCTGCATAAGAGTTTAGGAGCAAAGGAGTTTGCTTTTCGTTTTCTGTGAGAAATTTTGTGTAGACAGTCAACGTCTAGCGGCCGTCCATTACACAATAGCAAAGTAATTAAAATTTTTATAATGGAAAAATGTTGGAGAATTCTGTCACCGGTTTGTCTTTGGCCTTCTGTTTAGTTTAGTTTCTTTTGTTGATTTCTTTCGGCTGCTGCTGGTTTCGCTTAACCTCCTGGGGGCGGAGTGCCATTGTCATGCATAGTAACTTTAACTGCAAGTAAATGAGTTTGTTAGTAGCGCAGTTATCTTATAATGTGACTCATGCATTTGTTCTAAGAAACAGCTGAAGTTTTGTTCCTAATTTAAAATGTCGGCACCAATGGTGTTACGTAAAAGAAATACGTAGAATAAAGCAAGATTTTCTCTTCTTACATTATTGTACGGAAAATAGTGTTGTATTATTATGTAAATTATGTAAATTATAAAAATTATTTAAATTATGTACATTATGTAAATTATGTAAATTATGTAAATTATGTAAATTATGTAAATTATGTAAATTATGTAAATTATGTAAATTATGTAAATTATGTAAATTATATAAATTATGTAAATTATGTTAATAATGTAAATTATGAAAATTATGTAAATTATGTAAATTATGTATATAATGTAAATTATGTATATAATGTAAATAATGTAAATTTTGTAAATTTTGTAAATAATGTAAATTATGTAAATTATGTCAATTATGAAAATTATGTAAATTATGTATATAATGTAAATTTTGCAAATTATGCAAATTATGTAAAATATAAAAATTATGTAAATTACATAAATTATTTAAATTAAGTAAATTATTTTAATTATTTTAATTATGTAAATTATTTTAATTATGTTAATTATGTAAGTTATGAAAATTATGTAAATTATGTAAATTATGTAAATTATGTAAATTATGTAAATTATGTAAATTATGAAAATTATGTAAATTATGAAAATTATGTAAATTATGTAAATTATGTAAATTATGTAAATTATGTAAATTATGTGAATTATATACAGAATTCATGTAAATTATTTTTATATTGTAAATTATATAAATTATGATAATTATGTAAATTATCTAAATTATGTAAATTATGTAAATTATGTAAATTATGTAAATTATGTTAATTATGTAAATTATGTAAATTATGTAAATTATGTTAACTATGTAAATTATGTAAACTATGTAAATGATGTAAATTATGTAAATTATGTAAATTGTATAAATTATGTAAGTTATGTAAGTTATGTAAATTATGTAAATTATGTAAATTATGTAAATTATTTAAATTTTGTAAATTATGTATATTATGTAAATTATGTAAATTTTGCAAATTATGTAAATTATGTAATATATAAAAATATAAAAATTATGTAAATTACATAAATTATGTAAATTATGTAATGTATGTAAATTATATAAATTATTTAAATTATGTAAATTATGTAAATTATAAATAATAAACAATAAATAAATTATAAATAATATAATAAATAGTATAAATAGTATAAATAGTAAAAATAGTATAAATAGTATAAATAGTATAAATAGTACAAATTGTTTAAAAAGTATGAATAGTAAAAATTGTTTAAAAAGTAGAAATAGTATAAATAGTATAAATAGTACAAATATTATAAATAGTATAAATAGTATAAACATTATAAATAGTATAAATAGTATAAATAGTATAAATAGTATAAATAGTATAAATAGTATAAATAGTATAAATAGTATAAATAGTATAAATAGTATAAATAGTATAAATAGTATAAATAGTATAAATAGTATAAATAGTATAAATAGTATAAATAGTATAAATAGTATAAATAGTATAAATAGTTTAAATAGTATAAATAGTATAAAAAGTATAAATAGTATAAATAGCATAAATAAAATAAATAATATAAATCGTATAAATAGTATAAATAGTATAATTAGTATAAATAGTATAAATAGTATAAATAGTATAAATAGTATAAATAGTATAAATAGTATAAATAGTATAAATAGTATAAATAGTACAAATAGTATAAATAATATAAATAGTATTAATAGTATAAATAGTATAAATAGTATAAATAGTATAAATATTATAAATAGTATAAATAGTATAAATAGTATAAATAGTATCAATAGTATAAATGGTATAAATAGTATAAATAGTATAAATAGTATAAATAGTATAAATAGTATAAATAGTATAAATAGTATAAATAGTATAAATAGTATAAATAGTATAAATAGTATAAATATAATAAATAGTATAAATAGTATAAATAAGTATAAATAGTATAAATAAGTATAAATAGTATAAATAGT
Source organism: Muscina levida (assembly GCA_964034835.1). Classification (NCBI taxonomy): domain Eukaryota; kingdom Metazoa; phylum Arthropoda; class Insecta; order Diptera; family Muscidae; genus Muscina; species Muscina levida. The sequence continues at coordinate 136,195,078 of OZ035883.1, forward strand.
ATAAATAGTATAAAAAGTATAAATAGTATAAATAGTATAAATAGTATAAATAGTATAAATAGTATAAATAGTATAAATAGTATAAATAGTATAAATAGTATAAATAGTATAAATAGTATAAATAGTATAAATAGTATAAATAGTATAAATAGTATAAATAGTATAAATAGTATAAATAGTATAAATAGTATAATAAATAGTATAAATAGTATAAATAGTATAAACAGTATAAATAGTATAAATAGTATAAATAGTATAAATAGTATAAATAGTATAAATAGTATAAATAGTATAAATAGTATAAATAGTATAAATAGTATAAATAGTATAAATAGTATAAATAGTATAAATAGTATAAATAGTATAAATAGTATAAATAGTATAAATAGTATAAATAGTATAAATAGTATAAATAGTATAAATAGTATAAATAGTATAAATAGTATAAATAGTATAAATAGTATAAATAGTATAAATAGTATAAATAGTATAAATAGTATAAATAGTATAAATAGTATAAATAGTATAAATAGTAAAAATAGTAAAAATAGTATAAATAGTATAAATAGTATAAATAGTATAAAGAGTATAAATAGTATAAATAGTATAAATAGTATAAATAGTATTAATAGCATAAATAGTATAAATAGTAAAGTAATGTAATTGAAAACAAGAAAAAAAACGCATACTGTGACGGAACGATATAATGCGAAGAGGAGTAAGATAAGGCTCCTATTCACGCGGAACAAGCAGAGTATGATGCAAATATGGAGGGAATACCTTCGTACTCTCCTCGTTCCCGAAGGCAGCTTAACCCATTAGTGGCCATTGTACCTGCACAGGTACAGAAAATTACTCATTTTTTAAACGCCTTAAATCCACTAGGAAAATAGTTTTTTCAGAATTTGTTTTGATTTTGTGTTATGGGTACTCTTCTTAATAATAAGATATTGACAAATCAGCGGCAGCAAATTACATTACTTCGAATTTTGCTTTAGTTTGTATAGCCTTTTTCAGATTTGCATATTTTGAGTAGGTCAGTGATCGTTTGATTCTGTCAAAAGTGTGTCGCAAAACAATTAAAAGAGTTTGCACTTGATTTACAAACAAAAGGTTTGTTATTGTCTAATTTACAAAAAAAATGGTCATAAAAAAGTGATTTTCCAAGCGAAAGGTAAGCTTGAAAAACAGTGTACTCGCTTGGGTACAATGGCTGATAACGTATACATTTCGATTAGATTTTCTTCGAATTGACATGGTATTTGATGGGGACCGGCCGCGGCATAGTGGTTAGAATACGCGACTACCATGCGGAAAAATTGTTCTTTCATTGTCGGCTCCCCTCGAATGTTGTGGACGGCAACTTCGCAGTATAATCATCGAGTCAATCGGCGTGTCTAGTAAGATCTTCTCAAACAGTGACGTTCGCATTCGACGATAAACAAGTAGGTGCCGTTAGTTGTGAATCTAAAAATAGAAAGCGTGTTAATTCACAACAACGCGAAAAGCTATCCCATACCTCATTCATGGGGTGCAAAGGGAAATTAAGTTTAAGTTAAAATACGAAGTCGAGATTTGATACGTAATTAAGTTGTATAAGAAAAAAATATTTTGTTTGTGGAAAGTGGGCGATGCCCCTTTTAACAAAATATTTATATGAGTCACAGAAATGGTATGATATTGATATTGGTAAGGTATTTGATGGCATCAAACTATCAATCTCATATGGCAGACGATTTAATACAAAAATAGATGATGATGGTGAGGATCTTATTGCTAACATCATGCAAGAAACTATTCCAAATGATCAAAAAGAGAATGTTCCATTGAAATGTCAAATAAACTTTTCTATGCACAACAATAACGAAATGAAACCGAACTTAGGAGGATAGGCGGAGCATAAATTGTTCGAAACTCTGTTAGATTCTGAAGAGGTCGATTATAAAGTTGATCAAACTCGCCTTTATGTTTCACATCACAGAGAACTCCAACGCATGGAAGTTGTACAAGGAAGCCAACAGCTCAAAAATTTACATACTGGAGTTTCATCGTGCTATTGTCCGGTACTACCTATAAAACTACACGCAACCATCAATATCTAAACGATCAGTAGTTCCTAGTGTAGCACTTACTGCTGGAAAGCATTCTTCGTCAATGTCACAACTAAATAAGATGAAATTGTGAACTATTTGACGTAGCCTTGTGTGTATATAAGGAGTTCTTCAAAATTTTCAAAAAAAGAAATAAGCATATATGAATATATGCATTGAGCCATTGTACCTGCTTGGGTACAGCCTCAAAAACCTTCAAAATAAAATTTAATTTTGATTTTTTCATATTTTTTAAGTTCTTTATGTTCCTTTTATTTATAATAAATAATCAGAATGAAGGATTTTTGATTTTAAAGACTGTTGGCTTTTAATGGGTTAAGAAAATGCAAAATCAAAAAATCATCGACGTAGGAGTGGATTGTCCAGAAACGCGATCCAAGTGTGTACCAACTATTGCAGGATCAGCCTTGAATTGTACTCTCCCAACAATCTTGCTCTCATGCTCTTCTACAATCGCGGAACATTTTTTCTGTGTATCTGCTTTTGTGTTGAATGAGAAACATGAGTGTGTCATATTGTTTTCATAACACTCAAGCAGACCCTGACTCTTTTGAAACAAACAAAACTTTAGAATACGTGTGTAATGCCGATCGTGTCTATGTGGAAAACAAGCGTTTATTGCCCGCCTTGCGAGGCTATGGGATACCTATGACTGTTATAGATATCATTGGCCGAGAATTGTGGCATTTTACTGCGGCCTTATAAAGTATTGAGAAGAATTACGTATGATGGTAAATGAGGACAGTAAACTAAAAAATAATAATGTCAGTTAAGCAAACAAAGCCCTCATTCGAATTCCATTCTAATAGACACTGATCCTTTCTGTTTTACTCTACAGCGTAGAATCCCGTATGGTAAAAACACAAGCGTAACAATGTATGCTAGGAGTCTACGAGAGAAAAATACTTCTCAATATATAGTTGGACCCATTATCGTTAAGGGTGAGTACCTTCGTAGAAAAAATCGTAGACTGTATAATGACATCGATACAAATATACAAATGTTTGAGCTCGAAAAGTCTTCGGCAATAAACTCGATTAACGATGCTGGAGAGGGCTACCAAAACGTCGTTGGTTGGACCAAGTGAAAGAGCTGTTATCTATAACTGGTGTGCCGATCTATCTACAGAGCAGAAAAGATCGAAATGTTTGTAATACTTTACTAATTGAATTTCTTTTGCTGCTGCCATATAAGAAAAAAACTATTCGTACTAACACTTCTTTAAAATACGTTTTAAGAAATATTGCCTTTTCCCTGTTCTGAATAAGGTTGACTCTAATGAGATATATTTCTCTGTACCATAATATTCCCAAATTATCCCCATCTTTATATCCTTTCACATTATATTCACATCATTTCCTGCTAATGCCAACTCTTTAAAGGTTAACTAAGTTTCAACCAAACATAACCACTATCGCTTAGTTGCCACTGCCAACCACTTCATATTAGCCGAAAAACAACCATTATAATTGTTATTGTGGACCTTCTTCTAAAAACCGCGCTCCCTCTACCATCACAGCAAATTATTTGCAAACCAAAGAGTAAAAAAAAATAACAAATTTCAATATGAAAAAGGTTAAGCAGTTTTAGTAAAACATCAGCTCGACAAGTGTGGCAACAGCCACAGCATCAGCAGCAACAGCGAGAGACTACCACCATACAAAGTCTTCGCTATCGACGACCACAACCAAGCGGGCACAAAAGACCAAAATGAAAAACTAAGAAAATGAGCGTAACATCAGGGCAGGCAGAGCAAAACCCGAAATCTTGTTAAACAAAAGACAAACGTTGTAAATGGCTGTTAAAACTGTAGACCACACAAACTTAACCACAAATTATGTCATTAAATGATGTTACAATTAGCAGTCAGACAGACGGACAGAGAAACGGACAAGACAAGGCAAGACAGACAGACAGATAGGTTGGTGGCGAGACCACTATGACAATGAAGTGATCCATCCGCTGCAGCATAACATTTCCGGTAGAATAACAGAAAATGGCGGTGGCACTGGTGGCCTTCAAAAGGCTAACTACACGAAACATTAGTAGAAAAGAGATGCTGAAAAATAGAGAGAGAGAGAGAGAGAGAAAGAAAAGAGGAATGAGCAGAGCCTTTAATGGAAAGTGATGAGCTGCACAGTGGTAAACAGCTGCGAGAACAGCTTCTCAAAAAACGTGAAAGAAGACCACAAATCAATGGGAAATGTGCCCTTAAAATGGTCAATGTACCGTGGGTAATTACTGACTGACTCGTTCTAAAGATGCAAATCAAAAGCATCTCTTTAAATTATTTGAAAGCATATATTATACGAGTCCATTCAGAAGGTAGTTTGTGAGTTACCCTGTGAGCCGAAAACTTGACAGTATATACGACTCAGCCTTTTACATCAAAATTCCCTCAAAACATTGTCAGCTACTACGCTGTTAGCCCACTGTCCACCCAAAACTCCACGGCTTTCAATTCGTTCATCAACATGGTCCATTTTTGCCCAGATTCAGTAACATTTCCCTTGTGCCTGCCAATGACATCCCTTGATAATTATTTAAACGACAGCAACAGTAACAACACCAACAGCAACAAAAAATATTCAATTAAGATTTTAAATTGTTTAAAATTTTTTCATTTTGTTGTTTTTTTTTCCCAACGAGCTTTTCTTTGTTAAGTCCTTTAATTTTTTTAAGTACACGCCCAGCAAAACTAAATCTAACAAAGGTATATAGCGGGATGAGTACATACTTAATATTTCTTTGCCACTTGTTTTATGTTTTTACCATTAAGCAACAAATGCTTATTTTTAATTAAGTTTTTGTGTCGTTGTCCTATGCTATCACCACCCAGAACCCATAATATGTTGCTGCCTTCGTTAACAAACTCTTTGGTGTTTACGTTAGATGGTACAGGTGAAGAGAAGGTGCGGGGGGAACCACTAAAAGTAACAATAACATTGACAAACAAAAGGATAATGAAAATTGAGTGGTACCTTTACGTGGCATTCATTTTAATGATGAATACTAAAAAATTTTCTAACACTTTCAAGGCGGGTAAGGAGAGAGGGAGATGGCGATTAAAAAAACACCTCTAGATGCAGTGCAAGGGTAAAAGGTGACGTTTTGTGGTTGGGTTGACTTGTTTATTGCTTGTTTTCCTGATTGTTTAAACAAAAATTTCTCTAACAGTTAATGCATAAAAAATATTAAAAAGGAGGCAGTGTAATAGTTAAGACCTATTCATTTTCAGGTTTAGAGAGTAAATTTAAATAAAACACATATAAAGTTATTATTTTGAGGAAACTTTAATTTTGTTATAATATTTGGACCTTGGCATTTGATACGAAATACAATGTCATTTAAATTACTGCCTATAGATTGATTGGAGGTAGTTTTCGACGTATATTGCGGGCAGTAGATTGGGTAAGATGGTGAACACCAGAAATCAGGTAAAAAACCAGATTACACTAAACACCAAGGTCTGTCGATCCACTGTGATCGTCTGTTAAAGAAGAAGCAAGGGGAGGGAGAGTGAAAGGAGGAGAAATTGAAGGAATAGAAGAGAAAATCGTGAAAAGCGCCCAATCATCTTGGCCAAGTTGAAGCCGCCGCATGAAACCTTTTAAATTGCCTACACCGACTGAGAATAGAGACTCTAGGTACTCTGTATCCTTCTTCAGCTACCAAGAAGACGTTCCATCATCTCGGACTCCTCCTCGTCCTTACACACGCGGCAGTAGTCCGGTATGGATCTATACTATTTTCCTTTCTGGTGACTGATATTGCAGTGAATTTCACAGGTAAGTCTCAAATCACTCCTACACAGGCCAATCATATACTCTGATCGCGATCTGCTTTACTCGGGCCACTGCGATGTAGCAGCTGTACAGTAGTTTCTGAAGATCCAACGTCTGCTGGCTGTTTTCACATCCAATCCTCCACTAAGTAAACAACGTAACAAATAGATGGGTGAACATCACTCTCAGAGAATCATGATCAGGCATACTTTAGCCAACTCTGGCCAATAGGTCCGCTGAATAATTTCCAGGGAACTCGCAATATCATCATTTCATTCCGATTTTTCTGGATGCTTTACGGAAATCCATACGTTTCGTCAAAAATTCATATGAAAAGTTTCGAATTACCCAAAATCTGGAGAATATTCATATGATCATGTGTGGATTGATGCCAATCGCCAGCTACCCTTAGTCTGATAGTCTCTCCGGCCGCAATAGACGTGACGTACAAGTATAGGGGCGGAAAGTGCAATAACACATACGAAGCCGCTTGCGGTGTGCTTTTTATAACCTCAGTAATATCCATTGTAGCCACCCTTTAAGCCTTTCTGTGGATTTTCAGTATTTTATTCTTATTTAGGACCTCCTACCCAGCCCGATATCCAAACGTAACAATTGGCCGGACTACCACAGTTTACAGCCACGTTGTGACCTTAGGGCTGAATCCCCAGCTTTTACCTATAGAGTTCTGGCATGCATCAAGGACATTGACACCAGCTCTTTAACCTCTCCACCATATCCTCGTTGAATGTTTTAAGTACTCCGGGGATGGAACTCCCCCTATAGTGTTCCCCAAGTAGCAATCTTTTTCGCGCAGCTACTGCCATATTCTGAGTTGACAACACGGTTTCCCAACATGTAATCCACCCAATTCACTAGCGAACGTGTTACATTAATGTTATTCATTGATTTTCTTGTTGCGCATGACGTCACATTATTGATAGCCTCTTCTATATCCAGGAAGAAGGCTGCTTTCCGTAAAGCCAACCACCTTATGCAACATTCGGACCAGACTATTTGTAGGGCTCAAAAGTACTTATAACCCACTTCACTTTTTCCTCACCCACTATATTATACACAATATCAAAATCCATTCAGTTGATCGACGTGGATGAGCTCATACTACCGACCGCATTGTTTGCTTCTAAACAGCCTAGGAAGCATGTGTCCATGACTCATCTGTCCTAAGACTGAAACCCAATTATCTAGGGTCCTTAGACAGAATCCTTTCTGAATCATTGTCGTAGTACTTAATCCACGTAGCTCTATTTTGCCATAAAATGTCCTTCTTTAACTGTTGAAACTGGTTCAATAAGCATTCCAGCCCTTTTCTAATCCCGTACTCTTTGATTTGTTCAAAAGGCTTCTTCCACCACACTGTCTGAGATCTCTTGCCCGGATAAGTGAGAGGTCAAAACTCATCAAATCAAAGTTTAAGAGCATCCACTTGAAATTACGCGTACTGGAAAGTTCCCATGCAATAAACATAAAATCGGCCGTGTTATGCGGCTCGTGGCATCGTCTTGTTGAAACCACATATCGTCCAGTTCACAAACTTCAACTGCAGGCTAGAAAACTGTCAATTATCATACCGCCTTAGCGCTCTGAATTGACGGAAGCGATTCTTCTAGCGCTAGATCACGTGGTAGTCAATGGAAGGCAGGCAGCGAGTGTTCTGGACAAACGAGTGATCAGTGGTGCGAACATTGACTCCGATCACTACCTTACCGCAGTTAAGGTACGCACAAGGCATGGCAAAAAACGTACGTAACATCAGATATGGACATCGGTTAACTGCGTACCACAGAGGTAGCGGATGCCTACTCCAACCACCTAACTCAACTGCTACGGAATGCTCCAACCCTTGATAACATTACCCCGCAGTGGCAATATATTGCCGACTCCATAGTACAGACTGCGAGAAGCGCACTTGGGTACTCAAAGTTGTTTCCTGGTACGATCATGAATGTGACAGAGACGGATGCTGCATACAGGGCCAAATGCAGCCAATGGCAACGCTAGCTGTTCGTGATCGGCACAGGGAGAAGATACTACAGGCAACTTGTCTCTTTAGACGGAAAAAGAAGGAGCTGATGAATTACAGGATGAGTGCACAGAGTTACTCTGAAGTAGTGCCGAAGCCCGAAAATTCTACTAGAGAGTTAAGGCGAAATTGCGTGGAACAGGGTTGCTCTCCTGCAAGGACAGCGATGGCCAGCTATTGACGGACCCGGATAACGTTCTGAAGGTATGGTGAAAACACGGACGCCACTCCAGAATACCCCGCTCCTATCTATGCTAATGGTATTTAATGTCCACCTCCGAGCCAGAGCGACATACATGTGGCAATATCCTGCATTAAAAATAACAAAACAGCTGAATCGGATGGTCTCCCGGCTGAATTGTTTAAGGCAGGTGGGGAGGAGCTGATAAGGAGCATGCATCATCTCAAGGAGAGCATCCGGCTAGAGGAGAGCATGCCAGGGCATTCTAGTTTCAGTTCGTTATGTAAATATAGTGTTAGAACTACCGTGGAATAAGCCTTTTACCAATTGCGTTCTAGGTCCTTTCGACAAAAAAACCTCTTTGTCGACAACAAAGCTGCCTTCGACTTGCCGATAAGGAATGAGTTATATAAGGCCATGACTGAGTTTGGTATTCATGCAAAGCCGATTCGACATTACAAAAGTAACTTGGTAAGGATCACTCTGAACCATTCAACACGGAAAGAGGTCTTAGGCAGCTCAGATAGCTTATCCTGTACGCTATTTACTATAGTTATGTCTGGCACCATATTCCACAAGAGACACATGCCACTAGCCTATGCCGATGATGTAGACATTATTGTTTGAAATCTGCGGGATGTTACTGCAGTTTTCTCAGCACTAGAAAAGGAGTCAGCAATAATGGGTTTAACATTCAACTAGTACAAAACAAAAATAATGATGTGGACGCACCGTCAACGTTGAAAATTATTGATTTGAGGTAGTAGATGAGTTTACCTACCTCTGATCTTTCGTCAACTAGAAAAATAACGTCAGCCAAGAAATCATGCTGAGAACAGTGTTCGCCAATAGATGATCGGATCTTCCGTCAAAAAGAAAAATAATTTCAGCCAAGAAATCAAGCGGAGAACAGTGATCGCCAATAGATGTTTCTACTGATTTCGACAGTACTTTAGTAACACCAGCTTATCTTGGGATACTAAGAAAAAGCTATGCCATGTATTAATTTTACCCGTTCTGTTGTATGCTGCCGAATCTTGGGTGCTTACGACAAAGGACATTCCAAATTTGGAAGCATATGAGAGAAAAGTATGGACCTATCTGTGTCTAAGGCGAGTTTCACCATCGGATGAACCATGAGCTGTATGAGCTTTCCTCGACACCGACGTAGCTAAAAGAGTCAGAATCCAACTTCTTAGAAGGCTGCAACAGGTTGCCAGAATGTATGTAAAGGGTGGTTAGATTGTAAGGGTCGATGTTGAATGTGAACCACACCTAAACTTCAAGTTCTTTTCTGCATTTCATTTGACATTGCTCAATTTTAGACTAACTCATTTTGAACCATGGAAAGATGCACAATTAAGTAACGCATTAAAATTATTCAGGCTTATGAAAATGGACGTTCAAATCAAAATGGATATCGTACACTTCGTAATTTTTTCGGTCAATTTAATCGTTCAAATATGGGTACACTTAGAAAAATTGTTAAAAAAATTTGAGCAAACCAGGTCTGTAGTAGATGTGAAAACACTAGTACATGCGCGTACAGCAGAAAATATTGCTGCTGTTCACGATAGTGTGGCTGAAGAGCCGTCCACCTCAACTCGTCGTCGTGCCTAACAATTGCACCTCTCACGCTAATGTCCTTGATGAACATTATGCATAAAGACTTGCATTTACATGCTTACAAGGTGCAATTGACTCAAGAACAAAAGCCTCTTGACCATTTCAAACGTAGTCAATGGTCAGAATGGTGGCAAAAAATTGCAGCAGTGGATGATAAATATTCCAAGAAAATCATCTTCAAAGATGAGGCACATAAGCAGAATTACCGCATTTGGGCGAATAAAAATCCAAGAGTGATTGTCAAAAAAACCAATGCACCCATGCACCCAGAGTGACTGTTTGGTGCGGTTTATGGGCTGTCGGCATCATCGGGCCGTATTTTTTCTGAAATGAGGGCCGTGTTCGCTGTCGTGAGCTGATAACGAACTTTTTATGGCCCGAATTGGAATATAGGGATGTGGATGATATGTGGTTTTAACAGGACGGTGGCACTTGCCACATAGCTAACGAAACAATGGCTCATTTGCGCAACAAATTTAATGGCCGTATTATCTCACGTTGTGGCGATGTCAATGGGCCGCCAAGATCATGTGATTTGACACTGTTGGACTTCTTTCTTTGGGGTTATTTGAAAAAATAGGTGTACGTCGATAAGTCAGCAATACTTCAAGAGCTAAAGGATGAGATAATTCGGCACATTAGCGGCATATAACTTTAATTATGCCACAGCGTCATCGAAAATTTGGACCATCGGATGGAGGAGTGCCGCCGAGGTCGCTATGGCCATTTGGCCGATATTTTGTTTCATACATAATTGAACCATACAAATATTTTCATAATGAAAATAAATGACAATAATTTTCTAAATAATTGCTGTCTTATTCAAAATTAACAGCGGCCCTTAAAATGTAACAGCCCTTTAAATGCTCCAGTGAGAAAGGTGTTTGAAGACGAACCAGAAGTACCATGCAGAGCTGGGAGGCCCAAATTCGTAGGAAGTAACAAGTGATTGGCGACGTGCCACCATCTTAACAACATAAGCAGAAGATCGAAGCGTGTAGAATTCTATAATACTTCAGGCCTCTAATTTATGACACACGTTCGTAAGTTCTAATGTGAGATTTTATGGCGAACCTGCAGGAGACTGGAGTTATTTCAGCAGACTAGAAAACCACATTACAATGTGGAGAATGTAGTAAATTTAGTATTAAACAAAATTTTACTTTGCTATATGCAATGTTCATATATTCAATGTAACTCAATGTGTTAAAGTTACTGATGTTATACGTCAACCATCTGCGCAAGAATAGCATTGATATATATACGCCATGGCTATGTTTTTTTTTACGAATTGCCCCTTAGTTCTCTCTCTTCCTCTCTCTCCTACCATTAATGTGGTTACCTTGCATTTCCTCATTAGTTAAGGACAAACAAACAAAACTGCCATCGTCTAACTAATGTTGAATTGCAGACCGATAAATAAACCTCTTTTACCAAGCCATTGAATTCAAGTCGCATTAATCTTCCTTTTATGGCTTTCATGTTTCACATCCTTTTGTATTTATCACATGTGCATGTCTTTTTTTCATGTTTACATGTGTGTGCGTGTGTTTGTGTGCGTGTTCGTTCACATGTATTTAAAATTCACTTGAAAATGTTGTGATTTCACATTAAGTGCACATAAATTTTCGCATTCAATTCAAAACTATGATGGCATTTATTTGCTCTCTCTATTTGTTTACCTTTTTAAATAACTTTAGTGTTGGACCAACACCGCCGCCCAACCACCCGCTCTTACAAACGTATTTAGTGCTTTTTGTGAAATGTAGTTTCCTTTTAGTCTATTCTGATTTCAATTGATTTCGAATGAACACAAGCAAGCGGAGCAGAGTAGAACATAGCTGGTTGTATGCAAAAAGGCATCCTTTATTTATTTATTTGATATCTAATACCATTTGAATTGAGCATTACAGTTTTCTCATATCAATAAGATTTCTAAGAACTCGAGAGGTTATTTTGTGTTGAAAAGAGCACAAATTTTTGTATAAGGGCATTTTGGATAAAGTGTTGCTTTGCATCTATAGGAAAACTAAATGGCTTAAGGTAAAGCAGTTAAGAAGTGTGAGAACAAGTGCAGCTGTGTGACTAAGATAGCAAAAGGTTTCAGCAATTACGGCAGCTGCTTAACCTCAAGACCGAAATGGAAGTGCTGCGTTTTATCAAAATATTTTATTTTTAAATAGCCATTAAGATTAAAGTTAAAATTACTATATACTATGGGTTATCCAATTAGAGGTTTCAAAATCGCCGGTCTGGTGAGACTGTCAGCTGTAAAATACCTGTTATCTGAAGCATTATTTGTTAAGCGAAAGGTTTGACATTTACGAATTTGTATTGTTTAACTACCGAAGAATACGTAGAAGTTGTTATAACTTACTGCAAAAGTGGTGATTCAAATGTGGCTACAATTATGGTCATCATAATCGACCTAGAGAAATTTAAAGAGACTAGAAACGTTGCAGGGACCGCCCGTGGCATAGTGGTTAGAACACGCGACTACCATGCGTGAGATCGCAGCTTCAAACCTGGCTCCAGTTATCTTTAAAAAAAAATTGTTCTTTCATTGTCGGCTCCCCTCGAATGTTGTTGACAGCAACTTCGCAGTATTAAGTGTCGAGTCAATCGGCGTGTCTAGTAAGAGCTTCTCAAACAGTGACGTTCGCATTCGACGATAAACAAGTAGGTGCCGTTAGTTGTGAATCTAAAAATTGAAAGCGTGTTAATTCACAACAATGCGAAAAGCTATCCCATACCTCATTCATAGGGTGCAAAGGGAAATTAAGTTAAGTTAAGAAACGTTGTAGATGTGATCAGGCCTGTGCATGACCGCAACGTGTGTTCTGGTTAAAATATAGCTTCGAGAAAATATCCACGTGATAGAACTATTATCTAAACTTGGTGTGACAAACTATTTACGGAGCACAAAACAGCGAAACGTACGGTTACTGTTGGATGAATTGCTATTACTAATACCAAATAAGAAGTAGAACCAGTAAGAAAGTTTCAGTCGGGCAACCCGACTTACATAAACCCTCACCCTCAGTAAAACAAAAAATTTTCTATTATAATGATATTATTACACGATTTCTAAAGTGGGCGGAGTGGTACATTTGTATGGGAGGTACCAGAAGGGGCGTGTCTAGACTTCTAGATTTTTTTCTCCAAAACTTTATCCTGTTATAGCTTTACTAAATACAGAATTTGGGCACGATCGCGTTAGGTCTTTTAATAGTATTAATCGATTTATAAAGTGGACGGTACCAGATGTGTATGGGAGGTATCAGTTGGGGAGTGGCTAGACTTCCAGTTTTTTCTTTCTAAAAAACTATATCCTGCTACAGCTTTACTAAATAAAGAATTTGGGTACGATCGCGTTGGATTTATTGATATTATTATTCCATCTCTAAACTGGGCGGAAAGGTACATTTATATGGGAGGTACCAGTAGTCGCGTGGCTATGCTTCCTATTTTTTTCAAAACTTTATCCTGTTATAGCTTTACTAAGGACAGAATTTGGGTACGATCCCGTTTGGTGTATTGATAGTATTACTCGATTTCTAAAGTGGGCGGAATGACACATTTGTATGGGAGGTACCAGAAGGGGCGGGGCCATGTAGGCCATTTGCAATACCGTAAATAGTTTTGGATAAATATTGACGCGTGCAAAATTTCAAACCAGCCAGACAGCCAGGCGGACGGACAGACAGACAGACAGACGGACATGGCTCAAACGACTTAAAAAGTCATGAATCGAATTTGGATCAAAGAAACCTAGGGTCTAAAGTGACTCCTTCTGTGTTACACTATGATATATACCCTCATCCCTAAGGGTGATGGTATAAAAATATTGCTCAAATGATCTCCCACCTCTTTTAATCACATTCTCACAAAAATACCATAACATTATTCTTTTAAACTTTTTCTTAAGTTTTATTGAACCCTAACCTTAAATACCTATTCACTTTAATAGTGTAGCCACCACTACCATGATCCCCATTAATGTCAATCGATTTTTTTTTTTGGTTTGTTCTGCTTTATTTCCTTTTCATTAAATATTGTGAAATTATGGTTTCTAAGATGAGCTCGAGCAGGAAAAATAAACACACACACACAAGTAGAAGGAAGATAATGAAAAAGAGTTGAACAACTTTACAAAGTATGGAGTTTTTTTTCTTGCAAGCGATCCTTGTTAGTCAACCCAATAAACCATTATCCTTATTAGTCAGTACACGTACCAACATACACACACACACACACATACTCTATGAGCACAAACCTAAATGCAACACACAATCGCACACACACACACACACGTACACACACACATAGACATTGATGGACATACGGACATTTGTAGACAGGATACTTTGTAATGTTGTTGTTCGTTCGTTTTTTGCTGTTTTGCCAAAGCAGACATTGATTTCCTGTTTGTCTTACTCATAGTTTTCTGTCCATTACATTGGGGCTTACGGCCGGCCAGCACATCCAGAGCTTGGAAGTGGGTTTCAAAATAGATGAACCAACAATTGATGATGTTTGAGTAACAATCCCTCCCCCCCTCCACCCCAACCAAGAAAATGAGGTGTACCCCTTTGGAGGGAAAGGGCAACTTAATGACACACAGATGATGATGATGATGTGAAACAACAACGACGTTTTTGCCCAGCTCACATGGTAATATTGCTTATGGCTAATAATCGTTATGTGCCGAGCTGCTAGAAGTGATTGAGTTTCCTTATACAACACAAGGTAACTAAATTGTAGACAAGTCTAATGGCACAGCTCATGTTCATTAGTTTTCTATTCGCCCTGTGTGAGTTTGTGAACCTACATACGTATATAGGAATCTAATATGAAGTGTCTTTTAAACTCAAAAGCCTTTAGGAAATAACTCGTATAATACGTATTATAGACGATGATGAAGAAGATGGAAGAATGGAGGCAAATGTTCAAGTAGATACATATGATTTATCATAACAGCATTAGTTTTCAGAAGAATTCATTTCGGTTTGGAATTTAAGAAACATTGGCTTAGGAATCTATCCGACAGCTGTAAATAATATTCGCTGTAAAAAAGGTGGTTAAAATGTAAGGACCGATGTTGAATTTAAACCACACCTAAACGTCATATTCTTTTCAGCATTTCGTTTGATATTTCTCAATTTCAGACTAACTCAATTTTAACCATGGAAGGATACACAATCGAGGAAAGCGTTAAAGTTATTCGGGTTTATTATGAAAATGGTCGTTCAAATCAAAATGCATATCGTGCACTTCGTGTTTTTTTCGGTCCAAATGTGCGTACAATCGGAAAAACCGTGCAAAAATTTGAGCAAACCGGGTCTGTAAGAGATGTTAAAACACCAGTGTATGCGCGTACAGCTCGTACTGCAGAAAATATTGCGGCTGTTCGCGATAGTTTGACTGAAGAGCCGTCCACCTTTACGCGTCGTCGTGCCCAACAATTGCACCTCTCACGCTCGTCGTTGATAAACATTTTGCATAAAGACTTGCATTTACACGCTTACAAGGAGTAATTGACTTAGAACTAATGCCTCTTGACCATTCCAAAAGTCGTCAATGGTCAGAATGGCGGCACGAAATGGCAACAGTGGATGATCAATTTTCGATGAAAATCATCTTCAGTGATGAGGCACATTTTCACCTCAGTGGATTCGTCAATAAGCAGAATTGCCGCATTTGGGCGAATGGTAATCCAAGAGTGATTTCCGAGAAACCAATGCACCCACAAAGAGTGACTGTTTGGTGCGGTTTATGGGCTGGCGGCATCATCGGGCCGTATTTTTTCCAAAATGAAGCCGGTCAGGCAGTTACTGTGAATGGTGTTCGCTATCATGAGATGATAACGAACTTTTTATGGCCCGAATTGGAAGATATGGATGTGGACGATATGTGGTTTCAACAGGACAGTTCCACTTGCCACATAGCTTACGAAATAATGGCCGTGTTTTCTCACGTGGTGGCGATGTCAATTGGCCGCCAAGATCATGTGATTTGACACCCTTGGACTTCTTTCTTTGGGGTTATTTAAAAGAAAAGGTGTACGTCGATAAGCCAGCAACAATTAAAGAGGTAAAGGGTGGGATAAATCGGCATAGAACCTCAATTATGCCTCAGCGTCATTGAAAATTTGAACCATCGGATAGATGTGCGCCGCCGGCCATTTGGCCGATATTTTATTGCATACATAATTGAAACAAACCAATATTATCATAATAATCAATAAGAAAGTTTCAGTCGGGCAACACAACTGTCATATACTCTCACCCTCAGTAAAACATAAAATTTTCTATTATATTAATATTAACTAGTGGACCCGGCAATGGTTCGCTATTGCTAAATTGTCGAATACCTATAATATGTTTGGCCCGCCTACTTAAAGAGCTAAGCTTAAGCGTCGTTCTTGTACGCTCTGTAAACTATTCGCTATCCCAAGTTACTTCTTAACCTGATAAAACTAACAACGTCTCACTAACCGATATTAAAACATA
This sequence comes from Muscina levida, assembly GCA_964034835.1. Taxonomy (NCBI): domain Eukaryota; kingdom Metazoa; phylum Arthropoda; class Insecta; order Diptera; family Muscidae; genus Muscina; species Muscina levida. Next base: position 136,211,337 of record OZ035883.1, read on the forward strand.
CTTCAGCAAATTCATAGCCAAGTACTATCTGTATACGAATATTACCTTATATAGCCCTAAAAACATTATTCCCACTTTCCTTTCTGATCACCGATCGGAAATATATTGTTCACCTTAACATTCCCGCTGATCGAAAATAAATATTTTGTCGATATATTCATGTTTTATTTATAATACTGACATCGTTGTCAGTATGTCCCTTTAAAAATTTTCCCCGACAAATATTTTTCTGACGACTTATTGCCAAAATGTTTGACAAAACAAATTGACGCAGTGTAAATAGCCCATAAAATTTACTGACACAATTCTGAAAAACATGTTGTCAAAAGTGTCAGCAAATAAAATTTAAAAATATTAGGAATTTAAGTCCTTGCTCTTTGCTTCAACAACAGTACTTTTTGATAGAAATAAAAGTACTTTTTGATACAGTAAACATAATTTTCGACACAATTTAAAAACTTTTTGTTGCAATTGTTCTTTTTGTGCATAATAAAAGTATCTTTCAATACAAATTTTACTTTTTGGTACCAATAAAGTAATCTTTGATACCTTAAATGTTCTTTTTGGAACAATTAATGTACTTTTTGTACAATAAAAGCACTTTTTGGTACAATAAATTGTACTTTTTGGTACTACAAATGTACTTTTAGTACACTAAATGATTTTGTTGATACAAATTAATTGTACTTTTTGGTATCGAATATTATCTGTGTATCAAATATTATCGCTCTATGGCTAATACAGTTTTGTCACGCTCCCCCCGCCCACTGGTTTAAAATGCCATCAGTTTGCCACGCCCACTCCTCCCACTGACCCAAAATTCAAATTTTGTTTGCATATTTATATATTTGTGTTGTCGAATACTATCTGTGAATCAAATTTTATATCTCTAGGACTTAAATACAGTTTTGCCACGCCCCCTCCGCCCACTGATCCAAAATTAAAATTTCGTGTGCATATTTATATTCGTGTTGTCCAGTACTATCTGTGTATCAAATTTCATCTTCCTCGCTCTAAAAATATGTTTTGCCACGCCCACTCCGCCCACCGGTCCAAAATTAATATTCGTGTTGTCGAATACTATCTGTGAATCAAATTTTATATCTCTAGGACTAAAATACAGTTTTACCACGCCCCCTTCGCCCACTGATCCAAAATTAAATTTTCGTCCGCATATTCATATTCGTGTTGCCCAGTACTATCTGTGTATCAAATTTCATCTCCCTAGCTCTAAAAGTATGTTTTGCCACGCCCACTCCGCCCACCGGTCCAAAATTAACATTTCGTCCGCACATTTATATTCATGTTGCCCAGTACTATCTGTGTATCAAATTTTATCTCCATAGCTTAAAAAAAAAGTTTTGCCACGCCCACTCCGCCCATAAGGTAAAAAATTTAAAAAATTGATAGCCTACGGAAATTTCCTATAGTACACTTACTATCTTCCAAATTTCATTGAAATCGGTTCAGCCGTTTAGGGGTGATTGAGCAACAAACATACAAACAAACAAACAGACAGACATTCACATTTATAATATTAATAGGATACTCGATTTCTAAAGTGGGCGGAGTGGTACATTTGTATGGGAGGTACAAAAAGGAGCGCGACTAAACTTCCGGTTTTTTCCTCCAAAACTTTGTCCTGTTAAAGCGTCACAAAATACAGAAGTTGGGCACGATCTTCTCGAGTGTATTGATATTATTACTTCATCTCCAAAGTAGGCGGAGTGGTACATTTGTATGGGGGGTACCAGAAGGGGCGTGTCTAGACTTCCAGATTTTCTCTACAAAACTTTATTTTTTTATATCTTTACTAAATACAGAATTTGGGCAATATCGTCTTAGGTCTATTAATAATATTAATCGATTTCTTAAGTAGGCGGTACCAGATGGGTATGGGATGTACCAGATGGGGGTGGACTTCCAAATTTTTTCTTAAAAACTTTATCCTGTTATAGCTTTACTAAATATAGAATTTGGGTACGATCACGTTGGATTTATTGATATTATTACTCCATCTCTATAGTGGGCGGAAAGGTATATTTGTATGGGAGGTACAAGAAGGGGCGTGGCTAGACTTCCATTTTTTTCTATAAAACTTTATCCTGTTATAGCTTAAAGAAATACAGAATTTGGGTACGATCGTGATAGGTTTTTTAATAATATTCATCGATTTCTAAAGTGGGCGGTAGGAGATGGGTATGGGATGTACCAGATGGGGCGTGGCTAGACTTCCAATTTTTTTCCAAAACTTTAGCCCATTCTACCTTTACTAAATACAGAATTTAAGGACGATCCCTTTGGGTGTATTGATATTATTACTCGCTTTCTAAATTGGGAGGAATGTTGAATTTGTATAGGAGGTAACAGAAGGGGTGGGGCTATGTATCCGATTTGCAATACCGTAAGTAGTTTTGGGAAAATATTAACTTGCGCAAAATTTCAAAACATTTGGTTGCATCTTTCGAAGCTATCGTTCCACCAGCCGGACAGCCAGACAGATATACAGACAGAGGGACATGGCACAAACGACTTAAAAAGTCATGAATCGAATTTGGTTTAAAGAAACCTAGGGTCTAAAGTGACTCCTTCTATGTGTTACCCTTTAGGTCGTATCAAATGAGATATACCCTACTACCCATAGGGTGAGGGTATAAAAAGAAATGACAATAATTTCCTAAATTGGCCCTTAAAATTTAACCACCTTTTGTATACAGATTTGACCTATGATCTCTTTGGTGTGCGGCTTTAAGTTGTTCGAATATGTTAAAATTTTGACTATAGCTATTTTATAAATAATATAGAACACCTATTTTAAGTAATACTGTAATTATATCAACATTGCTTCTATGGCATTGTGCAATCATGCCACACAAATGGTTCATTGCCAAACCCAACAGTTGCTGTTTTACCATCTTATATTGCCACTTACATTCCTTAGTCCATGTCCATTTTAACATTTGTGGTGTTTCTCTTAAAATCTTCAATGTCATTTAAATTGTTAGCTTACATAAAATTACACAACACAAGTTACGACAAATTGTCAACAAATTGTCATCTTTTGTGCCACGTTTTTCTAGAGAGTAGGCTGTGTATCGCCTACCAAAGCTTGTAACCTTCTCGCAAAAGTTTTTCGGCCACCAAGCAACCAGTGAGTGAGCGAACAAAACGCTGTTGTTTGCCTGCCTGCCTGCTGTGGCTGCCTGCAACAACAACACTGATGTGCAGCCCAAGCTCATGGTGTTGTTGTTGTTGTGACACTTTAAACGATGTCATTTACAACTCTGGTCATTCCAATGCATCCAACATCATAGTGGCCCGAAAATTTGTAAGGTCTTTGGTGTCACAAAAAGCTGTATACACAGGAAATAAGAAAACGACAAACTTTCTTCCCTAAGCGGAAACTAAGGGATTGTTATGGACATTGTTGGCATTTTACAGCTGAGAGAGACACTACAAGAGCAGAAGGGGAAAGGGAAGAAGAGAAAGAGAGGACTAAAGTGGACCAAAGGCCTTTGGTGCACAGTTAAGAAAGCCAACATTGTAACATTTTGTATTGTTGTTAGTTTGAATGGTTGGTTGATAGCTGTGCTGTGTAGCCTTTGCTATGCCTTTGCCATTGGGGCTAACACTTTGGTAGCGTGTCCTGCTACCTCTTCTCCCCGCCCCACCCCTTGGCACACTTGTTAATCTAGTCAAAAGTTGTTATCCTACATTTGTGATCCACTGACTTGTGGTTACAATATTCTTAGCTCCAAACGGACCATAACAAACACATACCAATTTTTTATTTGTTGCAACATGACTTTGGGGCATTGGTGGTGCTGGTGGTGCTGCTGTTGGTGGCGGTGGTGACGTAGCTGCTGTTCGAGGCAAAGCTGTTGATGTTGCAATTTGTGAAAACATATGAGTTTATTAAACTTTCATGCAAAAGTCAAAGAATTTGCCAAAACAATATTTGCAAATAGCAAAATTTTGTACTAACAACAAAAATAAGAGACACAGCAAAAAAAAAACAATATTACCAAAGTGTTGATTGTTTTTGCAAAGGCCTAAAACTATATTCAATGTGGTTATTTTGGAAGGGTATGTCATACACATGTGTTGTGATTTTTGTGGTTTCTTTAAGAGCCTTTGGACAAATATTTGATGTGTTCATTACTTAGCGATTTTAAGAGAATATTAAATGGACATTTTTGTATTGCAAATCTATATATATAAAAATGAAATGGTCCACGTATGTCATACCATCACTTGAGAACAGCTGGAGCGATTTGGCTGATTTTTTTTTTATTCGATTCGAAATTTTCCGTAGATTGTTTGTGTTGAAAAAATTAAATCCAGGTGGCGCTAGGGTGTATTTATATCGAAAATTTGAATGCATGTACCAATTCAACTGAAATTTAGAATGGATATTCGTTTGATCGTGAGAAAACATTTTATGTACAAATGGACCCGGTAGGTGGCGCTGGGGTCGGTTTACAATCAAAATTTTAACGAATGGGCCAATTTAACTGAAATGCAGAATCTATGTTTGTTTGATCATCAGAAAAAATCGAATATACAAATGGACCCGGTAGATGGCGCTAGGGTGGATTTATATTGAAAATTTGAATGCATGTTTCAATTTAAATGTAATTTAGTATTTATTTTTGTGGAACCTTGGGAAAAATTTTTTTGTATAAATTGACCCGGTAGGTGTCGCTATGATGGAATTGTAATGAAAATTTTAACGAATTAAGCAATTTGATTGAAATTTAGAATGTATATTTGTTTTATTATGACATTTTTTTTTTGTATATATGGACCCGCAGTTGATTTGGCTGGGGTTGAATTATTTCGAAAATTTATATCGATTGTCCGATTTTACTTAAACTTAAAATATATGATTTTTTTGGGAGGAGAAAATTTTGAATGTATGTTTGGAACCAGTTGCCGGTGTTTAGCTTATGATACACTTAATTTTTGGAATGTCATTTAGTCACTTTTTTTTAACATCATAGTTATTCAGAAGTCTATATATATAAAAAATATGTAAATTTTGATGTCACCACTAATTGTGAAAACGGTTGACCCCATTTGTCCCAAAATGTCTGTGAAAGTTGGGGATTGGCTGTAGATGGTCACCCAGACCGCAAAACAGCTTTAGGTAGAATGGCGAATATTTATGTTGGTGCACTTCCTATAGAATTAGAGAGCTTCACAAAGTGGTTTTTCGCATTTCGAATTTAGGGGACAAACACGAAAATGGGAACAACTGTTGCTCTCACCCAGACCAAACGGTTAATAGGGTTGTTGAGCCAAATGAAGGGATTTTTGGAAACTGGAACTCCTTGGAATAAAAAGGGGCAAGGTACTATCATGGCTCAGACCAAACACCTAAAGTATCAATCACCCAGTACACCAATACAAAAAGTTATATGTCAGCCAATCGACTTAAAAATGTGGTTTTAAAATATATGCCTATCAATAAGTAAGTTTTTATCGTATCCTGGACGACACTGCTGAAACATTTTAGCAATTCTTACAAATGAAATTTCTTAGATTTATATAGATTTATACGAAGTACTGAATATGTCCGGGAATACCACGCCCTTTTAATTTAAATATTTCAGAGGCCAAGTAATAAACCAATCGTTATTAGATTTTAAATGCACTCAAAACCTTTTAAAATAATTTGGAGGCAGGACGAAGTCTGCCGGGCCAGCTAGTTTCAAATAAAAATAACTGTGTGGTTGAGTTTTTTGTTAGAGTTTTTATGTTTGCTGTCAATTGAATGTCAGGAATAAATTTTGTTTATTATCCAAGAAGAGATTTTTTAATTGTATTGTGTACGAGGTATTGGTGAGAAAAATTTAAAATTTTTAAGCATCTAAGTCAAACTTATTATGTAAAATTCACTTTTATCTAGAATTTATAGGGATGACGTAAAAGCAATGTCACAATATCTCTAACTTAGTACAACACATGATTTTGGGACTCAATTGTGAGAACTGCACGTAAAAGTAGCCCCAAAAATAAAAAGTTCTGCATCATTCGTTTGGCGAGTTACATGCCATAATAATTTAATATCGATTTGAAGTTAGTAAGTATCGTATAGGGAAATTTGTCACGTTTTAGGCTCTTTTGTTGAATTGCTATATGGTGGAGTATGATTATCGTAAGTAATATTCCAAGTAAATCATACGCTACGCATTACAAGAGTTTTATTGTAACTGCTACAAAATAAAACCAGTTAAAAATCATTTGAGGAATGGCAAAGTGAAACTGTTGCTTATGTAGGGAAATGTTATATGAACAGATTAAAGGAATTGTAATTTTAAATTTTTTTTAAATTTGTTTCAGCTAAATCGGACTTGTGCTTCTCGAGTTATGTCAAACAAAAGAGCCTAAAACGTGACAAATTCCCATATACGATACTTACTAACTTCAAATCGATATCAAATTATTATGGCATGTAACTTGACAAAACGAATGATGCTGAATTTCTTCTTTTTGGGGCTACTTTCAAGTGTAATTCTCAGAATTTAGTCCCAAACCAATGAGCTGAAAATTTTTTTTTTATATTTTTACACCATCTCTAAAGTGGGCAGAATGGCACATTTGTATGCGAGGTACCAGATAGGGCATGGATAGACTTTCAAGTATTTCTGCAAAACTTTATCCTGCTTTAACTTTACTAAATATAGAATTTGGGTACGATCGTGTCAAGTGTATTGATATTACTCCTCGCTTTCTAATGTGGGCGGAAAGGAAATTTGTATGGGAATTACCAGAAGGGTCTTGGCTAGACTTCCAATTTTTCCTGCAAATCTTTATCCTCATTTAGTTTTACTAAATACCGAATTTTTCTACGTTCGCGTTGGGTATGTTGATATTGTTACTCGATTTCTAAAGTGGGCGTAATGGTACATTTGTATGGGAGGTACCAGAAGCAGCATGTCCATGTAGGCCATTTTCAAAATCATAAGTATTTTTTGGGGATATATTAACTTGTGCAAAGTTTCAAAACATATGGTTTTCGAAAGTTATTGGCTTATCAGACGAACAGATGGGCATGGCTCTTAAAAAAAACTAAATTTCCCTTTACACCCCATGAATGAGGCGTTGTTGTGAATTAACACGCTTTCTATTTTTCGATTCACAACTAACGGCACCTACTTGTTTATCGACGAATGCGAAAGTCATTGTTTGTGAAGCTCTTACTTGACATGCCGATTGGTTCGACACTAATACTGCGAAGTTGCTGTCGACAACATTCGAGGGGAGCGACAATGAAAGAATTTTTTTTTTTTAATATGACTGGAGCCATATAGTCGCGTGTTGTAACCACTATGCCACGGCTAGTCCCGATGGACATGGACATGGCTCAAACGACTTAAAAAGTCATGAGACGAATTTGGTTCAAGGAAACATAGGGTCTAAAGTGACTCCTTTTATGTGTTACACTTTTGGATCTTATCAAATGATATATACCCTCCTTCCCGAAGTGTGAGGATATAAAGCTCGCATGCTAGAAGGTCGCCTTGTCTAAGGCCTCTCTTGGCCTTAGATTTGACTTCGTGTCAATTAGTCTCATCCCGCAAAGCAGAGTACGAAAGTATTTCCTCCATACTAGCAGCACACTTTGAGTTTCCGTGACCAGGTTTCCATCTCAGTCCTTATACTAGAGACAATCCCTGTTGCAAAACGTTTTCTTTTTACGTTTTGTTAGAACTTTCGGTCTTCACCTCTATTCCTGTACTTTTCGGTATCCTGGCTCTCACTTTATTTCCGTAGTAGCTTATTCCGCCTGAAGAGGCGTTTCATGTCACTTGTGGATATCTAAAGGGTGGTTAAACTTTAAGGGCCGATGTTAATTTTGAATAAATCTTAAATTATTTAGGATATTATTGTCGCTTTTTTATTAGGATAATATTGGTATGGTTCAATTATATATATAACAAAATATTCCCCCCAAGGGCCGCCGTGACTTTGGCGGTACACCTCCATCCGATTGTCCAAATTTTCGATGACGCTGAGGCATAATTACGGTTCTATGCAGTTAATGTGCCGAATTGTCTCATCCTTTAGCTCTTGAATTGCGGCTGGCTTATCGACGTACACCTTTTCTTTCAAATAACCCCAAATATAGAAGTCCAATGGTGCCAAATCACATGATCTTGGCGGCCAATTGACATCGCCACGACGTGAGATAACACGGCCATTGAATTTGTCGCGCAAAAGAGTCATTGTTTCGTTAGCTGTGTGGCAAGTGGCAACCTCCATTTGAAACCACTTACCGTACACATCCATATCTTCCCATTCGGGCCTCATATTGAGAATAATACGTCCCGATGATGCCGCCAGCCCATAAACCGCACCAAACAGTCACTCTTTGTGGGTGCATTGGCTTTTCGACAATCACTCTTGAATTATCATTCGCCCAAATGCGGTAATTCTGCTCATTGACGAATCCACTGAGTTGAAAATGTGTCTCATCACTGAAGATGAATTTCTTTGAAAATTTATCATCCATTGTTGCCATTACTTGCCACCATTCTGACCATTGACGACGTTTGGAATGGTCAAGAGGCTTTATTTCTTGAGTCAATTGCAACTTGTAAGCGTGTAAATCTATAATGTTCATCAACGACGAGCGTGAGAGATGCAATTGTTGGGCACGACGACGAGTTGAGGTGGACGGCTCCTAAGAAACACTATTGCGAACAGCAGCAATATTTTCAGCAGTAAGAGCTGTATGCACATGCACTGGTGTTTTCGCATCTCCTACAGACCTGGTTTGATCAAATTATTGCACGATTTTTCTGATTGAACCCATATTTGGACGATTAAATTGGGCGAAAAAATCACGAAGTGCACGATTTGCATTTTGATTTAAACGTCCATTGTCATAATAAGCCTGAATAACTTTAACGCGTTGCTCGATTGTTTATTGTGTTTCATGGTTCAAATTGAGTTATTCTGAAATTGAGAAATGTCACATGAAATGCAGAAAAGAACTTAACATTTAGTCGTGGCTCACATTCAACATCGGCCCTTACAATTTAACCACCCTTTATATGCGGGAATCTAATTCCACTTACTACTATGCTTCTTGCCGATGCAAATCTTCCAGTCTGATTTTGTTATGTGGTGGTAGACTAAATTTTCGGACTGCTGAACCAAGTGTATCTGCCCATCCTATTTTAGCGGTAAAATCTCCCAGAATCGTTTGTAACATCATGGCTAAGACAGCGGTCATACGTTTCTTCTAGATACTTTAGAATGTATCTTTGGGTGTAAACAAGACGGTTGGCTAGCCCAACCTTCAGCGCTTACTATCTGCTGCTGTTCGTGATAAAAATATCATAAAACAACATTGCTCAGGTGCCACCACGTTAAGGTGCTGAGTCGGCTTGAGATATAAGTTTCACGTTGTGAAGTAGACTGAATTTTCGGACTGCTGAATCAAGTGCATCTGCCCTTCCTATTTTAGCATTAAAATCTCCCAGAACAATTTTAATGTCATGACAAGGGCATCCCCTAGATACTGTAGAATGTATCTTTAATATCATCGTCTTTGTCTTCTGTAAGGGCGGCTAGCCCAACCTTCAGAGTTCTTCGCTCACTATCTGCCGCTATTCGTGATAAAAATATCACAAAACAACATTGCACAGGTGCCAACACGTTAATGTTTTGAGTCGGCATGAGATACAAGTTTCACGTTGCATACCCCCCCCTTGACATATATTTGCCTAAGTTTATTATTAATCCTTATACCATCACCCTCATTTGATACGACCCAAAAGTGTAAGACATAGATGGAGCCACTTTAGACCCTAGGTTTCTTTGAACCAAATTCGATTCATGACTTTTTAAGTCGTTTGAGCCATGTCCGTCTGTCTGTCTGGCTGTCCGGCTGGTTTGCACGACAACTTTCAAAAGACGCAACCAAATGTTTTACAATTTTGCAAAAGTTAATATTTCCCCAAACCTACTTACATTATTGAAAATGGGCTACATGACCACGCCCCTTCTGGTACCTTCCATACAAATGTACAATTCCGCCCACTTTAGAAATCGAGTAATAAAATCAATACATCGATCTCGATCGTTTCCAAATTCTATATTTAGTAAAGCTATAACAGGATAAAGTTTTAAAAAAAAATTTAAATTCTAGCCACGTCCCTTCTGGAACCTCCAATACAAATGTACCACTTCGCCCACTATAGAGATGGAGTTATAATATCAATACACTCGACACGATCGTGCGCAAATTATGTATATTGTTAAGCTATTACAGGACAAAGTTTTGGAAAAATTATTGGAAGGCTAGCCACGCCCCTTCTGGTACCTCCCATACAAATGTACTTTTCCGCCCACATTAGAGATGGAGTAGTAATATCAATAAATCCAAGGCGATCGTACCCAAATTCTTTGTTTTTGTTAAGTTATAGCAGGATACAGTTTTTGAGAAAAAAAAACTGAAGTCTAGCCACGCCCCATCTGGTACCTCCAATACACATTTGGTACCGCACACTTTAGAAATCGATTAATATTATTAATAGAACTAACGCGATCGTGCCCAAATTCTGTATTTAGTAAACTTCAAGCAGGATAAAGTTTTGGAGAAAAAATCTGGAAGTCTAGACACGCCCCTTCTGGTACCTCCCATACAAATGGTACCTCCCATACAAATGTACCACTCCTCCCACTTTAGAAATCAAATTATAATATCAATATAATACAAAATTTTTATGTTTTACTGAGGGTGATGGTATATGTAAATCGGGTTGCCCGACAGAAACTTTCTAACTGGTGTTCTGCTGCAAACATTAAGAAAATTTAAATATTGATTGATTTTATTGGTTTTTATATTCGAACAATAAAAATCAAAGGCATACATTATTAATTTTATTTCCGTTCCTATTTGTTTGTGATATTGTGTAACAAACTATTCTCTTCTCGTCATACAATAATCTTTAGACTACATTTACGGTGACAACGATACTCCACAGACTTCAACCGACAAAGTTTACGTCTCTCATTTAAAACACCTATTCCCATAAACTTAACCGCGTCTATTTACTACCTCAAATCATGCAACCAACACAAACACACACACACACAAAGTGTCCTTAATTAAACAATTTAAAAAGGCTATGATTTCATTGCTACAATTTGTTATTACACATGTACAATAGCCAACAGCGCAACTACGTAAATCATGTACAAAACTGAGCAAAACATGTAACCCACAACAACAACAAAAAAGACACACTCACACCAAAAGCCAAGTTAACAATGGTCAGAACAACATTACTTAACAGAAATGCAACAAAACTGGCCAACTCATTTGTCTGACAATCATAAACACGACTATGAAGTGCAACAACGATGAGGGGCTAACTGCTGCTCAAAAGTGCCCAACAGAAAGTGCACAATCACAAATGACCCAACTAAGGAAGGGGCCAGGGGAAGTGTAAGTTGGAGTATAAAAATATTTTACAATTTCCTTTTTTCATTTTGATATAAAATATCGAGCAGGAAAAAAACGGGCAATGGTAAAATCACGGTGGAAGGAAAATGAAAATAAAATTGTGGTCATAAAATGCAGCGGGAATATGACAGTGGGGAATGGATTTTAGGTATATGAAGGGGTAACATTTAAATGTTGCAGGGGTTAGCGTGTTATTATGAAAATTTAATAGTTTATTCTTTTTAATGTCGCTAGAATCAGTAGTCCGGAACGGCTCACGTAGGATAGTTATTAAGGTCAATCTCCGATGTCTCAATATATCATTTTAAATCATTAAAGCAGGATATCTTAAATTGGAATTTCCAAATTCTTTTCTATAATTTGTCCTTTCACTGTTTCAGCTAAGAGCCATTTATTCATAAACATTATCGTATTCACGCTTACTCGTACACACATACACACACACCCAGAGGTGCTCACTCATATACATTACACATAACCTAAAACGTTGTACGGTTTGTTGTGTTCACACAATCGTGTTCACACACATAAAGCTTCGCAACATGGGGTCCCCGTGCATTAAAAAATAAACATGAAATCATGTTTTTAACAAATATCCCATAAAAAAATCGGTTTGGAGTTACAACTTTTTTCGGTACAAAAATTTCACCCTGTTTTGTTTTTTTGAGCCGGGTCGACAAAAGTTCATACATAATTACAGCGTCATGAACCTTGTATGAGTTACAGTGCATTGCAAAAAACAGTAAGTGTCGATGTAAAAATTTAATAAAATGAATAAACTGAACATGTGTTCAGTGGTAGCAAATGTGCAGAAGCCGCACTGTTGAGCCCCCTCATTGGGATTCAACAACCGATGCATCTTAGGGAGTAGGTAACTGAACTCAAAGGCTCCCTTCATAAAATTAAAAAAAAAAACTTTTATGAACCCACAATGAAAAGAAAAAACAACCAGTAATAAAGTTTCAGTCGGGAAAACCGTCTTACATATACCCTCACCCTCAGTAAAACATAAAATTTTCTAGTATATTGATATTATTACTCCATTTCTGAAGTGGGCGCAGTGGTACAGTTGTATAGGAGTTACCAGCAGGGGCGTGGCTAGACTTTCAGTTGTTTGCTACAAGACTTTATACTGCTTTAGCTTTACTAAATGTAAAATGTGGGCACGATCGCGCAGGATGTATTGATATTATTACTTCATCTCTAAAGTGGGCGGAATTGTACATTTGTATGGGAGGTACCAGAAGGGGTGTGGCTTGACTTCCAATTTGTTCTCCAAAATTGTATATTATTGCTTAACAAAATAAAGAATTTGGGCATGATCACGTTACTACTCCATCTCTAGAGTGGGCGGAATGGTACTTTTATATGGGAGCTACCAAGATGGGCGTGGCTAAACTTACAGTTTTGTTTTCTCAAAATTTTATCCTGACTTATATTTACGAAATACAGAATTTGGGCATGATCACCTTGGGTGTATTACTAGGTATACTCCATCTCAAAGTGGGCGGAATTGTACATTTGTATAGGAGGTACGAAGAGGGACGTGGCTAGACTTTCAGTTTTTTCTCCAAAATTTTATTCTGCTTTAGTTTTACTAGACAGACGGACGGACATGGCTCAAACGACTAAAAAAGTCATGAATCGAATTTCATTCAAAGAAACTTAGGAAACTTTTGCGTACCAGCCGGACAGCCAGACAGGCGGACGGACTCCGTCTAAATTGACTCCTTCTATGTGTTACACTTTTGGGTCGCATCAAATGATATATACCCTCCTACCCGTAGGGTGAGGGTATAATAACCCCCTAATTATTGAAGAACCTTGCAAAGGTTATCAGGGCTATGATTTAAGGATATGCATAAATTATCCTCAACAAACACCAGACCGCCATACAGGCAATGCGATGGACGGGACAAGGATGCACACGACGGAAGAACTGTGACATCTTTTACAGCTTTCATGCAGAAAGACACAAATTTGTCTTTTAAACGTAAAGAAAGCTAGACAGCGCAAGTTGCATACCACCGAGATAGCCAATGCCTACTCCAAACAACTTCCCGGCACACAGTGTCCGCATATTTCGAATTCTATGACCACTGCCGCAACGTTCGTAGAAGGTTATGAAAAAAAAAATGATGAATGTCGCGCAAAGTCTAAGGAAAAGAACGCAACCTACAGGGCAGAACTAACAAGAGAAGAGAGATGAAACCTCTCTTCCGCCGGGCAAAAGCGTCTATGTCAGCAAAGAGAGTGCCAGGGATCCCCAGCAGTAAGGATAAAGATGAAAATCTGATCACTGAAAAGCAGAGTGTGCTGCAAATATGCAGAAACACTTTCGTACACGACTTTGTAGGATGATACGAAGTCTTGAGTGAAAATAGGCAAAAAAAACTAACATAGCCATTTTATACCACGAGAGGCCTTAGACAAGGCGACATTCTATCATGAGATTTTTTTAACATCATAATGAAAATGTTTGGAAGGCTGCAGAAAACCTGACTGTTATTATCTTAAATAAATGTTACATGCTGCTTGCATATGCCGATGATATAGGTATCATTTGCCATGGTTTGCGTGATGTTACTGTGACTTTTTCAAGCTTTGAGAAGCAGTCGGCAGTAGTGGGTCTAGTGGTAAATGAGAAAACAAAACCAAGTTAAATGTTTTAACGAACAAGGAGTCTACTCGTTGGCAACTTTAACTTTGAAGTTGTAGATGATTTTGTCTACCTTGGCTCCGAGGACAATGTCAGTCCGGAAATCAAGAGACACGAAGCAAGCGATTTAAGGACAAGGCCCTCTCCCAACGAACAAAGATCCAACTTCACTAATCACTGATACTACATGTCTTGTTCTACAACGCAGAATCCTGGTTAAAAAACCATTTTTATTGTATTAAAAAGTACTTAGATTGTGTCAAAAAGTACTTTCTTTGTCTAAAAAAGTGATTTCCTTGTACCAAAAAGTTTTTTAAAAAAATTTTATTGTAGCACAAAGTAATTTTATTGTGCCAAAAAGTACTATTATTGTACCAATTGTACCAATTATGGATTTTTGTAAAGTTAAGTACCTTACTCATTTTATAAGCCAAACTTTGAAATTTTACAAAAAGAACTATCCAATATCTTTTCATTACTTATCGAGTTTACCTGTGACAACTTACTTACTTACTTAAGTGGCCAATTACAATTTACGAAACGTAGTTCATAAATTTGAGGCCTAAAGTAATAAAAAATTCCACACGCTTCGGTCTTCTGCGTGTGTTCTCCAGTTAGTCCTACCAGATGATGGCACATCGCCTACCACTTGGTCCATCCAACGAAGTCCATCCTTTCTCGCTGGAGCATTTACGTCGATCCTGGCAACATGTCCCAGCCATCGAAGTCGTTGGATCTCTTAGCTACGTCGATGTCGTGGTAAAGCTCATACAGCTCATGGTTCATCCGATGGCGAAACTCGCGTTCGACACAGATAGGTCCATATATTTTTCGGAGTACTTTTCTCTCGAATACTCCCAGGTTTTGTATGTCCGTTGTAGTAAGCACCCATGATTCGGCAGCATACAACAGAACAGGTAAGATAAGCATCTGGTATAGCTGTTTCTTAGTATTCCGAGAGAAGGTGGTGTTACTAAAGTGCTGCCGAAGTCCGTAGAAACATCTATTGGCTAGCACTATTCTCCGTTTAATTATTTGGCTGACATTATTTTACTTGTTGACGGCAGATCCGAGGTAGGTAAATTCGTCGGCTACCCCAAAACAATAATTGTCAACGTTCACGGTGCGTTCCCACCGAGAGGACTCTTTGTTCGTCGAAATCATTATTTTTGTTTTGTCCTCGTTGACCGCTAAACCCATTTTTGCTGACTCCTTTTCTAGTGATGAGAAAACTGCAGTAACATCCCGCAGATTTCGGCCAATGATGTCTATATCATGGGCATAGACTAGTGGCATGTGGCTTTTGTGGAATATGGTGCCAGACATGTTGACACCAGCCTTTCTCATCACCTTCTCCATAACTATATTAAATAGTGTACAGGACAGGCTATCGCAATGCCTGAGACCTCTTTCCGTATTGAATGGTTCAGACTGATCCTTACCAATCTTAACCGAGGATTTGGTGTTGTCTAAGTTACATTTGCAAAGTCGAATCAGCTTAGCAGGAATACCAAACTCAGACATGGCCTCATAAAGCCTATTCCTTATCGGAGAGTCGAAGGCAGCTTTGTAGTCGACAAAGAGGTGGTAGGTGTCGATCTGCTTTTCATGGGTTTTTTCCAGGGTTTGTCATAAGGTGAATATTTGATCCGTCGTAGATTTGCCAGGTCTAAAGCCGCACTGATATGGTCCAATTAGTTTTTCTACAATTGGCTTTAGACGTTCACACAATATGCTTGAAAGGACCTTGTACGTAATTGGTAATAGGCTTATTCCACGGTAGTTCTTACATTCACTACGATCTCCTTTCTTGTATATGGGACATAACAGACTGAGACTCCAATCCCCGGGCATGCTTTCCTCTTGTGAGATGTTCTCCATGAACTGACGTATCAGCTCCTCCCCGCCAGTCTTAAACAATTCAGCAGGGAGACCATCGGCTCCAGCATCTTTGTTGTTTTTAAGGCGGGAGATTGCCACAAGTATCTCGCTCTGGCTCGGAGGTGGACAGTTAATACCATCGTCATGGATTGGAGCGGGGTCTTCTGGAGTGGTGTCAGTATCCAGTAAATTTCTAAAGTGATCTCTCCATATCTTCAGAACGTTATCCGGGTGCGTCACTAGCTGACCATCGCTGTCCTTGCAGGAGGGCAAACCTGTTCCACACATTCTCGCTTTAACTCTCTTGTAGAATTTTCGGGCTTCCCCTCTACTTCGGAGCAACTCAGTGCACTCATCCTGCCTCTTCTTCAGCTCCTTCTTTTTTCTTCTAAAAATACGAGTTGCCTGTCGTCTCTTCTCCCTGTGCCGTTCACGAAAAGCTCACGTTGCCAGTGGCTGCAGTTTCGCCCTGTATGCAGCAACCGTCTCTCTCGTGGCATTGCGACATTCATCATCATACTGGCATCTTCTTGAGACCCAAGTACGCTTCTCGCAGCCCGTTCTAAGGAGTCGGCTATATTTTGACTCTGCGCGGTTATATTGTCAGGGGTTGGAGCATTCCGCAGCAGTTGAGTTAGGTGATTGGAGTAGGCGTTTGCTACCTCTGTGGTCCGCAGTTTACCGATGTCCAGCTTTCGTTGTGCCTGGTTACGTACGTTTTTCGCCATGCTTAGTCTTGTGCGTACCTTAACTGCGGTAAGGAAGTGATCGGAGTCAATGTTCGCCCCCCTAATCACTCGTACGTCCAGAACACTCGATGCGTGCCTTCCATCGACTACCACATGATCAATCTGATTCCTTGTCAATTGATCTGGAGATAACCATGTTGCCTTATGAATATTTTTATGGTCAAATCTAGTGCTGCTAACTACCATATTTCTTGCCGCAGAGAAATCAATCAGTCTGATGCCATTGTTCGATGTTTCGGTGTGCAGACTGAATTTTCCGATGGTAGGCTCAAATGCGGTTTCCCTGCCTATTTTAGCATTAAACCTGTGACAAACTTATTCATATAACCAACGATAGTAATAGAATAATAGAATACAAAAGAGGTTGCATTAATTTGAACTTGTTTAAAATGTAATTAAAATACAAAACTATGCTTATTTTTTTCTGAAACTACCACAACCTTTCTCCTGCTACGCACTGTCTCCCAGCATGTGAGTTTTTCACACATAATTGTATGTGTATCTGTTTGGTTTATGGTAAACCGCAATGCGAAAAATGTCAACTTGTGGCATGAAAGTGGAAAAAAACACATTCTCACACATCGAAAAAGATATTTAGAAAAAATTCAGTATATAAACACAAACAGTTGCAGGAAAACGTTTCGGTGTGTTGTTATTTTTCTGCTCGAAACTTGACTCATGGTTTTGGCCACCAAAGTGGGGTACAAAATAGTACTGAGTTTTTTATTTGCCATTATTTCTTTTTTTTTCGTTTTCATGATATGACACTTGATAAGTTCGCACTTAAACAAATAGGCACTCTAGACCCCACACACACACACATGCAGGCAAACAAACACTAACACATGTAAGAACAAACACAACAAACAAACACTTATAACGTAGATAGTGCAGCAGGCATATGTACGTAGGCAACTAGAGAGCGACAGCGACAAAACCCCAAAAATAGACAACAACTTCCGGTTGTTTGTTAAGCCAGCAAAAGTGAAAAAAAAACAAGCGAACACCCAGGCCGGAAGTACTTGTTAAACAACAATAACAACAGCAATGACAACAACAGCAACAGACTATAATGACATAGCGACAAAGCCAGCGAAATTTCGACTTCAAATCGTATTGGCAAACCTCAAACGTAGAGTGTTGTCAGCCTGGCATTTCTTTGAGTTGGATCAAACTATTTGTTAGAGGGGGCCTTAAACAGAAATATCAATAGTCGTTAACATAACGCCTTTCCTTCCTGATATCCAGACATTGACTGGATTTGGTTTCTAGTCTTTCTTGGTCATTTAACAAATACTTATATATTAATGTAGCCAAAGTATGATGCATATATTATATGCTTTCATTGCCTACAGAAAAGGAAATTTGAAACAGATTGTTAATTTTTTAGCTAAATGGAAACAGAGTAAGGGCAAGCAAGCACAGAAGAGACAATTACATATGAAATGTTTGTCAAGGTATTCTATCACAAGATACCAGTGCGCATGTGAAATATAAAGCCAAGGAAATCTAGTTATTAATCATACGCTCCTAAAACTACAGTGAAATATTATTAAGCATACGTAGCATATAAGCGAATTTAACTTTGTCAACTTTGTGTTATATATAATTTATTGTATATTTTAATTGTAGTTAATTGACAAAACACTAATTTACTATAGGTTTATTTAGTTTACTAAGGCATTAGGCATTATTCAATAAAAAAAAAAAAAAAAATTAAGCTATTCCCTGAGACGTTCAACATCGTTTTCCTTAAGGACCACGCAATGGTGGTTCAGTAAAAGCTTCATTCTTTGAAGCACAACGGTTGGCATCCCGCTGAGTGTCGATCAAAACATCAGCAGCTAATTGCAGTAACTTATCCAAGGGACACTTGAAATCACAGCCAGGTACGGTTAAGGGCTGGGCGGGATCTTTAGGATTGTTGCGGAAGTAGATCTATAAAAAAAACGAGGAAAAATTTGAAATAATATAATAAAATTTTATCAAAAGTTTTCAAGTTTATATGCATACCTCTACATAATATTCTCCTGTCTCCTTATTGCGATGCAACTCAAACAGAGTCATGGCCGAGTAACGGGGCAATTGTAATTTCCAGATTTGTAGAGCCTGCATTATATTGACTACGGTGGAATCGTGGCCATTGTAGATGTACAGCTTGCGACCATTCGGCTTTAGCTGATTGTTGGCTTTATCTTTCATTTCCTGGAACATTTTCGTAAGGAAGGGACCAGCTTTGATCTTTTGCATCTCCTTGGTGTAGGCATTATAGATATAGCTTTTCTCGGCCAGGAATTGCAATTTATCGGGATAGTAACTCTTGATCCAAGCGGGCAGTTGTAGATCATATTCGGTCTGGTCAAATATTATAGAGAAAAACAAAGGTGTTATATAAAAAACTAATTGTATTATTTTAAACTGTTTGATTGTTAATTTTAGTCGATCGCGTTTTTTTTATATATATATTAAATTTACATTAAGTGTATCAAATGATACATCAAATTCGGCTTACGATCAGAAAAGTCTTTTTTTTATTTTTTTTATTTTATTGTTTAAATATTTTGTCAAATTCAGTGTGTCACGCACTAGGATGACGCGTTTCGAACTCCATGACGAGTTCATCTTCAGACCCCTTTGTGTAATTGTATTATGTAATATGGCTGAAGTGCAGACTATGGGCCGGAAGCCCGAGTAAAAAATAAAATTGTCATTGTCTTCGTCTTGGTCCCCAAACATAGGATCCCCTTTCGGTTCTATGATGACCCCCCATGTGCGGGTACTCAAATGAAAGATGTTTTCGAGACGAATCCAACGATGTTATTTTTAAGTTCCTACGGATCTCTTGGACCGAGTTAGAGCCATTTAAATTTCCGGGATATACCAAAAAAATGAAATGTCATCAAAAGTGTGTGAAAATTTTATATTTTTTTGAATTATTTAGGTATTTTTAATTAAAAAATGAAAATTAAGAAAATGAAGGAAACAATAAAAAAAATTTCAATAAAAATTTAAAAAAAAATCAAGAAAAAGTGAAAAAAGAAAATTGAGAAAAAAAGGACAAAAAAACCCTGAGCTTTTGTGGTAAAAATCAAATTGATCATGTGGTAATTGATGGCAGGCATGCATCTAGTGTCATGGACGTGCGTGTGATCCGTGGTGCTAATATTGACTCGGATCATTACCTGGTTGCAGCCAAGGTTCGCACAAGATTGAGCAGAGCGAAAAACGCACGTAACCAAACACAAAGAAAGCTGGACATCGCGAAGCTGCAAACCCCAGAGATAGCTACTGCCTACTCCGACCAACTCTCCCAACTTTTACGACACAACGCCTCTACTTCTGACGTTCCCGAGACACAGTGGCAGCATATTGCGCATTCCATGGCAACCGCCGCAACAACCGTGTTAGGATATGAAAAGCGGCGCTCAGACGAATCCTGGTACGATGAAGAATGTCGCATAGCATCTGAGGAACAGGATGCTGCTTATATGGCAACGCTAAAGCCAATTGTAACCCGTGCTGTTAGGGAACGGCATAAGGAGAAAGTAAAACGGGCGAGACAGCTATTTAGGCTAAAAAAACGTCATATGAAGGAACGGGAGAACGAGGATATAGAGCGATACAGGGATAGAGGTGAGGCCCGAAAATTTTACCAGAAAGTAAGAGCAAATGGATACGGTAATGGCCTCCCCACCTGTAAGGACAGTGATGGAAATCTGGTCACGGATACGCAGAGTGTGCTGCACATATGGAGAGAACACTTCCAACAACTGCTGGTTCCAGAAGGCAGCGCACGTGAAGTTATCACGCCAATTGTCGACGACGGCTTAGATTGTCCACCACCAAGTCAAGCCGAAGTAAGAAGAGCAATATCGCGGCTGAAAAACAACAAAGCAGCCGGTGCTGCGGGGTTGATAACGAGCATGCACCAGCTCCTGCGCACGGTTTGGCTTAAAGAGTGCATGCCCGACGATTGGAATGTAAGCGTATTATGTCCTGTGCTGAAAAAAGGTGTTCCAAGTGTGTGCTCCAACTACCGCGGGATCAGCCTTTTACCCATCGCATATAAGGTCCTGTCGAGTGTGCTATGTGAAAGACTAAAGCCAGTGTTATCCAACCTGATCGGGCCTTATCAGTGTGGCTTTAGACCTGGAAAATCAACAACTGACCAGATTTTCACACTTCGGCAAATCCTGGAAAAGACCCAAGAGAAACAGATCGACACGTACCATCTTTTTGTCGACTATAAAGCTGCCTTCGACAGCCCGATACGGCAGAAATTACTTGAAGCCATGGCTGAGTTTGGTATTCCAGCGAAGCTGATACGTCTTTGCGGAATGACGCTGACTGACACGAAGTCTTCAGTGAAGATTGGCAAGGACCTTACGGAGCCATTCTATACCAGACGAGGCCTAAAACAAGGCGACGGCCTATCGTGCGATCTCTTCAGCATTGTGATGGAGATGATAATGAGAAAAGCTGCAGTAAACACGAGTGGCACTATATTCAACAAAAGCCACATGCTACTCGCGTACGCTGATGACGTAGACATCATCGGTCGAAAACTGCGGGATGTGACTGCAGCCTTCTCAGGTATTCGGAAGGAATCAGCGAAAATGGGCCTAACGGTGAACGAGGACAAAACGAAGTTATTAGTTTCAACGAACAAAGAATCTACTCGTTTGGGAAACTGCGTGAACGTTGACAACTATAATTTTGAGGTGGTAGATAATTTTGACTACCTAGGCTCCGCCATCAACAAAGCAAATAATGTCAGCCTAGAAATCCGGAGAAGAATCCTGCTTGCAAATAAATGCTAC
This sequence comes from Muscina levida, assembly GCA_964034835.1. Classification (NCBI taxonomy): domain Eukaryota; kingdom Metazoa; phylum Arthropoda; class Insecta; order Diptera; family Muscidae; genus Muscina; species Muscina levida. The sequence continues at coordinate 136,232,928 of OZ035883.1, forward strand.
TACGGACTAAGCAAGCGATTCAATGACAGAGCCCTCTCTCGACGAACAAAACTCAAGCTATACCAGATACTAATTCAACCTGTCTTAATGTATGGCTCAGAATCCTGGGTTATGACACAAGCGGATGAATCGGTTCTGGCGGTATTCGAGAGAAAAATACTCCGTAACATATATGGGCCCATCATCGTTAACGGAGAGTATCGGCGTCGTATGAATCATGAGCTGTACGAGCTGTACACTGACATTGACGTGGTCAAACGCATTAAGGTGCAACGGTTGCGTTGGCTAGGTCATGTTGTACGCATGGACGAAAATGCTCCAGCTCGAAAAGTCTTCGACAATGAACTCGATGGACGGCGCAGAAGAGGGCGACCTAAACTCCGTTGGACAGACCAGGTTACTGAGAACCTTACAGAACTCGGTGTGACTAACTGGAGAAGAAGCGCAGAAGATCGAGGCGCTTATAATATTTTTCTACGTGCGGTATATAATCCACTGGGATTGCATAGAAGTACCAGCTAAGTAAGTAAGTTTGTGGTAAAAAGCTTGAGCTTTGTTGTAAAAAGGGAATCGTGGGGATAAAATATCCTCCATTCTCATGTTTGGTTATCAATGGTCAAATTCATAACTATGCTGGACATTTTCGGCTGATATCTACTTCACATGCACATGTTTGGCATAATTGTAGATATATATACAGCTGATGATGTACCATTGTGCATCAGTTCGTCACAAAGGGGTCTGAAGATGAACTCGTCATGGAGTTCGAAACGCGTCATCTTAGTGCGTGACACACTGAATTTGACCAAAAATATCAAACAATAAATAAAAAAACATTTTTCTGATCTTTAGCCGAATTTGATGTATCATACGATACACTAACGTAAATTGATATAATACACAGTAAGATCGACTAAAAAACTAACCAAAACAAATACACATACACTGGCACGGCACGGCCTAACAAACTATATGCTTAGTAGTAGTAGTAAGCTTAGTTTATCAATAAACCTTGTAAGAAGCTTAGCTTTGAGGTTAAAAAAACACTGAGCTTTTGTGGTAAAAAGCTTGAGCTTTGTGGTAAAAAGGGAATCGTGGGGATAAAATATCATCCATTCTCATGTTTGGTTATCAATGGTCAAATTCATAACTATGCTGGACATTTTAGGCTGACATCTACTTCACATGCACATGTTTGGCATAATTGTAGATATATATACAGCTGATGATGTACTATTGTGCATCAGTTCGTCACAAAGGGGTCTGAAGATGAACTCGTCATGGAGTTCGAAACGCGTCATCCTAGTGCGTGACACACTGAATTTGACCAAAAATATCAAACAATAAATAAAAAAAACATTTTTCTGATCTTTAGCCGAATTTGATGTATCATACGATACACTAACGTAAATTGATATAAATTGTAATTCTTAATTTTTTTAAATTTGTTTCAGCTAAATCGGACTAATGGTTCTCGAGTTATATCACACAAAAGACCCTAAAACGTGACAAATTCTCCTATACGATACTTACTAACTTCAAATTGATATTAAATTATTATGGCATGTAAGTTGACAAAACTAATGATGCAGAACTTCTTCTATTTGGGACTACTTTCACGTGCAGTTCTCACAATTGAGTCCCAAATCAATGAGATGAAAAATGTTGTCGAAAAGCTTTTGCAGCTATCTTTGTTACTTACCTCTGCCAACAAAGTTAAATACAACGAATTAATATCTTCGGGTTCCGTCACATTCATGCCAGTCAATTCAGTTAACTCTGGGAATAAATATGCATGTGGTTTGATTTCAGCCTTGACCTCTGGTAAAGCTAGGACTTCTTCAAAAGCTTCATGGTAACGAGGGCATGGAGTGCGCACCAACAAAAGCTGTGTGAAAAGGTAAAAATTATAAATTACAAAGCAAAAAAAAAATACAAAGTTTATTATAAAAATTATAAAAAAATTTTGAATTAGAATATATTATATAAGTAAATAATATTTGTATAATAAGAATTGAGTCCCAAAATCATGTATCGTACTGTGAAATTAGCCGCAAAGACGGTCATATTTGAAATAATCGGAGGCTTTAAATTTATTATTATTAGCCTTTAAAACAACTTGACACATATATATATTTATATCTTAGTGCCTAAATCAGAGGCCGAAATGATCAAAGATTTCCATTCGCTTCGATCTTGTGCGCACCGTCTCCAGTCAGTCCTACCAAGCAGCGTCAGTGATTCCTCCACCTGGTCCTTCCAACGTAGTCGCGGTCTCCCTCTTTTGCGCCGTCCTTCGAGGTCTTGATAGAATACCTTTCGCGCTGGAGTTTCCTCATCCATTCTCACGACATGGCCTAGCCAGCGTAATCGTTGCACTTTGATCCGCTTGACGACATCAATGTCGTGGTATAACTCGTACAGCTCATGGTTCATCCGAATCCTAAACTCGCCGTTTACGCAAATGGGTCCATATATTTTGCGGAGTATTTTTCTCTCAAACACCGCCAGATGAGCTGCATCCGCCTGTGTAAGCACCCAAGATTCGGAGGCGTACAACAGGACCGGTAAAATTAGTACCTGGTACAGCTGGACTTTGGTAGTTCGAGATAGGGTGGTGTTTATAAAGTGCTCGCGTAGTCCAAAGAAACACCTGTTAGCAAGCACTATTCTCCGTTTTATTTCGAGGCTGACACTGTTGTTCTTGTTCATGGCGGATCCAAGGTAGATAAATTCATCCACTACCTCAAAGCAATAGTTTTCAACGTTCACGCTGCGTCCCCAACGGGTGGGCACTTTGTTCGATGATACCATTAACTTCGTCTTGTCCTCATTCACTGCCAAACCCATTTTCGCTGACTCCCTTTCGACTGATGTGAAAACAGCTGTTACCTCTCGCATCGTTCGACCGATAATGTCGATATCATCGGCATATGCGAGCAGCATGTGGCTCTTATTAAATATGGTGCCAGACATGTTAACCGCTGCTTTCCTTAACACCTTCTCCATCACTATGTTGAACAGCATACATGACAAACCGTCACCTTGTCTAAGACCTCTCGTCGTATCGAATGGTGCAGATAGATCCTTGCCAATCCGAACAGAGGATTTGGTATTCGTAAGGGTACACCGGCAGAGACGAATTATCTTCGCAGGAATACCGAACTCAGACATGGCTTCGTATAGTCGATGCCTGATGGGACTATCGAAGGCAGCTTTGTAATCGACAAAGAGGTGGTAAGTGTCGATTTGTTTCTCATGGGTTTTCTCAAGAATCTGCCGTAGTGTAAATATCTGATCCGTCGTGGATTTGCCTGGTCTAAAGCCGCACTGATAAGGTCCAATCAGGTTTTCCACAATTGGCTTTAGACGTTCACACAGTATGCTAGACAGGACCTTATACGCAATGGGTAAGAGGCTAATTCCACGATAGTTTTTGCACTCACTACGGTCACCTTTTTTGTAGATTGGACATAGCACACTGAGATTCCAATCCTCTGGCATGCTCTCCTGAAGCCAAATGTTCTCTATGAGCTGTTGCATGCTTAAAACAAGCTCATCTCCACCCGCCTTAAACAACTCAGCTGGAAGACCATCAGCCCCAGCGGCCTTGTTGTTCTTTAGGCGGGATATGGCAGTTGTTATCTCAGCTTGGCTCGGAGGTGGACACTCGATGTTATCATCTGGGATTGGTGCACAGTCTTCATCAGCAGAGTTTTCACACATCAAAAGGCTGCAGAAGTGATCTTTATATATTCTCAGTACGCTCTCGGAGTCAGTAACGAGATGACCATCCTTGTCTTTACAGGAGGGAAGACCTGTTCCATGTACCTTTCCTTTTATCTTCTGATAGAATTTTCGGGCTTCACCTCTGTTCCTGTAATCTTCAATACACACATTATTCCGCTCCTTAAACTCTCGTTTTTTTCGCCTGAAGAGTCGAGTCGCCTCCCGCCTCTTCTCCCTATACTTTTCATGAACAGCTCGCGTTGCCATTGGCTGCAGTTTGCCCCTGTATGCAGCATCTTGTTCCCGGGTGGCATCGCGGCATTGGTCATCGTACCAGGCATTATCGTTAAAGGGCTTCACATACCCTAGTACGGACCGCGCAGTCCTTTCCATCGAGTGGGCAATATGTTGCCATTGCGCGCTAGTATTTTCGGGAGTTGGAGCATCAAGAAGTAATTGAGTGAGTTGGTCAGAATAAGCGTTGGCTATCTCCGCGGTCTGCAGTTTAGCGATGTCCAGCTTTCTCTGTGCCTGGTTACGCAGGGTTTTCGCTCTGCTTAGCCTAGTACGCACCTTCACTGCAGTGAGGTGGTGATCCGAGTTGATGTTCGCGCCTCTGATCACTCGTACGTCTAAGACACTTGACGCGTGCCTTCCATCGATTACCACGTGATCAATTTGGTTTCTCGTTACTTGATCAGGAGATATCCACGTTGCTTTGTGAATGTTTTTGTGGTCAAATCGTGTGCTGCTAATTACCATGTTCCTTGCTGCAGAGAAATCAATCAGTCTGATTCCGTTTGGCGATGTGTCAGTATGCAGACTAAATTTTCCGACTGTTGGGCTAAAGACATTCTCCCGGCCTATTTTGGCATTAAAATCTCCCAGCACGATTTTAACATCATGGCCCGGGCTACGGTCATATGTTTCTTCAAGTTGGGCGTAGAATATGTCTTTGACCTCGTCACTTTTCTCCTCCGTCGGAGCATGAGCACATATCAGCGTGATGTAGAAAAATTTTGCCTTTAGTCTTATGGTGGCGATTCGTTCACTGACAGGAGTAAACCTAGAGACCAGGTGTCGTAGTCTCTTGCCGACCACAAATCCACATCCAAACTCATGCTTTTCCGCGTGGCAGCTGTAGTACACGTCACACATCCTCATCCGCGAGCATCCATATCCAGTCCACCGAATTTCCTGTATAGCAGTAATGTCAGCCTTATACTCTTCGAGGACATCCGCCAGTTGAATAGAGGCACCTTTTTTTTTTTTTTTTTTTTTTTTTTTTTTTTTTTTATTTATTTTCTATCATCAGAACATTTAAAAATAGTTACAATATTTATATTTACAAATCTTGAGGATTAACTTAAAAGAGTATTGCAGCAAATATAGGCCTGGTTTTTAGATTATATATACAAAAGTTTTTATGTGACACAAGTCAGGGGAAAAGATAGGGAAAAACCCCATTTAAATTTTTAACATTATTTTTAGAAATTTTAATATTAAAAACTTCTAGCAATTTCATCTCTGAAGTTGTAGAAGTTATTAATTGTGCAAATTTCTTATAATTGCATAACTTGAAGATCTGTTTCGATCTTCAAATCTGTTTGTGAGCTTACAAATTACGGTTTTGAACATATCTTCCTTATATTGATTATGCAAGTTTACAGTGGAATGACGTCTATGTAAGTTATAAATTATTTTGAGGTTCTTGTTCTGTATAATTTGTAGTTTACGAACGTGTGTTTTAGCGCATCTAGTTGACCAAACTTGACAGCCATACGTCATTATAGGTCGAATGCACGTTTTAAACAGTAACTGTTTATTTCTCGTGTTCAATGTTGATTTCCGATTTAGCAAAGGGAAAAGGGCTCTACCACATCTTATAGCCTTGTTACATACATGTAGAATATGCTCTTTAAAAGTTAATTTTTTGTCCAGTATAATACCGAGGTATTTAATCGATGCTTGGATTGGAATGGTTGAGCCCTGTATTCTCAATGGAATGGTTGGAGTTCTTTTAGGGGACTTGTTAAATGGGAATAATATAGCCTGTGTTTTTCCTTCATTAATTTTTATTTTCCATTTCGAAAAGTATTTTTGAATATGCTTAAGTGATGCCTCCATATTTTTAACAATAGCGTTAGAAACTTTTCCGCTTGATATGATTGCAGTATCATCTGCATAAAGCGCCGCTGTATTCTTTTTAAGAAGCTTAAAATCGGAGGTAAAAATTGAATATAATAATGGTGATAAGACGGAACCCTGAGGTACGCCAGCTATTATATTCTTTATGCAGGATATATGTTTTTCAATATCAACAACAAATGTCCTATCCATGAGAAAGCTGTTGATCATTTTTTGGAGGTAAATGGGATATCCAAATTTATTAAGTTTAAAAATAAGACCTTTGTGCCAAATCGAGTCGAATGCTTTTTCTACGTCCAGAAAAACAATTCCAGTACTTTTCCTTTGAAGTTTGTTATCACTTATTAAATTTACAATTCTCTTCACTTGGTGAACGGTAGAGTGTTGCCTTCGAAATCCAAATTGTTCTTCTTTTAAAATAGAGTTATTTTCAGTGAACTCCAGAATTCTATTTAGAATTATTTTTTCAAATACCTTGTCTAGGCAGTTCAACATGCTGATAGGACGGTAGCTTTTTGGAGATTTTGGATCTTTACCTTGTTTAAGAATAGGTATCACTTTGGCATGTTTAAAATATTTAGGAAAATATCCATTCTTAAGACACCAGTTGAAGATTTTTGTGATCAGATTGAAAAAAGATTCAGGCATTTTCTTTAAAATAATTGGTTTGATACCATCTATTCCTGGAGCCTTAGCATTTTTTAATTTGTTGATAAAAAATTTTATTTCTTCTTCAGAAGTAAGATTAACTGAAACGTCATCATAAGAATGTTGATTATCCAGCCATATAATATGTTTTGAAACAGCTCGGTCGGCAGACGATACCATATTATAAGTTATCCCGTGGTACTTTTCAAAAACATTGGCAATTTCATTAGCTTTTTCCTCACAATTATGCACCGCAACGCCATCTATTGATAGTGGTCCAATTGACGATTTGTTGCCTTTAATAGCTTTAGTTAATAACCAGAACTTTTTCTTGCCAGGTGGCAACCCTTGAATAAATTGAGACCAGCTGTTATTTCTGTCAATAGACACATGGTGTTCGATAAGCGCTCTCAGCTGTTTTAGAATAGCTGCAATTGTTTTTCTTACTCTCGGATCATTACTTCTTCGAAATTTTCTGCGATATCTATTTCTTTGTCCAATTAAATAAATTGTTAAATGTGTGAGTTTTCTCTGCCAAGTTCGCCTTTCTGCAACTGGAATTTGTTTGGAAGCCTCCTGCATAATGTTAGTAGTATTTCTGACGACTTCTTCGATGTTGTTTTGTGTAATTACACCAGTATGTAATCCACTGTTTTTAATTTTGTCATCTACCCATTTCCGTATAGAGTTCCAATTTGCCTTGTGGTACAGTGGGATTCTTGATGATTCCAAAAAATAGGACCCAAAGATTGTGCATGTAAGTGGAACATGATCGGAGTCAAGAAGATCCTCGTGCGTTGTGATTGGCGAGACCAGTAGACTCGAGTTTGTCAGCAGCAAATCAACAACGGAAGGTTGTGTTGGGGACAATTGTTGTCCAAATCTTGTAAAGGAGTTGGGGTAGTATATGTAATAATTAGACCTAAGGTGGTGATTGAAAAGCCTATTGCCAGCTGTATTGTTTTGAAGACAGTTCCAGCTTGTGTGATGGGCGTTAAGATCGCCGAAAATAAAGAAATCTGTTCTGCTTGTTGTTATTATTTCCAAATCACGGACAAAGTTGTTAGTGTACCTGGGGCAGTACGCTGATGTAAGTCTCAGTGGGCGGTTGTTTGTGGTAATAACGATCGATACGTTTTCAATCGATGAGGTAGGAAACTTTTTGATACGTTTGTGGGGAATATTTTTTCTAATTCCTATAAGAACTCCTCCTCCGTGAGTCTGCCGGTCTTCTCTGTGTATTTTATAATTACTCAGTTTGAGTTTATGGCTGGAGTTTAAAAAAGTTTCATTAATTAAAAAAATGTCAATGTGTTTTTCAATAAGAAAGTGTTCCAATTCGACAATTGCAGACGAACTTGTTATACCCTGGGCGTTCCAGTGCATAATCTGATATTCATTTATTGATGTGTGATTATATGACATGCTTTAACATCATACCAAGAACTCTCATCTTGTCATATTTATTTTTGCATTTCTGTAAAGCATCTAGAGCTTCAAAATAGATTTCCAGGATTTTTTCATTTGATAGGTCATTATTATCCTCAGTTTGAGGTCTTGACTTGGCCATCATTGAATAAGACAGTTTATTAGCATTGCTTTTTGTTTGGGTGAAAGTTCTTGGAGGGTTTTTGCTGGTAGAAGGAATATTAAGTTCGTCTTCAGAGAAATAGTCAGTTATGCTTATTTTTCGGGTACGAGATGATCGCTGTTTAGACGTAACTCTTTGACGAATTTCTAAATATTCTTTACGGTGAGGGCAACGAAGGTCATCAGCTTTATGGTTTACATTTTTGCGGTTATGTTTGATGCAATTATGGCATTTGTAAATTACAGGGCCATTTGTGGAAAGTTTTTCTAAGGTACATACGGAATAGTCGTGGTCTCCACCACATCCCAAGCATGCAGCTTTTCTGTGACAGTTGGCAGCACCGTGTCCATACATGGTACATTTGGAGCATTGGGTAGGTCCTTTTTTACTGCGAAGAGGATTTCTCCACTGCACGACAATGTCACAAAAATATCTGATTTTTCGTACCTCGCGTTTTGATATTTGGCTCTTGTTGAATTCCAGCATGTAAAGGGCATCATCAGAATTGGATCTGGCTGTCTGAATTTCCTTGATAGACACCGGTTCGATGTTGTGCTTCAGCTTAAATTCTTCTTTAATTGAGGTTACGCCTACTTGTGGCAATCCAAATAGCATAAGCTTAAAGTTTCGGTTGTCTTTTACCGGGTGGGTAAAAAATGTGATGCTCTTGGCTTTCAGTACTTTTACGATCTCTTCGAAGTCTGACATAGTATTGGGCATGACTTTTGTGCCAATGGACATTCTTTTGTACTTACACTTATTTCCCAATAGCTGGATGATCAAGTTGAAATTGTGGTTATTGTCAATAACGATTGGTGGGACTTTTATGACGGGATCTGCATATACTTCACTTTCGATACTTGAGGCATCAGAATCATCCAAATCGGAAAATGGCTGGAACCTGTTACTGGAAGAAGCACCAGCTACTTTTGCTTGCTTGTATCTTGGGCTGTTTCCCCAAAAACGTTTACGCTTTTGACTCATTTGAGATATTCGAAAACAAAAATAGAATTTGCAAAAAGTATTTATTTAATAAATACACGGAATACAGCTGTTTTAATAAGACGTCTGACTGCTTTAAGTGACAGTTGTAGACTGAATAGAGGCACCTGGTCGGTAAAGAGTTCTAACATTCCAAGTGCATATTCTCAAATCATGGTCCTTAAAACGTTTGCGGTGGTCGTCACCATTTTGGGGGTTTCTTTTTCTCTTATTTCTCATTTTATTCACTGCCATTATACTGGTGGCGGGTGGCAAGCCCAGCCCACCAGGTTCTGCATTTTATTCCTACTGCCAGGAAACATTTCAGCCGCTCATTCTGAGGCAGACGCTGACCAGGAAGCCGCCCAATATGGAACAGACGCTATGGATTTTCGCAATTTAAATTGACTTAGATTTATCTTAGCTTTCTTTGTCTGGCCCATAATGCAGAAGAAAAGCTTAATTGACATCATTCAAAAGATAAAAAGCGAAAATACGTCACAGCTATTTATTTCGTTAAACTTACCGTATCCTCATTCAAAGCTTGTGAAAACACCGGCACTGGTTGCCAATTGTACTTTGAGTTCCATTCCATGGGTGAGTTTTTTGGTGGGAACAAACTGGCCAAAACGGTTTGCAAAGACATGTGAGTACGTGGAACACCAGTAGCTTGAGCATGAACCAACTAAAAACGATAAGAAAAAGAATACAACAAATTCAATAAAAATATAAAATTTTAAATGCATTCAATTACCCCAAAACAATACTTACATCGGGGAAATAATAACTGCCCAAAAAGTCACCATAACGCTTACGCAGCCAAGAGCCGATATTGTACAGTTCCCTTTTGCCACTCTGGATAATGCCAACGTAGAGGTGGAAAGAGGGTTTATTGCAAAAACCCCCGCAAATATTAACATTAAATGCATCATCAACAAATTGTTATGGCAGACGGATATGTGGAGTCGTTCACATACACAGACGGTGGGAGCGGGTGTCAAGCCACAAATAGTGTCCCATCCATACAGCCCCATACACAGTTGATGCGTGCAACAGCCAAACACAGTGATTTATTGTAATGCAGCACCACCATCAGCGAATGCAACACCAGTAACATCATCAGCAAAGTAACAGAAGAAAATGCAGCAAAAGCAGCAGCACGACCATCGTCAACAGCAGCAACATATAAACAACAAACATTTTTTTTTTTTGTTAAGGAGAAACAGAAAAAAAATGAGCAACAACACATAGGGATAAGCAAAAAAAATCGTAAGCTTTTCATCGGTGGAGAAAGAGAGGCGGAAGCAAGTGCAAAAAAAAAGTTTATTAACTAGCGTTATTGTTAGTGAAAATTGTTGTCCTTCTCCCCAAACGTACATATGTAACAGGGATTTGGTTGCCACATTCCTGAACTGAGCTTGATGCAGTTTGTTACATGGGAAATGAAATGCAACCCCAGCACTCGTATGACAACATTGCCATTTATTGGCTTACTCACATGCTTGCCGGTGATGTACAGGTCCTTTTGCTCAGCGTTTTATTATTGTTTATTTTTTTTTGTTTTGGCATTTGCATAACAATTTATTTAAAATGTTTCATGTGCAACTCAAGGAGAGCTCAGTAGGGAGTCGATGTTGTTGTTATGAGTGGAGGTATATTCGTTATGGGAGAGAGGTATTTCATAAACAGTACCTATAGGATTGTTTACAGATAGAAGAGTTCTGTAGAGTTAAACTGAAAATACTATCAAATATGTTTAATTCGCATTAACCTTTACCTTTATACTGTTATAGCTTTACTAAATACAGAATTTGGGCACGATCGCGAGGGGTGTATTGATATTATAACTCCATCTCTAAAGTGGACGGAAAGGTACATCTGTATGGGAGGTACCAGAAGGGGAGTGGCTAGACTTCCAATATTATTTCCAAAACTTTATCCTGTTATAACTTAACAAAATACATAATTTGGGCACGATCGTGTCGAGTGTATTGATATTATAACTCCATCTCTAAAGTGGGCGGAGTGGTACATTTGTATGGGAGGTTCCAGAAGGGGCGTGACTAGACTTTCATTTTTTTTCCAAAACTTTAGCCTGTTATAGCTTTACTAAATAAAGAATTTCGGAACGATCGAGTTCGATGTATTGATATTATTACTCGATTTCTAAAGTGGGTGGATTTATATGGAAGGTACCAAAAGGGGCGTTGTCATGTAGCCCATTTTCAATACCGTAAGTAGTTTTGGGGAAATATTAACTTGTGCAAAATTTCAAAACATTTGGTTGCGTCTTTCGAAAGTTATCTTGCGAACCATCCGGACAGCCAGATAGACAGACAGACGGACATGGCTTAAACGACTTAAAAAGTCATGAATCGAATTTGGTTCAAAGAAACCTAGGGTCTAAAGTCACTCCTTCTATGTATTACACTTTTGGGTCGTATCAAATGATATATACCCTTATCCCTAAGGGTGATGGTATAAATATGTTACTGAGAAAATTCTGTGTCGTCCTGAACATTTTACTTATTACTGAAAATTCTTAAATCTATCCCTATTAAGTGAAAAGTCTACAAGTTCTTTTAATAACATATAACCCTAATGCTAAGCCTAATCCTTTAAATTAATACTGACATTATATTCCAACCTCGATTGACTTTTTTGCAAACTTAATGCCCCAAAGTTGGCCATGCCCATAACTGACTCTACATTGATTACTTTCTTTATAATTTGAGAGCCATAAGAAACTGCCCTAAAGAAGGTTACCTTTAAATCGGTGACAACACATGTGACCAAATACTGTTACATTACATATATATTATATTGTATATATAGAAAAAAAAAACATATTAAACATAGGAATACAAAATACTGTATATTACATGTTGTGTTTGTTTTTTCACCTCTCTCTCTCTCTCTCTCGCTTTTCATCTCTTCTTTTTTCTGTTCATTTCTTTCTTTACTTACATTTGTTATGTGTCCCCATCCGTAGGGGTAAAATGTTTGATTAACATGTGGATCAGTTGGGTAAGTGTCGGCAGGTGTACGTGGTCCATGACGGAATACCTGCAATTTGCAAAAATGAAATTACTAATGTTATATAGCTGGAAAACACAGCAGCATAAACTACTAACAACAACGAGGACTTTAGCCACAATAAAAACAATAAGGACTAAAATAATACGAACAGCAAAACAATACAACTGCTGCAAATAAAACACAAGCGGGAATACAATCACGCACAGACGATTCTTATACGCCGCTGTACTACAGCTAATATATAATCCTTTCTAGGTAGGGTAGAAGAAATATTTTACCACATATTTTTGGGGGCGAAAAGAAATGTAAATCCTTTTTGCAAAATCGTGGGTAACTATTAATGAACCTCATGTAAACAACCACATGAGTTGATATAAAGCGCAATGTTTGTGACAACTTGTTAGTCCAATCTGGATTGTTATTAATTCTGATTAAGTTTTGCCACTATGAACGAGTTCATGATGGAAGATGGGAACATGTTTGCTTTTTCGTAAGGTGTTGAATTTAAGGAGAAGGATTAAACTGATAAGAAAAATTATTTATAATTTAGTATTTCAAACTTCTCTGTGGTGTACATTTTTCCGCCTATTGTTTTAGTCAGAATATAGTTTGGTAAAACTTGGGTTTAAATCGTACATTAGTTTTAATCACATGTAAAAATTCTTTGAAAAAGTAAAGTAAAGTAAAAGGAACTGCAACCTTCAATGGTATGAGGGATATTCGGCACGGAAAGTGAACTAGACGAAGCATGCCACAAGTGGCATTGGCTATGATATTGAACCTGCAAAAAATTAAAGCGGCAAAAAATTCCAATAAGATTACGAGCTAGCTGGCCTCAGGCGGCTATCGAAGTCGGGTACCGCATCAATACTGCTATGGCAGACAACAGACATGGATGCAACGGAGGATTGCATAGCAGAACAGACAAAATTTTTCCCACGATGGATTTTTCATCATGCTCAGCGATAGCGATCCCTGATAGAGATGACTAAAAAGCTTTCCATCGTTCGGGGAGCTGTCTAACTCCATTGATGGCTCAAAAATGGACAACTGAACAGGATCAGGTGTTTTCAGCGAGGATCTCAATTGCAGCCAAAAATTTCAATTGGATGACAAATGCAGAGTTTTTCAGTAGGATATCTTGGCCTTTATGAAATCTGCGAAGGCAATATTGAAATTTGGAGGAAACCGTCACAATTTATGTGGACTTTGTCATCAAAGGTTACAAAGTATCGATTGGTGCACAGATGCAGAATGGTGCTCTCAATACTGCCACGTAATAGTGTTCTATTCTACTGCGTTCCCGCCCAAAGTGACAAACTAGGAAACGAGATGCCGTATGAATTGGCATGGAAAGGATCATCCCTGGGACACATCCAATCGGATGAATCAGTGCGACAACACATCGAACCGTTAGAAAACGTAACCAAGGAACACCGCATCGACTGCGTGGCATCACGTGATATTTGGTCAAGACTGGATGAAATGCGAACCAGGTCACTCTTGGAGTTGAATAGGAAGACTGTCTAATAGACATAATAAAAGTACACTGTAAGGTTAGTGTCTTTTCTTCGAACTGGGAGACAACACAGCATGACTATTGTGGACTGTGTGATGTTAAAAAGGAAATTAAGACTATTGAGCATTTGTTCTGCCATTGCCCAGCTCTTCATAGAACCAGTAAGAAAGTTCAGTCGGGAAGCCCGACTTACATATACCCTCACCCTCATACAAACATAAAATTTTCTATTATATTGATATTATTACTCGATTTCCAAAGTGGGCGGAGTGGTACTTTTGTATGGGAGGTACCTGAAGGGGCGTGGCTAGACTTTCAGTGGTTTGTTACAAAACTTTATCCTCAAAAGTTTAAATACAGAAGTTTTGCACGATCGCGTTGGGTATGTTGATATTATTACTCGATTTCTAAAGTGGGCGTGGCTAACTTTCAAATTTTTTCTCTTCAAAACTTTATCCTGTTATAGCTTTATTAAATACAGAATTTGGGTACGATCGCGTTGAATGTAATGATATTATTACTCCATCTCTGAAGTTGGCGAAAAGGTACATTTATATGTAAGGTACCAAAAGGGGCGTGGCTAGACTTTTAATTATTTCCAAAACTTTATTTTGTACGATCGCGATAGGTGTTTTTCTAATATTAATCGATTTCTAAAGTGGGCGGTACCAGATGGGTATGGAAGGTTCTAAAAGGCTAGACTTACAGATTTTGGATCGCGTTAGATGTATTGATATTATTAATCCATTTCTGAAGTGGGCGGAAAGGTACATTTGGATAGGAGGTGGCAGAAGGAGCGTGGCTAGACTTCCAGTTTTTTCTCCAAAACTTTATCCTGTTATAGCTTAACAAAATACAGAAATTGGACACGATCGTGAAGAGTGTGTTGATATTATTACTCGATTTCTAAAGTGGCGGAATGATGTATTTGTATGGGAGGTACCAGAATAGTCGGGGCCATGCAGGCCATTTGCAATACTTTAAATAGTTTTGGGAAAATATTAACTCGTGAAAAATTTCAAAACATTTGGTTGTGTCTCTCGCAAGTTGTCGTGCGTACCAGCCGGACAGCCAGCCAGACAGACAGACAGACGGGCATGCCTCAAACGACTTAAAAAGTCATGAATCGAATTTAGTTCAAAGGAACCTAGTGTCTAAAGTGGCTCCTTCTATGTGTTACACTTTTGGATCATATCAAATGATATATATCCTCCTACCCGTAGAGTGAGGGTATAAAAATGATGCAATTCCAAAGGAAATTTAAAATCACTAGTGGTTTGAGCTGGCTTACAGGAATATGGGGACTTACGTAACTTAATTTCCCTTTACACCCCATGAATGAGGTATGGTATAGCTTCTCGCATTGTTGTGCATTCACAACTAACGGCACCTACTTGTTTATCGACGAATGCGAACGTCACTGTTTGAGAAGCTTTTACTAGACATGCCGATTGACTCGGCACTTATCATGCGAAGTTGATGTCGACAACAATCGAGGGGAGCCGACAATGAAAGAAAATTATTTTTAAGATGACTGGAGCCAGGAGTCGAACCTGAGATCTCCCGCATGGTAGTCGCGTATTCTAACCATCATGCCACGGCCGGAATATAAGGACAGCTATCGTTATAAAGATAGAATTTGCACTCTGTACTAGAGATATATACATTAGAGAGCGTCAATGTCAAAATCGTAATATACGACCGGAGGCTCAATTTTGATTTAGACAATTTTTAATTTTTAATTTTTAATTTTTAATTTTTAATTTTTAATTTTTAATTTTTAATTTTTAATTTTTAATTTTTAATTTTTAATTTTTAATTTTTAATTTTAAATTTTTAGTTTTAAATTTTTAGTTTTTAATTTTTAATTTTTATTTTTAATTTTTAATTTTTAATTTTTAATTTTTAATTTTTAATTTTTAATTTTTAATTTTTAATTTTTAATTTTTAATTTTTAATTTTTAATTTTTAATTTTTAATTTTTAATTTTTAATTTTTAATTTTTAATTTTTAATTTTTAATTTTTAATTTTTAATTTTTAATTTTTAATTTTTAATTTTTAATTTTTAATTTTTAATTTTTAATTTTTAATTTTTAATTTTTAATTTTTAATTTTTAATTTTTAATTTTTAATTTTTAATTTTTAATTTTTAATTTTTAATTTTTAATTTTTAATTTTTAATTTTTAATTTTTAATTTTTAATTTTTAATTTTTAATTTTTAGTTTTTAATTTTTAATTTTTAATTTTTTTTTTTTTTTTTAATTTTTAACTTTTAATTTTTTTATTTTTAATTTTTAATTTTAAATTTTTTTATTTTTAACTTTTAATTTTTTTATTTTTAATTTTAACTAAAATATATTTGATTTTAAACAAAAATGAAATACAATATTATATATACATTTGGGGAAGCCCAAATAACATTTTCACACAAAATTTTTTCACAGTCAACAAATATCTTCTCACCTCTTACTTACTTGCACTAACTGATTCCATGTATGCCAGATAACTTTTATGTACTTCAAATAAAAAGCAATGTCTTATTCTGGCAACACTTACAACAGCTGAGTACACGTGTTTTAAGTACTTTTGTCTAGCCAATGTCTGGATATTCACTCTAAGCAAAGCGACATCAGTGCCAAAGGCAATAGCGACGATACGTTTAATGTATGTGGTGCAGAAACTTTTTACATGTTCCTATCAGAACTTATAAATCATAATCATTTAACTTTGGAACAGTTTCAATGTCGCGCTTTTTAGGAGTGAACAGAATCATAAACAACGTATGCTTTTTGCTGATAAATATAAGCAACAACTTATATTACAAATAAGACACCAAGTGATGCATCAACGGCTTTAATAAGAGTGGTACATGAACAAATATATGAAACATGTTAAATTACCTATAAATGTTTATATGTAAGTAATGTCATGTGCCAATAATCTCTATAACCATATAATGCCGTCGATACAGTCACAAGTGTACGCACACGTCTATTCATTTGCCATTGTCTACAAATACATGAGTAATTTACTTGTGCCTATCTTTGGGCTGTAGTTAGTGTATGTTATTTATATATATTTATTAATATGCTGTCTCTGGTTTATTTACGATGTTGGCACACTGGCACGAGACTTTTGCTCATTATGTTAAAGTCTGCCTCACATTAAGCTCAACCACGTGTGGCACCGATAACGCGCTCACATTACCCAGAGCCGCCAGCATGCCAAACGCATTAAGGCATATGTATGTATGCTACATAAGTACAAACTTAACTAAATATTTACACATATGTGCATACATACTCGGTATGTAAACATATGTGAGTAGAGTACCGCATCAAAGCTATGTGTCAACTGTTACAGCTTTATTTGTTTATAATATTAAAATAAATTATAAACTGATAACTATTTGCTATGGCAAATAATTAAATAAATTAAAATTTACTCTCTCATTTGGTCAAACTGTTAGAATATTTCACGCGACAAAAAAAACCCTACTTGTGCAATAAATTATTGTTGAAATTTGATAAGAGTTTTGTAATTAGACTTTGGCAATTTTAGCGTTTGGTCATAAACGTGCAAATTTGCATATTATATATAGAGAGAGGGAGAGAGAGAGATATTTTGTGATATTATCATTGCGGGCAAATCTATGCAAATTAAATTAATTCAGTTATTTATGTGTAAGTGAGTGAGTGTGTGAGTATGTGTGTGTGCGATGATGATTTCAATTGCAATTAGTTTTTGTTGCACAAATTAAATTTGTATTGATGGATGCTGATGATATATTAGAAGGGAGAGGGTTGCAGAACAATCATCATCAGGGGAAGTTGGAACAAATGGAACAGTTATACTCGATTTATATTAAAATTACCATTAAGGTGTAATTTGTTTTAGTAATTATTCATTAGGTGTGATTAATAGTCCAACAAGGGGGTAAGCGGTTTTTGGCTTCTTATGAAAGATAAAAGCTGGTTTTATTTCTGAAGGTCATGTTAAATTTTAAACCGGTACTTTCGAAATTTTGTTAATAAATAAATATCGTAAATATTTTTGCGTTAGTACTACAACCGAAAGATATACTCCATTTGAGAAACCTTATTTAGCACTCCAACCTCACAAAATAAGGGGGTGAACCGTATCCAAATCTTGTTATTAAGGGTACCTCTAGTTATTAAGGGTACTACCTCAATGGGATCCTCCTTTGGGGAGAAGATAGGGGATAGGTATGTTTGAAAAAAATGTGAGGAGTGAAAAATTAGTGGGAGTCGCCTTTGTTTCCCAACCTCACAAAATTAGGGGTAAGCCTAATTCAAATCTTGTTACGAAGGATCTCAGGACAACACTATGCCTACCCTAATGCACATCTCACATTCCCTGTTGGGACGAGTACTTTTTGTGTATCAAATTGGTAAAGCACTAATACGACTTTTACCACGCCCCTTCATGTCTGTTTGCCGAGTACTTTAACCATACAAACTATTTTGCCATGCCCACATCTGTCCGCTGTTCGAAAATAAAAATTCCGTCTACATATTCGTATCTGTTGTACTGAGGGCTGTCTGTGTACCAAATTCCATCTGTCTTTAGGTATAACAATTTTTTCCCCACGCCTCATCTGCCAAGTAATCTAAAATAAAAATTCCGTCAGCCAATTTAAACCTGAAGTGCCAAGTACTATCTTAATACCAAGTTGTATCTCTCTAAGGCTAAAATATAGTTTAAAATGTTGTCTTCATATTCATAATTGTGTTGCGCAGTACTATCAGAATATCAAATTTTATCTCTCTAGAACTTAAATGCAGTTTGGACACGCACTCTCTGACCACTGGTAGAAAATAAAAATTTCGTCTGGAAACTTGAACTTGAAGTGCCGGGTACGATCTGTGTTCGAAATCCAACTCTCAAAAATGTTGCCACTCTCACGCCATTTATTGGATCAAAAATATATAGCCTATGATAACACAATGCAACAGACTTTTTGGGGGTGAACCAAACCAAAATCAAACGATAGCATTTGACCTCAGTAACAAAACCCTAAACACCGATTTGCTCCACTACGTCACAATTTTTGTTTACAGTGGTTTAAAGTTTGATTTTTTGGTCAAAAGTTAAATAAAAGAAAATGAAAAATCATGTGTAAAAATAGATTTGGCTTAGTTAATGTCTTCAGAGACCTACAATAAAACTTTCTTGGGAATATTTTAACATTTTAACCCTCTATCTGCCACCTATGCTGAACATTTTAAGAAATTTGACATTTAAGCTGTTTTTTTTAAATTCATCCTAAGATGTCCCATACGGGTGGGAGGTAGAGAGTTCAAATGTTCTGATGAAATATTCCCCAGAAAATTTTTATGTATTTCTCCGAAGACATGAAATATCCCTAATGTATATTTACACATGATTATTCAAATTCGTTGATTCGAATTTTTACCAAAAAAACCAAATCACTGTAAAAAAAATTGTGATGTAGTGGAGCAAAATGGAGTTTAGGGTAGTTTGATATTAGTTTGGTTCACTTGTTGAACACATTGTTCAAAAGTAGCCTTCTGAACATTAAATTTTGATTTTATTTTATAACCTTTGACTCGTAGAGGCTATTTGTCTTCGATGACTCTTAGTGAAATTTTCCGGAGAATATTTCTATCGATGATTCTAAACCTTGACCTCCCTCCAATGTAGACATCTAAACAGTTTTTCAAAATTGGATCAAAAATGTCCCACACGGGTGGCAGCTAAAGGGTTAAAATGTTCCGAGGAAATATTCCCCTGAATGTTTTAGTATAGGTCTCCGAACACATGAAATACGCCAAATGTATTTTTATAGATGATTTCTCATATTCTTTGAATCGACTTTTGAACAAAAAATTCAAATTTCAAACCACTATAAAAAAAATTTGTGACGTAGTGGAGCAAAATGGAGTTTAGGGTTTTGTTGCTGAGGTCAAATACTATCGTTTAAAATTGGTTTGGTTCACCCCCGAGACAATGACCCTCAAATTGTGTCATAGTGTAATTTACATATAGAGTAATTTACAGACTTTAAAGGAGTTTCTTTTAACCCATAACTGTGACTAAGAAGTATCAGTTTAACAGCATTTGGTTCCAGCAAGATGGAACACATAGCCAGGCCGGTTATGGCGGAGCTGCAACGAAAGTTTCCTAACAAATTAATATCAACGAATCTACACTTTCCGTTGGCCTCCAAGGTCAAGTGATTTGAAGGGATTTGCGTGAACACATTATAGCACTTGGGCTTTACGAACATAAAAAAAAATTTCATATAGATCTACGTGTTCTCAAGAGATGCGCTTACTAACGCACATTATTCCATTTCTATTTATATAGGAGACACTTAATTATACCATCACCCTTAGGGATGAGGGTATATATCATTTGATACGACCCAAAAGTGTAACACATAGAAGGAGTCACTTAAGACCCTAGGTATCTTTGAAACAAATTCGATTCATGACTTTTTGAGCCGTTTGAGCCATGTCCGTCTGTCTGTCCGTCTTTCTGCCTGTCCGTCTGCCTGTCTCTCTGTCTGGCTGTCCGGCTGGTGCGCACGATGACTTATGAAAATTTTAATTTTTCCCAAAACTACTTACGGTATTGTAAATGGGCTACATGGCCCGCCCCTTCTGGTACCTCCCATACAAATGCATCATTCCGCCCACTTTAGAAATCGAGTAATAATATCAATACACCCAACGGTATCGTACCCAAATTCTGTATTTAGTAAAGCTATAACAAGATAAAGTTTTGGAAAAAAAATAATTGGAAGTCTAGCCACGCCCCTTCTGATACCTCCCATACAAATGTACCTTTCCACCGACTATAGTGATGGAGTAATAATGTCAATAAATCCAACGTGATCGTACCCCAATTCTTTATTTAGTAAAGCTATAACAGGATAAAGTTTTGGAAAAAAAAATTGGAAGTCTAGCCACGCACCTTCTGGTTCCTCCTATACAAATGTACCTTTCCGCTCACTATAGAGATGGAGTAATAATATCAATAAATAGTAATAATGTCAATAAATCCAACGTGATCGTACCCAAATTCTTTATTTAGAAATGCTTTAACAGGATAAAGTTTTTGAGAAAAGAATTGGAAGTCTGGCCACGCCCCGTCTGGTACCTCCCATACCCATCTGCTACCGCCCACTTTAGAAATCGATTAATATTAATCATATACCTAACGTGAGAGTACCCATATTCTTTATTTATTAAAACTTTAACAGGATAAAGTTTCTGAGAAAAAAATTGGAAGCCTAGCCACGCCCAATCTGGTACCGCCCACTTTAGAAATCGATTAATATTTTTAATAGATCTAAAGCGATCGTGCCCAAAATCTGTATTTAGTAAAGTTCAAGCAGGAAAAAGTTTTAGAGAAGAAATCTGGAAGTTTAGACACGCCCCTTCTGGTACCTCCCATAAATATGTACCACTTCGCCTACTTCAAAGATGGAGTAATAATATCAATACACCCAACGCCATCGTGCCCAAATTCTGTATATAGCAAAGGTATAACATGATAAAGTTTTGGCGAAATAATCTGGAAGTCTAGACACGCCCCTTCTGGTACCTCCCATACAAATGTACCACTCCGTCCACTTTAGAAATCGAGTAATAATTTTAGTATAATAGAAAATTTTTTGTTGTACTGAGGGTGATGGTATATGTAAGTCGGGTTGCCCGACAGAAACTTTCTTACTGGTTTATATAAAAACTTTGTGACTTAATTGTGCCCTCATTGGTCCAAGTTTTGTATTAGTCCCCATAAAAAATGTCCATTATACCATAAAAATTGTGTTATCCCGTGTTAAAAAGTGGGGATCTTCTACTCCAGATATAATTAGATATGACTCCAGCTATGATTAGATATAGGAGCAGATATGACACATCTCGTTAGGGTAAGATATAACAAGATCTATTTGTATATTACAACATCTAATCAGATCCAAATATATCTTCACTTTTTTACACGGGATATTTAAATTTTTTCATTAACATAGAGTCAGTAAATTATATGACTTTAACAACCACCCCATTTAACTAAAAACACCCACTCAAATTTGTGTAGCATTCAATAAATTAATATAAAAATTTGAGTTGCCCTGAAGCATTTCACTTTGAAGTCTCTCTTTAACATAAAACGAGTATTCCACAGCACGTGATTAATGGAAAACAACGCAAAACAATAGCATAACGATGATATTTACGTTGATCTTCGTGTAGTTTAAGCTTTTTGTATAAAAAAAATCATATTACGATTAGTGTTAACATATGGACATATACATTGAACACATAAACATTGTTACCTATAAAAATATTATAGCAAATACTGAAATACATAATATGCAAATATTGAAAGTTTCGTATGTTATATATCATACAATTCCAGTTTTTTTTAATGTTTTGTTATCACTAAAGTTTTGGTTTCTCTCTCTCTTTCTCTCTTTAGTGTCGTAAGTGAAACATATGTTTGGAAATCAAATACGTGGAAGCTAACATTGGCTATGACTTCCTGTTTGTTGGGGAGTGGGGCTCTATTACTTTTTTTATAAGCTAATGTATAGTTTATTTTAAGCACAACTAATAAAATTTTTATGAGTGTAACAATTTTAGCGTAATTTAATTAAGGAAACCAAAATTTTTGTTATGATAAAAGTTTTATTATGCTTTTATTTGTATGATAACAATTCTTCTAGTAGATTGGTGATTCACTAACGCTATATAGAATAAAGAATACATTAAATAAAAATATTACAAAAAATTGCGTGTCAAATATGTATTTTTTTTTTTTTGTTTTTTATATATTTTTTAGTTTTTACCACAATTTACAATTACAAAAATATCATTATAGAACGTTAACCTGTCCAGATAATACATAATACAACAAAAATTGATATAAAAATATGCCTATATCATTAGTAACACTATCTATATTTGCTACATTCAACACTTACATTACCATTTACACAAAGTGTGAACAAAGAATTATCTACATTTGCTCGTGATACACTTTGGGTACATGAGTGTTTTTCATATCTCTAGCTTGGAAACCTTGAAAGGTAAACCTCATGTTGTTATTGTAATTAATTCAAATGCTATGCTAGAATATGGCTGAAATCGCTCACTTACTGCTGACTGGTGCACATGTAGTACCCCACTCTAATTGGTTATATTACAAATGAAACACGTGCGTGTGCCAATGCGAGAACTTTAATGCATAGCTACTTAGCAATGTCATATACAAGAAGGTATATACATAAGCACGGTTAACGTGGGGGTATGCACTGTGCTAAGCAATTAGACACTACTTAGATTTTCACATTCAATAGATGGAATTCTATAGAACGTGTGAACGTGTATTCGAAGCTTCTCAAACAATTACGTTCGCATTCGTCGATAAACAAATAGGTGCCGTTTGTTGTGAATCTAAAATAGAAAATGTGTTGATTCCTCATTCATGGGATGTAAAGGGAAATTAAGTTTTTTTTAAGTATGAATAATAACACAATAAATGCTGGGGATATATTGGATAAAACTCACAATCCCGCAGGTAAAATATTTTCAAATGGACTTCAAGGTGGTTATACATATGAGTTGAAAGTTAACCATATAGCCCCAGACTCTTCTAGTATATTCTATATTTGCAAACTATCCGATGGAAATATTGATATAAGCTATATCAATACTCCATATATACTTTCCAAATGAAAAGGTGCGGTAATTTCTAATATAAAAAAGGTGATATTGCTGTTCATACTTTGGCTCTCATCGTCGTAGCAGCTGTGTTAGTTTTTAAGCTTTTAAATTTTTGTTATATTGTATAAAAATTTACAAATATAAATATTTAACTTTCAATATTGTCTAAAAAAGGAAATAGCACCACGCGCCACGTATCGCGGTTTGTTATTTCAAGTGTGATAAGTAAACAGAGGCTTTCCATGCAAAAAATTAATTAGTAATAAAAAAAACATTGTATGGGGCCACCTTAAGAATTTAAGATAGAAGGTAGATATGTTCTAAGAAATTATTGAGGTACCAACTCTAGTGGTACTTTTAGGACAGTTACAGCGCTGGAAGAAAATTTTATAAAAATTTGATTTTTGTATGGGAGTCCCCTTAGGTGGTGAAGATGATGGGTAGTTATGTTTTTATCCCTCTAGGAGGCAGGAGCTGATTTAAAAAACAAGTGAGAAAGTTTTATTCGGATAAACCGACTTACATATACCCTCACCCTCAGTAAAAACATAAAATTTGCTTAACAAAATACAGAATTTTTGTACGATCGCGTTGGGTGTATTGATATTATTACTCTATAACAAAAGTGGACGAAATGGTACATTTGTATGGGAGGTACCAGAAGGGTCTGGACTTCCAATTGTTTCTCCGAAAGTTCATAGCTTAACAAGATACATACTTTGGGCACGATCTCGTTTGGTGTATTTATATTACTTTTCACTTTCTAAATTAGGCGGAATGGTACTTTTTTATGGAAGGTGCCAGTAGGGGCGTGGTTAGACTTCCAGTTTTTCCCCCAAAACTTTATCCTGTTATAGCTTAACAAAATACAGACTTTGTGCACGACCGCGTTGGGGGTATTGATATTATTACTCGATTTCTAAAGTGGGCCGAGTGGTTCATTTGTATGGGAGGTACCAGAAGGGGCAGAATGGTACATTTGTATAGGAGGTACCAGAAGGGGCGTGACCATGTTGCTCATTTCCAATACCGTAAGTAGTTTTGGGAAAATATTAACCTGTGCAAAGTTCCAAAACAATTGGTTGCGTCTTTCGAAAGTTATCGTGAGTACCAGCCGGACAGACAGACGGACATGGCTCAAACGTCTGAGAAAGTCATGAATCGAATTTGGTTCAAAGAAACCTAGGGTCTAAAGTGGCTCCTTCTGTGTGTTAAACTTTTGGGTCGTATCAAATGATATATACTTCCCTCCAACCCGTAGGGTGAGGGTATAATTAAAAAATATTATGGGGTCCACCTTAGGGTTGAAGATAGAGCATAGTTATGTTCAGAGAAACTGTTGGGGTTGCAAAAATATTGGGAGCCGGTCATGAATTTGACTCCTATTAGAGCATGTAGAGTAAAATTTATAAAAATTTGATTTTTGTATGGGAGCGCCCTTAGTTGGTGAAGATAGGTGGTAGTTATGCTTGGGAAATAAAGGTGGCGTCTCTGGGGCAGTTTCGGGGATGATGTGTATTTTTTTTCCTTCTTCACCAACTTAGACTACGTTGCGCGCGTACAGAAGCTATTGACCGACCAACCTAACGTACACCTCCAAAAAGAGGGTTGTTTTGTTAGTAGTTATTGTCCGATCTTGAACTTAATCTCCGTTCGAGGAATAGCAGCTTGCATATCAAATTGCAGATCGATGGCTTTTAAACCACAGCTTGATATCTAGTGGGGACAGACAAACGGACACCTCCAAAAATGGGGTTCTTTGTATGGGAGGTGTAAGTTCTTGCTCATCTTAAAACTTAGTCTCCGTTCGAGGGATAGCAGCTTGCATAACAAATTTCTGATCGATGTGATAGCGGGGACCAGATGATCTTGCTCATCTTTGAACTTAACCTTCGCTTAGAGTAAAGAAGCACGTCAAATACCAAATTTCAGCTCTACAGCTAACTTTAAAGTTCTTTTACTACTTTTGTAATCGTGGGGACAGAAGTTTTTGATCGATCTTGCTCATATCAGAGGACAAAATTTTCGTACAAAATTTCAGCTCGATAGCTCTTAAAATACGGCTGTAATCGCAAGGATAGTCCCCAAAATAACGGGAGTATATATAGGAGGTGGAAGTAGTTTCTTCTTTGAACTTAACCTTCGCTTGCATTCCAAAAATGTCAGCTCGATATCTCATAAACTACAGCTGTAATCGCGGGGACGGACAGAATGTAGCTGTGTGATTGGTGATGAAAATAGGGTACTTGTATTTTTGATATATGAAGTGGGCATGGCCCCGCCCATTGCACTCTATTTTTGTTATCATAATTTTAATATGATGTATCTCATGAACTATAAGAGGTATAAAGCCGATATTTGGTATGAGTTGCTGGTACAATATGAAAGGTTAAAAGTGGGCTGTGCCACGCCCCATTTAAAAAAAAAACCAGCCATAAAAATAATTTGATCTTCCTGAATATTTCACAGGCTATTTGAAAACATGTTGGCAAAAAAGGGCCGAAGCGCCGCCCAAACACGTCAACAATTGACTATTACATAATTGTGAGAAAAAATACAATTCTTTAATCGAAGTTTTTTCTGACGACTTATTGTCAAAATTTTTTGATACCATAAATGTACTTTTTGATAAATGAATTAGTATTTTTTGGTATCGAATATTATCTGTATATCAAATATTATCGCTCTAGAGCTAAAAAGCAGTTTTGCCACGCCCTCTTCGGTGACTGATTGAGAATAATAAATTTGTCTGCAAATTTGAACCTTATATGTGTACCAAATTGTATCTTTCTAGGGCTAAAATACAGTTTTGCCACGTCTCCTCCGCCCACTGTTTCAAAGTTTTAATATCGTTTGCATATTAAAATTCGTGTTGTCGAATACTATCTGTGTATCAAATCTTATCTCTCTAGGATTAAAATGAAGTATTGCCACTCCCCCTTCAACCAATGATCCAAAATTATAATTTCGCCTGCATATGCATGTTGCCGAGTACTATCTGTGTATTCAATTTTACCTCCCTAGCTGTAAAAATATGTTTTGCCACGCCTTTGCCCATTCATATTCGTGTTGTCGAGTAAAAAATTAAAATTTCATCCGCATATTTATATTCGTGTTACCGAAACCTATTTGTGTATTAAATTTTATCAAACTACCTCTAAAAGGCTCTATGAAATAAGGCCCCAAGAAATAAGGCCCCAAAACAAAAATGAAATAAAGCCCCAAAAATTTGTTCAGAAAACAACAACAGTGAAATTTGCGGTGTTATTTCATTTTTTTTTGGACTTTATTTCATTTTTGTTTTGGGGCCTTATTTCGGTATGAAATAAAGCCCCAAATTTCGAAAATGAAATAATGCCCTAATCTCGCAACTCTAATTCTCTGACATTAATTAAAGACGAATTCGGTGGGGGGGCACGCCCCCCGCCGCATACGTCGTAGTCAGCCTCGCAACTTTCACTCTCTGATATTATTAAAAGACGAATGCGGTGGGGGGCACGCCCCAAAAATGGGGCATTATTTCATTTATGAATTGGGGTGTTTTTGCATTTAGTTGGGGTCTTATTTCATTCTTGATATTGGGGCTTTGTTTCATAACGAAATAAAACACCATTTTTGGGTCTTTATTTCATTTTGGATTTTGGGCCTTATTTCTTGGGGCCTTATTTCATAGAGCCCCTCTAAAAATATGTTTTGCTACACCCACTGGTCCAAACAGTTTGGTTACGACCACTCCGCTCACTGGTCGAAAATTTCAATTTCGTCTGCATATTCATATTCGTGTTGTTGGCTAAAATGCAGTGTGGTCACGCCCACTCCGCCCATTGGGTCAAAAGTTCAAGTTTCGCCTGCACAATTATATTAGTGTTGTCGAGTACTATCTGGGCATCAAATTGTATCTCTCTAGCTCTAAAAAAAAATATGTTTTGCCACGCCTCTGCCCACTGGCCGAAAATTTCAATTTCGTCTGCACATTCATATTCGTGTTGTCGAGTACAAAATTAAAATTTCGTCAGCATATTCATATTCGTGTAGCCGAGTACTATCTATGTGCCAAATTTTATTTCTATAGGGCTTAAATACAGTTTTGCCACGCCCACTCCGCCCATTGGGTCAAAAGTTCAAGTTTCGTCTGCACATTCATATTTGTGTTGTCGAGTACTATCTGGGCATCAAATTGTATCTCTCTAGCTCTAAAAAAAAGTTTTGCACGCCCAATCCACCTATAGGGTCAAAAAATTTATAGACCACGGTAATTTCCAAATAGAAAACTGACTCATTGAAATCGGTTCAGCCGTTTAGGCGTGATTGAGCCACTAACAAACAAATAAATAAACAAACAGACATATATATCTACCACGCCTCATTATGGGCGTTTCCAATGGAAGAGCAAAATGACTGTACCCTTCACTCCGTTCGTGCGCATGATGAATATCATAAAAATTAAGTATCTCACACATTCCTTCAAATTCAAATATTCTTCAATCGTCTATTTGGATGTTATTTGAGAAATATTTATCTTCAACAAATATTTCATTTAGTATGGAACGTATCAGAAGGGGTCGGCCGATATGGGTCGGATTCATTCCTGAGTTATACTTTACTAAATTCGGTGAACTTACAAAAAAGATATACACGTAAATGTATATGGGTGAATTTCGTAATTTCTATGGGAAATACCCGAAGGGGGTAACACCCCTTTCTCAGATTCTCAGACTGATACCATACTTCAAATGTTCTGACTGTCGACGAATATACGAACCGGCATGTTTGGAGTTATACAGCACTAACTGACTGTGACAAAACACAACACAAATTTTTACAGTAATAGCCTTGACCGTCTAAATGGGGAAAAGTTATAAATCTCTATGCGATTTTAATGAGTTTTACACCGCAATCAGCAAAACAATGTGAGACTCCATAATTAACGTTTAAAAATAGAAAAATTGTAATAACAACAAAAATGCACAAGTACATGCCCGCCATTGGCAACAGATTATAAATAATACGTATTCAATATTTTGTATACTAAACATTAAAAAACTTTCGTTATAAAATGTCTCAAACACCGAGTGGTTTAGCTATAATAATTTTTAATTATAAACAAACGCTCTCTAGCCACTAATTTCAAACACTTTAAAACATTGAAATTTCAAATCAGAATCGTAATCGACTACGAACCCGGGTACGAACTCGATTTGTGGGTAAGTGACGTTTACCGTATACTGAGAGTTTAGATGCTGCACCACCACCGCCGCATTTAGCACGAGACTTGTGAATGATGTGATGCATCATTTGATAGATTGTAAATAAACAAAATGCAGCAAAAAGATCACTGACAAGAACAACAACAGTCTACGCGTAAAGTATTATTACCAGATAGAGTGCAGCTCTCTTGCTTTGATCACATGCTTAAGACGTAGTAAGAGCAAACACTTGATAAGATTTGTTGCATTTTAAACAGTTGATAAGATAGTTTAATGTCTAAGCTAAGCTTTGGTTGTAAGTTGTTGTTTTTTTTTTAAATAATTAATAGTTTTTATTGACCGATCTTTTAATTAGTGTTGTTATTATAATGCTTTACGCATCACTTTTTGTTTGCCCGCTACTTACCACATGTAATAGTTCCAATGTTGTTTGATCTGTTCCAGCGCTGCTGGCCGTTTGGCTGACGGATATGACGCCGGATCCGAAATACCCCAAGACGAAAAATGTTAACACAATCAGTGAGCCCGTCATGGCGAGACAAAGTTTACGAGAGAAATGTGGACGCGGCATCGCGATTAGAGGTATTTTATATTGGAATTGAGCAAACAGCACAAATCAAACGCTCGCAGCTGTTTTGAGATTCTCATTAAAACCTCCAAAAGTTGGGTATGGTGGTAAAGTAAAACAATAACAAATGTTTAAAGAAATAAAAAAAAACACACACAAATTTTTAGTGCTATTTTATTTTGCCGCTTTTGTTGTTAATTCTCTTTTGTTTTAATTTAATTACGGAGTTCGAAGCACACACACACACACACAATTTCAGTGGTGGTGAGCAGCAACACCAACAACTCTGTTAGAAAGAATCCAAGTAGTTTAGTTAGTTTAAATTTTTGGTTGTTGTTGTTGTTGTTGTAACATTAATATAATTTTGTTTATACACGTATATTTTCTAGTTTGGTAAACAAGTTCTTTGTTTTTTTTGTGTTTTTTTTTTGCACATTTGTTTTGCCTTTTTAATTCGTTATAAAACAGTTTGTCACTTTGTTTATGGTTTATTATAAATTATTATAAATTAAAAATTTTTTTACTTGGGTGAACATATTTTTGTGAGTGTAACACAAGAATCTTATTGAAAAGGGTTATGACATGATTCGTGGCTCATATTTGAAATGTTTTATGCGGCATTTTCTTTGGTGCTCTGAAACATGCATTGCAGCAGTCTCTTGGAGAAAATCAACGCCAGACAAGGCGGAGCCTATCTTATCAGCCAGCAAGGTCAGGGCCACACTTGTGTATACTCTTCCGTTGAAATCGGGACTCATATCATATTAATCGAACCAGTCAGATGGATTTTATGGAAACATAATTTTATACCCGCAACCTAAGGGTAGGAGGGTATTATCCGTTTGATACGACCCAAAAGTGTAACACATAGAAAGACTCACTTTAGACCCTAGGTTTCTTTGAACTAAATTCGATTTATGACTTTTAAAGTCGCTGTCTGGCTGGTGCGCAAGATAACTTTCGAAAGACTAAATGTTTTGAAATTTTGCACGAGTTAATATTTCCCCAAAACTACTTACGGTATTGCAAACGGGCTACATGGCCCCGCCCCTTTTGGTACCTCCCATACAAATATATCGTTCCGCCCACTTTAGAAATCGAGTAATAATATCAATAAACCCAACGGGATCGTACCCAATTTCTGTATTTAGATAACCTATAACAGGATAAAGTTTTGGAAAAAATTGGAAGTCTTGCCACGCCTCTTCTAGTAGCTCCATTCAGCTATTCATTGTCAGAACAGACCTTGGCGATCAATTACGATATCACCTCGTGGAATATCGCCATACATTGCATTCAGCTGACTGTATAACGAGTTTTTCACATCGTCTGTGGCAGCTTCGGTTGGGGCATAGCACTGTATTAGACAGATGTTTCTAACCTTAGATCCAAAACAGGCAAAAATAAGTCGGTCTGATACAGGTTTCCAATTTATTAGGCTCTTACGTGCATTTCGAAACTTTTGAAAGACGAAACCAAATGTTTTGAAACTTAACACAAGTTAATATTTCTCCCAAACTACTTACGGTATTGAAAATGGGCTACATGGCCACGCCCCTTCTGGTACCTCCCATACAAAAGTACCTTTGCGCCCACTTTAGAAATCGAATAATAATATCAATACACCCAACGCCATCGTGACCAAATTCTTTATTTAGTAAAGCTATATCAGGATACAGTTTTGGAGAAAAAAGCTGAAAGTTTAGCCACGCCCCTTCTGTTACCTCCCATACAAATGTATCTTTCCGCCCTCTTTAGAGATGGAGTAATAATATCAATACACTCGACACGATCCTGTCCAAATTCTGTATTTTGTTAAGCTATTACAGGAAAAAGTTTTGACAAAAAGCCCGGAAGTCTAGCCACGCCCCATCTGATACCTCCCAAGCCCATCTAGTACCGCCCACTTTTGAAATCAATTAATATTATTAATAGATCTAACGCAATCGTGCCCAAATTATGTATTTAGTAAAGCTCAACAAAGTTTTTCAGAAAAAATTTGGAAGTCTAGACACGTTCTTTCTGGTATCTCCCATACAAATGTACCACTCCGCCCACTTTAGAAATCGAGTAATAATATCAATAAAAGAGAAAATTTAATGTTTTACTGAGGGTGAGGGACCGACCGTGGCATAGTGGTTAGAACAGCGACTACCATCTTGGAGATCCCGGGTTCGATTCCCGCCTCCAGTCATCTACATTTTTCTTTCATTGCCGGCCCCCTCTATGTTGGGGCGTGGCTAGACTTCTAATTTGTTCTCCAAAGCCGTATCCTACTTAAGCTTTACTAAGTACAAAATTTAGTCATGATCCCGGTAGATTTATTAATAATATTAAAATCGATTTCTAAAGTGGGCTGTACCCGATGGGTATTTGAGGTACCAGATAGGGCGTGGCTAGCCTTCCCTTTATTTCTCTTTAACTTTATCCAAAACTTCAAAGAATTAGGGCACGATGACGTTGGGAGTATTGATATTATTACTCCATCTCTGAATAGGACGAAAAGGTACATTTGTATGGGAAGTACCAGAAGGGGCGTGGCTATTCTTCCAATTTTTTCTCCAAAACTTTATCCTGCTTTAGCTTAACTACATAAAGAATTTGGTCACAAAGGCGTTGGGTGTATTGATATTATTATTCGATTTCTAAAGTGGGCGGAATGGTACATTTGTAGTGGAGGTACCAGAAGGGGCGTGGCCATGTAGCACATTTTCAATACCGTAAGTAGTTTGGGGGAAATATTAACTTGTGTTAAGTTTCAAAACATATGGTTTCGTCTTTCGAAAGTTTCGAAATGCACGTAAGAGCCTAATAAATTGGAAACCTGTATCAGACCGACTTATTCTTGCCCGTTTTGGATCTAAGGTTAGAAACATCTCTCTAATACAGTGCTTTGCCCCAACCGAAGCTGCCACAGACGATGTGAAAAACTCGTTATACAGTCTGCTGAATGCAACGTATGACCATTGCGCCATTAGCCACCGTTTTAAAAAATGCCTGCTTGATGTACGTAGTAAACGAGGTGCGAATATTTTCCAATCTCGAGACCACTACCTAGTAGTAGCAAAAATACGTTTATGTACCGCTGCCATACAAAACAGCAGGCAGAACCTCCGATCCAGGAAATACGATGTTGGTAGATTAAGGAATATGAATGTCCGTAGCAATTTTACCTCCCAACTCCGACAGACAATGTTTGGAATTCAATTCCAATCTTCATCTGCTCTTTGTGGACTTTGAGAAAGCGTTTCACAGCATCAACCGTGAATACATATGGTTAGCCTTGCGAAGAAGATATATACCAGATAAACTAATATCTCTGATCAAGGAAAGCTATAACCAGGCCAGATGCTTTGTTCTTCATAAAGGAAAGCTCTCAGACCAATTCCATGTTCAAACTGGAGTGCGTCAGGGATGCATGTTCCATAGAGAACAGAAGCCAAGGAATACAATGGCAAATCAACAACAAATACCTCAATTATCTGGCTTACGCAGACGATATCTGCTTACTTTCTCATCGGCTGTGTGATCTAAAACAGACAACCTTATATCTTCAGGAAAAGCTGCAACATACAGGTCTCAAAATAAACACCAGCAAAACAAAGACTCTTAGCATAGGAGTCGAGACAACTGCGCCATTAAGGGTGGGTGATGAAACCTACAATTATGCACCTAACTTTTGCTACCTGGGGTGTGAGATTGATGCTGAAGGAGGCTCTGATTTAGATGTAGAGGGCATAATAAACAAGGCTAGATCGTCGTTCGGTATACTGGTCCCAATATGGCAAAGTAACAAAATCAGCCTCCATACAGAACTGCCTCCATAGAACTTGGAAAGTTACCAGTAGTATTGCCAATCGGCTTCAAACTTTTGTCAACCGCTGCCTTAGAAGAATACTTCGCATATTCTGGCCCCGTACCATTTCAAATGCAGAACTGTTGTCGCGATCACGGCAAATACCACTGGAAATCCGTAAGCGTAAGTGGCAGAGGATTGGACATAGTCTACGCCGAAGTGATGACAACGTCGCTAAGCAAGCACTTAAATGGAATCCTTTTCATCAGGCAGGTCGTCGGCGTGGAAGACCACGTATAACATGGCGACGCTCCACCGAAAGCGAAATGAGTAACCTCGGCGTATCCTGGAACCAATTAAGATCGATCGCACACAATCGTGTCCGATGGCGAACGGCTGTAACTGACGCCCTATGCTCCAATGGGAGTTAGAGGAACACATATATATATTTAGAAAGTTAACGTGTGTACCAGCCGGACATCCCAAAAGACTGACAGACAGACGGACGGACATGACTCAAACGACTTAAAAAGTCATGAATCGTATTTGGTTCAAACAAACTTAGGGTTTGTTTAAAGTGACTCCTTCTATGTGTTACACTTTGGGTCGTATCAAATGATATATATCCTACTACCCGTAGGGTGAGGGTATAATTATACATTAAACTTAAAACTTAATTTCCCTTTACACCCCATGAATGAGGTATGGGATAGCTTCTCGCGTTATTGTGAATTAACACGCTTTATAGTTTTAGATTCACAACAAACGACACCTACTTGTTTATCGACGAATGCGAACGTCACTGTTTGAGAAGCTCTTACTTGGCATGCCGATTGACTCGACACTAATACTGCGAAGTTGCTGTCGACAACATTCGAGGGGAGCCGACAATGAAAGAAGATTTGTTCTTTTTTTTTAAATGACTGGAGCCAGGAGTTGAACCTGTGATCTTCCGCATGGTAGTCGCGTGTTCTAACCACTATGCCATGGCCGGTAACTATACATTACTATATGAAAATTACGGTATGCTATGTATTTTTGGAATTTTTGACCCTATGGGCTGATTGGGCGTGGCAAAATGTGTTTTTAGAGCTAGAAAGACACAATTTGATATACAGATACTACTCAATTATGCAGACGAAATTTTAATTTTCGATAAGTGGACGTTGGGGGCATGGCAGAACTATATTTTAGCCCTAGAGAGATTCAATTTAGTAAACAGTTAGAAATCAACAGGACTGATTGAAATTTACAGACGTAATTTGTATTTTCTATCAGTGGGCGAAGGGGCGTGGCTAAACTGTATTTAAATCTTAGAGAGATGAAATTTAATACACAGACAGTGCACGTCAACATTAATATGAATATGTAGACGAAAATTAAATTTTCGATTTGTGGGCGAAGCAGGCGTGGAAAATTGTATGGTATGTGGGAATCTGAATCTACTGCTGTAATCGGGGGCAGTCGGACAGACAGACACCCGCAAAAACGTGGAGTTTTGTATAGGAGTTGGGAGTAGTTTTTGTTCGATTTTACTCATTTTAGAACTTAACCTTCGATTAGAGTATAGAAAATTTCATACCAAATCACTCACACTCGATATCACTTAAACTACGATTATAATCGCGGAGACAGACCCCCTAAAAAGAGCTTAGTTAAAAGTAATTCTTAACCACCTCTCGAAGGTAGAAGTTTGCATACCAAATTTCAGATCCATAGCTTTTAAATCGCGGGGATAGGCAGTCGAACACCCCCCCATAAAGGGGTAGTTTGAATGTGAGGTGGAAGTAGTTTTTGTCCGATCTTGCTCAACTTAACCTCCGCTTAGACAATAGAAGCTTGTATACCATATTTCAGTTTGAAAGCTCTTAAACTACGGCTGTAATCGTGGTAACAGAGAAGCATCCTTAACTCGATTCCTATATATAGCATTTCTTGATAAAATTGGATTGAAATGAAACCTCTGAACAAATTGAATGAAACCTTCTTTCAGTTACAGTAAACAATTTTACAAATTTGAAGCGACGTAGACTTGCAATCCAAACGTGCTGGGTTCGATTTCCGGCCGTGGCACTGGCATATCAACATCGACGAAAAATTACTTTTCAAATACTTTAGAGCTCTCCAGCCAACAAAACTCATATTAAATGATTCCACTACAATAAAAATCCAGATTGCACAAGGACCAAGGACAAAAAGAAAAAGATTTATCAACATCTTTAAAATAAATCATGTAAACCAGCTGGCGCCATCTATTGGAGGAAAATGGTGGTTAAAACTAAAAAACAACAACAACTAGCAATCCTTGACATAAACCTTGTTATCTACAAAGGATCGAAACGGAGTTGTCAACAATTATCGTATGATAATCGGATTACATTCCCGATTGAGTGCTGATTAATTGAAAATTGGTATAAAGTATTATCACCCTAGCTACATCCTTTAGCTATTACAACAACAACAACAAAATTTAAGCACTGTTCATTAAGTAATCTTTAACCCCACAAGATAAAATAGGTTGCTACTGTAGATTTTACAATTAGGTGGCATAAGTCTCGGATTCGAGTTGGCCAATTTATGTCTCTTGCATATCACTTTTTGTCCAAAAATATAACGAACTCCACCCAATGTGTCATTGAAGGTGTGTTCGCTGGAGTTTACTGTAACATCATGTCTTCTTTGATCTCCATAAAAGTATGGATCAATAACGCCTCTTGCTGACAAATCTGTCCATATAGTAATCTAGGGTGAGTGCAGGGGGTTTTGTTGTTTTAGTTAACGTTACAAGCCAAATTATAAAAGAAACCAAAGTTGGCAAAGGTAATGAACATCTCTAGCAAATCGTTAGTAATTTGGAGACTGTGAGCATGATCTTGCGTTTGTAGTTTCTATACCATTTATAATGGAAAACCTTTGTTAAGGACAACCTTTGTGAAGATCGATTAAAGATGCTAGACCGCTTTCTATTAGGGATTCTAGGGTTTTCATAAACTGATGCTCTTACAGGTTCTACATTTTCGAGATACTTTTAAATTCTTTGGATCGTGCTTCTTCTCAACCTCCTACATTTATTTACTTATCAATTTTTGTGACTTCTTTCCCGGTTCATTGATAATTTATGGATGATCTACTTTAACTCCTTCATGAACAGGGTAACAGTCTTAACATTTTGTCAAATTGTTTTCTATAACTCAAATATGGTTTTTGCTGCCGTTTAAATTCTGTGTTACCTATACAATCTTGAGATATATGAACATATACCTATTGGGTTCTATTTGCGTTTTGGTGATGATTAAAAATTGTGCCTTATGTCAGCCTAAGAAGGGTCGTAAGGTCCATGTCCGCAATACGTTATGTCTAAGCACCGATTTTTTTACTGATTTAGATAATATGATGCCGTTCTGCATGCACTACTTTTATTATGGGCACACTTCAGGCCTAATTTAGCAAATTGGTCATCACATTAGACATAAATAAATATCACAGCTTAATTAAGGTATTGTGAAAGTCAAATAACGGGTTATTTTTATCTATGCACCCATTTGTTGTAGTTATTTTAATAATAATAGTTCCGTTTGAATAACCACATATTATTGTCACCTCATTTATGCCAAATTAGGGAAACTGGCAATTAACATAGCAATTAGTGCTACATAACAGGTCATGCTCATTTTTTTTTTGTTTCTATAAAATTCATGCTCATTTCACTTGATCTTTTTTTGTTTCTATGAAATTCATGCACATGTCACTTGTTCTTTTTAAGTTTCCAAGTAATTCTGCTTATCTGTATGTCAATAATTTTGCCAAATTAAGACAAACCTTTATTTAACACACTTTACTTAAAAGTAACGCGACTGTATATACTAATTGTTATTTATGATTATTTTTTAATGTTTGCTAAAAGCACATTCTATTGCTATTGACGCACTGTTGTCTATACACTTCTTCTAGGATCTTCCTTAGATGACGCGGGAAGCGAATGTCAAACTCGAAGTTATGCAAATTGCAGCGAATTCACTTTTACACAATTTTGTGTATTTTGACATTTATTGCATGCCGCACTTTGGCGATTTTGTCACACGACGTTTATTACACATTACCCTCCATCATAATTTGTTTAGCCCCGGTCTCAGCAGTAGAGTTTATTGCACTAGTAGACTGTGTCTGTTTTTTCCCTTGAATCAGTATTTTTTACCTATTGTTGAGTTATTAAACTGATAATAGCTATAGAGTGAGATATGATGATAATGATATCTGTAGATATGTGTGCCTTTCTTTTATTTCGATAAATAAAAAAATATATTACACTGCAGTCACTCTCTCTCTCTCTTTGGCTCTTTTACAATCGTATGTTGTTACTAACGTAGGTGGGGGAAGTATAGCCAATAGGAGTAGTATGTAAATACTAAATACTAAATACTAAATACTAAATACTAAATACTAAATACTAAATACTAAATACTAAATACTAAATACTAAATACTAAATACTAAATACTAAATACTAAATACTAAATACTAAATACTAAATACTAAATACTAAATACTAAATACTAAATACTAAATACTAAATACTAAATACTAAATACTAAATACTAAATACTAAATACTAAATACTAAATACTAAATACTAAATACTAAATACTAAATACTAAATACTAAATACTAAATACTAAATACTAAATACTAAATACTAAATACTAAATACTAAATACTAAATACTAAATACTAAATACTAAATACTAAATACTAAATACTAAATACTAAATACTAAATACTAAATACTAAATACTAAAT
This sequence comes from Muscina levida, assembly GCA_964034835.1. NCBI lineage: Eukaryota > Metazoa > Arthropoda > Insecta > Diptera > Muscidae > Muscina > Muscina levida. Next base: position 136,270,671 of record OZ035883.1, read on the forward strand.
ACTAAATACTAAATACTAAATACTAAATACTAAATACTAAATACTAAATACTAAATACTAAATACTAAATACTAAATACTAAATACTAAATACTAAATACTAAATACTAAATACTAAATACTAAATACTAAATACTAAATACTAAATACTAAATACTAAATACTAAATACTAAATACTAAATACTAAATACTAAATACTAAATACTAAATACTAAATACTAAATACTAAATACTAAATACTAAATACTAAATACTAAATACTAAATACTAAATACTAAATACTAAATACTAAATACTAAATACTAAATACTAAATACTAAATACTAAATACTAAATACTAAATACTAAATACTAAATACTAAATACTAAATAAGAAATATTTAGAATAAAATCAGAAAAAAAATAAAATAAAACATAAAAAATTTAATATAAAAAATAAATGAAATATAAAAAATGAAAAGTAAGCAAACAAAATATTAAAAAAGCTGAAATTGATTAAAGCAGTTAGGAAATATGAGTGACTTACATATACCATCACCCTCAGAAAACAAAAAATATCTTTTATATTAATATTATTACTTGATTTCTAAAGTGGACGAAGAAGTACATTTCTAAAGTGGGCGGTACCAGATGTGTATTGGAGGTACCAGATGGGGCGTGGCAAGATTTCCAGTTTTTTTCTCCAAGAACTGTATCCTGCTATAGCATTACTAAATAAAGAATTTGTGTACGATCGCGTTAGATTTATTGATATTATTACTCCATCTCTAAAGTGGGCGGAAAGGTATATTTTTATTGGAGGTACCAGAAGGGGCGTGGCTAGACTTCCAATTTTTTTCCAAAACTTTATCCTGTAATAGCTTTACTAAGTACAGAATTTGGGTACGATCCCGTTGGTTATATTGATATTATTACTCGATATCTAAAGTGGGCGGAATGATGCATTTGTATGGGAGGTACCAGAAGGGGCGGGGCCATGTAGCCCATACTACCGTAGGTAGTTTTGGGGAAATATTACCTCGTGCAAAACATTTGGTTGCGTCTTTCGAAAGTTATCGTGCGAACCAGCCAGACAGACAGACAGACGGACGGACAGACAGACAGACAGACTGATAGACAGGCAGACAGACGGACATGGCTCAAACGACTTAAAAAGTCATGAATCGAATTTGGTTCAAAGAATCCAAGGGTCTAAAGTCTACAGAAATATGGTTACTTGTATGGGAGTTACCATAGGAGCATAGGGGCATGTATAACTAGCTACATTTTGATCATTATTAATACTGGTAAATATATTTTGTAAATATAACCAGTACAGAAATTTCAGTCTGATGAACTGACAGATAAATACCATCACCCACTATATTGTTTAAGTCTTGAGTTATTGAAATAAACCGATTTGTAATTAAAACCAATTAGAAAGTTTCAGTCGGGCAACCCGACTTACATTTACCCTTACCCTTAGTAAAACAAATAATCTTCTATAATATTGATATTATTACTCGATTTCGAAAGTGGGCGGTGTCTTACATTTGTATGGAAGGTACGAGAAGGTGTGTGTTTAGGCTTCCAGATTTATTCCCCATAATTTTATCCTGTTACAGCTTTACTAAATACGTTGGGTGTACTGATATTATTACTACATCCCTAAAGTGGGCGGAAAGGTACATTTGTATCGCTAGATTTCCAATTTTTTCTCCAAAACTTTGCCCTGTTATAACATAACAAAATACAGAATTTGGGCACGATCGTGTCGAGTGTATTGATATTATTACCCTCTTTCTAAAGTGGTCGGAGTGGTACATTTGTATGGGAGGTACCAGAAGGGGCGTGTCTAGACTTCCAGATTTTTTTCTCCAAAACTTTATCCTGCTTGAAGTTTACCAAATACAGAATTTGGGCACGATCGCGTTAGGTCTGTTAATAATATTAAATGATTTCTGAAGTGGGCGGTACCAGATGTGTATGGGAGGTACCAGATGGGGCGTGGATAGACTTCCAATTTTTTTCTCCAAAACTTAAATCTGTTATAGCTTTACTAAAAATAGAATTTGGGTACGATCACGTTTGATTTATTGATATTATTCCTACATCTCTATAGTGGGCGGAAAGGTAGATTTGTATGGGAGGTACCAGAAGGGGCGTGGCTAGGCTTTCAAAATTTTTTCCAAAACTTACCCTGTTATAGCTTTACTAAATACACAATTTGGGTACGATCCCGTTGGGTATATTGATATTATTACTCGATTTCTAAAGTGGGCGGAATGATGTATTTGTATGGGAGGTACAAGAAGTGGCGGGGCCATGTAGCCCATTTGTAATACCGTAAGTAGTTTTGTGGAAATAATAACTCGTGCAAAATTTCAAAACATTTGGTTGAGTCTTTCGAAAGTTAACGTGCGAACCAGCCGGACAGCCAGACAGACAGACGGACATGGCTCAAACGACTTAAAAAGTCATGAATCGAATTTGGTTTAAAGAAACCTTGGTCTTAGGTGACTCCTTCTATGTGTTACACTTTTGGGTCGTATCAAATGATATATACCCTCATCCTAAGGGTGATGGTATAAAAAGGATCAGTGAAGGTTTACTCGAGTTATGCTGCACGCCGGATAGACGGACGTGACTCTATCATCTTAAAAAGTTATGAATAAAATTTGGTCTTAAGATATTAGAACTCCAACTTGTCTACTTCAATGTGTTACACCTTTTCTCGTATCAAATGATATATATACCCTCATCACTATGTTAAGTAAGCATAAAATACAAAATTACTACAATAATTTCCAACAGGGATAGCTGGGCAACATTCCCCATATCACTAAACTCTCACTCACACTATTTTTCTTTTTCTCTCTAGCCGCCCTCTCTCTCTCTCTCTGCAGCTTATTAATCACAACAAATAAAATAACACTGTAAACTCTAAACTGTTACTAATTACAGAGCACAGGCTGGCAATCTGTGACTATGATAGACAGAATATCATTACGTCTGTCTGTCAGCTGGACAATATAACAGTTTTTTTGTGACTGAGCGCTCAAGATGCTCAAGTTATTCTGACAGTCGCATGCAAGGAATATTAAGACAATAGTTGTGTGATAGACTGACACGCGTTGCTTAACATTTTATGAATCGCTGCTATAAATTCTAATAGAAATGTTATTCCAAAAGAGGAATACTTGAGCCAATATTGACAAGAGTATTTTGATAATGTAATTGAGGAAGTACATTAGCGCTATAAAAGAGAATCTCGCCAGATTTCATGAGCGTAGTAATTAACTGCATGAACTTGTTATTAATTTAGACTTTAACTAAATAGTAATTTTAATGAAATGTGATGCAATTTCATATGTAATATTATTGCACTTTTATATTTTGAGTGGTTTACCCATTCAATGTAAAACGATAGTCGTGTATATGTAAAAAAGTTGTAACAAAGAAATTAAACCATCGTTCGGTTTTGAAAAAAAAAAATCTCCTTGAGCTATGACATATGAAATAAAAGGGGTAGGGAAACTTATATCGAATTTTTATACCAACACTCTTAGGGATGATGGTATATATCATTTGATACAAGAACCAGTATAGAAATGTCTGTAAACTGACTGATAAATACCAACACCCAATATAATATATTGTTTAAGTCATGAGTTATTGAAATTAATTAATTTTTAATTAAACTTACTTATGTATAATTTTTTGCCTGCTTGTGGAGCAAAATCGTAAAAACATCTATTTGTATTGGATGTACAATTAGCGTCATCACAACATGTCTGATTTTTTTTATCGTTAATAAATGTTCAATAAACACTTACCTTGGCAAAATTTGTCTAAATTCAGTGCACATACAAAAATTATAGGTAAATAAAAGGGGAAATATCGTTAATTTATATGGGAGGTACCAGAAGGGGTGTGCCAAATTTGATTTCCCCTGTCCCTGTTGATGTTCCTGTTTGGAATTTATGGGAGAAATATAAATTTTCTAAAAATAGGTCATTTTGTATGGCAGGTACCAGAAGGCTTGAACCGATATAGTCCATATTCATTCCTGATTCAAATTTTAATAACCTTACAACTTACGCAAAATTTTAATGAATTCAGTGTACTTACAAAAATAGTTATACATACATATCTTTTATGTATGAGGATGAATTCAGTCATTTGTTTAGGAAGTACCAGAAGGGGTGTGTCAAATAGTTAGGTTTTCTGAGGTTTTGCCTTCTATCACAAGATAATTTAACTGTATATTCTTATTTATGTTGCTCTCTTTAGAGGTTCCCAAGCAGCTCACAACGTCCGAGAGATCACGCATCACCCCGGGCAATGTGATAGCAAATGTGAGAAGGGGAAATGTTTAGTAACCTAACCGGCATTCTACCAAAAATGCGTCTTAGAAAGTAGGTAACAAAAGTTACTGAAGCTCAACACAGAGGCTCTCTCTTAGTGGCTTTGGTAGCCTCAAGAAACTGGGATCGGGTGCGGTGGCCCATTAAACCACTCTCCTTAAACAAAACAATAATTATGAAAACACGAAGAAAAGAAAAAACAAGAACCGCCTCAAATGTTGACGACCCCCGAAACCGTTATAAGGACCTTGATTTAAGGATATGCACCTGGAATGTCCGAACTCTATACAGAGATGGTGCCTCTATCCAACTGGAGGATGTCCTCGGCAAATACAAGGCTGACATCTTCGCTATAAAGAAAATGAGATGGACTGGATAGGGATGCACACGACGAAAGAACTGTGACATCATTTACAGCAGCCATGCACAAAGAGACGAATTTGGATGAGGTTTCGTAGTTGGCAAGAGACTTCGACACCTGGTCTCGCGGTTAACCCTGTAAGTGACCGAATAGCCACTATTCGCATCCATTACATTAAGCTGATTTGTGTAGACGCCCCGACGGAAGACAAAGACGATGACATTAAAGATGCATTCTATGACCGCTGCCCTGCACATGACATTAAAATTGTTCTGGGAGATTTTAATGCTAAAATAAGAAGGGAAGATGTTCTTCGTTTAGCAGTCGGAAAATTCAGTCTAAACAACAACACCTCCGATAACGGATACAGACTGGTTAGTTCCGCGTCGGCAAGAAATATGGTTGTAAGTGGAACCAGATTCCCGCATAAAGATATCCACAAGGCAACCTGGATATTTCCCGATCAAAATACAAGAAATCAGACTGATCACGTGGTAATTGATGGAAGACATGTCTCAAGCGTTATGGACGTGCGTGTGATGTGCGGTGCAAATATTGACTCGGATCACCCCCTAGTTACAGACACACAGTGGACGCATATTGCGATTTCTATGACCACTGCCGCAACGACCGTACTGGGTTATGAAAAACCACGCTCAGGCAAGCCCGAGAGAAAATGGATGCTAGATACAAGGCAAAACTGCAGCCAATGGCGACGAGTGCGGTGACGGAGCGTTATAATGAAAAATGGAGGGAGATAAAACGCCTGTTCAGGCGGAAAAAGCGAAAGAAAAGAAAAGAAAATAAAAGAGAAAGACATGATATCGAAAAGTTCAGGGATAGAGGTGAGGCCCGAAAGTTCTACCAAAGGGTTAAAAGCAAAGGTTTTGGAACAGTGATCACCACCTGTAAGGACAGAGAAGGAAATCTGGTCACTGACACTTAGAGTGTGCTGCAAATATTGAGGGAACAATTTTAATCTCTACTCTTTCCCGAAGGCAGCATAAGTGACGAAATCACACCAATCCACCACCGAGCCAAAACTAGATCAGCACGGCGATCACAAGGCTTAATAATAATAAAGCTGCGGGAGCCGATAGACTGCCGGCAGAGCTTTTTAAAGCCGGCGGCTATGAGCTCCTAACATGCACGCACCAGCTCATAAACACAACTTGGCTGAAGGAGTGCATGCCCGATGATTGGAATCTGAGTGTCCTATGTCCCGTGCTTTAGAAAGACGATCCAAGTGTGTGTACCAACTATAGCGGGATTAGCCTTTTACCCATCGCATACAAGGTTCTGTCTAGTGTATTATGTGAAAAACTTAAGCCCATTCTGGCAAACTTGATTGGACCTTATCAGTGTGGCTTAAGACCTGGTAAATCCACGGCCGACCAGATATTCACACCACGACAAATCCTGGAGAAGACCCAAGAAATGCAGATCGGCACCTACCATCTGTTCATTGACTAAAAAACTGCATTAGACCGTCCGATACAACAGAATTTGTTGGATGCTATGGCTGAGTTTGGTATCCCAGCAAAGCTAATACGACTTTGCGAGATGACACTGACGGACACGAAGTCTTCAGTGAAAGTTGGCAAAAATCTATCAGAGCCATTAACTACCAAGCGAGGCTTTAAATAAGGCGATAGTCTGTCCCGTGATCTCTTTAACATTGTAATGGAGATGATCATGCGGAAGGCTGTAGTAAACAAGAATGGTACCATCTTCAACAAAGTTCACATGTTGCTCGCGTATGCTGATGATCTAGATATCATTTGACGTGGATTGCGTGATGTTACTGTGGCTTTTTCGAGCATTAAAAAGCAGTCGGCTGATGTGGGTCTGATGATAAACGAGGACAAAACCAAGTTATTTGTTTCAATTAACAAAGAGTCCACTCGTCTGGAACACTGCGTGAACGTTGACAACTATAACTTTGAAGTGGTAGATGATTTTGTCTACCTTGGCTCCGCCATAAACAAAAATAATAATGTCAGCCTGAAAATGAAAAGACGAGTATTGATCGCATACCGCTGCTACTATGCGCTGAGCAAAGCGTTCTCTCGAAGAACAAAAATACAACTCTACCACATTCCGATCATATCTGTCTTGCTCTATAGTGTAGAATCCTGGGTAATGCCAAAAGCGGATCAATCTATTCTGACAGTCTTCGGGAGAAAAATACTTCGCAAACTATTTGGACCCATCATCGTTAACGGCGAGACTTGTCGTCGAATAAACCACGAGCTATATGAGCTGTACAACGATATCGCCGTAGTTAGGCGCGTTGAAATGGACAGAATGAGCTGGCTTGCACCCTGAAAAATGTTGAACTGTATAATAGGGAAAATATTCAAGGTGAAAACTTCACATAAACCATCGTTCTGCAGGCATTCCTAACTTAATATAAATTAACCTGATAGAAATTGATCGAACCATTTCCGCAGTTAGTGGTTACATCAAAATGTACACTTCTTTGCAAATATGTAAATAGGTAAGATATTAAAAACAGATATAATTTATAAATCTGAGAAAATGGGACAACAAATTATTGGTTGGGTTCTATTCAATAATTTCTATATGTAACATACATAAGCATAAACTCATAATGCCTACAGCACATAAAGATCTTGCAAACTTTTAAAACGTTAGCAATTTATAGATTTCATGGAATTGATTTGATAGCAATCAATGATTTATTACGCATAAAAGGGCATCATCGCGTCACCTTCCCGAGAATACCAAAGCTATTTCAATATAATTTCAGCTGATAACTCGTAAGCCAGACAATGTAAAGCTGCACTGCCGTCAGTAGTACAGCATCTTTCGATCTATATAGAAGTGAACAAAACCATAGGAAATGTTGCAAAATTCCAAACTACAAATCCTTTTTGCTTTAGCCTTAATAAGCCTTAGCTTTGCAGTAACAAAAGCCCAAGAAGACATTGAACCCCCACTGGACGATAATATCAACGACATCGACAATGAGGAAATAAACACAATAAGGTATAATTTATCATAAAATCATAAAAACAAAAATTGTATATTCAAATTTCTTAACTTAGCTATGATTTCGAAGATAAGTTGGAAAAACTTTATAACATCCAGGAGTTAATGAAAACTAACTTGGAAAAGCTTACCGCAGAAATTACTAAAAATCACAAAGAAATTGAAAATTTACGCCAACTAGTGGACACAAGGGCGAACAGTGTGTCAGCAGCTGTAGTGCCAAGTGATCAACAGAAACTCGAACCCAATGTTTTAGAAGTCAAATGGTAAATTCAGTTAAAATTAATAACAAAATTTGTCACATGGATTTTTCTATGTACACAGCTCCGATGGTCGTCTACCGCAAAACTGTTATGAGGTCAATGAATGCCAGACCCATATTTACAGCATCAGTGTGCAGAATTTTAGCCAACAACCATTTTCCGTTGCCTGTGATCTCAAAACTGAAGACGGCGGCTGGACAGTTATCCAAAGACGTTTTGATGGTTCAGTAGATTTCTTTAGAAATTGGACTGAGTATGTAGAGGGCTTTGGCGATGTAGATGGTGAATTTTTCATAGGTTTAGAGAAATTGTACGCTTTGACCTCGCATGGCGAACCCCAGGAACTTTACATTCAGATGGAAGATTTTGAGGGCGAACGCCGCTTTGCTAAGTATAAAACATTCAAAGTAGCAGGCAATGATACCGACTACAAATTGAGTGTAGGCGAATTTTCTGGTGATGCTGGCGATAGTTTTAGCTGGCACAATGGTCAAAAGTTTTCCACTTGGGATCGTGATAATGACGAGAGCAACGATCGTAATTGTGCCGACAAATGGAAGGGAGCCGGCTGGTATCGTACGTGTTATTACAAGTGAGTTGTTGTTGTCAGGGTGTAAAGAGAAGTTATGTAAAATCTTGTTACCAATTAATAGTATTGATGTCATTGTCTGGTTGATGATCATTTTGGTATTAGTGATTATTTTTAAATTTTATATTTTTGTAGCAACTTAAACGGTCAGTACTTGTCGGGAAAGCTTTCAAAGTCCAAAGGTGGCAGAGGTGTGGCATGGAACACCTTCCGTGGTTATGACTATTCGCTGAAATTTGTGCAGATGATGATACGGCCACGTCAAGACTAGAGCTGGGCATCGAGGTCGAGGTGCGATGATTTGCTTATATTGATGGAACCAAGGGTTTACTTTTAGATTGTTCAAATAAAAAATCAATAAATAAAGAAAATCGTTAATAATATATAAATAAATATATATTTCCTAATTTTTACCACCAATATACTAAAAAAATTATACTAAACAGATATTCATAAGGTAAAACTATAAGGTTGAATTCGGTCATTTGTATGGAAAGTACAAGAATAAGTGTGGCAAAAGTTTAAGTTTTCTGAGGCTTTTTCTACTATTATAAGAAAATCTAACTAACCAAATCTAAATATCCACCAGTTGTCCGTTTGTCTGTTGTTATGAAAGAAATTTTAATTTTCCAGAAGTAGGTCTTTTGTAAGGGATGTACCAGAAGGAGTCGGCCGATATGGTCCATATTCATTACTGAGTCAAATTTGTATAAAAGTGTCTCTAACGCAAAATATGACTGATTTCAGTGTACATACAAAACCAGTAAGAAATTTTCAGTCGGTCAAACCTACTTACATATAACCTCACCCTCAGTAAAACATAAAATTTTCGATTTCTAAAGTGGGCGTAGTGGTACATTTGTATGGGAGGTACAAGAAGGAGCGTGTCTAGACTTCCATTTTTTTCTCCAAAACGTTGTTTTGTTATAGCTTAACAAAATGCAGAATTTGGGCACGATCGTGTCAAGTGTATTGATATTATAAGTCCATCTTCAAAGTGGGCGGAGTGGTACATTTGTATGGGAAAAATTTTAGTGATTATTTTGATTTTAGCGGTTTTTGTTTTAAAGCATGCCTACCATATCAAAACCCCATATACAGTTAATATTTAAGTTATTTAGACGATTTAATTTCCAGATTTTTATAAATTTCCTCATAAGCGAAATTTTTTATATTGGCGATTTAAGCGATGGGAATGGCTCAATGGACTTTGCCCAGAGGTGGAAAGTTATTGATTGTCACTCACTTGGGAGTGACCAGAAGCGATTCCTTTGTGGCACTGTCCAAGCAGCTAACTACTTCCGGTCTTAGACCAAGTATTCCCCGGGCAATGACTTTAAAGCAACCGCTTAGAAGTTAGCTTAGATGTTAGAAGGCGAAATGTTGAGTAACCTAATCGGCATGCTACCACCGATGCGTCTTAGGAACTAGGTAACAGAAGTTACTGAAACTCAACACAGGCTCTCTAAGTGGCTGTGGCAGCCCCAAGAAACTAGGATCGGGAGCGGTGGCCTAATGAGCCACTCTCCTTAAACAAAAATTTATTATGAAAACACGAAGAAAAGGAAAAACAAGAACCCCCCCAAATGTTGACGACCCCCGCAAACAATATAAGGACAATGATTTAAGGATATGCACCTGGAATGTCCGAACTCTTTACAGAGATGGTGCCTCTATCCAACCGGCGGATGTCCTCGACAAATACAAGGCTGACATCACCGCCATACAGGAAATGAGATGGACGGGACAGTGATGCACACGACGGAAGAACTGTGACATCTTTTACAGCTGCCATGCAGAAAGACACGAATTTGGATATGGTTTCATAGTCGGCAAGAGACTTCGACACCTGGTATCGCGGTTTAACCCTGTAAGTGACCGTATAGCCACCATTCGCATCCGGGCGAAATATTTTAACATTACGCTGATTTGTGTACACGCCCCGATGGAAGACAAAGACGATGACATCAAAGATGCATTCTATGAGCGCCTGGAGGATATATATGACCGCTGCCCTGCACATGACATTAAAATTGTTCTGGGAGATTTTTATGCTAAAATAGGAAGGGAAGATGCTCTTGGTTCAGCAGTCGGAAAATTCAGTCTACACAACAACACCTCCGATTCAGACTGGTAAGTTTCGCGTCGGCAAGAAACATGGTTGTGAGTGGAACCAGATTCCCGCATAAAGATATACACAAGGCAACCTGGATATCTCCCGATCAAAATACAAGAAATCAGATTGATCACGTGGTAATTGATGGAAGGCATGTCTCAAGCGTTATGGACGTGCGTGTGATGCGCGGTGCAAATATCGACTCGGATCACCACCTAGTTGCAGCCAAGGTACGCACACGATTAAGTAGAGCTAAAAACCCTCGTAATCAAACGCAAAGGAAGCTAGACATCACAAAGCTGCACACCACTGAGATGGCCAATGCCTACTCCAACCAACTCTCTCAATTACTCCATACAAATCCACCTAGTTCTGATATTCCCGACATGCAGTGGCAGCATATTGCGAATTCTATGACCACTGCCGCAACAACCGTACTGGGTTATGAAAAACCACGCTCAGACAAGCCCTGGTACGATGATGAATGTCGCGAAATGTCTGAGGAAATGGATGCTGCATACAAGGCAAAACTGCAGCCAATGGCGACGCGTGCGGTGACGGAGCGTTATAAAGAGAAAAGGAGGGAGATGAAACGCCTGTTAACGGAAGAAGCGTCTGTGGAAGAAAAGAGAGAGCCAGGATATCGAAAACTACAGGGATAGAAGTGAGGCCCGAAAGTTCTACCAAAAAGTAAAAAGTAAAGGTTTTGGAACAGGGATCCAGGATGGATTGCGAGATGTTACTGCGGCTTTTTCGAACATTGAAAAGCAGTCGGCTGAAGTGGGTCTGATGATAAACGAGGACAAAACCAAGTTATTTGTTTCAACGAACAAAGAGTCCACTCGTCTGGGACGCTGCGTGAACGTTGACAACTATAATTTTGAAGTGGTAGATGATTTTGTCTACCTTGGCTCCGCCATAAACAAAAATAATAATGTCAGCCTCGAAATCAAAAGACGAGTATTGATCGCAAACCGCTGCTACTATGCGCTAAGCAAGCGATTTAACGACAAAGCGCTCTCTCGAAAAACAAAGATCCAGCTCTACCAGACTCTGATCCTACCTGTCTCGCTCTACAGCGCAGAATCGTGGGTAATGACACAAGCGGATCAATCTATTCCGGGAGTCTTCGAGAGAAAAATACTCCGCAAAATATTTGGACCCATTATCGTGAACGGCGAGTACCGTCGTCGAATGAATTATGAGCTGTATGAGCTGTACAACTCCGATGGATGGGCCAGGTGACGGAAATGTTAAGTAAGCTTGGTATGACGAACTATCTACGGAGCGCAAAAGACCGAAGCGCTTGGAATGGTTTTCTACGTGCGGCTACTGATAGATGAATTTCTGTTGTTGCTGTCAGTAAAGAAGTAAAGATTTGAGCGATTTTTTATTGGCGACTTATAATTCTCGATTTATGTGGATATTAAGTTTTGTTACATTGATTGTTTATATTTTGAGTTAAGCGATTCTTTTTAACTTTAGCGATTATATTCAATTAAACATGTTAAGCAGAATAAAATCGCATGTAAAGGTTAATATTTTAGTTAGTTAGACGATTTTGTTACCAAATTTGTATAAATATCGCCAATAATTACACTTTTGATTTTAGCGATTTTTATAAATTTGTTAATTTTAATATGAATAATGTGGATATTTAATTATTTAACATATATAATTTTTTAATTTAAAAAATTTTTTTAAACATTCTTAGCATATAAAAAATTTTAGTGATTATTTTGATTTTAGCGATTTGTGTTTTAAAGCATGGCTACCAAATGAAAACTCCATGTATAGTTAATATTTAAGTTATTTAGACGATTTGTATAAATTTCCTTATACTCGACATTTTTTATTTTATGATTTGAGCGATTTTTATTGGCGACTTATAAAATGCTAATTTATAATTCGATTCATGTGGATATTAAGTTTTGTTACATAGATTGTTCATATTTTGAGATAAGCGATTTTTTCCCATTCTAGCGATTTTACATTCAACACAAGCTTCGCTGATTAAAATCGCTTGCAGAGTTTAATATTTTGGTTATTAAGACGTTTTTGTTACCAAATTTGTATAAATATCGTCATTAATTACATTTTTGATTTTATAATTTTTTTTTACTTTAGCGATTTTTATAAAATGTTAATTAATTTACTTGAACAATATAATTGTCTGATGTTTTTTTACATACGTTTGTTATTTTTTTTATTTTAGCGATTTTTTTAAAACATTTTTATCAAAATGGAAGACGAATGTAGATGTTAATATTTCAGACATTTTATTTTCCAGATTTGTATTAATATTGCCATTAGCTGCATTTCTGTTTTATCGGCTTAAGCGATTTTTGTATTTAAGCGTTTTTTTAACATTTTTGTTTTTTCTAAATTTCAAGATTTGCATAAATTCCTCATCTGCAACATTTTTAGATTACTGATTTGAGCGATTTTTTTTAAACGATTTTTAGAAATTGCTTATTTATAAATTCGAATTATGGGAGTATTAATTTTTTATATATAACCGCTTAAATATATAATACAAGCGGTTAAATCGAAAAAAAAAACAATTCATATATCGATTTAAGCTGTTATTTCCCAATTTTCGGATAAGCAAATGTTTTTCAGTTATTTGTCCAATATTTGTATTTTTGCAATTTTTTTTAAATTGCTAATTTATTAATTCAAGGTGAATATTAAAGTTATTTCGACAATAAGTCAACCTATTTTCCAGATGTTTTATAAATTTTATGTAAGTGAAATTTTGGAGTTTTTTTATTTAAGCGATTTTTATAAATTGCTAATTTATTAATTTGTATTGTGGATATTATATATTTATACTCATATTTGGATTTAAGCGATTATTTCCAATTGAGCGATTTTTTTTAATATATGCCTACCACATGAAAACCTCATGTCAAGATAAATATTTTATTTATTTCGACAATAAGACACTTTATTTTCCAGACTTTTTTTTATTAATTTATATAATAGTAATATTTTTTATTTTAGCGATTTTATATTAGTTTAACGCCAGACCCTTTGCTTTAATTATGTTGCATTAACTTTTTTCAACAATACATTGGCTGACCTTAATATCTCTGTTTATGACATTAAGTGATAGGAAACAATTTAGTCCTCTTATTGTATTTCTTAATAATTTTATTTTGCTGATAAAGTGAAAAAAAACCCAAGCCATGAAATCATAATATATAATCAGTTTCTGTTGGTCAGTTGAGACCTAAGGTAGTGAACAAAGAACAACAAATGTTAGGGAAAAGCAAACGTGTAGTGATCCTGACAATTCAGTTACTATGTCTGGGAGTAGAGTTAACTAAAGCACAGGATTACATTAAGCCAGGGCTAAGTGCCGAAGGCGAGGAGGTAACTAATGTTAGGTAAAGTATATAATGTACATAAAATTACCCAAAAAACAACAAATAATTTGAAAGTATAAACCCATAGCTATGACTTCGATGACAAACTGGATAGGCTGCTTGAGTCCCAGATCTTAACGGAAATGACTATAAAGAACTTAGTGGCGACCATAACAAAAAATCAAGAAGATATTGAAACCTTGAAACAAATGTTTGATAAAGATGCCTATAGTATAACAGCCGAAGTAAAAACCAATAGCGAAAAATCAAAACCTCATGTAATGGAAATCAAATGGCAAGATAAGATGAAATATAATATATTACAAAATAAATTTTTTTGAAATTTCTCTGTTCATATTATTTAGCCCTAAAAATCGTTTACCGCAAAATTGCTACGAAGTCAATGAGTGCCACACGCATGTCTACAGCATTATGATACAGAACTCTAGTCATGCATCATTTCCCGTTACCTGTGATCTCAAAACTAATGATGGCGGTTGGACCATCATTCAGCGACGTCAAGATGGTTCTGTTAATTTCAATAGAAATTGGACAGATTACGCTGAGGGATTTGGCAATGTGGATGGTGAATATTTTATTGGTTTAGAGAAATTGCACTTGTTGACCACTCAAGGTGAACCCCAGGAATTGTATATTGTGTTGGAAGATTTTGAGGGTTCTCGACGTTATGCCAAGTATAAAACATTCAAAGTGGATGATAGCAACAGTGGCTATAAATTGACTGCAGGCAGATATTCCGGAGATGCCACCGATAGTTTATCGACACATAGTGGTCGAAAATTTTCTACTTGGGATCAAGATAACGACGAAAGTGAGACCAACTGTGCTCAGCGTAAGAGGGGTGGCTGGTGGTATCATGCGTGTTATCACAGGTGAGTGGAAATGAATGTAAAGATCTTATAACTGTGATTTTATAACTAATTTGTCTTCTTCGTTTGCAGTCATCTTAACGGTGAATATTTAGGTGGCAAAATACCAAAGTCAAAAATTGGTAGAGCTATATCTTGGCATGGTTTCCGTGGCTATGACTATTCGCTAAAATTTGTACAAATGATGATACGGCCCCTGAAAGACTAACTTTATTAACGTTGCATTATATGTGTGTTAGTTTTTGGCATACAATAGGTGTAAATAAAGCTAAGCTTATCATTAAGAAAAATGAATTGGCTCATAGGTAAAAAGTCAGATTTAAGTATTGAAAATAAGCTGTTAATATACAATCAAATGATTAAACCCATATGGACATACGAAGCCCAACTATGGAAATGTACTGCGCCTAACAATATCGCCATCATTCAGCGCATAAAAAAACAAAATACTTAGCTGTATTGTCAATGCTTCTTGGTATATATGAAATGAAGATCTATACAGATCCCTTGGAATAAACTCAGTTGAACATGAAATTGGTAACATTGCCACTAAACACAATGGTCGGCTACAGATACATATAAAATCAGAAGCATCGGCCCTAACAAATGCCAGCGGCATTGTCCGAAGTTTAAAACGAAAGAAGCCTTCAGATCTAATCAATATTTGAATGTCACTTGTTTGAATGTTTCGCATAATAATATTAAATATAATATATAAAATAATTTAAAATCTTATTTTAAACTTGAAAAACATTGCTTGTTACCTAGTTGCAGTAAATAAAAACCACATAAAGAAAAAAAATTAAATTAATGGGTATTTTATGATAAAGTGCTGTAAACAGAATTTTTTGACTTACAAATTAAGAAGACAATTCCAAGAGTCATATTAAAATTTGTACGTTTATTAAATTTGAGCGATTTCTTCAGAAATAAAAGCCTTATTTATAGTAAGTAATGTGATGATGTTAATCTCATGTAAATCTTAATATTTCAATAATTTCAAAAGTCATTTTTGTTTTTATGTTTATACTTTAAATTTTTAATTTATTAATTTGAATTATTTTATACATATAATAGTAATATTCTGATTTTAGCGACTATTTTCATTATGGCGATTTTTCGTGAACATACTAAGCATATGAAACCGTATGTAGTGGTTAACATTGAAGTTATTTAGACTTTTATTTTCCAGATTTGTATAAATTTTAACGTTAGCGACGTCGGGAGTGTGATGCAAGGTAAAGCTTCTGATCGGTTTAACTTGGCAAACCCAGAGTGATCCTTGCCAATTGCACTTCAAGTCTACTCACAGAGCTCCGTATTCGTAGTACTACTGCGGACGGAGTACCTCCACGTGGTGACGCCTGGAAGCGTGCCTCTGACACCCGTCAGAGCACGACTAACTGTGAGGGGCGAAACCTAAAACCCAGGCACGTCTGCTCAGAGTGAGCGGTACCCTGGTCAGCGTCTGACCCAGAATGGGCGGCTGTAATAAAATCCTGGCAGGAGGAGAAAACTGCGACGTGGTGCGCTGGGCTTGCAACCCGCCACCGACGTATAAACTATTGCAATGAAAAGAAGTAAGAAAAGAATAAAATGGACCCCCCAAAATGTTGATGACCACCGCAAACGAATTAAGGACCATGATTTAAGGATATGCACCTGGACTGTTAGAACACTGTATAGACCAGGTGCCTCTATCCAACTGGCGGAAGTCCTCGAAGAATACAAGGCTGGCATAACCGCTTTACAGGAAATCCGGTGGACGGGACACGGGTGCTCGCGCATGAAGACGTGCGACATCTACTATAGTGGCCATGCGGACAAGCACGAGTTTGGATGTGGATTTGTGGTTGGCAAGAGACTGCGACACCTAGTCTCAAGGTTCAACCCGGTGTGTGAACGTATAGCCACCATAAGAGTCAAAACAAAGTTTTTCCACATAACACTTATATGTGCCCATGCTCCGACAGAAGAGAAAAGCGATGAGGACAAAGACGAGTTCTACGAGAGCCTAGAAAATGTATATGACCGTAGCCCGAGCCATGACATTAAAATTGTACTAGGCGATTTTAATGCTAAAATAGGCAGGGAAACCGCATTTGAGCCTACCATCGGAAAATTCAGTCTGCACACCGAAACGTCGAACAATGGCATCAGACTGATTGATTTCTCTGTGGCAAGAAATATGGTAGTTTGCAGCACTAGATTTGACCATAAAAATATTCATAAGGCGACATGGTTATCTCCAGATCAATTGACAAGGAATCAGATTGATCATGTGGTAGTCGATGGAAGGCACGCATCGAGTGTTCTGGACGTACGAGTGATTAGGGGTGCGAACATTGACTCCGATCACTTCCTTACCGCAGTTAAGGTACGCACAAGACTAAGCATGGCGAAAAACGTACGTAACCAGGCACAACGAAAGCTGGACATCGGTAAACTGCGGACCACAGAGGTAGCAAACGCCTACTCCAACCACCTAACTCAACTGCTGCGGAATGCTCCAACCCCTGACAATATAACCTCGCAGTGGCAAAATATAGCCGACTCCTTAGAACGGGCTGCGAGAAGCGTACTTGGGTACTCAAAGCCGTCTCAAGAAGATGCCTGGTACGATGATGAATGTCGCAATGCCACGAGAGAGACGGTTGCTGCATACAGGGCGAAACTGCAGCCAATGGCAACGAGAGCTGTTCGTGAACGGCACAGGGAGAAGAGACGACAGGCAACGCGTCTTTTTAGAAGAAAAAAGAAGGAGCTGAAGAAGAGGCAGGACGAGTGCACTGAGTTGCTCCGAAGTAGAGGGGAAGCCCGAAAATTCTACAAGAGAGTGAAAGCGAGAATGCGTGGAACAGGGTTGCCCTCCTGCAAGGACAGCGATGGTCAGCTAGTGACGGACCCGGATAACGTTCTAAAGATATGGAGAGATCACTTTAGAAATTTACTGGATACTGACACCACTCCAGAAGACCCCGCTCCAATCCATGACGATGGTATTAACTGTCCACCTCCGAGCCAGAGCGAGATACGTATGGCCATCTCCCGCCTTAAAAACAACAAAGCTGCTGGAGCCGATGGTCTCCCTGCTGAATTGTTTAAGGCTGGCGGGGAGGAGCTGATTAGGAGCATGCATCAGCTCATGGAGAACATCTGGCAAGAGGAGAGCATGCCCGGGGATTGGAGTCTCAGTCTGTTATGTCCCATATACAAGAAAGGAGATCGTAGTGAATGTAAGAACTACCGTGGAATAAGCCTATTACCAATTGCGTACAAGGTCCTTTCAAGCATATTGTGTGAACGTCTAAAGCCAATTGTGGAAAAACTAATTGGACCATATCAGTGCGGCTTTAGACCTGGCAAATCTACGACGGATCAAATATTCACCTTACGACAAATCCTGGAAAAAACCCATGAAAAGCAGATCGACACCTACCACCTCTTTGTCGACTACAAAGCTGCCTTCGACTCTCCGATAAGGAATAGGCTTTATGAGGCCATGTCTGAGTTTGGTATTCCTGCAAAGCTGATTCGACTTTGCAAATGTACCTTAGACAACACCAAATCCTCGGTTAAGATTGGTAAGGATCAGTCTGAACCATTCAACACGGAAAGAGGTCTCAGGCAGGGCGATAGCCTGTCCTGTACACTATTTAACATAGTTATGGAGAAGGTGATGAGAAAGGCTGGTATCAACATGTCTGGCACCATATTCCACAAAAGCCACGTGCCACTAGCCTACGCCGATGATATAGATATCATTGGCCGAAATCTGCGGGATGTTACTGCAGTTTTCTCATCGCTAGAAAAAGAGTCAGCAAAAATGGGTTTAGCGGTCAACGAGGACAAAACAAAAATAATGATTTCGACGAACAAAGAGTCCTCTCGATGGGGACGCACCGTGAACGTTGACAATTATTGTTTTGAGGTAGTCGACGAATTTACCTACCTCGGATCTTCCGTCAACAAGATGAATAATGTCAGCCAAGAAATTAAACGGAGAATAGTGCTAGCCAATAGATGTTTCTACGGACTTCGGCAGCACTTTAGTAACACCACCTTCTCTCGGAATACTAAGAAACAGCTATACCAGGTGCTTATCTTACCTGTTCTGTTGTATGGTGCCGAATCATGGGTGCTTACTACAACGGACATACAAAACCTGGGAGTATTCGAGAGAAAAGTATTCCGAAAAATATATGGACCTATCTGTGTCGAAGGCCAGTTTCGCCATCGGATGAACCATGAGCTGTATGAGCTTTACCACGACATCGACGTAGCTAAAAGAGTCAGAATCCAACGACTTCGATGGCTGGGACATGTTGCCAGGATGGATGTAAATGCTCCAGCGAGAAAGGTGTTTGAAGGCGAACCTGAAGGACGGCGCAGAGCAGGGAGACCCAAACTCCGTTGGAAGGACCAAGTGGTAGGCGATGTGCCATCATCTGGTAGGACTAACTGGAGAACACACGCAGAAGACCGAAGCGTGTGGAATTCTTTATTACTTCAGGCCTCAAATTTATGAACTACGTTTCGTAAATTGTAACTGGCCACTTAAGTAAGTAAGTAAGCGACACTTTTTATTTCAGCGTTTTTAGGAATTTGCTAATTTTTAAATTTTAATTATATAGATATTAGTTTTTTTACTTATATTGGTTACATTTTGATTTTAGCGATTATTTACATTTTAGCGATTATTTTAAGAAACATGCTTAGCACATGAACGCCTCATGTAGAGGGTAATATTGACGTTATTTTTACATTTTATTTTCCAGATTTGTATTAATTTTCATGCTAGCGACACTTTTTTTTCAGCGATTTTTACAAATTTTTACAATTTTTTTTACTATTTTTATAAAATGTTAATTTTAAAATTCTAATTATGAAGATAATAGTTTTATTACATATATTTGGTTTTATTTTCATTTAAAACATGCTTAGCTCATGAACGCCTCATGTAAATTTTAAATTTTTACGATTTTTGTAAAACGTTAATTTTTAAATTCTATTTATAAAGATAATAGTTTTATTACATATGTATATTTGACTTTATTTTGATTTAAGCGATTATTTTCATTTTAGCGATTTTTTTTTAACGTGCTCAGCGCATGAACGGCTCATGTTGAGGTTAACATTGAAGTTATTTAGAAATTTTTTTCCTGATTTGTATTAATTTTCACTTTAGTGACTTTTTTATTTCGGCGATTTTTGGAAATTGCTAATTTTTAAATTCGAATTATGTAGATAATAGTTTTTTTTACATATATTCATTTTTGATTTAAGCGATTACTTTCAATTTCGAATTTTTGTAAACATGCTCAACACATAACATCCGCGTGTAGAAGTTAACATAAAAGATGTTTAGACGCTTTTATTTTCCAGATTTGCATCAATTTCCTCATTATCGTATTTTTTTAAAACATGCTTAGCACATGAACGCCTCATGTAGAGGGAAATATTGACGTTATTTAGACATTTTATTTTCCAGATTTGTATTAATTTTCATGTTAGCGACACTTTTTATTTCAGCGATTTTTACAAATTTTTAAAAAAAATGTACGATTTTTGTAAAATGTTAATTTTTAATTCTATTTATAAAGATAATAGTTTTATTACATATATTTGATTTTATTTTGATTTAAGCGATTATTTGTATTTTAGCGATTTTTTTTAAACATGCTCAGCGCATGAACGGCTCATGTTGAGGTTAACATTGAAGTTATTTTGCCGTTTTATTTTCCAGATTTGTATTAATTGTCATGTTAGTGACACTTTTTAATTCAGCGATTTTTATAATTTGCTAATTTTTAAATTCGAATTATGTAGATAATAGTTTTTTTTACATATATTCTTTTTTGATTTAAGCGATTATTTTCAATTTCGAATTTTTTGTAAACATGCTTAACACATAACATCCGCGTGTTAACATTAAAGATATTTAGACGCTTTTATTTTGCAGATTTGTATCAATTTCCTCATTATCGGCATTTTTTATTTTAGCGATTTTATAATAACAAAGATAATTATATTTTTAAATAAATAGTTCTAAACTATTTTCATTTTAGCGATTTTTATTAAACATCCTTAGAGGGTAGTATTGAAGTTATTTAGACGGTTAATTTTCCAAATTTGTATCAATTTTCTCATTAGCAATATTTTTTATTGTAGCTATTTTTTCGTATTACCGATTTTCACAATTTGCTAATAATTTTTTTTACAAATCCAGTTCATATTTTGATTTAAGCGATTTTTTCAAATTTAGAGTATGAAACCCTATTGAAGAACTAGTACTGGAGACAATTAGATATTTGCGACATTTTATTTTAGCGATTAGAAAATTTTCCTATTTCAGCGATTTTCATAAATCCTTAATTTATAAATATGAATTACGTTATTCATAATTTTTTTTTCATATATTGGTCATATTTTAATTTAAGCGATTATTTTCATTTCAGCGTTTTTTTTAATCCATCTCCACCATATGAAAACCTCATGTAAAATTAATGTTTCAGTTATTTAAACTATTATGTTCTGTATATATTTTCTCATTAACGACATTTTGTTTTACATTTTTTCAATATTGGTCATATTTTGATTTAAGCGATTTTATTCTTTTTAGCAATTATTTAAAGTTTTGTGATTTTTTTTAACATGCTTACCATATGAAAGCCACTTGTAGAGGTTATAAGGTAAGTTATATAGAAGTTTTAGTTTCCAGATTTGTATCAATTTCCTCATAAACGAAATTTTTATTTTAGCGATTGTGTATTTCATATTGCGGTTTTCTATAATTTTCTAATATATGAATTAGAATTATATGAATTATTAATTTTGCTTCCATGTATTGGTCATATTTTGATTTAAGCGGTTATTTTCATTTTAGCGATTTTTTTTTATTTTGCGGATTTTTATAATTTGCTTATATATGAATTAGAATTAGGTGAATTATTAATTTTTTCCATATATTGGTCATATTTTTATTTAAGCGGTTATTTTCATTTTAACGATTTTTTTTTTATTTTGCGGTTTTTTATAATTTTCTTATATATGAATTAGAATTATGTGAATTATAAATTTTTTTTCATATTTTGGTCATATTTTGATTTAAGCGATTTTTTTGTTTTTGCAATTATTTGAAGTTTTGTGATTTTCTTAACATTCTTACCGTATGAAAGCCGCTTTTAGAGGTTATAAGGTAAGTTTTATAGACGTTTTAGTTTCCAGATTTGTATCAATTTCCTCATTAACGAAATTTTTATTTTAGCGATTTTTTTTTTCATTATTGTTGAGATAAATGATTGAATGACAGATAAAAATTAAAAAACTAAACATTGGCAACACTGTAAATGAATTCCTTTGAAATGTCAATAAAGCTTTTTACTTCTTCTCTTTTGTACGCTATTCAAATAAAACGTGTTTTTTTTTCTGCTGCATATAAATCCGATTAACTAATTCCTGGACGACACAAATTTAAATAGGTTATGGGCCCAGGTCACGTTATTTGGAGTTTTGAATGCGTCGAGAAAGTTTTCAATAAAAACTAATTGATCGGTTTGCGAAGTTTTCGTTGAAAGGCAGCAGCAACGTTGAGAGCAAAGAACGCGGAGTTTTTTGAGGTTAGGAATTCACACAAATTTGCCGACATCATGGATTCTGTTAAGATTGAGACACTGCAAAATGAATCACAATGGTCAACATGGAGGTTCCAGGTGAAGATCACGTTGATTGCAGCGGGTGCGTATGATGTTGTAACAGGTGATGAAGTCAAACCGGATGGCGATGGTGAAGGAGTTGCAGAAAAATTAAAAGCTTGGAGGAAGCTAGATGCAACAGCCCAACGCATCATAGGAACAACAGTGGGTAGTGGACAAATTACTCACATCAAGAACTGCAAGACTGCCAAGGAAATGTGGAGCAAACTACATTCAGTTTTTGAGCGAAAAAACGAGATGAGCCTGTTGCTGTTGTACCAGAAGTTCTTCACGTTTTCAAAGGAGGAAGGCGAAGGCATCATGTCATATTTTTCGAGATTGGAGGACCTAGTAATGCGTTTGTCTGATCTGGGAGAAAAAATATCAAACGAAATGGTTGCCACGAAAATAATCATGTCCTTGCCTCCAGAGTACAGCTCGTTTAGTAGTGCCTGGGAGTCGGTGAGCAAGACTGAACGTACGCTTGAAAATCTGCGTGCAAGGCTAACTGTGGAAGAAGATCGTTTGGCAGCACGAGGTTTGGTTGAAACGAGCGAGGCACTAATGGCGAAAAGATCAGATGAAAAAGAACAGAAGAAAAATAAAAAGTTTAACAGAAAGCAAAATAAGAAAGACAAATCGAAATCAAAGTGTTTCTCGTGCGGAAATGTGGGACACTGGAGCCGAGAATGTCCGAGAAAGTCGTCAGATGAGCAGGCGTTTATATGTGATGGGTCGAAGACAGGTAATGCTGACGTGTGGTTGCTGGACTCGGGGGCCAGTCATCATATGACCAACAGAAGAGATTGGTTTACTGAATACAAAGAGGAAACCTGCGAAATAAAGATAGCAAAGGGTGTGATGAGAAGTGCTGGAAAGGGGACAATTACTGTTCGTTATTTTAACGGTAAGCAATGGAACAGCGGAAAATTGCTTGATGTCATGTATGTGCCGGAATTGGTCAACAACTTATTTTCACAAAATCACGCATTGGATCAAAATTTGAAAATAGAAGCTACAAGCACACAATGCAAATTTGTGTCCAAAACTGGAAGTACAGTTTTAGTGGGAGTTCGTCGTGGTCCAATGACAATAATGCAGATTGATGTGGCGAAAAAAGAGGATGTTGCTATGTCGGCAAGTGTTGCAGTGAATGAAAATTCGCTTCGAGTATGGCATGAGAGGCTTGGACATCAAAACTTGGCTCATGTAAGAAATATATTAAAAGAAAATATGATCAAGTTTGATGATGAGCAATTTACTTGTGAAGCTTGTTTGTATGGAAAACATCACAGAAGTACGTTTCCGAACCGAGAAGAAAAATCTATGAAATGTGGGCAGATTATACATGCAGACGTATGCGGTCCAATGCAGGTACCATCCATTGGAGGTTCGCGGTACTTTCTTTTATTCAAGGACGACCATTCACATTTTCGCGTGGTTTACTGTATTCGGCAGAAATCTGAAGTTTACGAGAAAATAAAGGCGTTTGTTAAATTGGCAGCTAATGCGTATGGTCACAACATTTGTGTTTTGCGCACAGACAATGGAAAAGAGTTCGTTAACGAAGATGTTAAAAAGTTTCTGGATCGTGAAGGCATTCGACATCAACGCACTGTACCGTATTCACCGGAGCAAAACGGGTCAGCAGAAAGAGAAATGAGGACTATAGTGGAGTCGGCGCGCACGATGATCTATGCAAAGCAAATGGACTTACGATTTTGGGCAGAAGCAGTTAACGCGGCAGTGTTCGTGCTGAATAGAAGTGGAACTAGTACTGTTGTTGGAAAATCACCATATGAACTGTGGGTTGGTAAAAAAGCAAGAGTTGATCACTTGCAGCCTTTTGGCTCCACAGTATTTGTTCATGTTCCTAAAGAGCGGCGGCAGAAGTTTGATTCAAAGGCGGAAAAATGTGTATTTGTTGGTTACGACGAGAATGTGAAAGGGTTTCGAGTGTGGAATCCTAATACTGGCAAGATTCAAATAACCCGTGATGCTAAATTTGTACACGATTTTTCAAACAATGTTGAGATGAGAATTGACCTAAACACCGTAGAACGTGAAAAAGCGGATGCTACGCCGAAAGCATTGGAGAAGAACATACAACGGGATAGTGATGAAGTTTTTGAAGACGCTCAAAGTTCACCATCAGTTAAAACCAAGAATCCACAAATTACCAGTGGTTGGTGCGGTGTAGATAATGCAAACGTTGTTGACAACAGGCTAAGGAAACAACAAGACCAAACGTGTTCTTCAAAAATTAGCCACAATGCAATAGCCATGATGAGTATTGATGACGGGCCCGTATCGTATGAAGAGGCAGTTACATCACAGGAAAGCGACAGGTGGAAAGAGGCTATGACCGATGAAATAAATTCGCTTAAACGCAACGGCACTTGGGAACTGGTGGAAGCTCCCAATTCACAGAAAGTTATTGGCAATAAGTGGGTATTTAAAATCAAAAGAAAGTCGAATGGAATTATAGACCGTTTTAAGGCAAGATTAGTGGCGCGTGGATTTACCCAGGAGTATGGTGTCGACTATCAGGAAACTTTCAGCCCTGTAGTGAAATTTAGTTCCATCCGTGCCATTTTGTCTATTGCTGCAACTGAAGGCCTGGTGTTGAAGCAATTCGATGTGAAAACAGCGTTTCTATACGGCGATCTGCAAGAAGAGGTCTTTATGAAGCAACCAGCTGGTTTCGACGATGGCAGCGGTCGAGTTTGCAAGTTGGTGAAGAGCTTGTATGGCCTAAAACAAGCATCGCGCTGCTGGAACATTAAATTCACGACATTTATCAACAAATTTAATTTTGTAACATGCAGCGCCGACCCTTGCGTTTTTGTTTGCGGAGAAGGTAAAGCAAGAATAATTTTAGCGATCTACGTCGACGACGGTCTAATCGCAGCGTCTACAGAGGCCAACATAAAACCTGTTATCGATTTTCTCAGAAAGGAGTTGGAAATAAAATTATTTGATGCTGAGTACTTTTTGGGACTTGAGCTGAAAAATACATCAGGTTCAATATTTTTGCACCAAACGTCTTATGCCAAAAAGATACTTCAGCGATTCAACATGGGAGAATGCAGCGGCGTTTCAACGCCAGCCGACCACAATCAAATCTTGGATGATTCACTGGATTCTGAGCCAGCAACTTTTCCATACCGAGAAGCAGTAGGCAGCCTAATGTATTTGGCGGTCGCAACACGTCCAGACATAAGCTTTGCAGTTGGTGTAGTAAGTCGGTATTTGGAAAACCCGAAACATGCTCATGTGATTGCAGTGAAGCGAATATTAAAATACATCAAGACTACGTTCAACTACGGAATTCGTTTTGACCCAAACAAATCAATGGAACTTAATGGTTATAGTGATGCGGACTACGCCGGCGACAGGCAAACACGACGATCCACATCCGGTTATGTATTTTTGTTTGGAGGAAATGTAATTAGTTGGTGCTCAGAACGACAGAAGTGCGTGGCGCTATCAACAACTGAATCTGAATATATGGCAGCGTCTAATGCCGTAAAGGAACTTGTGTGGTTGCAACATCTTCTCAGGGAACTGACTGGTAAGAATCCGAGGACAAATTTTTCAATGGATAACCAGAGTGCGATTCGACTGATTAAAAACCCAGAATTTCATAAACGCACCAAACATATCGATGTACGATATCATTTCATCCGAGAAAAATTCGAAGAAGGACTTTTTAATCTGGACTTTGTTCCCAGTGAAGAGCAGATTGCAGATGTATTGACCAAAGCCCTTCCAAAGGGTCGATTCTACATTTTACGTCAACTTCTATGTATTGAAGAAGACATATTTTAATTTATATTTAAATTGAATAATCGAAACTTGAAAGATCTCTGAAATATTTTTTTATTTAATTTAAATGTACATATTATATTTTGGCCAGTATGGCAATATGAAACGAAGCTTATAACTAAAATATAATATTATTTTTTTTTGAAATATGTATGTTAAGGTCATTCATCATTAGTGGGAGTGTTGAGATAAATGATTGAATGACAGATAAAAATTAAAAAACTAAACATTGGCAACACTGTAAATGAATTCCTTTGAAATGTCAATAAAGCTTTTTACTTCTTCTCTTTTGTACGCTATTCAAATAAAACGTGTTTTTTTTTCTGCTGCATATAAATCCGATTAACTAATTCCTGGACGACACAAATTTAAATAATTATGCGGATTTTTATAATTTTCTTATACATGAATTAGAATTATGTGAATTATTAATTTTTTTCCATATATTGGTCATATTTTCATTTTAGCGATTATTTTTAAACATGCTTAGCACATAAAAGCCGTATTGAAGTTATTTTGTCGTTTTATTTTCCAGATTTGTATCAATAACCTCATAAGGGATACTTTTTACCTCAAAAATTGTTATGTTTCTAATTTATAAATTCGAATTATGTAGTTAATACAATTTCTTTTACATATAATGATGTTATTTTGATTTAAGCGATTATTTTAATTTTAGCGATTTTTTTAAAACATGCTTAGTTCATGAACGCCTCATGTAGAGGGCAATCTTGACGTTATTTAGACATTTTATTTTCCAGATTTGTATTAATTTTCATGTTAGCGACACTTTTTATTTCAGCGATTTTTACAAATTTTTAAAAAAATGTTACGATTTTTGTAAAACGTTAATTTTTTAATTCTATTTATAAAGATAATAGTTTTATTACATACATTTGACTTTATTTCGATTTAAGCGATTATTTTCATTTTAGCGATTTTTTTTTAACATGCTTAGCACATGAACGGCTCATATAGAGGTTTAGATTGAAGTTATTTTGACGTTTTATTTTCCATATTTGTATTAATTTTCATCTTTATAACACTTTGTAATTCAGCCATTTTAATTATTTGCTAATTTTTAAATTCGATTTATGTAGATAATAGTTTATTTTTTACATATATTATTCTTTTTTGTTTTAAGCCATTATTATAATTTTAGAGTTTTTTTAAACATGGTTAACACATAACATCCGCGGGTAGAGGTTAACATTAAAGATATTTAGACGCTTTTATTTCCAGATTTGTATAAATTTCCTCATTATCGGCATTTTTTATTTTAGCGATTTTATAATAATAAAGATAATTGTATATTTAAATAAATAGCTCTAAATTATTCTCATTTTAACGATTTTTATTAAACATCCTTAGAGGGTAATATTGAAGTTATTTAGATGGTTAATTTTCCAAATTTGTATCAATTTTCTCATTAGCAATATTTTTTATTGTAGCTGTTTTTTCATATTACCGATTTTCATAATTTGTAAATAATTTTTATTTGTTATTTTATTTATAATTTTAAATTTAGAGTATGAAGCCCTTTTTAAGAACTAGTACTTGAGACGATTAGATATTAGCGACATTTTATTTGAGCGATTTTAAATATTTTTTTAAATTTTAGCGATTTTCATAAATCCTTAATTTATAAATTTTAATTATGTTACTCAAAAAAAATTTTTTTTTTCTATATTGGTCATATTTTAATTTAAGCGATTATTTTTAATTTAGCGATTTTTCTAATCCATGTCCACCATATAAAAACTTCATGTAAAGTTAATGTTTCAGTTATTTAAACTATTATGTTCTGTATATATTTTCTCATTAACGACATTTTGTTTTACATTTTTTTCATATAGCGATTTTTTTCGTTTTCGCAAGTATTTGAAGTTTTGTGATTTTCTTAACATGCTTACCATATAAAAGCCACTTGTAGAGGTTATAAGGTAAGTTATATAGAAGTTTTAGTTTCCAGATTTGTATCAATTTCCTCATTAACGAAATTTTTATTTTAGCGATTTTTTATTCCATATTGCGGATTTCTATAATTTTCTTATATATGAACTAGAATTATGTAAATTATTATTTTTTTTCCATATATTGGTCATATTGTGATTTAAGCGGTTATTTTCATTTTAGCGTTTTTTTTAAACTCTTCTTTATTTTAATATAAAAATGTAATACTACAAATAGGTAAAAAAGTTGACAGTACCAATAACTCTACAAACTCTGCAGACGACACATTTCCTCATACGAACCACTAGGCATAACATCCTGCGTCAGCTGCACCAGCTTATCTAAAGGACATTGAAACTCACAGCCGGGTATAGTCAAAGGTTCCGGTTCCAAACGTGGATCATTTTGGAAATAAATCTAAAAGCAACAGCAACAGAGTCATTAACATAAATTACTTTTCTCATTGTTATCAATTTAATTTTCTACCTCCACATAATACTCATTGGTCTCATGGCAACGATGCAGTTCGAAAGCTATAAGGGCCGAAAATCTAGGCATTTGTCGTTTCCATACCTTTAAGGCAGACAAAATATTCGTTATAGACCAATCATGGGCACAGTATAGAAACATGGCACGCTCCGAGGGTTTTAGAGTTCCCTCAGCTTTACTTTGCATTTGTTGTAGCATCTTTTGTAGAAAAGGCCCTCCCTTGATGCGCTGCATTTCCGGGGTGTAGGCATTATAGACATAACTTTGCTCGGCCATGAATTGCATACGCTCTGGATAGTAATATTGGGTCCACTCAGGTAAGTCTAAGCCATAAGATTGCTAAAGAAACCACAAGAAAAAAAAACATATTACGTAACGACTGCAGTAGGAAATGTTCAACAACAGAGTATAAAAAATAGTCAAGGGAGGTGGAGGGTTAAAAAAATTTAATTATAACAGTTGTAATTAGCTTTACCTCTGCCAATAGCGTGATATAGAGTGATGTAATATCAGCAGCCGTTGTTATATTTAATCCTGTGATATGTGATAATTCGGCAAACATTAGTTGATATTCAGCCAACTCTTGCTGAACCTCAGGCTGTTGAAGAACTTCCTCCAAAGCCTGTTCATAACGAGGACACTTGGCGGTCATGCGCAGCCGCTATGGAAACAAAACACTCATTTATACAAACAAAACACTCATTTGATTTTGCTTACAATATCCGTTTCCTCTGGCTCCATGAACACTGGTATAGGTTGCCAATTCAATTTGAAATTCCATTCCATAGGAGTGTTGACGGGAGGTAACATGCCCGCCAATACGGTGGACATAGACATCAGGGTGCGTGGTGAGGCCGAAGATTGAGCATAAATCAGCTGCAATAGTTAGCAAACAGGTCAAAGAAATGTAAACTCTCCTATGCTCATTAACTCACCTCTTCTTGATAGTACGATTTGAGCAAGCTGTGATATCTTTTAGCCAGCCAGGAACCGATTTTAAATAGTTCCCTTTTGGCATCCTAAGAAGGAATATATTACGTACTAAATTTTTTGATATTTACTAGACAAGACATACATTGGTTAAATGGCCCCAGCCATAAGGATAAAAGGTTTCATTGATGTAAGGATCATTGGGATATGTATTGACCGGTGTTCGAGGTCCATGGCGGAAAAGCTGTTAAAAACACAAAAAATATAAAAAAATGAAAATAAAAAATTAAAAAAATATAAAAATATAAAAATATAAAAATATAAAAATACAAAAATATAAAAATATAAAAACATCAAAATATAAAAATATAAAAATATAAAAATATAAAAATATAAAAATATAAAAATATAAAAATATAAAAATATAAAAATATAAAAATATAAAAATATAAAAATATAAAAATATAAAAATATAAAAATATAAAAATATAAAAATATAAAAATATAAAAATATAAAAATATAAAAATATAAAAATATAAAAATACAAAAATATAAAAATATAAATATGAAAATATAAATATATAAAAATATAAAAAATATAAAAATATAAAAATATAAAAATATAAAAATATAAAAATATAAAAATATAAAAATATAAAAATGTAAAAATATAAAAATGTAAAAATTATATTTATTTTAAAATATAAAAATATAAAAACATAACAATATGAAATGCCTATGTTTATCACCAAACAATTAAATTTTTTCATTAAGATTAATATTGTTTCCTCTACTGTAGTTGAATGCTTTCATACGAAACCTACTCGCGTCGATGCTTTAAAACAATCTAATTGGTCTGAGTGATAAGCAACACTTTCTCAACTCGAAATCAGTTGATCGTTATGTCATCAGCATTAGAAAGTAAGCCAAAATATGCGTTCGATGTTATCAATCAAATAGAGCAACCTAGGTGCCCCGTAAAGTACAAACAACTTGTTAAAAATTTGTTTATGTTGCATATTTTATAATAAAAAAATGTAAAACAAATATTAAATGTAAACTACTTTTTTACACTGTGACATGGCAGATTTTCTAATTTGGATTTTATGATTTTTATTCACTTGGGAATAACCAGAATCTCTCTTGGGAGATTCACAAGCCGGGACAGGAATGCACACGACGAAAGAACTGTACCATCTTTTAAAGCTGTCATGCGGAAAAATAGCCACTGATTTGTGTACGCGCCCCAACGGAAAATAAAGAAGTGGCTTTTGAAGATACATTGTATGAAGGCCAGGAGGAAACATACGATCGCTGCACTGTCCATGCCATTAAAATGGCCGTCCGTCTGTCTGTCCCCGCGATTACAGCCGCACTTAAAGAGATATCCTGAGATATCCTCCTCAAAGCGGAGGTTAAGTTCTAAGATGAGCCTGATCGGTCGAAAACTACTCCCACCTCCCATACAAACTTCCCCTTTTTGGGGTCTGTCCCTGCGATTACAGCCGTAGTTTAAGGGCAATCAAGCTGAAATTTAGTATGCAAGCTTCCTACACCAAATGGAGGTTGAGTAGTAAGATGAGACCGATCGGTCAAAAACTACTCTCACCTCCCATACAAAATCCCTCTTTATGGGGGTGTCCGTATGTCAGTCCCCGCGATTACAGTAGTAATTTAAGAGCAATCAAGCTGAAATATTGTACGCAAGCTTTGCTGCCCTAAATTGAGGTTGAGTTCTAAGATGAGCCCGATCGGTCAAAAACTACTCCCACCTCCCATACACAATCCCCCTTTTTGGGGAATTCCTACGAATACTGCTGTAGTTTAAGGGCAATCAAGCTGAAATTTTGTATGCAAGCTTCCCTACACCAAGTGGAAGTTGAGTATTAAAATGAGACCGATCGGTCAAAAACTACTCTCACCTCCCATTCCAATTCTCCCTTTTTGGGGTTTGTCCCTGCGATTGCTGCCGTATTTTAAGAGGTATATAGCTGACATTTTGTACGCAAGATTCAATATCTAAGCGGAGGCTACTTTCTTAGATAAGCAATGTCAGTCAAAAACTACTCCCACCTCCCATTCAAACTACCTTTTTTGGGGTGTCCGCGTAACTGCCCCCGCGATTATAGCCGTAGGTTAGGAAATATTGAGCTGAAATTGTATATGCAAGCTTTAATCCTATAATAGGAGCTTACGTTGTAAGATGAGCAATATCGGACGAATACTTCTCCCAACTTCCATACAAACTCCCCCTTTTTGAGGGTGTCCGTCTGTATGACCCTATAGTTTATGAGCTTTCGGGCTGAAATTTGGTATGTAAGCTTCTGTCCAGAAGCAGAGGTTAAGTTCTAAGATAAGCATGATCCTATTTAAACTACTCCTAAATCCCACACAACTTCCCATTTTTAGGAAGTTACAAAATTCATAAAAATAAGCTCCAACTCACCAACTCATTAACTAATCGGTAAATCTAATAAAATCGGTACCAAATAATTGACTTCTCAAAAACTCCCCTGTTTTGTGGTACAAAGTTTAATAAAATATAGTTGTAGTGCATATAACCAGCATAGCCGAAGATAACCGCCTTACTAGTTTTTTTAATAATTTAATAATCAAAACTATGAAAAATTTTTTCAGTGACAAGAGAAATGGTCAAGGATGTTAAGATATCAGAATAGTTTACTCCGCCCTTTGTATCACATTTTTTTTGCAAAAGAAAATAACATACTCTAATATTTTAAAATGTTACCTGATAAGCCAATAATAAATAATCGAAAAAATTTCAACAACATTGAAAGGTGTCAAGATCCTTAAAAAACCAAAAGTTCCACTGTGCCATAGGTGTGCATAATTTAAAATTTTTTTTAATATAAAAAAAAACCAATTTCCAAATTTCACTATTACGGATGTAAGTCCAAAAACTTCTTTATCCATATAATTGCTCTCTAGTAACTACATTTCATCTGTTGCCATACTTTATCTTGTACAAAACATTAACTAAACCTGTTTATGGCTTCACCGTCTGATCACTCAGTTATCAAATTGCACATTAATTCGTCGTTATTTTTCGCATTCACCATTTCATTGTCAACTAGTTCGTTAGTTAGTTAGTAAGTTACCACATGAACCAACTGCAACGTTCCATTCCTTTGTGGGGTTTCTCTGGCCATCGGCCCCACCAACTCCATTAAAGGTGAACTTTTTGCACAATTCACTTTATTGTGAGACGAAAAATGTAATACAGTAAAAATTAAAAGAATTATCAGCTCTTTTGTCGAACGTTCAAAATTTACGCGCTGCAGTAACATATTGTGGTGTTGTTCACGCCGAGAAAGATCAATTGAAACTGAGCTGACTGAATTTAATTTGACTTTATAAAATGAGGATTTTTGAAAACGTAAATGTGAATTACCTCAGACAACAGATAACAGCATTAGATGTATGAAATGCAACAACTTGCTACACAGCAAACATTGAACTTTATTAACATAAAATCTACATAAGATTGCATTTGATTGTTTGACACATTTGACACGAAGATGGCCCCCCGGTGGGAAAATTGGATTTTTGGTGATAATGGAGAGAATATTTTTTGGATTTATAACGCATATATATGGTTTGAAAATGTGAAGTATTTAAAATAAGTTTACATGTTTTGATGATTACACTAAGTAACTAAAATTTTAAAACAAAATCGTATTTATTAGTGCCAGCATCGAATTTTTTTTTTTGGAAACCCAATCATAAATTCTTTATCTTCCCATTGTAATTAATATTAAAGATTCTTGGCCAAATTCCATGGTTTTGACTTTACCAGTTAGTTTAAGGCAGTAGTCACTTTTATGCTCGCTTTACCAATTGTGTATGTATTTCGGTCGTACGATTGTCAATATATTTGGTTGAATATCATTATTTGCATTTTTACTGAGTTACAATTTTGTGTCTAATTTTTAGCAACCTGTACCTTAAAGATATTCGAATTTCAAGAAAGTCCTGTTCAGTGATGATGAGTAACAATTTATCTATTTTACTCGTGAGATCGTGTTCCAGTTTTACTCATTTGATCTCCTAACATTGTGGACTCTTTCCCCCCCAAATATCTTCTACTTTAATGTACACGACAAGGTAGTAGTCAGTTGACCACAACATTGACTCGCTATATCTGTCGCCCTGTGTTTATCTTTTGTTTTCTAACTAAGCAAAATATTCAGCTCGCTCCGGCTTTTTAGTAATATATACTAGTATATTAACTATATTGTTATTTTCCCAGCAAGCTATATAATTATATTTGTTTATTTTATATTTAAGTTTGTGTTTTTTGACAAGGTAAACGTAGTTACCATGTATTTTTTTCTCACATCGTATTTAATTGATGCGCTTCAGACACCTGGAAGATAATTGCAGTCTTGATTTACAGTTATTCTTATTGTAAGTATTCTTTATTGTTATTATTATTATTATTATTGTAACTGGCTTCATGCAGTTCATATCAGTGAATATTGACATTCATATACTGTGACCATATACAGTGTTGCCAAAAATAATAAGAACAATGGTAATATTTCAATAACTGTAAGTAGCAGACATAACACCAACCCTTATGGTTTCATCCATACAAATTTACATATTTGATAAAAAAAACCAGTAAGAAAGTTTCAGTCGGGCAACCCGACTTTCATATACCATCACCCTCAGTAAAACAAAAAATTTTCTATTATATTGATATTATTACTCGATTTCTAAAGTGGGCAGAGTGGTACATTTGTATGGGAGGTACCAGAAGGGGCGCGTCTAGACTTCCAGATTTTTTCTCCAAACTTTATCCTGTTATAGCTTTACTAAATACAGAATTTGGGCACGATCTCGTTGGGTGTATTGATATTATTACTCCATGTCTAAAGTGGGCGGAAAGGTACATTTGTATGGGAGGTACCATAAGGGGCGTCGCTAGACTTCCAATTTTTTCTCCAAAACTTAATCCTGTTATAACTAAACAATATACAGAATTTGGGCACGATCTCGTTGGGTGTATTGATATTATTACTCCATGTCTAAAGTGGGCGGAAAGGTACATTTGTATGGGAGGTACCATAAGGGGCGTCGCTAGACTTCCAATTTTTTCTCCAAAACTTTATCCTATTATAACTAAACAATATACATAATTTGGGCACGATCGTGTCGAATGTATTGATATTTAACTCCATCTCTTAAGTGGGCGGAGTTATACATTTGTATGGGAAGTACCAGAAGGGGCGTCTCTCCAGATTTTGTCTCTAAAATTTTATCCTGATTAAACTTTACTAAATACAGAATTTCTGCACGATCGCGGTAGGTCTATTAATAATATCAATCGATTTCTACAGTGGGCGGTACCAGATGGGTACAGGAGGTACCAGATGGGGCGTGGCTAGACTTCAATTTTTTTCACAAAACTTTATCCTGTTAATGCTTTACTAAATAAAGAATTTGGGTACGATCGCGTTGGATTTATTGATATTATTACTCGATTTCTAAAGTGGGCAGAATGATGTATTTGTATGGGAGGTACCAGGAGATGCGTGGCCATGTAGCCCATTTCCAATACCGTAAGTTGTTTGGGATAAATATTAACTCGTGCACAATTTTAAAACATTTGGTTGCGTTTTTTGAAAGTGATCGTGCATACCAGCCGGACAGACAGACAGACGGACAAGGCTCAAACGACTTAAAAAGTCATGAATCGGATTTGCTTCAAAGAAGCCTAGAGTCTAAAATGACTCCTTCAAACGGCGAAAGACCATTATAATTGGGCTTCACAAACTTGTAAGACCTCTATAGAAGTTGCTTATGCAGACGCTGACGACTGCATCAAAACTAAAGAAGAGTTTTTCCAGGTATAAAAATGCTAATACTATTACAGGAACTCAAAGCTTCCATTCTTTTATATATTTAGATGTTACCAAATATTCCGAAAGTCAACAGTATTTCTTGCGCAAAATTTATCAAGGTTAAGTCCATTTTTTTTAGGGTGTCTGAAAAATTTATAATACGTGTTCATGTTCTAATCTACTAGAATTACCAAAAAATCTGTATAACTTCCAAAGTTTAGCTTCTTTATTCTTTTTTATCATACAAAGATATCAAAATATAAGGAAGTTAACAAGAGATGCATTCACTTAAAATTTTTTTTTAAAAACAATAAGAAACACGCCATTTTAGTTTTTGGATATTTTATATATATTAAATACCCCTATCTAAAAATTTTTTTTTTTGGAAAAATAGACTTGATCTTCGAAGTGCTTTCCTAGTTTAAACTTTAATTTTTGGCACAAAAATTTTATCAGTGTATTATAAAATTTTTACAGTATATGTTTTCGAAAGCTGACTTATATACCTTTCTAATGACACCAAGATCTTTCAATTCGGTTGAGTCATTCCATAGCAATCGCAGCTTAAAAGTACATATTACCGTCATTTTTCAAATATTTCGATACCTTGCCACGCCCACATATTTTCAAAAATGCAATTTATAAAAATGAGGTTGTGTTTCTATATGTAAAATCTAGCTGTATGCAAAATTTCAATAAAATCTGAGGGGGTCGGGTTCAATGAATATCGGATTTGATATGAAATTCATCATATGTAAGTTAGGCTATGAGGGTGAATTCGGTCATTTGTATGGGCAGTACCAGAAGGGGTGTGTCAAGTAGTTAGGTTTTCTGAGGCTTTGCTTCTATCACAAGTTAATTTAACCGACAAATTTTCATAACCCCTCCAATGTCAGTTTGAAAGTTATGAGAGAAATATAAATTTTCCAAAAATAAGTTATTTTGTATGGGAGGTACCAGAAGGCGTGATCTGATATAGTCCATATTCATTCCTCAATGCAAGTCTAATTTTCATAAGCGAACATTATTCCCAAAATTTGAGTGAATTCAGTGTACTTACAAAAAAGATATGTATGTAAAATTATGTGGGTCAATTCGTTTATTTGTATGGGAGGTACCCGGGTGTGGCAAAGGTTTTGGGTTTCTTAGGTTTTGTCTACTTTAACAAGATAAATAAACTGACCAAATAAAAATATCCTCTGGTCGTTCGTTGTGAAAGTTATGAGAGAAAAAAAGGAATTATCAAAAAATAGGTAATTTTGTATGGGTGGTACCAGAAGGGGTGGGGCTATTCTGCCCATTTACAATCCCATTACATCGTTTTGTAAAATATTAATACCGGTAAATTTTCATACCGATCAGTTAAGGTTTACTCGAGTTATCCTGCTCACCAGCCAGACAGACGGACATAGCTCAATCGTCTTAAAAAGAAACGAAACGAATTTGGTCTTAAGATACATGGAGTCTAACTCATCTCCTTTAGTGAGTTACATTTTATCTCGTATCAGATGACATATACCCTCATCCCTAAGGGTGATGGTATAAAAATATATTTTTATTATTATTATAATGTAAATTTTATTAAAATATTGAATTGGCAATCGCTTTGCAGAGATCACAAGTTAAACTTTTACTCGGCCTTTTAAAGTTTTAAACTATTTTATAAGCAAATTTCCAAACAACTTTTAGTGATTTTACAGTGAATAATTAAATTTTTTTTAATTGTTTTTTATTTAGTTTACAAACATCTTTTGTTTTTTGTTTGCTACTAAATTTTTTTGAGTTTTCATTAAGTTTTCCTTAAACAGCTAACATAACATTTGATTACCATACTAAGTTGTATAAGTGTAAATATGTATGTATATGTGGTTTAACTAAGTTAACTTCGACAACATGATCAACAAGCCTTTTTTTATATATTTGACTTTAGTTTACCATAATGTTAACATAGTTGACAGCCTCATTAAAAGTGATTGCAGTTCAAAGTATCCAACTATTGATCAATCGCTCTTGGTGGTGGTTCTTTAAAATCTTTATTTTTGGCTCTACAACGCTCTTCATACGTCTCATTGGGTATGACATCTTGGCTTAAGGCTATCAGTTGATCCAGTGGACACTTACGAGAACAATGGGGTATTTTAAGTTGCCTAAGGCAGCCACGATTATCATTGCGCAAAAATATCTTTGAATAAAGGGAAGAATAAATAAATCTTTCAAATGTTTCTTACTTTCTTGCCCTACCTCCACATAATACTCATTGGTATCCAATTTTCTATGCAACTCGAAGACAGCCATTACAGAGAACAACGGCATTTGACGCTCCCACACCTTTAGGGCTGACAAAATGTTTCCCACCGTCCAATCATGACCGGTATAGATGAACATTCTTCGATCCAAAGGCTTTAGGATATTCTGACGTTTAGCTTGCATTTGCTGGAACATGCGTTTAAGAAAGGGACCCCCTTTGATCTTTTGCATTTCACTGGTGTAGGCATTGTAGATATAACTTTGCTCAGCCAAGTATAACATTTTATTGGGGAAATATTCGCGCGTCCAGGCGGGCAATTCCAAACCAAATTCCCGCTCAGCTTCTAAAGTTATATACAATGAGTTGACATGCTCGGCATCGGTGATATTTAGGCCAGTTATGGCTGAGAGATTCTTAAACAAACTCTGATACTTGTCATGTTCAGCTTTGACTTCGGGTAAAGCGAAAACTTCTTCGCGGGCCTCAAAATAACGGGGACAGGGTGTTCTCACTAAAAGGAGCTGGAAAAAAATGTGGAAAACAGAAAAAAATTACAAATCCTTTTCTTTTAATCTACATCACCCTAATACCGAATCTTGTTCCAATGGCTCTGAATATATAGGTATTGGCTGCCAGTTTAGAGCAGGATTCCATTCCATGGGCGTATTTTGTGGCGGAAACATACTGGCCAGCACAGTGGCCAAAGTCATCATGGCCCTGGGAGAAGCTGTAGCCTGGGCATGTAGTTTCTATAAAAAATTTTTTATTCAAATAATTAAAAACATTACTCAACTGTTATTGGACTTACATCTGGTGTATAATAGGGTTCCATAAATTTACCATAACGCTTGTTTAGCAGCTTTCCCAGCTCGTAGAGTTCACGTTTTCCTTTCTATATACATATAAAAGGCTAACTTTGTATTTGTTACCTAGGAAAAGAGATTTTCTTACATTTGTTACATGGCCCCAGCCGGTGGGTTCAAATCCTGTCTTTAGGTAGGGATCATTAGGATATGTATCGACGGGTGTACGGGGTCCATGGCGAAACACCTAAATTGAAAGAGAGAGAGAGAGCGATAGTGTGAGAATGAGAAATGGAGAGATGTCAAAGAGAGAGCTTGCAAAGATCAGCAATAAGCAGTGGCAGTAATGGTATAACAGCAGTATTTTAATAGAAACTTATAAACCATCGCACAGTGGGTCGGAGTAGATAACCTGCATACATTAAGTTGCAACAACTTAATATTTATTGACTGGTTTTAAAATTTCGTTGACATTTATTAAAGGAAAATGGATTTTTACGCTTACGAATCAAATTTTACCATCTCACAGTGGGATAGATGGGGACAACATAAAATAAACAGAAAGCATTTTATTTAAACAAGAGAAAATAAGAGATACCGAGAAGGACATCAAAGAGATTTTGCAAAGTAACAGTAATGAGGGAAAAAGTATCACAATAACAACGGCATTTCAGTAAAAATAAAACGCTGCACAGTGGTGCGAAATGGATCATATGCAACATATTTAAACCTTTGTTCTTTTATAAGAATTCGGTTAATATTTTTAGTAAGAAAATTACTTTTTACACCATAATTATCTTTTTCATCGCACAATGGGACAGATGGGGAATAAATTCAGATTTATTCGTAGCAATTTCAAATGTGAGCGATATGAAAGAACTTCGTACACAAGAATGTAAATAATTGTACACATTTAAATAGAACGAATTTTTTTGCACAGTGAGTTAAATTGAAACTACAACCGAGAAGGACATGAGAAAAGAAGTATCACAATCACTGCAAAGTGGTGCGAAATTGATAATATGTAACATATTTATACTTTTTTTTTAACAATTTGGCTTAAATTTTTATTAAGATAATTAATTTTCACGCCTTAATTATCTTTTTCTTCGCACAGTGGGACAGATGAGAAAAATATTCAGATTTATTCGTAGCAACTTCAAGTGTGAGCGATATAAAATAAATTCGTACACAACAATATAAATAATTGTACACATTTAAATAGAACGAATTCCTTTGCACAGTGGGGTAGATTGAAACTACAATTGAGTGGGGGAAGAATAATTTTCATTATACCATCACCCTTACGGATATATACCCTATATATCATTTGATACGACCCAAAAGTGTAACACATAGAAGTAGTGACTTTAGACCCTAGGTTTCTTTAAACCAAATTCGATTCATGACTTTTTAAGTCGTTTGAGCCCTGTCCGTCTGTCTTTCTGTCTGGTTGGCTGTCCGGCTGGTTCGCACGATAACTTTCGAAAGACGCAACCAAATGTTTTGAAATTTTGCACGAGTTAATATTTCCCCAAAACTACTTACGGTATTGAAAATGGGCTAGTACCTTCCATACAATTGTACAATTCCGCCCACTTTAAAAATCGAGTAATAATATCAATACATCGAACTCGATCGTTCCAAAATTCTATATTTAGTAAAGCTATAACAGGATAAAGTTTCGGAAAAAAAAATTTTAAGGTTAGCCACGCCCCTTCTGGTACCTCCCATACAAATTTACCACTCCGCCCACTTAAGAGATGGAGTTATAATTTCAATACACTCGACACGATCGTACCCAAATTATGTATTTTGTTAAGTTATAACAGGATAAAGTATTGGAAAAAATATTGAAAGTGTAGCCACGCCCCTTCTGGTACCTCCCATACAAATGTACTTTTCCGCCCACTTTAGAGATGGAGTAGTAATATCACTTAATCCAAGGCGATCGTATCCAAATTCTTTATTTCAGTAATGCTATACAGTAGACTACGGATAAGTGCACATCGCATAAATGCAAAAACCGCATAAGTGCACTGGAACTTGAATCCATTAGTCTTTCTATACGTTACATACAAAAATACACGGATAAGTGCAACACGCATAAATGCAAAAACCGGATAAATGCACAACTTTTGCTAACCTGAAAGTACTTTTTTAGTACAACTTTGCATACATAAATGCAAATTTCTCATACAACATAAATGTAGATTATGAATTAGAGAAACTGGAGAAAAAAAATATCTAAGGCTGGAACAGAAAACACGGTTCAAAAAAAACACTAAATAAGGAAATATAAATTTGTGATTTTCTTTACCTTAAACAGAACAGATTTTTATAAGATTTTATTAAAAACCTGTTATG
This sequence comes from Muscina levida, assembly GCA_964034835.1. Lineage (NCBI taxonomy): Eukaryota > Metazoa > Arthropoda > Insecta > Diptera > Muscidae > Muscina > Muscina levida. The sequence continues at coordinate 136,311,802 of OZ035883.1, forward strand.
TAATGTAAACCAAATATAACTAAAAACATTAAACAGATTTATATTTTAATTATTAAAGTTTCGTCCAAACTAAACTGGTGTTACTGATTAATAAAAAAATCTAATGTTTGTATAAATGCAAAAATCGTGCACTTATGCAATTTTGTATACATAAACGCAATAGTTGTGCACTTATCCGAGTGTTGTATAAATGCAAAAACCGCATAAGTGCACAAAAAGTCGCGCGAAAACCGATGTGCACTTATCCGTAGTCTACTGTAGTAGGATACAGTTTTTGAGAAAAAAACTGGAAGTCTAGCCACGCCCCATCTGGTACCCACCATATACTACATCTGGTACCGCCCACTTTAGAAATCGATTAATATTATTAATAGACCTAACGCGAGATAAAGTTTTGGAGAAAAAATCTGGAAGTCTAGACACGCCCCTTCTGGTACCTGTCATACAAATGTACCACACCGCCCACTTTAGAGATGGAGTAATAATATCAATAAACCCCTCGCGATCGTGCCCAAATTCTGTATTATATAAAGTTTAAGCAAGATAAAGTTTTGGAGAAAAAAATCTTGAAGTGTAGACATGCCCCATCAGGTACCTCCCATACAAATGTACAACTCCGCCCACTTTAGAAATCGAGTTATAATATCAATATAATAGAACATTTTTTGTTTTACTGAGGGTGAGAGTATATATAAATCGGGTTGCTCGACTGAAACTTTCTTACTGGTTTTAAACAAGTTTTATTCAAATTCCCAAATTCCCAAGTTTTAAGCATTTATATAATTTTAAGTACTCACACAATGAGACGGAATGGTAAAAATTTTGTTTTATTAGTGTCATCTTCAAAAATGGCTCGAGTAAAGTAAAAAAAAATTATTTTGAAACAATTGAAATTGTCGCACAGTGGGACTGAATAGATCAAAAATTAATTTATTGTATATCTTTAAATGGGACTTGATTGTAACTCAATAAAAATATAAATTTTATTACATATTAATCGAATCCATGCAAATACAGTGCACAGTGGGCAGCAACAAAATTTTTCATGGCATCTTCCAATCTTCCTCAGCTTAATGTAAAAGAAAAATCCGTATATTTAATGCAATTTGAATAGAATTAAGAAGTCGCACAGTGGGTGGATATAGTATATATCGAATCGGAATATAAATATACTTTCTTATTTAAAATTCGCAACAAATTCATCAAAACAAAAACTAGTTTGTTTTAAACCGTTGCACAATGGGACAAAATAGGTAAACAAATTGAGATTTCATATTTACGTCAGCATATTTGGCCGAAATCTAACCAATTGTTACCAAAATTGTAAGTAATTGTACACAATTGACTACAAATGAATTTTCGCACAGTGGGAAGATTAGAACAAAAATGGAGTAGGCAGAAAATGTCCGATATATGTTCTTATTTACTGTAATTTTAGGCCGATATTATGTAATTTTCAAAACAATCATTTATACATTAAGTGCATCTGAAATTAAGTAGTCGCACAGTGGGACTGATTAAAAATGTACTGGTTAAGAATTTAGATTTTTTGGTGTCATTTTTAAATGTGACTACATTGTACCCAATTCCTTAAAAGAGTGAACATTTTAAAGCGGACCAATTCCATTCACTTTCCCAAAACAAAAAAATTACTTATTTCAATAAAATTAGGTAATCGCACAGTGGGACCAATTGGGTCAATAATGTGATTCGAGTTTTATGTTTCCATTTAAAGACCAGATTTCATCTAAATTCTTAAAAGAAAATACTTACAGCCACGTATATAATCGGAATTTAGTACATTGCACAGTGGGGCCGAATAAAATACAAAACTTAGGTTATTGTCATAAAATGCCAAAATGTGGAAAAATACTTAAAATAGACAACTGATTTTGTCAACGAATTGAATTAAAATGTCGCACAGTCGGAAAACCTGACTTACATATACCCTCACCCTCAGTAAAACATAAAATTTTCTAGTAAGTATATTGATATTATTACTTGATTTCTAAAGCGGGCGGATTGGTACATTTGCATGGGAGGTACTAGAAAGGGCGTGGCTCAACTACCAGTTTTTTCTCCAAAACTTATCGCGTTGGTGTACTTGTAATTATACTCGCTTTCGCTTTGTATGGGAGGTACCAGAAGGGGTGTGGCTGCTATAGCTTTACTGAATAGGCGGAGTATAGGAGGTACCAGAAGGGGAGAGGGTAAACTACCAGTTTTTCTTCAAAGCTATATCCTAATTTGGCACGATCTCGTTGGGTGTATTGATATTATTACTCGATTTCTAAAGTGGGTGGAAGGTACATCTGAAAGGGAGGTACCACAAGGGACGTGGCCATATAGCCCATTAGCAATACCATAAGTAGTTTTGAGGCAATATTAACTCGTACAAAGGTATGATTGCGTCTTTCGAAAGCTATCGTGCGTACCAGCCGAACAACCAGACGGACAGACAGACAGACAGGCGGACATGGCTCAACCGACTTAAAAAGTCATGAATCGAATTTGGTTCAAAGAAACCTAGGGCTTAAGTGACTCCTTCTATTGTTACACTTTTGGATCGTATCAAATGATATATACCCTTCTACCTGTAGGGTGAGGATATAAAAATTGACACAATTATATCACACGGATCAAATTGCCTTTAAGAATTTTTACTAGCAAGAACATTTCAGTCGGGAAAACCTCACCCTCAAAAAAATATAAAAATTCTATTTCTAAAGTGGACGTAGTTGTACATTTGTACGGGAGGTACCAGAAGGGGCATGGCTAGCCTACTAATTTTTTCTTCAAAACTTTATCCTGTTATAGCTTTACTAACTACAGAATTTGGGTAGGATCGCGTTGAATGTATTGATAATATTACTCCATCTCTGAAGTGAGCGGAAAGGTACATTTGTATGGGAGGTACCAAAAGGGGCGTGGCTATACTTCCATTTTTTTCCAAAACTTTATCCTGCTTTAGCTTTACTAAATACAGATTTTGGGCACGATGGCATTGAGTGTTTTACTAATATTAACCGATTTCTAAAGTGGGCGGTACCGCATGGGTTTGGGAGATTCCAGAAGGGGCGTGGCTAGACTTCCAGATTTTTTCTCGAACAATTTATCCTGCCTTAGCTTTACTAAATACTGGATTTGGGTTATCTAAAGTGGGCGGAATGGTACATCTGTATGGAAAGTACCACAAGGGGCGTGGGTAAACTACCAGTTTTTCTTCAAAGCTATATCCCAATTTGGCACGATCGCGTTGGGTGTATTGATGTTACTACTCAATTCTTGAAGTGTGCGGAGAGGTACATTTTTATGGAAGGTACCAGAAAGGGGCGTGGCTACACTACCAGTTTTTCTTCAAAGCTATATCCCAATTTGGCACGATCGCGTTGGGTGTATTGATATTATTTCTTAAGTGGGCGAAATGATGTATTTGTATGAGAGGTAGCAGAAGGGCCAGGGCCATTTGCAATACCGTAAGTAGTTTTGGGAAAATATTAAGGCGTACAAAATTCCAAAACATTTGGTTGCGTCTTTTGATAGTTATCGTGCGTACCAGCCGGACAGCCAGACAGACTGACATGGCTCAAACGTCTTTAAAGGTAATGAATCGAATTTGGTTCAAAGAAACCTAGGGTTTAAAGTGACTCCTTCTATGTGTTACACTTTTGGGTCGTATCAAATGATATACATATACCCTCCTACTTGTAGGGTGAGGGTATAAAAACTTTTCGTACTACAATAGATTATCGAAAACTATCGAATTGTAGCAAAACTATTTAGTATGTGTACTAAACACGTGTTGTCTTTTAGATTTCACGCTTAATATACCGCCAATGTTTTATTCATAAAGCTTAAGCAATTTATTTAAAGCATTAGGGTGTAACCGTTGTTTGTAAAACTATTTTAGATTAGATTCGTACTTTTTTGTGTCGATTTCTACACAGATATTAAGGACAACGTCAAAACATTTCTCAAAAAAACTTGAAGTAAGCTTAATTTACCAACAAAACCTTGTAAAGAGCTTGAGCTTTGAGGTAAAAAGGGAAACGTGGGGATAAAATATCCTCCATTCTCATGTTTGAATATTAACAGTCAAATTCAAACTATAATTGGTGCTGAACATTTTCGGCTGATATCTACTTCGCATGTACATGTTTGACATAATGGTAGATATATATACAGCTGATGATGTACCAATGTGCATCAGTTCGTCACAAAGGGGTCTGAAGATGAACTCGTCATGAAGTTAGAAACGCGTCATCCTAGTGCGTGACACACTGAATTTGAACAAAAAAATCAAACAAAAAAAAAACCCTTCTGATCGTTAGCCGAATTTTATGTATCATTTGATACACTAACGTAAATTGTATTTCTTAACATCCTTGAAATTTTTCCTTAAATTCCGATTGTCAATATAAAGAAGAAACAATTTACCAATAAAGAAACAATTTACCAATAAGTCATTTGTAGGGTGTAATATCTACCCCTTTGTCTGCTAACATAAATATAACATTTGGTGGTAATATAATAACCCATAACATATTGACCTTAAACCACTGTGCAAAAACCAAAATAGAATGGCATATATGTTATAACTGACTTTTATAAATCACAGTACAACGTTAAGCATTAAATATCCTTATCAAATTTCCGTTTAATATATTCAGAACCGTTTTAAATTCTAACAACTTTCACTACTTTTCCACTTCATTATTCTTATCGTATTAAAAATAAATGAATTTCTCCATTTAAACGGCACGATTAACTTGTAACTTACAATATGCACCAGTTCTAATGTTGAATTTTCCGTATCTACTTCCGTATTGAAACACGCCTCGGTTGGCGACTTTGGTATAGTAGTGCAAATCAGCACTACAATGCCCACTAGGATACACGTGAAGATCAATAGACCAACAAAATTTTTTGCCGTTAAATTATTAAAAACCATTTTGAATAGTATTCAAATTTGTCAATTGACTTTTTTTTATAATAATTATTAATTTTATTTAAATTAATTCATATGAATTTTAATAATAATTTATTTTGTTAACTTCAGGAGTTTGAATTCATTTGTAGTTTTCTTTTGTTTTTTTTTAGATCACTGAAATATTTGTATGTTCTTTAGATATTTCTTTGCTTATCCATAGGATATTGACATTTCTTTTAGTTGTGTTTTAATGTAATTTAAATATTTTTGTATTTTTTTTGTTACACTTTCACTTTGTGCCGTGTCTTAATAGTTCCGTTACCGAGATCACATTGAGCGCTTGAAACTTTAACTGCTTTAGTTTTAAGCGTTTTTATATGCATTCTATTCTAGCGAACTGGGCTATTTGCAGTGTAATTACATTGGTAGTATTAAATTTGTAATTGGCTGTTTTGTGATGTTGTTTGAAGAGACTCAGCGAGAGAGAGATGCAGAGAGCGCCGTGTTTTTCAATGAGATTTTGTCAAACAAGTTAAAGTTTACTTTAGTTAATTATTGTTTTTTTTTTCAGCAATTTTTATATTAACTACCATTACAATAGCAGTTTAATGGACCAAAGCTAACAATGGGTTAATCAAGTATTAGATAAGACAAACAATGAACTAGAAATAAAATTAGATAAATTAACAAATCAAATAATGACAATAAATGTGATCACAGTATATCACGAGATAAAAACGTGAGGTTTTGAACGGATTTATAATAAGTCAAAGATGGCACATACCTCTATATGTGAGCTAAAGTTTTCGTTTTATTAAAAATTATGACTCAATTATGAATCAGTTCCCTTAATTCTTCGTAAGGTAACCCCACAGAAAAAAATCCATTGGGCATAATTCAGGCTTCGAGGTGACCAGTTAATGTTACCTCTTTTGGTCAAAAACCCCGTGAACTGCACCCAGAGATTTGCTGAAGGTGTGACATATTGTTCCAACCTGCTGAAATCAATCGATTGATGGACGTTCAATTCTATGCCTTGTGTTGTAATGAGCGCACAGTAGCCGGATGTAGATAAAAATTTCATATTCTTCGGCCTCCGTAGATATTTCGTCACACCAAGTTTAGATAACATCGAGTTCATCCAACGAAGTTTTGATCGCCCCACACAGCGCCGCCAATCGAGTTTAAAACCAAAGATTTTTAAAAATGGAACATTTTTATCTATTCGTACAACGTCTCTTTGTCAGCGTATTCGGTGCATTTCACCGCGCTTGAATACATCAATGTCATTATACACCTCATACAGAAAATGGTAAATTCGACGACGGCACTCGACGTTAACAATGATGGGTCCTAATATTTTGCGAATTTGTTTCTCTCTTGTCCACATTTAACAACAGACCCATTTCTGCGGAGTGTTTCCTAATGATTGATAAGGCTGCAGTAACATCATATATTTAAGATGTTTTTAGATATTTTATTTACCGTAGTCTTCCGCATGATCATCATCATGAGGAAATGATGTTAAAGAGATCGCATAACAGAACATCTCTGTCATATTTTTGCCAAATTACATCAGCACTTGTCTAAGCATGTATTTTCATACACAATCATATTCCAGTACGGTCGTTGTGGCTGTGGTCATAGAAAGCGCAATGTGGCAGAAACATCGGAGCATCGGAATTTGTCGTTAGCAGCAATTGAGAGAGCTGATTGGAAATAGGCATTGGCTACTTCGGTGATATACAGCTTCGCGATGTCTAGCTTCCTTTGCGTTTTGTTACGAGTGTCTTTGATACTGCTGCATTGCGTGCGTACCTTGCCTGCAACTAGATGGTTATCCGAGTCATTATTTGTACGACGCATAACACATACGCACATCTGAGACACGCCTTTTATCGATTACCACGTGATCTATCAGGTTTCTTGTTTTGTGATCAGGAAATATCCAGGTTGCTTTGTGGATATCTTTATGCGGTTATCTAGTTCCACCTACTACCGTGTCCCTTGTCGACGCAAAGCCAATCAGCTTTTTGGAAGTATTTACTGAACTGAATTTTTCCACTATAGAACCAATGGCATCTTCCCTTCTTATTTTCGCATTAAAATCTCCCACATGTATGTTTTTAATATCACGGGGCTTTGACCCCATATATCTTTCTCCACGCACTCATTGAATTCACCTTTAATGTCCTCGTCTTTGTTTTCTGTCGAGGCGTATATACAAATCATCATGATGTCAAAGTGTTTCGCTTTGAATCAGATAGGGGGTGGCTATTCGGTCCCTAACAGGGTTAAACCGCGAGACCAGATGCCCAAGTCTCTTGCCGACTATGATCCACATGCTAATTCGTGTCTTTGTGCATGGCAACTGTAAAAGGTCACAGTCCTTTCGTCGTGTGCATCATTGTGCCGTCTATTGAATTTTCTGTAAGGCGTTAATATCAGCCTTATATTTGTTAAGGATATGCGTCAATAGGATGGACGTACCATCTCTGTAAAGAGTTTAGACATTTCAGGTGCATATCTTTAAATAATGTTGTTTAAAATGATTGCGGTGCTGATCAACTTTTAGGGGGGGGGGGGGGGTTCTCTTGTCTTCAATATCTTTGTGTTTTCATAATAATTGAGTTACAATGTAAAATATAATTGAGCTTACGTTGCAGACTAGTGCTACTATATAATACATTTTGACATGACCAAAAACTACCAACTATCACGGCCACAAACTACTGTAAATTAGTGTCTTAATACACTAAATCAAAAAACTAATACATGATATGATTATTTGAATTCTTTCTATCAAATCTCAAAAAAATTTTAACACTGCCAGCCATGACTTATAACCCCTTAGTGGCCAATGAACTTGTAGCACAATTACCTGCTATTGGATTTAGAGCAACCAATTGATAACGCTCAGATAAACCATCAGTCAGGCCAAGAACTACAACACGAGAGAGAGAGAGAGAGAGGGCGAGCAAAATCAACAGCCAATTGCGCTCCCAATTAACCGTTAACCGTTAAGTATATGTATATTAGGGCGGGTAAGTTTTTTTTTGCAAAAATCGTATACCATAATTGGAATCTACGATGATTTCTAAGAAAATTTCAACAAGAACTTATATGTCTAAAATCAACTCCTAGCTCGCGCTGAGAAACATGAAGATTCAGATGAGGTATTTAAAAACTATAAATCTTTATGCTTCTCATTGGGAGCTACTAAATGATTTTTGTCACATAGTTTCTTGATGAAATTTTCTAAGAATTTATCGTAGATTCCGATTCTGGGGGACGCTTTTTACACCAGCACCTAGGGTGTCACTATATGACCCATGTCCCCATATGACTCTTTTTTTTAAATTTTCTTAGAATTAATTCATTGTAGCGAAAAATTATACGCTCCACTGTATTTCGATGCAGATGTACTTAAGGGGTCATAATCCAAAAACCGAATATGAGGAATGAAAGAGAATCAAAAACTACATTTTTATATCTATTTAGTTAAGTTTATCTTTTTTCCATTTCTTTACATTATGGGGTGATCATGAAATTATGCGAAGTGGTTTTTAATTACGAAATAACACTTTTTAATTAAAACACAAACCACATTTAACACAAAACACTCTTTAATAATGCGTATGACCTCTTTTATTTTGAATAAGTTTAAAAATTCCTTTCGGTCATACTACTTATCAGGGTTTTCGGGGTTGGACTTTTAAGGAGTCCCAATCCGCTCTTACTGACGATTTTAGCTCTGCAATGCTATTGTATTGCCTGTTGTTGGAGTACACTTGATGAACAATTATGCTCCATACATTTTCAATAGGGTTCATGTCATGAAAACACGCTGCCCCCTCTAAGACTTTACCATTTTTTGACTGAACCCAACCTCTTGTTTTCTTACTAGAGTGATTAGACGCAATCTCTTGCTGACAAATGTAGTTGGTCTACTAGGTAAGCTTCAAGAAGGGCAATAAATTAATTTGCAGCCTGTGTCTTCGGAGTTCGCAGTCTTCGGAGTTCATGCAACAGCTTGGAAAGGCCAGCTCTAAAGTTAATTTTTCAGAGAATACGGTTACCACATTTTATTCAAACAATTATTGACCCGCCCCAACAATCGCTCAAGTGACAAGGAATATCGTATTCTAGGTACCAAAATAAGAAAGTTTGCCTGAAAACCCCTACCTCTAAAACGAATACTAATGTCCCGACTTTTGACCCGTAGGCTCCTATTTTGAAAAATTCCACATTGACCCATTTAGAATGCCCCAATCGAGTTCAAATGTATGATCGACCCCACGACATAGCCATTTTACTGATTTTTTCATCTAACGTGCCAAATATGGTGATTTTTTGAAATATTTGGCACTTTAGACGAAAAAATCAGTGAAGTGGTCATGTTTTTATACCCTCATCCTCTCTCTCTAGGAGGGTATATATCATTTGGTACGACCCAAAAGTGTAACCCATAAAAGGAGTCACTTAAGACCCTAGGTTTCTTTGAACCAAATTCGATTCAAGACTTTTCAAGTCGTTTGAGCCATGTTCGTCTATCCGTATGTCTGTCTGTCTGGCTGTCCGGCAGGTGCACACTATAACTTTCGAAAGACGCCACCAAAAGTTTTAAAATTTTGCACTAGCTTATATTTCCTCAAAGCTACTTACGGCATGGCAAATGGGTTACATGGCCCGCCCCTTCTGGTGCCTCCCATACAAATACATCATTCCGCCTACTTTAGAAATCGAGTAATAATATCAATACACCCAACGGGTTCGTGCCCAATTTCTGTACTTAGTAAAGCTATAACACGATAAAGTTTTAGAAAGGCCCCTTATGGTACCTCCCATACAAATGTACCTTTCCGCCCACTTTAGAGATGATGTAATAATTTCAATAAATCTAACGCGATCGTACCCAAATTCTTTATTTAGTAAAGCTATAGCAGGATACAGTTTTTGAGAAATACAACTGGAAGTCTAGCCACGCTCCATTTGGTACCTCCCATACACATCTAGTACCGCCCACTTTAGAAATCGATTAATATTATTAATAGACCTAACGTGATGGTGCCCAAATTCTGTATTGTGTGTTAGTAAGGTTCAAGTAAGGTACAATTTTGGAGACAAATGCTGAAAGTCTAGTCACGCCCCTTCTGGTACCTCCCATACAAATTTACAACTCCGCCCATTTTAGAGATAGAGTAATAATATCAATACACTTGACACGATCGTGCCCAAATTCTGTATTTAATAAAACTATAACAGGATAAAGTATTGGAGAAAAAATCTGGAAGTCTAGTCACGCCCCTTCTGGTACCTCCCATACAAATTTACAACTCCGCCCACTTTAGAGATGATGTAATAATTTCAATAAATCTAACGCGATCGTACCCAAATTCTTTATTTAGTAAAGCTATAGCAGGATACAGTTTTTGAGAAAAACAACTGGAAGTCTAGCCACGCTCCATCTGGTACCTCCCATACACATATAGTAGCGCCCACTTTAGAAATCGATTAATATTATTAATAGACCTAACGTGATGGTGCCCAAATTCTGTATTTAGTAAGGTTCAAGCAGGGTAAAATTTTGGAGACAAATGCTGAGTCTAGTCACGCCCCTTCTGGTACCTCCCATACAAATTTACAACTCCGCCCATTTTAGAGATGGAGTAATAATATCAATACACTCGTCTCGATCCTGCCCAAATTCTGTATTTAATAAAACTATAACAGGATATAGTCGTGGAGAAAAAAACTGGAAGTCTAGATACGCCCCTTCTGGTACCTCCCATACAAATTTACAACTCCGCCGATTTTAGAGATGGAGTAATAATATCAATACACTAGACAAGATCGTGCCCAAATTCTGTATTTAAAAAACTATAACAGGATATAGTCTTGGAGAAAAAAATCTGGAAGTCTAGATACGCCCCTTCTGGTACCTCCCATACATATGTACAACTCCGCCCAGTTTAGAGATGGAATAAGAATATCAATACACTCGACACGATCGTGCCCAAATTTTGTAATTTGTAAAGTTGTAACAGTATAAAGTTTTGGAGAAAAAATGGAGAAAAAAAATTCTAGCGACGTCCCTTATGGTACCTCCCATACAAATGTACACTTCAGCCCACTTTAGAGATGGAGTAATAATATCAATACACCCAACGCGATCGTGCCCAAATTCTGTATTTAGTAAAGCTATAACAGGATAAAGAGAAAAAATCTGGAAGTCTGGACACGCCTCTTCTGGTACCTCCCATACAAATGTAACACTCCGCCCACTTTAGAAATCGAGTAATAATATCAATATAATAGAAATTTTTTTGTTTTACTGAGGGTGATGGTATATGTAAGTCGGGTTGCCCGACTGAAACTTTCTTACTGGTTTGTTTAACTTTTTAATGTAAAGTGCCAAAAATGGTGACTTTTTGATATGTTTGTATAGTGAGCCCTCCAGGAGGGTTCCAGTGAATGTGCCACTGGCATGCCACTGGCATGGGTGGATCGGCCCACCAAAGTTAGTGGGGGCAATCATACATTTGGACTCGAAAGGGGCACTCTAAATGGCTCAAAGTGGAATTTTAAAAATTTTACCCTAATGGTCAAAAGTCGGGACATCAGAATTCGTTTTAAAGGTATGGTTCCTCGGGCAAAGTTTTTTATTTCGATCCCTAGAATATGATTTTCCTTGTCACTTGGGCGATTTTTTTTTCGCCTACCTACAAATCGACCCGCCCTAATGTATATGCCTCTTGGTCGTATTAGAATGCCGCATTAAGTTGACTATCTAAATGTTTACACTACGTCTAGTTGTTAATGACGCTCGTTTGCCTGTTTTTATTTGCCTGTTGTTGTTGTTGTTTTTTCCTTTCGTGTTCAAATAACAAATTAAAACAAAAACTAACACGTGATTATAGTAATTATGTTGTAGTTGTGATTTTTTAGTTGTGTGTTTGTTTGTGTTTTTTTGCATTTTATTATTGCTGACTGGAAACGAGCCCCCTTTTATTTTGTGTGTTGTTGTTGTTGTTTTAGCCGTTTGTAGTCCACCTGTGGTATGTAATACTATCGCTTAGTTATATGAGTATTCCGTTAACATATTAAACTACAGTTGTTAACTTTGTTGTTGTGTTTTATGCCAGTGCTATATTTTTTTTCGCCAACAAAAGTGTCATTAATGTAAATTAGTTGTTAAATGCAATTTAAATTGTTTAATAAAGTTGCATGTTTGAAATAGCAAAAAATTAACATAAATAATTTTTAATTGTTTTAGTTGTGTTAATGACGAAAAAAAAAAACAAAAGACCAATCTCTTAAACTATCGGAAGTTTTTTTTGTAAAGCGGCGTGTTGACAGACGGTGACAGGTTCCTCATACATAACATAGGATATAAATTAATAAAAATGGCACATGTGTTACTTACACCTTCTCCGTCATTTAGCTGACATCAATCAAGCGAAAGTGAAATCTTTAGTTATGGAGAAAGTACACGAATGCTAATGAGAAAGATAAGTTTAATAAATTTAATTTAAATAATAGTCATAAGTCATAGAGGAAACACAAAAATGCTAATGAGAAAGATAAGTTAATAAAATTAAATTAAATCAAAATAAAATAATAAAAAAAATTAATTGGCCATTAACTCATCAATACAACCATCCGATCGTCAGCCAATTTGGTGTATTTTTTCCAACACTAAACAAATTGGTACCAAGCAATACGTTCATCGTTACTCAATAACAACTGTGTATAAAAATTAATATTAGTTTATATTTTTTGGCCTTTGAATTTGTCTTATTTTTTTTTTTTTGGTTTCTTAAGAATTTTTTTAAATAATTTTCTGTATGTGGTGAAAAAACCTTTGATATGTCAAATCATTAATTTGTCTTGCAACCGGTTTTATTTTTAATATTTTCTAAATATTTCTCAGCTACCAAATTAGGGCCACAAAAGTCAAGGCACTGTCCGAAGCAGACCAATTTTTAGTTTTTTCCGAAACCACATTTTCAACCGCACATTACAGTTGTATACGTTAATTGTAGGAAATTGCATTAAGATTGCATTGATTAGTTTGTAGAACAAATCTAGTTTAAAGTAGTATTGTCTATATGATGCAATTGCAGTGTTATATTGCAAATAATATTAAGTTATGAGAAATGTTAGTACGTGCCATTTGTGAAACCTTTCACCATAGAATGATGGAAACTTATGGTAGTATATAGTGTCGAGGGGTTCACATGTTCCCTACATAAACACGAACAGAAAATAAACGTCGTAAAATTAGCGACCTTACTTACTTAGTTAGCTAATATAAAACCTTAGTTTATTTAGCCAAACATACAATAGATTTCAAGGCGTTTTTTGCTCTCCGCTTCTTCTTTTAAAATGTTTGTCAAAAAGTTTCGAGATGTCAGTCTGAATTTGGTCTTTTCATCGAAGTTGAGGTCCTTCCTGGGACTGGCCGTGGCATAGTGGTTAGAACACGCGACTACTATGCGGAAGATCCGTGGTTCGATTGCCGACTCCAGTCATCTACATTTTTCTTTCATTGTCGGCCCCCTCTATGTTGTCGATGGCAACTAAATGTCGAGTCAATCGACATGTTTGGAAAGGAATCTCAAACAGTGATGTTCGCCTTCGTCGATAAACAAGTAGGTGCCGTTTGTTGTGAATCTAAAATAAAAAGCGTGTTAATTTACAACAACGAGAGAAGCATCCCATACCTCATTCATAAGGAACTTAACTTAACTATTTTTAGATTCACAACTAACGGCATCTACTTGCTTATCGACGAATGCAAACGTCTCTGTTTGAGAAGCTCTTGCTAGACACGCCGATTGACTCGACACTAATACTGCGAAGTTGCTGTCGACAACATTCGAGGGGAGCCGACAATGAAAGAAAATTTATTTCTTTTTTTCCTATTTTAAGGTGACTGGAGCCAGGAGCAGTGATGCCAGAGGATTTTTTGAAAATTCCCTACGTTTATTTCAAAAAATCCCTTTTTTCCCTACGACAACTATTTATTTCCCCTACATTTTTCCCTACACTACAAATGTATTAAATTTGATGAAAATCTCTTGAATAATTAAATTTTTTTTACTTATTGTTTATAACATAAAGTTTTATTATTTAAGTGTTAGCAATTAAACAAAAAATAACATAAAATAGTTCAGGTTAATATAATTAAAAAGAATTAACAAAAAAAATACAAAACATAACACTTATTTGTACGAATCTTTAGAGTGCAGTCTTTTAAAATGAGATGGTGTAACATTAAAATAGTTCAGGTTAATGTAATTAAAAAGAGTTAACAAAAAAAAAATACAAAACAGAATACTTATTTGTACAAATCTTTAGAGTTCAGTCTTTTAAAATGAGATGGTGTACATTTAAAACTTGTACAGTCCATTGAATTGTTTTGTAAATACGAACGAATAATACAAATTGAACTGAGCACCTCGTGGCTTATTTTATTTTTTTCTTAGTTCTAACATCTGTTACAATTGAAAAAATCCTTTAAGCATCTGCATTGGCGTGCGGCATACTAAGCAGGATTTTTATTAGTTTGGAAAGGTTTGGAAATAATAAATTATCATTAAAGTTCTTGGACTTGCATATGGTTGACCAAAACTTTTCCACATCCAACTTAGACAATGCTATTTGCTCTTCTTTAGAAAAGTTATATTCCATCATTAACCACTCCTGTGTAAGATGGTCAATATTAATAGCAAATTTTTGGCACAAAAACTTAAATTGGAAAACACTCTTATCGACTTCGCCAATGGCTGATACTGGATTTAAAAATTCCATTTCCTTAAAAATCGAGTCATGTTTTAGTGGAAGTCGACGTTGCGTCTCCTCAAGAGCGGTTATATAGAACTTGAGGCAATGGGATTTTACCTGGTAGGCCTCTGACGGAGGAAAGGTTTTTAACAGCTCTTCACATTCTGTACCGACGTATATATTTTCGATTGGCAAAGTAATATGCGGTGATCGTACAGCGCAATTATATTTTAACTCCGATTTTTTTATAAAGTTTTGACCCAGCTTTAAAAATATTTTTGTCGATTCAGGATGGAGAGCATGTACCAATGGTTTTTTTGATTGGAAAAGAGCATTTAAAGTTTTGAAGTAATTTAACAAATATTTTAAAAAAAAGCAAATAAGCCTTGTTACACTGATTTTGTATGTCGGCTAATATTAGGTCTGCTCCTTTTAATTTATCTTGGCTGGAAGCAAATTTAAAATATTCTTCAAGGACATGCCAGTTTTCCAATATTCGTTCCACACATTTTTGCCGAGATAGCCATCTTGTATCTGACGTTCTCAATATCTTCCTTTTTTCCTCATTTAGCATTTCTTGAAACTGTTCCAGCTGACCACATCTTTTTGAGCTGGCGGAGACATATGTTCCAATTTGTCGTATCAATTCTTCTGGTGCTCTTGGCAACTGTAAACAGGCTTTATTCGCAATAATAGCAGCAGAATGGCATATGCATTTGATAGTGATAACATCTGGTCGATCTGCTATTAGCTTTGACGAAAAGGAATTGTGTTGTCCAACCATTACATTGGGCCCATCACAGCAGAGTCCTATGACATTGTCATAAGGAATTCCGTACCCCAGGATACAAGTTTTAAAAGTATTATACAGCGCGTCGGCAGTACAGTCGGTCCCTACATGCAATAAATCCAGTAGTTGTACTACGAGTTCTTCTCGTTGCTCGTCAAAGTATCGAACAAGAAGACACATAGTTTTTTTGTTGGCAACATCAGTACTCTCATCTACTAATACAGAAAATTTCGTCGTTTTAAGTTTCTCAACTAATTGCTCTTGTTCCACGCTGGCTAAAACGTTACTGATAACTTTGGTACACTTCGTTCTCCCTAGTTGACAGTTCTTTATAATTGTGGAATCTGGAACAATAACTTTCAGCAATGGTATTAAATGTTCTACAACTTGAAATCCGACGTTGTGCTCAGCAAAGAACATACTCATTCGAATTTCGAAATTTGCAACATCTTCATCCACAGTTATTGCTTGTTTTTTCAAAAAAGCTTGAATATTGCTTGACTTCTTTATTGCTGCAACATTTTTCAGATGCAGTTTGGTTGCAGCGTGTTTTTTTAATTCGGAGCTTCCGCAATTCAACAATTTTCTACAAGCTTTACATTTGCTTTTGTATTCATCGCCTTTAACTGGTTCCAGCGATCCTTTAAAAACATCATCTGCCAACCAACTTTTACGGAAACGTTGTTTACGGAATTTGGTTTTAACGTTTTCAGCCTCTGAGGAATCAGAAGAGTCAGAAGAAACTATTTTTTCGATGTCTAAAAATTACGATAGCAACAATGTTAAACGTAGTACAACTACAAAGCTCACTAATAACTTTACCAAGTTGGAATTCGTTGTAATCCTTATTTACAAATTTGTCGCAGCAACAACGTTGAAAACATTTAAACACAGCAAATATTTGCAGAAATTGTGAAAGTAAGAAAAATTTTACATTGACGCTTCTAAACACCTGTCAAACAATTGGGAATTGTTCCATATGTTTACAAATAAAATTAAAGCCGGACACTTTTAATAACGGCGATGACTTTAAACGACTTTCGCAGATTCAGTTTAAGAAAATCATAAGTCGCCCTAATCTAGCTGTCGCCGTAATCGTTTATGTAAAAATAATAAATTGTATATGTAATTTTCCACTAAAATATGTATCGTTTTTTTTAATATAACTTGTTTTGCATGCTTTACAAGCAAATTATAAAAACATACAATTTTCTAGTATATTGATAATATTACCCGATTTCTAAAGTGGGCGGAATGGTACATTTGTATGTGAGGTACTAGAAGGGGCGTGACTAGACTTCCAATTTTTTTTCCAAAACTTTATCCTGCTTAAGTTTTACTAAATTCAGAATTTGGACGCGATCGCGTTGGATGTATTAATATTGCTACTCCATCTCTAGAGTGGGCGGAATTGTACATTTGTATGGGAGGTACCAGAATGGCCCGGCTAGACATCCAGTTTTTTCTCGAAAGCTTTATCATGATATTGCTTTACTAAATACAGAATTTGTGCACGATCACGTTTGGTGTACTGATAGTACTCCTCCATCTCTAAAGTGGGCAGAATGGTACATTTGCATGGGAGGTACCAGAAGGGGCGTGGCTAGGCATCCAAATTGGTTCTCCAAAACTTTATCCTGCGTGGGCTTTACTAACAAAACAGAATTTTGTTACGATCGCGTTAGATCTGTTAATAAAATTAATCGATTTCTAAAGTGGGCGGTACCTGATGGGTATGGGTGGCACCAGATAGGGCGTGGCTAGACTTCCAGTTTTTTCCACAAAACTTTGTACTACTACAGTTTTACTAAATATAGGATTTTGTCACGATCGCATTGGGTGTATTGATATTACTATTCCATCTCTAAAGTGGGCGGAATAGTGCATTTGTGTGGGAGGTACCAAAAGGGGCATGACTAGACATCCCGTTTTTTTCCAAAGCTTTATCCTGTTATAGTTTTACTAAATATAGAATTTGTGAACGACCGCGTTGGATGTATTGATATTATAGTGGGCGGAATGGTACATTTGTATGTGAGGTACTAGAAGGGTCGTGGCCATGTAGCCCATTTTCAATGCCTTAAGCATTTTTGGGGAAATATTAACTCGTGCAAAGTTTTAAAACATTTGGTTCCGTCTTTCGAAAGTTATAGTGCGCACAAGCCGGACAGCCAGACAGACAGACGGACATGGCACAAACGACTTAAAATAAGTCATGAATCGAATTTGGTTCAAAGAAACTTAGGGTTTAAGGTAACTCCTTCTATGTGTTACACTTTTGGGTCGTATCAAATGGTACGACCCTACCCGTAGGGTAAAGGCATAAAAATTATGAATTACAATTCCTTTAACCTGTTTCCCTACATAAGCAACAGTCTCAGTTTTCCATTCATCAAATGATTTTGAACTGGCTTTATTTTGTAGCAGTTACAATAAAATTGTTGTATTTCGTGGCGTATGATTTACGTGGCGTATGATAATCATACGCCACCATAGTGTAGTATTTATGTTATGTCAAACAAAAGAGCTTAAAACGTGAAAAATTCCCCTTTACGATACTTACTTCAAATCGATATTAAATTATTATGACATGTAACTTGACAAAACGAATGATGCAGAACTTCTTCTTTTTGGGGCTACTTTCACGTGCAGTTCTCAGAATTAAGTTCCAAAATCATGTGGTGTAATGTGTTTGTAACTATCTAGAGGACAACTCATGAGGTGGATATCTTCGCCGTCGGAAAAATGCCAAGGATATGGCACACTATCAGTATTCGTCAATATATTACTTTGTTTATCTATACAGGAGGATGTACGAGTAACTAAAACCCTCATATTGATTTCTGTACATCTCCTTTTATTTTTCTTTTTTTCCCTCCGAATATTCGTTTCTTGTTTTTCCCGATACCTCTCTTTCGCACGACACACAGTTGACCGTTTTATATGATCATACTGTAATATCGTTATGATCGTCATTGGAGAAGGAGAAGTGTTGGGCCCGTAGTATCTTAAGACAAAATTCATATCAGGACTTTTTTTAAGACAATTGAGCATTGTCCGTCTGTCTGGCTCGATGGATCGTTGGTTGACACGATAACACAAGTACATCTTCACGGATTCTTATGAAAATTTACCAGAGTAATCTAAATGAAGCCTCATCTGATAAGTACCTTTTCGGCAACCCCATTTAAAATGGCCATATGGCCAGAGATATTGATTTTTTTAAATTTGTTAGCTGTAACCTTTTCTAAAGTTTTTCTATATGTCTGTAAACGTCGGTCCATGAGACCGAACGTGTTTACTCTCCACAAGCTGGCAAATAATATTGCATAAGTAATTTCGTTTTAAAATCGGTAAATTTCAATAACTCTAGAGCTGAACGAGAGTGTCATATGTAGGTTGAGGGTATTTATCAGTCCTGACTGAAATTTCTGTACTGCTTTTTTAATTGCTTTACTACTACCCTCAGTGTATCTTCCACACATCGTTATAAGCTCATATTACTATAATGTTATTTTAAATGGACCCTAAAAAAACACTGTACTACCTGCCTCATGCCATAGCAATATCATCAAATGACGTTGTCATTATATTAAAGCCTTTGACACTTCCAAAACATTTTAAGTTGCATGCACATTCCATCTAAGAATGACGACTACCCGGCCAATCCTCGCCCACACGATGCTAATGTCGTTGTTGTGGCACTGGTGACGCTGGTGGCTGTGGTGGTGGTAGTGGACGCGCAACAACACTCTACTCTCAACATCACTTGTAACAACACCAAACACTTCACATAATTTTGGCTTAAAGGACCATTAAAAAAGGTACATAATTTTACGGATTTGTTGTTGCTGTTGCGAACGCTCACGCTGATGCTGTTGCTGATGCCATTGATGTTGTTGTGTTTTTTTTTCCGAGGTTGACATTAGTTTATGAAGCTGCTCTTTTCCAAATTACAAAACACCAATGTTCCGATACCACCAATCACCAACGCCTCCATCGTCGTGGTTTTCAACGAGTGCAAGTTTCACTGTGTTTGGCTTTGCTATGGTATCTGCCCTGGACATATTTGCTACCAAAAAATGTTCTAGCATGTGGTCATTTTAGAGCTGACCACCAACCATTGAACATCAAACAAAATAAGGACATAAAATGTTTTGTCTGATTTTTTTTTCCACGCCCGCAAATGTTTTGGTATGAGAAACATACATAGATGTTTATGGACAAAGTAGTAAATGAAAGAAAGGATGTGAGGATTTTAGAGAGAGTGCTTGTTTTTAGTGTCGCTAGATATTATTGATGGTTGGATGGTTTGGAGTGATGCTAAATATGAGGGGGACTTATAACCAATCATAACCCAGAACTAAATATTAAAGTATACGTAAGTCTGTAAATATAATTTCGAAATCTTTAACTCTGAAACTGTGCAGAATTTCGTTATTTTGTGGTTTACTTTTAAACGTTGTCTAGAACGTTATGTACGTAATGCATAGTGGGCCACCTATCGTACACTTATTGTACTATATACAAAATAAACAAATATTATTTTTAATATTTTCAATATTCTTAATATTTTTGCAAATTATAATATATTTAATAGTTATAATACTTTTAAATAAACGTATTTTTCACTTAAACTCACAAATTATATTTCACTTATACAAATTCAAGTGTCCAAGCATGTTGCCTGCCATTTCACCGGTCATATGCATAAAAAAACTTAATTTCCCTTTGCACCCCATGAATGAGGTATGGGATAGCTTCTCGCGTTGTTGTGAATTAACACGCTTTCTATTTTTAGATTCACAACCAACGGCACCTACTTATTTTATCGACGAATGCGAACGTCACTGTTTTTGAGAAGCTCTTACTAGACACGACGATTGAATCGACGCTTAATACTGCGAAGTTGCTGTCAAACAACATTCGAGGGGAGCCGACAATGAAAGAAAATTTTATTTATTTTTTCTTTTAAGATGACTGGAGCCAGGTTTGAACCTGCGATCTCCCGCATGGTAGTCGCGTGTTCTAACCACTATGCCACGGCCGGTCATATGCATATTCCTGCATTTACTTGTATATCTGGTTTGGCTGCCGTTTTCATACCCGGCAGCGGATGTCACATTAAATTTAACTATTTCAGCACAATCGTAGCAAATAACACAGAGCAAAAACAGAGCAGCCGCCGGAAAAAAAATCATCAAATTTGAAGTAACTTTTGGCTTGTGGAAAGCCAAAGACTAACAACAGGATGATAACGTAGTACAAGAGGATGCAACGAATGATGATGTAAATATAGATGATGGCGATGGCAATGATGAAGATATCTCCTTCCCCGCTGCCCCACAATACATATAACACGCAGCTACTGCTGCTACTACTCAACGTATTTGTGACCATTGAAGTGGCCAACAAATCTTTACAATTGCTCCACTGAGTGCTATTCCAATGCGTCGAATCGATAAATTTTATTTTTAGAATAATACGGAAACGTTGGCTTTCCGTTTCTGTGCGACTTTGTTTTTTTTCAGCCTTTTTTCGACATTTTTATTTTAACCATAGGCAATCATAGTAATTTGTGATGATGTTTGTCGTTTTTTTTTTGCATTTGCTGGCTATGACTTTAAAAGGGGCTACCAAAGCTTACACTATATCCTTTTTGTCCTTTTGTTTTGTTGGATGCGTTTCAAAAACATTGGCAATAATTGTTCGTTTTAGGTTAATATCCGATGTTGTTTTAAATTAAAATCGACATAAATATTGCCAGTTTTATGAATGGATAGAAAGAAAGAATGCTAACATATAACAGCAAATAATACCAAAAAAAAAAGAAACCATTTTCAAAGTGAAATTTATAGTTAAGCGAAGACAAATCATCAATGGATATATTCTGATGTATTTTTGTCTGGTATTTGTCGCATTGCAGTTTACAAAGTTGAAAGCATAAAAAATAATCGTATGTTAGAAGGGATATTTTATACAAACATTGGGAATAATAGATGGGCATTTAATAAAGTAATGGCGATATTTGCTGGATGGAGAGATTTAACATAGAAAAATGCCAAATATTGAAAATGCTAAAAACTTTGAATATATTAAAAATACTAAAAATATTAAAAACATTTAAAATATTAAAAGTATTAAAATTATTAAAAATATTAAAATTATTAATATATTTAAAATACTCAAAGCATTAAAAATATTTAAAATTTACAAATATCAAATATACTACAAAAATATAAAAAATATTAAAACTTTTGAAAATAATTAAAATGTGCTCTTGTTTTGTATTGTTAATCTATATGTGTAAATAATGAATGTGTGTTCATCGTTCGGTTCAAGATATATTCTATTATTGCTAATAGAATTTGAATTAAAATATTAATACTATCAAAAACATTACAAATATTAAAAACTAGCTGGCCCGGCAGACTTCGTCCTGCCTCCAATTTTTTTTAAAATATGTTGAGTGTAGTTGAAATCTAATAACGATTGGTTTATTTCTTTGACCTCTAAAATATTTCAATTTAAAGGGCGAGGTTTTCCCTGACAAATTCTGTTCTTCATATATCTTAAAGATTATTATAAGAATTGCTAAAACGGATCAGCAGTGTCGTCCATGATGTGATGAAAACTTACTTATTGATAGGCATATATTCTAAAACCACATTTTTTAGCCGATTGACTGACATACAACTTTCAGCGTTGGTGTACTGGGTGATTGTATCTTTTTATCCTAAGGAGAACGAATTTCCAAAAATGCATTCATTCTAAATTTCAGTTGAATTGGTACATGCATTCAAATTTTTTTCAAATATAAATCCACCCTAGCGCCACCTGGATTTGATTTTTTTCAACACAAACAATCTACGGAAAATTTCGAATCGAATAAAAAAAATCAGCCAAATCGCTCCAGCCGTTCTCAAGTGATGGTATGACATACGTGGACCATTTCATTTTTATATATATAGATATTTAAAAAATTAAATATGTAAATAATATTAAATCAATATATATAAAATACTAGTGGGCCCGGCAATGCTTCGCTATTGCATTTTAACTTGTAATACATTTCACATTAAGGTCTACAAAGTACTTTGAAAACTGTACTTAAGTTCGATAATGATATGTTGAGTTTATTAACTTATGTAACTAATTTCAAGCAACTCCTTAACATGAGAGTTAACAAATTAAGTTTGTTGTTTTAAATTCTAAATATCATAGGCTCTATGACGATAGTAAAAAGTTCATCGGCAAAGTCATATCTTTTACAAATCGGAAACAGACATTCCGTCTGTATACAACCGTCTGTATACTACCTCTTTGGGCGTAAAAAACACTTTTGACATGCCTTCTCCGCCTATTGACCGAAAATTAAAATTTCGTTTGAAGCTTCATGCCTTTAGCCATTAAAACCTCTTTTGCCATGTCTTCTCTCACATGGATCAAGAATATTTCCGAATACTATCTTTGTATTGAACTCGTATTACCATTTTTTGAGATAATTCGGTCACCAACGTTTGGCTTAACAAAGTGATGGTCTAACGCGCTGTATGGCATGTTACACCGTCGTATTGGAACCATTTCTCCTTCAAATAGCGTGCAATGACATGATAAAAAAAAAAAAATTGATCGTCCACTGGTTTTAGTTCTTCTACCAGTTGGATATATGAATATAGGCCAAGATCTTTTCTCAGCATTTGCAAAAACCGAGTTGCTGAGAACGGCGACGGTTCGATAAATTCGAGTCCCCTGTCACACTTACGTCTACAGCGTCGATGACTTCTATTAGCTGCTCAGATGGATGAGTATATGCACCATAAACTTCACAAAGGGCAAACAGAACGCGCATTTTGAAAATAAATTTGCAAGATTTGTAAACGTTGTTCTTGTGTAGTACTTACATGGTGATTTTTCAAAGAAAGTCTCAATGAAAGTCTATCACACTTCACACACCTCGCCTGAATGACGAATTGGTTGAGCTAAAATGGCAACAAAAACGGTAAATGGGGTTTTGTTGGGGATCAAAATTTTTTTGTTTATTTACTCCGTTTTACTGACGTTCGTTGCCCCATGATTATTGAAAGCGTACAGACTTCAGCTTTAAGACACTTCTATAAAAATTTAAGTTTTCTGCACTAAATTAAGCTTTCCCAGCGCGAGCTAGGAATTGATATTACAAACAAAGTTTATTGGTGACATTTTCTAACAATTCATCGTAGATTTGGTTACAATTTTAGCGAAGAAAAAAACTGGCCCACCTTACTGTTCATATCTCTAGGCGAACTGCAATATACTGTGGAATTTTGACAGTTAAAACTGTTTATTTTAAAAGGGGTGTGGTACAGCCCACTTCCACTCTTACTGTAATTTATACTGCGACAACAAACATATGTAACAAATCTCATCTTCATACCTCTTATAGTTCATGAGATATAGCCCTTTATATTTTCATGTTGTATGGGCGGTGCCACGCCCCTTTATCCAATCACAACCAAATATAGCTAGGGACTATCTACAAATCATCAGTACCACTTGGTAAAATTTTCGTATCAATCTGTCTGTTGGGAAAGCCTGCAGAGCGGTTTTGAAAAGGGGGCGTGGCACCCCCACTTCCACCTTGGCTGTAATTAATACTGCTCCAACAATATATATACCAAATCTCATTTTCATACGTCTGATAGTTCATGAGATATAGCCCTTTTGATTTTCAAGTTGTATCAGCGGTGCCACGCCCCTTTGTCCAATTGGACCGAATTGTAAATATAAACCAAACGGGGCGCCACCCAAACGCATACAAAAAAATTTATGCAAATCGGTCCAGCCGTTCGTGAGTTATAAAGTCACAACACACTTGCAACAATTTTTTATATATATAGATTGTTTGTGTATTATCATCTTCAGTACTATGTTGCCTCGAATTTTTGTCCCTCCGAGGTTAAAAACACATATGCCACGCCCTTCTGTCCACTTATCAAACGTAAAATTTTGGTTAGCATCTTCATATCTATAGTGTCAGTTACTATTTTTGCATTGAATTTTATTGCTCTGTAGAACAAAAAAACTATTCTCAACGCGTATTCCGTTCACTACTCAAAAATAACATTTGGTCAGTAAATTTATATTTGCAGTGTCACATCTTTTCTATGCATCCGTTTTATTTCTCTGGGCCAAAAAAAATACATTTGACGGGAACAAATTTGAGAAGGATCTGTTTCTTTTGCCTCACTTATTCATTTACCCCCATAGTAAGAGATTTCAATACTTTCTTCGTACGATCTTTGTTGAAATTTGGTGCAGTCGCTCGGAATTGTGCGCGTACACGCATTTCGGCAATTCATACACAACTATTAAAATATATTATAATCGAAACAGTTTTGATGAAATTTAACATCCATTTAATAAAATATTCATAAATTCACAACATTTTGTCCATTCGTTCCAATTTTCATTATAAAACCACCCCAGCGCCACATACAGGGCCCATTTGTACATACATTATTTTTTCTCCTAATCAAACACCTATGTATTCTAAATTTCAGTTAAATAGATCCAGCCACTTCCCGAGTACATTTGTACATAAAATTTTTTCTTACGATCAAACAAATATTCATTCTAAATTGCATGCATTCAAGTATTCGATATAAATTTACCCTAGCGCCATCTGGAGTAGATTTTTTGCTATACAAACAAACAATTTCGAATCGAACAAAAAAAATTCAGCCAAATCGCTCCAGCCGTTCTCAATCGATGGGTTAACATACGTGGACCGTTTCAATCTATATATATAAAAGGCTTTGGTGACTGATTGATCACTACCCAGCCCAAACGGCTAAAGCTAGAACCGTGAAATTTGGAAAGTAGCTTCCTTTTATGACGTAGGCGAGTCGTATAAGGTGTTTGTGGAAAGTAGGCGGTGCCACATCCCTTTTAAACAAAAAATTTATCCGTAGGGCCTCTGTCATATTCTATATAAAATCATAATTAGACAAAGGGGCGTAGCACCGCCCCCTGTAAGGACATTTTCGTAATCTATATATTACTGTCTGTAGATAGGATGATGTAATTTGGAGTGGTTGTTCCAATATTCGCGTAAAAATCAGCAAAAAAAAAAACGAAAAGGGGATAAAAATATTTATATTGCCCAGACCAATAATGATATAATTATAATAATATATATGGGCTTGCTCTCTATGTAATTAGAACGACGCAAGGAGGCTTTTCGAAATTCTTACCTTTTAGTGGCTAAAAAGGCCGGAAAGGGTTAAAACTTTTACTAAACGGCGAAAGTTATAGTGTCAAAAATTGAAGTGAATATTTTAGTTTTGCATTGTAAAGTACTTTCTCGAAATGCGTTCTTTAGTTGTAAAAATACCGGAAAATAGATAAAACTGATACTATCGACCAGACCAAACGGCTAAAGCTATAATCGTATTCGGGCATGTTTCCTATAGAATTAGAGGGGGTACCAGTCCATTATAGTTGTGCGCTACAAATGAATCTTTTAAAATTCGTACTTCTAGGGATACAAAGGAACTTAAACGGTAAAATCACTCAGACCAATGGGATAGAGCTACAATCACATAAATGGGGTGTTCGTTCGTGTTATGAGGCGTTTGCATTTTACCTGTTTTGCTGAAATTCATAAGAAGATTCATTGTATGTACGGGCGAAGCAACAAGTCGGGAAAGATTGTTCTTTATATATAGATATTTAAAATATTAAAACATGATAATGTGATAATGTGTAGAGAAGGCACAGCAAAGAGTGCTGATGATGATAGTTTGGCAACTATTGAAATAGCTTTCCGCCCTGCCAGCTGTCAACATAGTCCATTCCACACAACTCTTGTAAAATATATTCTATTAGCAATAATAGATATATATCTTGAAAAGATTTTAAAAATATTAACAAAAATATTAAAAATATTAAAAATACTATAAAAACATTTGTACAGATGAAAAAAAAAAACAGCCAAATTATTAAATATATTAAAAATATTCAATATATTCAAAATAATAAATAAAAATTATGAACATATTAAAAATATTATCATATATTAAAAATACTAAACTATCAAAACTATTAGACTATTATTAAAAATATTTATTATATTTAGAAATATTAAAAATATAAAATGTGAATTTTTAATTTGTAATTTTTAATTTTTAAGTATTAATTTTTAATTCTAAATTTTTAATTTTTAATTTTTAATTTTTTAATTTTTAATTTTTTATTTTTAATTTTTAATTTTTAATTTTTAATTTTTAATTGTTAATTTTTAATTTTTAATTTTTAATTTTTAATTTTTAATTTTTAATTTTTAATTTTTAATTTTTAATTTTTAATTTTTAATTCTTAATTTTTAATTTTTAAGTTTGATTTTGTCATAGAACATCACACAACGCTTTTACCCAATTTATACGTTGTGTTATTCAAGAGTGAAAATTTAAAGATTTACGTTACAATAAAGGATCCCAGGTACTTAACAGCAGTAGTATGAATGCAGCCACCA
Source organism: Muscina levida (assembly GCA_964034835.1). Lineage (NCBI taxonomy): Eukaryota > Metazoa > Arthropoda > Insecta > Diptera > Muscidae > Muscina > Muscina levida. The sequence goes on from OZ035883.1 coordinate 136,338,826, forward strand.
CGCTCACTAACTCTCATTTGACTTAAAGTTTTCAGTTTACTCTCGCTGCAGCAACATAAAATGTAAATAATGTCACAATGACAAAGAACAAAATCAGTTATCGGCAATGACAAACAAAATGAGAGGAAAAAAAACTTTTTAATTTTTAACCCGATTAAGTGGCAATTTATTTTAATGCCATTAAAATTGTCATGATTTTCCATTACGTGCTCTTATGCGGTCGGATGGTCGTCCACACTTCTGCTGCCTCAATTCCCGTTCGTCCTTGAGCCTTTGATAAGGCGGCGAACATTTCATCAATATGTCCAAGTTTTTATTTTACTACAGCCATTTCGGTTAAGTGGCGGTTATGGACGAGCTTTTTTTATGGTCTTGTGTCCCCTTGGTGGAATGGAGTTTTTTTTGCCTCTCAGCTCCTTTTGTCCTATCTGGACAAACATTAATTTATACGGAAATACACAATTACCCAATTTTCCAGCCATTGTGATGATAAGTTGCCGACACAACATGTATTGTGTTATCCAAATACACATATACAAATAACTGTATATTTTATATATGTAGATACATGTGTGTGTGTGTAAGTATAGACATGTTCTGATATCCATATGAATGAAAAGGACATGTAGTCGCGTATATCCCCTCCTCACTGAAGAGGAATAATAAAAATGTATATTATTATTGCCGATTATTGTTAAAATGGCTTCAAAGACGACGGCTGCAGCGACATATTTTATTCAGTCGCAACAAAAGTGCTGTAAATTGTTTTTTTTTTCTCTTCCAGCTCTGCGTCCAAGGAGGGGGTATTAATTTGAAAACACTTAACGGTCATTGTAAGGATTTATTGTTTATCAAGGGGCAGCGTATAAAAGGACCCTTGAGGCATTAAGAAGAGGAATCGCGAAATCAACATGCGGCCGAAACGGCGCAGATAGTCAGCAATGAAATGATGGTAGACGACATGGTTGGAGAGGGGCATCAGTTGAGGGAAATCGAAGACACGAAATATAAATTAGCTGATATGTTAAACTGTACAGCTCGTCGATACTTTAACAGGATTGGCTTATTTGAAAAATGGATACTGAAAAAGGGAAATATACGAAAGGCCTAAGATTATATAGTTTATTTTTAAAGTATTTCTGAGATGAATTACCTAACAGATGCTAAACTGACAAACGAGGCGTAACACTAGCAACCACATAAGATTTAACCCACATGTTGTTAACGCATTGCTACGCTTAATAATCACAACAAGACAAATATAAACATACATACGTATGTGCCTCATGAAATAAATTTGTGTCGCCTTGACAAAAGCCTTTAACGAAATTGAAATGCAGATACACACAGAGTAAAATATACAAAATGCATAAATCCTTGTTGAAAAAAAACCCACACATATCCTGCTCTCTAAGGATTACATGATTCGTTTTGCATAACTGCTACCCAGTTACCTGTACTTATATTCAGCACCCATCACACACACACACACCAGCAACTGTACTCGTATCTCTCGCTAGGCAGTTTGTTGTCAGCACCAAACCATCCACCCACCCACTCACATGGTTTTTAGTTCCATTTCGTTTACTTTACAATCTCAAGGGTACTCATTTTGTACACACTTGGAGCGACGACTGGGAGATGGATGCATTTAATGCTCCAAATAATTCAATTAAATATGTTAACTGCATGCTTGAATGTTGGTCAGGGGGAGAGGAGGGGAGGCGTTGTTAACAGAACGCAAACTGGGGAAATGAAAGTAAAATGTTAGTTAACAATGGCTAGTATAGTTATTAAGATAATTAAATGTTGCAGCAGTAGCAATTTAATTGGGTACAGTCAAGGTAAAGCTTTGGCCGCAAAAAACGGCAAAATAAAGTATATACTAAGGCGCGAATAAAAAAAATTACTTACTAGATTCATGGCTAAGCTTAGCTACAAGCCGCCTAAAAAAGCCAAGCTTGTACAAAAGCTTAAAAAATGCACAAATTGATCACAATTTGTGCTCTGCACTTTGAGGGAATTTCAAAATACTCAAAGTATGAATGAGTTCCTTAAAATATCAAAATATAAAAGTATAAAAATATAAAAATATAAAAATATGAAAATATAAGAATACAAAAATATAAAAATATAAAAATATAATAATATAAAAATATAAAAATATAAAAATATAAAAATATAAAAATAAAAAAATATAAAAATATAAAAATATAAAAATATAAAAATATAAAAATATAAAAATATAAAAATATAAAAATATAAAAATATAAAAATATAAAAATATAAAAATATAAAAATATAAAAATATAAAAATATAAAAATATAAAAATATAAAAATATAAAAATATAAAAATATAAAAATATAAAAATATAAAAATGTAGAAATATAAAAATATTAAAATATAGAAATATAAAAAAAAATATATAAATATAAAACTCTACGGTACATTTTGCATGGGAGGTATCAGGAGGGGCGGGGCCATGTATCCCATTTGCAATACAGTTAATTGTTTTGGGGAAATATAAACTCGTGCAAACTTTCAAAACATTTGCTTGCGTCTTTCGAAAGTTATCGTACGTTCCAGCCAGACAGATAGACGGATCGACCGACATGGCTCAAACGGATTAAAAATCCATGAATCGAATTTGGTTCAAAGACACCTAGGGTCTAAAGTGACTCCTATGTGTTACACTTTTGGATAACACATTGGCAAAAATTAAAAATTAAAAATTAAAAATTAAAAATTAAAAATTAAAAATTAAAAATTAAAAATTAAAAATTAAAAATTAAAAATTAAAAATTAAAAATTAAAAATTAAAAATTAAAAATTAAAAATTAAAAATTAAAAATTAAAAATTAAAAATTAAAAATTAAAAATTAAAAATTAAAAATTAAAAATTAAAAATTAAAAATTAAAAATTAAAAATTAAAAATTAAAAATTAAAAATTAAAAATTAAAAATTAAAAATTAAAAATTAAAAATTAAAAATTAAAAATTAAAAATTAAAAATTAAAAATTAAAAATTAAAAATTAAAAATTAAAAATTAAAAATTAAAAATTAAAAATTAAAAATTAAAAATTAAAAATTAAAAATTAAAAATTAAAAATTAAAAATTAAAAATTAAAAATTAAAAATTAAAAATTAAAAATTAAAAATTAAAAATTAAAAATTAAAAATTAAATCTCTATAGAGAAAGAGTCTGAAACCCTTCATATATAGTACAGAGGAACTGGCATCTTTAAACATCGGAGGAATCACCAACTTTTGTAACAAAAAGTACGAATTTTGAAAAATTCCTTTGTTTTGCACCCCTTTTCTATAAGGCAAATTGAATATTTGTGTTTTTGTGTCATTAAGTATGGATGATTTTAAATGTTTTACGCATTTTCGAATATTTTTTTTCTAATAAACAAAATCCCTTCGTATTACACAACTATTTTGTAAAAGAAATATTCACCCAAATTTGCGCTTTGCTCAGCTCAATGTTTGCGGTTGAATCTTTAGACTAGTTTGTACCAATTGTATCCCTTTTTCGATCTTTCTACGGCTTAATGTAAGAATTTCGAAAGATCCCTTCGAACAGCTCTCTAATTTTATAAGGTGAATGCCAATGGAGATTTTGGATATTTTACCTTTCCGTTTGTTCTGGATGATGGTACCACTTTTATCCCTTTTTATATGAGGGTATATATTATTTGATCCGACCCAAAAGTGTAACACATAGAAGGAGTCACTTTAGGCCCTAGGTTTCTTTGAACTAAATTCGCTGCATGACTTTTTAAGTCGTTTGAGCCATGTCCGTCTGTCTGTCTGTCTGGCTGTCCTGTACGAAAGACTAAGCCAAATGGTTTGAATTTTTGCACGAGTTGATATATCTCTAAAACTACTTACAGTGTTGAAAATGGGCTACATGTACCCTTCTGGTACCTTCCATAAAAATACATCATTTCGCCCACTGCAGAAATAGAGTAATAATATCATTAGAACCGACGGGATCGTACAAAAATTCTGTACTTAGTAAAGCTATAACAGGATAAAGTTTTGGAAAAAAAATTGGAAATCGATTATATTATTAATAGACCAAATTCTGTATTTAGTAAAGTCAAGCAGAATAAAGTTTTGGAGCTAAAAACTGGCAGTCTAGCGGCACCACTTCTGGTACCTCCCACACAAATGTACCACTCCGCCCACTTTAGAAATCGAGTAATAATAAAACCAGTAAGAAAGTTTCAATCGGGCAACCCGACTTACATAAACCACCACCCTCAGTAAAACAAAAAAAAATCTGTTATATTGATATTATTACTTGATTTCTAAAGTGGGCGGAGTGGTACATTTGTGTGGGAGGTACCAGAAGGGGCGTGTCTAGACTTCCAGATTTTTTCTCCAAAACTTTATCCTGCTTGAACTTTACCAAATACAGAATTTGGGCACGGTCGCGTTAGTTCTATTAATAATATTAATCGATTTCTAAAGTGGGCGGTAACAGATGAGTATGGAGCGTACCAGAAGGGGCGTGGCTAAACTTTCAGTTTTTTTCTCAAAAACTGTATCCTGCTATAGATTTAACAAATAAAGAATAAGGGTACGATCGCGTTGGATTTATTGATATAACTACTCCATATCTAAAGTGGGCGGAAAAGTACATTTGTATGGGAGGTACCAGAAGGGGCGTGGCTAGACTTCCAATATTTTTTCCAAAACTTTATCCTGGTATAACTTAACAAAATACATAAATTGGGCACGATCGTGTCGAGTATATTGATATTATAACTCCATCTCTAAAGTGGGCGGAGTGGTACATTTGTATGGGAGGTACCTGTTATAGCATTACTAAATATAGAATTTGGGAATGATTGAGTTCGATGTATTAATATTATTACCCGATTCCTAAAGTGGGCGGAATGATGTATTTGTTTGGGAGGTACCAGAAGGGGCGGGGCCATGTAGCCCATTTGCAATACCGTAAGTAGTTTTGAGGAAATAATAACTCGTACAAAATGTCAAAACATTTGGTTACGTTATCGTGCAAACCAGCCGGACAGCCAGACAGATGGACAGACAGACAGACGGACATGGCTCAAACGACTTAAAAAGTCATGAATCGAATTTGGTTCAAAGAAACCTAGGGTCTAAAGTGACTCCTTCTATGTGTTACACTTTTGGATCGTATCAAATGATATATACCCTCATCCCTAAGGGTGATGGTATAAAAACAAAAAATATATAAATATAAAACTCTACACTGTACTCTATCTACTACCACCTGAGCTGAGCTGCAAATTTCCTCCCTTGAATCAGTCGTTCGACTAAACGAGATAGAACATTGGAAACCAAATTGAACCAGATCAATATTTATCTTGAAACGGACGACAAGCTTAGTGCACGGAAATCGAACATTCTTTATGAAACCTAGAATGCCCTCCGGAAAGGAGTGGACAGAGAACAAACACGCTATGGACAAATAAGCATCTTTACTGATGGGTCTAATGATGGGATGACAAGGTCGACTACGGTATCTACTCTGCGAAACTAGGCCTTCGTGTAAGATCAAGGATTTCAGACATCTGCTGCGTTTGCCCCGCCGACGTGATTAACTTAAGGAAGGTATTAAAGGAGGATATGCTCCTGTTCGCGGACAGTCTAGAGTCAGTCACTGCGGACAGTCAGTCACTGAAGACCTGCAACAACAAATCAAAGGTGGTCAGTGCCTGCCGGAAATCTCTTAACGATATATCCAATAATAACAGAAATCTGGTTACGTGGATACCACAGCGGATTTAAGGCAACTGTAGAGCGGACGACAGGACTCAGACATGCAGGAAAGCAACGTTGAACACGTAGCACTTTTATTATCAGAAACCTTACATTGAGAACAGCAAACGACAGATGGAAGAATGAGAAAACCTGAAGGAAAGCTAAAAAGACATGGCCTGAATACAACCCAAAGCTTACGTCGTACCTGGTAAACCTTGAAAGGGACCAGATAAGAAAATGTATTACCTTCCTAATGAAATATGGACCCATAGGCAGACTTGAGAACAGAACGGGATTCGAAGCGAAAAAAAAATGTCTCTACTTTGAGAACAACAGCCTTTAACCATCTACTAACCACATTATATGCGACTGAACATCCCTATAAAGAAAGAAACTGAAAACCCTTCTTAAAAAGTACAGAGGAACTGACATCCTTGAACATTGGAGGAATCAACAACTTTTTTACCAAAAAGTACGAATTTAGGAAAATTCCTTTGTTTCGCACCCCTTTTTTATAAGGCAAATTGAATATTTGTGTTTTTGTGTCATTAAGTATGAATGATTTTAAATGTTTTACGCATTTTCGAATATTTTTTTTCTAATCAACAAAATCCCTTCGTATTGCACAACTATTTTGTAAAAGAAATATTCACCCAAATTTGCGCGTTTCTATCTTTATCCGTGTGGTCTGCTCGTTTAACAGTTTTATCCCATTTTCGACCATTTTACCAATAAAAGTAAGAATTTTACAATCCCTCTTTGCTCAGCTCAATGTTTGCGGTTGAATCTTTAGACTAGTTTGTACCAATGTTATCCCTTTTTCGATCTTTCTACGGTTTAATGTAAGAATTTCGAAAGATACCTTCGGAAAGCTCTCTAATTTTATAAGGTGAATGCCAATGGAGATTTTGGATATTTTACCTTTCCGTTTGTTCTGGATGATGGTACCACTTTTATCCCTTTTTATAGGAAAGTATATATTATTTGATCCGACCCAAAAGTGTAACACATAGAATGAGTCACTTCAGGCCCTAGGTTTCTTTGAACTAAATTCGCTTCATGACTTTTTAAGTCGTTTGAGCCATGTCCGTCTGTCTGTCTGTCTGGCTGTCCTGTTCGAAAGACTAAGCCAAATGGTTTGAAATTTTGCACGAGTTGATATATCTCCAAAACTACTTACAGTATTGAAAATGGGCTACATTTCGCCCACTGTAGAAATAGAGAAATAATATCATTACATCCGACGGGATCGTAAAAAAATTATGTACTCAGTCAAGCTATAACAGGATAAAGTTTTGGAAAAAAATTGGAAGCCTAGCCACACCCCTTCTGATACCTCCCATACAAATGTACCTTTCCGCCCACTTTAGCGGTGGAGTAATAATATCAATATATCCAACACGATCGTACCCAAATTATATATGAAGTAAAGCTATAGCAGGATACAGTTTTGAAGAAAGAAAAACTGGAAGTCTAGCCACGTCCTATCTGGTACCTCCCACACCCATCTGGTACCGCCCACTTTAGAAATTGATTAATATTATTGATATACCAAATTCCGTATTTAGTAAAGTCAAACAGAATAAAGTTTTTGAGAAAAAATCTGGGAGTCTAGACAGGCCCGTTCTAGTACCTCCCATACAAATGTACCACTCCGCCAACTTAGAAATGGAGTAATAATATCAATACACTCGACACGATCGTGCCCAAATTCTGTATTTAGTTAAGCTATAACAGGATAAAGTTTTGGAGAAAAAATTGAAAGTCTAGCGACGCCCCTTCTGATACCTTTCATACAAATATACCATTCCGCCCACTATAGAGATGGAGTAATACACCCAACGCGATCGTGCCCAAATTCTGCATTTAGTAAAGCTATAACGGGATAAAGTTTTGGAAAAAAATCTGAAAGTCTAGACACGCCCCTTTTGGTACCTCCCATACCGCCCACTTTGGAGATGAAATAATAATATGCATACACTAGACACGATCGTGCCCAAATTCTGTATTTTGTTAAGCAATAACAGGACAAAGTTTTGGAGGTAAAAAACAGGCAGTCTAGCGGCGCCACTTCTGGTACCTCCCATACAAATGTACCACTCCGCCCACTTTAGAAATCGAGTAATAATATCAATATAATAGTAAATTTTATGTTTTACAGAGAATGAGGCTATATGTAAGTCAAGTTGCCCGACTGAAACTTTCTTACTGGTTGTGTCTTTTTTTAGCCCTTTTAGTACAAAATTTCGAATAAACACATCATGAAGCTCACAAATTAAAGAGATTTAGCATTAACCTTGATCCGTTTGGTCTAAATTTTTGTATCAGTTGTACGTATCCCTGTATGAACCCTTTTTATCCCTAAAAAACGAAAAAAAATCCCCTTTTAGCTGACGTCTACTGAATAAGAAAAATGTCATCACCGTATCTTCAGCTGTTTGGTTAGGGCGCAGATGAATGATCCATTCAGTCAATCCGTTAACAAGCAATTTTATACGTATGGATTTCCTACTTACCACGTTTCCTAATGGGCGTTACAAATAAAAAAACAAACTGCATATACCCTTCGGTCCATGCGTCCGCATTGTGAAGGTTAATAAAATTGTTTTTCGTTTGCATCCCATAATTTAAATATTGGAGAGCTTCACGTATTTGTGCACGTTAACACGCTTCTATTATTAGACTCACACAACGAGACCTTTAGTTTAACAAGTACGTCAAATGACACAGATATTACATTTTGCTGGCCGGAAAGTGGAAGCCCATCATCAAAAGACTTGAATTAAAAAAAAAGAAAACAAAAGCTAAAGTCTTATCAAACGACATTTTGATGTATTTTCTTTAAAGCATTTACAAATCGATTGAGAGATAGTTCAAATTTAAAAACGGAATATCTCTTTAATTGACCTAATCTTTTAAAACGACTAAAAGACCACGACCCAAAATTAAGTCATTTCGAAAGTTAAAATTTTACTTGCAGTGTAATATAAGCACCGTAAGAACCCACTCGAATTGAGTAGCTACCCTTAAAATACCTAGGGCCCATCATGTTACGTTCAAATACATTGCGCTAGTAGAAAAACGCACCTATCGTATATGGCTAATCAGCAACCTAATAACAATACATATTCTTCATTTGATTTTGACTAAATGATTCGTGGAATTCTTATTCTTGTATCCAAAATACATAAAATCTTCAAATATTATACTCGCTGACGTTCACTTAATATTCTGCACTGCCAAAGTGTTAAATATTAAATACAACATTTGCTTTTACATATACACCATGATTGTTATCACAAAAATGCCATAATTCATATTTTCATAATTCATTTTGCTTCATTAAAACTCCCTCCCTCTCAATTATATTTACTACTATAACAATTGTTATCATATACAGACATAATATAACATAAATTGTATATTTATTTCAACATTTTCAAATTAGCAATTTATACAAATGTATCACAAAGATTATTTTCTATTAAATGCGAATAGCGCAATGCATAATTAAAAACATGATTATTCCACTACTTCATGTACATATGTATGTTACGTACTATATGTATAAAATCAAAACAAACAACCGAAACGGTATCAGTTCTTAAGATCAACTCGAAGCATAAACAAATCATATCGACAACATCAACATCAATATCGACATCAACATGAATATATACAACATGAAACTGCTAACCATTGGATCTCTTCTATTGACCATTTGTCGTTTGACAGCTGCGGGTCTGACAACACAACAGGCCACCAGTTACGCAGCCATAACGAAACATGACTCAAGTGATTATGTGGATAGATATGATCACATTGATTATTATCAGCATAATGATGATGATGATGGCCATCATCATGATCTTTATACTGACTATTATTCACATCCCAAATATGATTACAAATATGGCGTTAAGGATTTAAAAACAGGCGATGTTAAGGATCAATGGGAGCAACGTGATGGTGATCGTGTCACGGGTGGCTATACATTTACAGAGGCTGATGGCACCATACGAGTAGTTGAGTATACTGCCGATGACGTCAATGGGTTCCAGGCAGTGGTCAAGAACATTGGTCATGCGTATCATTCTGTTGAACTTGGAAGTCAATGGGATTATTAAATTGTTGGTGTACTATGCAGATAACTAAGCAAATGTATAATTATAACAGATATCATATAAAATGGAAGATATTAAATCATAACTGTGGAAATTCAAAATATGACAGTAATAAACCAGTAAGAAAGTTTCAGTCGGGAACACCGACTCAGTAAAACGTAAAATCTTTAAGTATATTGATATTATTACTCGATTTTTAAAGTGGGTGGAGTGCTACATATGTATGGGAGATAACGCAAGGGGCGTGGCTAAACTTCAAATTTTTCTCCAAAATTGTATCCTGTTATACCTTAACAAAATATTAAATTTGGGCACAATCGCGTTGGTTGTATTAATATTGTATTAATATTATACATATGAATGGGAAGTACCAGAAGTTGGCTAGGCTTCCAGATTTTTTTCTTCTGCAGAGTTACGATCGCGTTAAGTGTATTAATAATATTAATCGTTATAAAGAGTGGGCGGTACCACATGGGTATTGTAGTTACCAGATAGGACGGGGCAAGACTTCCTTTTTTACCCCAAAACTTTATCATGCTATACCTTTACTAAATACAGAATTTGGGCACGATCGCGTTGGTTGTATTGATATTATTACTCGATTTCTAAGGTGGGCGGAGTGGTACATTTGAATGGGAGGTACCCGTAGGGGCGTGTCTACATTTCCAGACTTTTTCTCAAAAACTTTATTATGCTTGAGCTTTAAATACAGAATATGGGCACGATCGCGTTAGGTCTATAGTGGGCGGTACCAGATGGTTATGGGATATACCATATGGGGCGTGGCTAGACTTCTAGGTTTTTCTACAAAACTTTATCCTACTGTAGTTGTACTAAAAATATCATTTGGGCACTATCGCGTTGGGTATATTTATATTATTACTCTATTTCTAAAGTGGGCAGAGTGGTACAATTGTATGGGATATACCAGATGGGGCGTGGCTAGACTTCCAGTTTTTTCTACAAAACTTTATCCTGCTATAGTTTTATTAAATACTAGCTGGCCCGGTAGACTTCGTCCTGCCTCCAAATTATTGTAAAAGATGTTAAGTGCAGTTGAAGTCTAATAACGATTGATTTATTACTTTGGCCTCTGAAATATTTAAATTTAAAGGGCGAAGTTTTGCCGGACAAATTTTGTCGTTCAGATATCTAAAAGATTATTATATATTATTGTAAGAAATGCATTGTCGTCCATGATTTGATGGAAACTTACTTATTAATAGGAATATATTCTAAAACCACATTTTTAAGCCGATTGACTGAAATATAACTTTCTGCGTTGGTATACTGGGTGATTGTACCTTTAGATGTTTGGTCTGAGCAATGATATCACTTTGTCCCTTCTTATCCCAAGGAGTACGAATTTCCAAAAATCCCTTCATTTGGCTCAACAACCCTATTAACCGTTTGGTCTGGGTGATAGCAACAATTTTTCCCATTTTCAAGTTTGACCCCTAAAAGTTCGAAATGCGAAAAACCACTTTCTGCAGCTCTCTAATTCTATAGTAAGTGAGCCAATATAAATGTTTGCCATTCTACCATTATCCGTTTTGTAGTCTGGGTGACCATCTACAGCCTATCCCCAAATTTCACTGCAATTTTGGTCAAAAACGGTTTAACCGTTTTCGCAATTAGTGGTGTCATCAAAATGGGATAGTAATGTTGCACATATTGTCTTAAGATAAATATCAAAAATCTCTGAAAAACCTAAAAAAATACTTTTTTTAAAAACGGTCCAGCTCACTGGATCTAAATCCTAGGCACTAAATTTTTTGGGATTCATCATAAAACAAACCGAGGTACATTTTGGGGGGTGGACCGATGATACTTTTTTTGGCCCCATACAAAATGAGTCGCTCTATTATACATATATTATTCTAAGAAGTGCATTGTCGTCCATGATTTGATGGGAACTTACTTATTGATAGGAATATATTCTAAAACCACATTTTTAAGCCGATTGACTGAAATATAACTGGGTGTTTGTACTGGGTGTTTGTACCTTTAGGTGTTTGGTCTGAGCAATGATATCACTTTGTCCCTTCTTATGCCAAGGAGTACGAATTTCCAAAAAGCCCTTCATTTGGCGCAACAACCCTATTAACCGTTTGGTCTGGGTGATAGCAACAATTTTTCCCTAAAAGTTCAAAATGCGAAAAACCACTTTCTGCAGATCTCTAATTCTACAGGATGTGAGCCAATATAAATGTTTGCCATTCTACCTTAATCCGTTTTGTGGTCTGTGTGACCATCTACAGCCTAACCCCAACTTTCACTGCAATTTTGGTCAAAATCGGTTTAACCGTTTTCGCAATTAGTGGTGTCATTAAAATGGACATCTATATTTATATATAATATATAGAGTTTCAATAATTTTTATGTTAAAAAAATGTTTATATGTAATGTTATCAATGGAGACTAAATGACTTTCAAAAAATTAAGTTTATCATAAGCAAAACACCAGCAACTGGATCCATGTTGCAAAACTATGTTCTAATGATCACACAAATATACAAACTAAATTTCATTTGAATTGGTCCATTCGTTCAAATTTTGATTAAAAATCCACCCAAACGCCACCTACCGGGTCCATTTGTTCATAAAATTTGATTAAACAAACATACAATCTGAATTTCAGAAAAATTGGTATATCCATTAAAATTTTCGATATAAATACACCCCAATGCCATCTACCAGGTCCATTTGTACATACAACTGTTATTCATAATCAAACAAACATACATTCTGAATTTCAGTTAAATTGGTCCATTCGTTAAAATTTTAATTATAAATACACCCCAGCGCCATTTGTACATAAAATTTTTTCTGATGATCAAACAAACATAGATTCTGAATTTCAGTTAAATTGGTCCATTCGTTCACATTTTGATAATAAAACCACCTCAGCGCCACCAACCGGCTTCATTTGTACATAAAATGTTTTCTCGTGATCAAACGAATATCCATTCTAAATTTCAGTCGAATTGGTACATGCATTCAAATTTTCGATATAAATCCACCATACCACCACCTGGAGTAGATTTTTTCTTTACAAACAAACTCCTGAAAATTTCGAATCGAAAAAGTGATGGGTTTACATACGTGGACCATTTCATTTTTATATATATAGGAGATTTGGTTTGCGTTGTAATAAAAGTTGTATGTTATTTCATAATTAAAACCACTACGATTATGTTTATGATCACCCCACAATGTAAAGAAATACACCAAAGATAAACTTAACTAAATACAATTTTTTTGTTGTTGGATGTAAAAGTGTAATTTTGGATCATATATCATTCCTCATATTCAGTTTTTAGATAATGACCCCCTTATAGACCGCGAGCCAGGGACAAATTTCGTCAATCATTGTCTCCCGGACGAAAACTCGTTAAATGCTTATTGAAGTTGTATAATGAAGATTAGTGGCAGTCAGGTGGCACTTCTTGGTGGGTTGAACAGTGGGACCTCGTCAAACATGTAAAAAAAAATAAAAAATTCAGTAATTTTCTCCCGGCTGAAACTTTGTCAGATGATAGTTTATACGTTTAAATAAAAATAAAAGTCAGTTGGTGGAATGATCGTCATCTGGTGACCTAGAGGGTCTACTGTAGCACAATGCAAATGTTGGAAAAATCACGGTAATAATGTCACAACTGTTAAGATCTTATTCTGATCATTTTGAAATGTTCTAGATATTTGTAGAGGAGGAGTCAGTCTTTCAGAATTTTGCATTCGGAGGCACCCTGTGTCGCCACAGTTTAAAATACAGGGTGTCAAAGTTGACCACTTAGGTGCTGATGAAACTTTTAAAGCCTGATACTCTTACAATTATAGGCCGATCACAAAGATGTTTAACTTTTACGAATGTTCTATGTAAGGAAACAAAAACACGTTTAGTGCTGCCGAATATCTTTTACCGTTATTAAGATATTATCTATCAAAGTTTAAAATTGTAAATTTCTCATCCACTTTCTTCAGTTTTTTATTAATAACTCTGCCATTTGAAACCATATAATTTTAGCACTTTTAAAGTACACACTGCAATTAATTTATTTAGTAACAAAATACAAAATTCACTTAATAATTAAAAATCTTACAAACTACTTTTTTATCGTTTATGTCGTATCAGAGACCAAGAATAGAGCCATTGTCGAATGGGAAACCTTAAAGAATCTTGTGTGCAGTAAACAGCCACTTAATGATGATGATAGTAGATGTAATTGTTGGCAAGACCATGACCATAGTTATGAGCATCATGATGATGGGCATCATCGACTTCAAGGTGAACATTAGCGTAGCTAGTAGCAGGATCATGGCCATGACCATAACCATGAGCATAATCATGTGCATCATGATGATGATTATCAAGATTTACTTCGGCGTAACTGGTGGCATGACCATGATCATAACCATGGGCACCATGATGATGATGAGCATCTTGATGACTATGGACATCATGACCATAACTATCATGATGATGGGTGTCATCATGACTGTTGTCCAGATTGACATAAGCATAGCTGGTGGCATGACCATGACCATGACCGTAACCATGAGCATAATTATGACCAGCATCATGATGATGAGCGTCATGGTGATCAGCATGATGATGATCGGCATGATGATGGCCGGCATCATGACTGTTATCAAAATGTACATTGGCGTAACTGGTTGCATGACCATGATCATAACCATGAGCATAATTATGACCTTCATGGTAGTGAGCATCACCATGATGTACTTCATGGTGGTGATGGTGATCACCATCAGCATGATAATGATGATCGTTGTGACTATGTCCCTCAGGATGATGGGCATGACCAATCTTTTTCACTTCAGCATGGAAACCAGTATGATCATCAGCATGATATTCCACCAGGCGGGTAGTGCCATCAGCTTCTTTCAAGGAATAAGCGCCTTATGAAAGAAAAATTCAAATAAATTAATAAAACAATCAAAAACTCTTAACTTTTTTGTCGATTACCTTTAACATGATCACCATCACGTTTCTCCCACTGATCCTTGATGTCGCCAGTCTTCAGGTCCTTAACGCCATATTGAAATTCATATTTAGGATGGGAATGATAATCATCTCCATGATGTTCATGACTCGAAGCCAAGGCGCAACTGGCCACCAATAGTGCTATGGCAAAAAACTTCATGTTTAAATTGAGCAAAATTTAGTATTTCTCTTTGATTTCCTTTCGGTTTACAAATAACTCAAGAACTGATATTGAATTTAGGTTATCTTAAACTATTTATACTAAATAACCATGACTTTTTAGAATAATGCTATATCTGTGATAGCCGCATTGCAATTAGTCATATTAATAATATTTAGTATAAATACCCAAACAATGAAAAAGCTGACTTTCAATTTGTGTAAGGTTAATTTAATGACCTACTGGTCATTTGGCGGTGTGACACATAATTAAATAATATTGTATGGAATTCATTCACGAACGGTTTAACAAATTTTTGTTTGGTTTAGAAGGTAATATTAACAAGTACTCATAAATCTTATTGTGGTCTATAAAAAAAAATGCATTTAATTGGGAATTTTAGTACAGGTGCTAACGGAGTTGTCTGCATATATTTTGGTTTGGCAAACTAAAGCAATTAAAAACTTAACTAAATTAAATTTAATTCCGGAAATCTATGCAATAGTTCAAATATTTAAAAACTCAAAAAAACATTGCATTATATGGAGTTATTTGACATGGAATGTTTGTGTTTCAGGGAAATATATGGTTTGTGTGATCAAATGACAGATGGGATCGACTTCAATTAGCGTAACAGCTGGTAGCAGGACCATGGCAATGACATTAGTCATGAGAATAGTCATGATCAACATAATGATAAGCATCATGATGATGATTACGTCCCTCAGATGGATGGGCATGACTAAATTTTTCAACTTTAGCATGGAAGCCTATGTGATCATCCGCATTGTATTCCACAACGCTGATTAACTTTTTTTAAGGAATTAACTTTTTTTAAGGAATAAGCGCCTTATAATAAAAAAACAATTATAAATTTAACACATTATATTTAAATTTTCTTTGATTACCATTAACATGATCACCATCCTCCCACTGATCCTTGATGTCGTCTGTCTTTGAGCCCTTAACGCCTTAATTGAAGTCATATTTAAGATGGAGAATGATAATCATTTCCATGGTGATTATGGCTGACAGAATTTCACAGTTTCAGCATAATAGCTTTTACGATTCATGGCGTATTAAAATATACTTAACCCCCCACCTTTGGAAATTTAGTATAAAAGGATAAAAATTTAGTTAAAAAAATTATTCAGTCCTGGTTTATGCTATCAATTAGTAAGTTTTGCTATGAGTTTAATCATAAGGAATTCTTACCCTAGAAACTTTGCCCAATGCATAAACTATTATCATAGAAAATTTTAACACCATCAGATGAACCCCATGAGAACTTATGTGTAACACACAGACACACTTATATTTCTATATTATTTTGTGATTGAAAAAATATTAATTTAGGTACTCAACTATTATAACCATTTATGTATCGGCAATGTAAACATCAGCATGTATTAATTACTGCGGGTTCTTTAACTATATTACACTGATGCGTTTCTGCACTTTTTAATTGACTTATGACATAACACTAAAGTTTAAGGCAATCTAAGTTCAAAGTTTTAAAGTGTGTGTATATTATAGTAGAGTTTAGTTAAAAGGAATTCCTACCATAAAAACTTTGCCTCATGTATAAACTACTATCACCTACCACTCCATGGAAGCTTATGTGCAACACACAGACACACTTATATTTATACCCTTCACTCTGCGCATGAACAGAGTGAAGGGTATATTAATTTTGTTCTTCCATTTGTAACGCCCATAAGGAGGTGTGGTAGGTATGGCAATATATATATATAAATGATTAGCATCGAAATCTGAGTCGATTTAAAGGTGACCGTCTGTCCGTATGTCTGTCCCCGCGATTACAGCCGCAGTTTAAGAGATATCTAGCTGAAATTTGGAATGCACGCTTCTATCCTCCAAGCGAAGGTTAAGTTCTAAGATGAGCCCGATCGTTCAAAACCTACTCCCACCTTCCATACAAACTCCCCCTGTTTGGCGGTGTCCGTCTGTATGTCCCTATAGTTTATGAGCTTCCGGGCTGAAATTTGGTATGTAAGCTTCTGTCCAGAAGCAGAGGTTTAGTTCTAAGATAGGCATGAGCAGATTTGAACTACTTCCACATCCCATTTTTGGGGAGTTACAAAATTCATAAAAATAAGCTCCAACTCACCAACTCATAAACTTATCGGTAAATCGAATAAAATCGATACAAAATTATTGACAAAATGGATGTGTGAAGCTAAAAGTAACTTCCACTTCTCACCAACTCCCCTGTTTTGTGGAACAAAGTTAAGTAAAATATAGTTGTAGTGCAAATAACCAATTTTACCACTATTTTTACAAATGGTGAAGGGTATCTGAGCTTCGGCATAGCCGAAGATAACCGCCTTACTAGTTTTACTTTATTTAATGATGGAGTAGGGATTTATTAAAATTACTTTCTTTTTCCCTAAAAACTTTGGCGATCATGTAAACTATTGCTGGTTAAAATTACAACGTATTAAGATGATATCTATTGGAACCTATGCGTAGCACACAGACACACTTTAATTATATCCTCACCCTATGAGCAGGAGGACCACTCTGCTAACAAACTTTAGAAATCGGGCTATAATAACAGTACAGCCAACGCGATCATGACCAAATTCTGTCTTTAGTAAAGCTATAACTGGATAAAGTTTTGGAGTCCAGCCACGCCCCTTCTGGTACCTACCATACAAATGTACTATTCCGCCCACTTTAGAAATCGTGTAATAATATCAATATACCAAACGCTATCGTGTCCAAATTCTTTTGTAAATGTCACCTGACTTTTCTTCAGTAAATGCCTATGTACACTGCTCCCATTGATTTATCTCTATTAATCTTCTTAAAATTAAATGTTGTTAAGACTGTGAAAGTCTATCATGTGACAAACTAAACCATATATGTAATTTCTATAGAAAAATATGCCATGTCAATGAACTCTACTACAATACAACAGTATAAACACCAATGTTTACTTAATTTTTTTTAATATTTGAACTGTTACTAGTAAAACCGTTATTTAGTTTACTAAAATTTCCCAAACAAACTACCTGTAATAAAATTCCCAATTAAATTCATTTTTTATAGACCAGTAAAAGATTTATGAGTATTTTTAAATTTTACCTTCTAACACAACCAAATTTTTGTTCAACCATTAGGTAATTAATTCCATATGAGTGTTTGAGTATTTGTCCCAAGTCAAATGAACGCTAGGTCATTAAATTAACCTTACACTAATTGAAAGTTAATTTTTTTTTTTGGTTCTTATAATGGTCATTATTATTAATATGATCAAGTGCAGTGCTGATATCAAATATAACGTATTATTGTAGAATGGTATGGTAATTTAATATAAATAGTTTTCAGTAACCTTAACTCATTAACAGTTCTTGAGTTAGTTGTTAACCGAACGGAAATCAAAAAGTCACAACTACGTTTTGTTGAGTTTAAACATGAAGTTTTTTGCCATAGCACTATTGGTGGCCACTTGCGCCTTGGCTTCGAGTCATGAACATCATGGAGATGATCATCATTCCCATCCTAAATATGAATTTAAATATGGTGTAAAGGACCTGAAGACTGGCGACATCAAGGATCAGTGGGAGGTACGTGATGGTGATCATGTTAAAGGTAATTGACAAAAAAGTAAAGAATTTTTTATTTTTTATTAATTTGTTTGATATTTTCTTTTATAAGGCGCTTATTCCTTAAAAGAAGCTGATGGCACTACCCGTCTGGTAGAATATCATGCTGATGATCATACTGGTTTCCATGCTGAAGTGAAAAAAATTGGTCATGCCCATCATCCTGAGGGACATAGTCACAACGATCATCATCATCATGCTGATGGTGATCACCTTCACCACCATGAAGTACATCATGGAGATGGTCATTATCGTGAAAGTCATAATTATGCTCATGGTTATAAGCATGGTCATGCCACCAGTTACGCCAATGTACATCTTGATAACAGTCATGATGCCGGCCATCGTCACGGCGATCGTCATCATGCTGATCATCATCATGACGCTCATGATGGTCATAATTACGCCCATGGTCATGGTCATGGTTCTGCCACCAGTTATGCTTATGTCAAACTTGATAACAGTCATGATAACGCCCATCATCATGATAGTTATGGTCATGATTCCTATCATCATCATGACACTGATCATCACCATGATGCCCATGTTTATGATCATGGTCATGCCACCAGTTATGCCCAAGTAAATCTTGATAATCATCATCATGATGCTCATAATTATGATGCGCATGATTATGCTCATGGTTATGGTCATGGCCATGGTCCTGCTACTAGCTACGCTAATGTTCACCTTGAAGTCGATGATGCCCATCATCATGATGCTCATGACTATGGTCATGGTCTTGCCAACAATTACATCTACCATCATCATCATTAAGTGGCTGTATATTGCAGTAAAAATCCTGTTCGATTTCTCATTTGACAACGGCTCTGTTCCTGTTCCCTTCTACGACATAAACATTATATATATAAGAGTTTTAAATATTAAGTGTATTGTATATTTCTTATTATTATTTAATAAATGAATTGCTTTGTGTACTTAAAAAGTGCTAAATCCAGTAAGAAAGTTTCAGTCGGGAAAAACGACTTATATAATCACCTCACCCTCAGTAAAACATAAAATTTTCTGGTATATTGATATTACTCCTCGATTTCTAAAGTGGGCGGAATGTTACATTTGTATGGCAGGTACGAGAAGGGCGTGGCTAGACTTCTACTTTCTATTCAAAACGTTATCGTGTTATAGTTTTACTAAATATAGAATTTTGGAACGACTGCGTTGAATGTCTTGATATTATTACTCGATTTCTAAAGTGGGCAGAATAGTATGAGAGGTACCAGAAGGAGCGTTGCCACGTAGCCCATTTTCAATACCGTAAGTATTTTTGGGGAAATATTAAGTTTCAAAACATTTGGTTGCGTCTTTCGAAAGTTATCGTGCGTACCAGCTGGACAGCCAGACAGGCGGACAGACGAACATGGCTCAAACGACTTAAAATATAATGAATCTAATTTGGTTCAATAAAACGTAGGGTCTAAAGTGGCTCTTTCTATGTGTTACACTTTTGTGTCGTATCAAATAATAAAATAGAAATAAACTTTAAAAAAATTACAGTGTTAGGCATTTCTTATCCTCGCGAGGCCGACAATAATTATTTATTCTCGAAAATTTTGTTTAATTCAAAGCAGTCAGTCTCTGCTTGAGAGTAATGAACGCAACATCACACATGCTTGTTTTGCATACAACACCAAATAAGACACAAGTACAGACAGAGAAACAATGTTCAACAATTGTTGGGAGAGTATGAGAGCACAAGTGTTGGAAGCGCACAACTTTTTACCTTTTCTTTTTCTCAACAACCTTTTACCTCAACAACTTTTTACCTTTTCTTTTTACATTGCATGTGTCTTTAGGAGGCAAGGTCTTCCATCGTCGAAGCCTTATGGAATGTCTGCATACACATGAAAAATGAAAGGACTTGTAAATAAAACAGGACTCGCCAATTATTTAGTTTAATTGGGAGCGCACAAGTTAATTTTAGATACACAGCGGCGAAAGCAAGAACATACGAGGCCTTATAGAACGTCTGCAAAAGCTGTCAGTAGGCTTGCGCTCTGCATTCCCTCTTCTTTTCCAAAGAAAACATAGGGTGTCGTTGGGAGGCATGGCCTTCCTTCGTCGCTTACTACAAGAAGGCCTGATAGAAGGCCTACACACACATTAAAAAAAAGGATTTGAATAAAAAACCAGTATGAACGATTCAGTCAGGAAAACCGACTTACATATACCCTCACCCTCCGTAAACCATTAAATTTTCTAGTATATCGATATTACTAATCTATCTCGAAAGAGAGCGGAATGGAACATTTGTATGGGCGTGTCTAGACTTCCAGATTTTTTCTCAAAAACTTTATCCTGTTATAGCTTTCCTACTAAAGAATTTGGGAACGATCGCGTTAGGTCTATTAATAATATTAATCGATTTCTAATGTGGACGGTACCAGATAGGTATAGAGGTACCAGAAGGGTCGTGGCTACACTTCCAATTTTTTTCTCAAAAACTTTATCCTGTTATATCTTAACAAAAAAAAGAATTAAGGGACGATCGTGTCGAGGGTATTGATATTATCTTTGGGCGGAGTGGTACATTTGAATGGGAGGTACCAAAAGAGGCGTGTCTAGACTTCCAGATTTTTTCCCAAAAACTTTATCCTGTTATAGCTTTCCTAAATACAGAATTTGGGCACGACCTCGTTAGGTATATTGATATTATTACTCCATCTCTAAAGTGGGCGGAGTGGTACATTTGTATGGGACGTACCAGAAGGGGTGTGGCTACAGTTCCAAATTTTTTTCTCAAAAACTTTATCCTGCCTGAGCTTTACTAAATACGCTATTTGGGCAGGATCGCGTTAGGTCTATTTATAATTTTCACCGATTTCTAAAGTGGACAATTTATCGATATTTTTACTCCATCTCCAAAGTGAGCGTTTTCTAGAGTGGAAATGGTACATTTGTATGGGAGGTACCAGAAGGAGAGTGGCCATGTATCCCATTTTCAATGCCGTAAGTATTTTTGGGCAGATAATATATTGTGCAAAGGCTCAAAACATTTGGTTGCATCTTCCGAAAGTTATCGTGCGTACCAGCCGGACAGACGGACATGACTCAGGGTCTAAAGTGACTCCTGCTATGTGTTACACTTTTGGGTCATATCAAATGATATCGCTCGTTTTGTGCAATACCGTCATAACTCAAAAAAATCGATTCCGAGATAAACGCGTTTATAGTTTTAATTTACACCCAACTTGTACGAAATGGAGGAATTCAAATAGCTCTCATGCGGACTTGAATTTTTTACACATCATGGAGTATGATGAAATGAACAATTCTACACCATTAACTTAAAAATCTCGTTTTTTGAGTTATGACGGTCTTGCACAAAACGAGCGATATATACCCTCCCTCCGTATAGGGACCACCTTAACGGTTGAATATATAGAGTAGATAAGTTTTGAGAAACTGTTGGGGTTGCAGATACATTGGAGGCCAGTCATAGATTTGTTTCCTTTGAGGCAGTAAGAGCGGTGGGAGCAAAATTTTTTTGGATATAAGCCCCCCTTCGAGGTGAGGATGGGGGGTAAGTATGTTTGGAAAAAATGTTAGGAGTAAATAGTTATTGGGCGTCAGTCATACATTTAACACTTCTAAGGGTAACTACGGGGCAGTTGCGGGGGTTGTGACTCCACTACCTGTGACCCTGATGCGCTAATTTGTATACCCTTCACCACACGCATGAACAGTGTGAAGGGTATATTAATTTTGTTCTTCCATTTGTAACTCCCATAAGGAGACGTGGTAGGTATGTCAATACATATAAATATAAATGATCAGCATCGAAATCTGAGTCGATTTTAAGGTGACCGTCTGTCCGTCTTTAAGAGATATCGAGCTGAAATTTGGAATGCAAGCTTCTATCCTCAAAGCGGAAAGTTCTAAGATAAGTCCGATCGGTCACAAACTACTTCCACCTCCCACACAAGCTCCCCCTTTCTGGGGTCTGTCCCTCCGATTACAGCCGTAGTTTAAGGTCATTCAAGCTGAAATTTTGTATGCCAGACCGATTGATGAAAAACTACTCTCACCTCCCATACAAAGTCTCCCTTTGTGGGGTCTGTCCCTCGATTGCAGCCGTATTTTAAGAGTTATATAGCTGACATTTTCTATCCTCTAAGCGGAGGCTAAGCTCTAAGATGATCAAGATCGATAAAAAAAAACTACACCCACCTTCTATACAGATTTACCCTTTTTAGGGGTTTGTACCTACTATTACAACCGTACTTTAAGAGATTTCATGCTAAAAATTGGAAAACAAGTTTATGTCCTTAAAGCAGAGGCTAAGTTCTAAGATAAGTCCGATTGGTCGAAAACTACCCAAACCACCCATACCAATTTTCCCTTTTTGGGGGTATGTCCCTGCGCTTTGAACAGTGATTTAAGAGCTATCGAGATGAAACTTTGTATGCAATGTTTAGTTCTCTAAGTGGAGGTTGAGTTCTTAGATCAGCAAGATCGGTCAAAAACTACACCCACCTCTCATACAAATTGCTCCTTTTTGGGCATCTGTTTCCTCGATTACAGCCGTAGTTTAAGATGTATCAAGCTGAAATTTGGAACACAAGCTTATATCCTCAAAGCGGAGGCAAAGCTCTAAGTGAGCTAGATCGGTGAAAAACTACTTCCACCTCCCATACAAATTCCACCTTGTTGGGTGTCTGTCCCAACGATTTCAGTCGCAGTTTAAGAGCTATCGAGCTGAAAATTTGTACGCAACTTTCTATTCTCCAAGTTGGGGTTAAGTTACAAGATGAGCAAGATCGGACAATAGCTACTTCCATGTCCCATACGAACTCCCCCTTTGTGGGGGTGTCCATCTATCTGTTCCAACGTTTATAGCCGTAGTTTAAGAAACACACTTTACGTTCTTAGAAGAACAATATCGGACAAATACTACTCCCATCTCCTATACACACTCCCCCTTTTTGGGGGTGTCCGCCTGTCTCTTCGCGCGATTTAAGAGCAATTGGGAAGAAATTCGGTATACTAGCGGAGATTAAGTTCTAATAAGAGCATTATCGGACAAAAACTACACCCACCCTATCATACAAATTCACCCTTTTTGGGAGTATCCATCTATATGTCCCCCAGAGTGAAGCCGTAGTTTAAGAGCTATCGAGCTTAAAATGGATTTGAGAGGCTAAAAGTTGCGTCCGCCTATCATACAGACTGCCCTTTTTTTGGTTCAAATTTAAATAGATATAGATGTAGTGCAAGTTACAAATTTTATCACCAAGTTTACAAATGGTGAAGGGTATCTAAGCTTCAGCATATGCGAAAATAATTACCTTACTAGCTTTAGTTAGGATGCCTATCTTTATCTTATAAAATTCTTATAAGTAGAGCTTTATAAATGAGGACTAGAACATATTTGCACTTATCAGTATGTTTAAATTATTTGAAATAAAAATCTATAATATTTACAAGAGAATTGTTAGAAAATAGTTTTAAAAAGTCGTCGTCTTGTCCTTGCATAGTCAAACTATTTGTGATTTGCTTAATGTAGCTTGTATTCAACAAAAATGATAGCATGACCACTATGATCAATATCGTGTTGATCGTGATGATCACTATGATCTTGATCACCATGATATTTATAAAGAGTCTGGTGATCTTGATGATTATTGTGTTCATTATGATCCTGATGTTCCTGATGATGACCCTGATGATCTTGATGGCCGTGTTGCTCGCGATAAACTCCTTGATGATGACCATGGTTATCATGATGATCTTCATGTCCATCATTATTATGGTGCTGGCCTTGATTTGCTTCTGTATGAAGAGCATGTGCAATTTTCTTAACCTTAGCATGGAAACCACTGTGATCAGCATAATACTCAACTACACGAGTAGTACCATCAGCTTCTTTCAATGCATAGGCTCCTGTGAATGAAAGGGAAAACAGATGTTGAGTTTAAATTTGCAACACTTGTTTTCAAAATATAGTATTTCACCTTTAACTAGATCTTTTACTAATAAAATTCCTTTCATTTCTAATTTAATGTACGAACTAGATCTGCTTACTTTTATGGCTTTCCAAATGATCGCATAAAATTAGCCAAATAGTTTAAATTTAACGATAAACCCACAATTCAGTTTACTGGCACCATTAACTATAATTATTATAAATATCTTAAGCGTACCTCAGCATAGGCAACAGTGAGCCGATAACCACTTACTCCTATACATAACATTTTAAGGACCTCTCATTGTAGTAGACATGAAGTTTTTAACTATTGCAGTATTTGTGGCTATATGTTGCATGGTGCCGGTATATAGTTGGAGTCGACAAGTTCTGTATAAACGTCAACATCACAACCAGGAACACTATGACAATCGCGATCACAATGATCACCATGATTATAATGATCTTCATTATCATAATGACCTCCATGATCATAATGATCTTCATGATCACCATAATCATAATGATCACCATACTGAATACAAACACGATGATCACCACAATGATGACCATCATTCACATGCTAAATATGAATTCAACTATGGTGTTAAGGATACAAAGACAGGTGATATTAAGAATCATTGGGAACAACGAGATGGTGATCATGTTAAAGGTAAAATAAATGTTATAAAATTAAACTCAACATCCTGTTTCTTTACTTCAACAGGTGCGTATTCAATGAAAGAAGCTGATGGCACTACTCGTGTAGTTGAAATCGCATGAAGTATATGGGGATATCACTATGAAACGGGTGGCCAATGATGGTTTTTCATATGGAAATCTTTAAATGCGATTATCTCGTAAACTAAGCGTCTAATCGCAAAAAGGAGCTTAATTTGTGATCACTATAAAATACTTAAGAAATCCCATGAATTATATGGGGATATCACTATGAAATGGATGGCCAATGCTGGATTTTCATATGGAAATCTTTAAATGCGATTATCTCGTAAACTAAGCGTCTAATCGCAAAAAGGAGCTTAATTTGTGATCACTATGAAATACATAAGAAATCGCATAAAGTATATGGGGATATTACTATGAAACGGGTGGCCAATGATGGTTTTTCATATGTAAATCTTTAAATGCGATTATCTCGTAAACTAAGCGTCTAATCGCAAAAAGGAGCTTAATTTGTGATCACTATGAAATACTTAAGAAATTCCATGAATTATATGGGGAAATCACTATGAAATGGATGGAAATCTATGGAAATCTTTAAATGCGATTATTTCGTAAACTAAGCGTCTAATCGCAAAAAGGAGCTTAATTTGTGATCACTATGAAATACTTAAGAAATCGCTTGTAATAGATGGGGATATCACCATGAAAAGGGTGCCCAATGATGGATTTTCATATGAAAATCTTTAAATGCGATTATCTCGTAAACTAAGCGTCTAATCGCAAAAAGGATCTTAATTTGTGATCACTATGAAATACTTAAGAAATCCCATGAATTATATAGGGATAACACTATGAAATGGATTTTCATATGTAAATCTTTAAATGCGATTATCTCGTAAACTAAGCGTCTAATCGCAAAAAGGAGCTTAATTTGTGATCACTATGAATTACTTAAGAAATCCCATGAATTATATGGGGATATAACTATGAAATGGGTAGGCAATCATGGATTTTCATATGGAAATCTTTAAATGCGATTATCTCGTAAACTAAGCGTCTAATCGCAAAAAGGAGCTTAATTTGTGATCACTATGAAATACTTAAGAAATCCCATGAATTATATGGGGATATCACTATGAAATGGGTGCCCAATGATGGATTTTCATATGGAAATCTTTAAATGCGATTATCTCGTAAACTAAGCGTCTAATCGCAAAAAGGAGCTTAATTTGTGATCACTATGAAATACTTAAGAAATCCCATGAATTATATGGGGATATCACTATGAAACGGGTGGCCAATGATGGATTTTCATATGGAAATCTTTAAATGCGATTATCTCGTAAACTAAGCGTCTAATCGCAAAAAGGAGCTTAATTTGTGATCACTAAGAAATCCCATGAATTATATGGGGATATCACTATGAAACGGGTGGCCAATGATAGATTTTCATATGGAAATCTTTAAATGCGATTATCTCGTAAACTAAGCGTCTAATCGCAAAAAGGAGCTTAATTTGTGATCACTATGAAATACTTAAGAAATCCCAAGAATTACATGGGAATATATGGGGATATCACTGTGAAATGGATGGGCAATGCTGGATTTTCATATGAAAATCTTTAAATGCGATTATCTCGTAAACTAAGCGTCTAATCGCAAAAAGGAGCTTAATTTGTGATCACTATGAAATACGAAAGAAATCGCTTGTAATAGATGGGGATATCACTATGAAATGGGTGCCCAATGATGGATTTTCATATGGAAATCTTTAAATGCGATTATCTCGTAAACTAAGCGTCTAATCGCAAAAAAGGAGCTTATTTTGTGATCACTATGAATTACGAAAGAAATCGCTTGTAATAGATGGGGATATCACTATGAAATGGGTGCCCAATGATGGATTTTCATATGGAAATCTTTAAATGCGATTATCTCGTAAACTAAGCGTCTAATCGCAAAAAGGAGCTTAATTTGTGATCACTATGAAATACGAAAGAAATCGCATGTAATAGATGGGGATATCACTATGAAATGGGTGCCCAATGATGGATTTTCATATGGAAATCTTTAAATGCGATTATCTCGTAAACTAAGCGTCTAATCGCAAAAAGGAGCTTAATTTGTGATCACTATGAAATACTTAAGAAATCGCATGTAATAGATGGGGATATCACTATGAAATGGGTGCCCAATGATGGATTTTCATATGGAAATCTTTAAATGCGATTATCTCGTAAACTAAGCGTCTAATCGCAAAAAGGAGCTTAATTTGTGATCACTATGAAATACTTAAGAAATCGCTTGTAATAGATGGGGATATCACTATGAAATGGGTGCCCAATGATGGATTTTCATATGGAAATCTTTAAATGCGATTATCTCGTAAACTAAGCGTCTAATCGCAAAAAGGAGCTTAATTTGTGATCACTATGAAATACTTAAGAAATCGCTTGTAATAGATGGGGATATCACTATGAAATGGGTGCCCAATGATGGATTTTCATATGGAAATCTTTAAATGCGATTATCTCGTAAACTAAGCGTCTAATCGCAAAAAGGAGCTTAATTTGTGATCACTATGAAATACTTAAGAAATCGCATGTAATAGATGGGGATATCACTATGAAATGGGTGCCCAATGATGGATTTTCATATGGAAATCTTTAAATGCGATTATCTCGTAAACTAAGCGTCTAATCGCAAAAAGGAGCTTAATTTGTGATCACTATGAAATACTTAAGAAATCGCTTGTAATAGATGGGGATATCACTATGAAATGGGTGCCCAATGATGGATTTTCATATGGAAATCTTTAAATGCGATTATCTCGTAAACTAAGCGTCTAATCGCAAAAAGGAGCTTAATTTGTGATCACTATGAAATACTTAAGAAATCCCTTGAATTATATGGGGATATCACTATGAAATGGGTGGGCAATGATGGATTTTCATATGGAAATCTTTAAATGCGATTATCTCGTAAACTAAGCGTCTAATCGCAAAAAGAAGCTTAATTTGTGATCACTATGAAATACTTAAGAAATCGCTTGTAAAAGATGGGGATATCACTATGAAATGGGTGCCCAATGATGGATTTTCATATGGAAATCTTTAAATGCGATTATCTCGTAAACTAAGCGTCTAATCGCAAAAAGGAGCTTAATTTGTGATCACTATGAAATACTTAAGAAATCCCTTGAATTATATGGGGATATCACTATGAAATGGGTGGGCAATGATGGATTTTCAAATGGAAATTTTTAAATGCGATTATCTCGTAAACTAAGCGTCTAATCGCAAAAAGGAGCTTAATTTGTGATCACTATGAAATACTTCAGAAATCCCATGAATTATATGGGGATATCACTATGAAATGGGTGGCCAATGATGGATTTTCATATGGAAATCTTTAAATGCGATTATCTCGTAAACTAAGCGTCTAATCTCAAAAAGGAGCTTAATTTGTGATCACTATGAAATACTGCAAAAATCCCATAAATTATATGGGGATATCACTATGAAATGGGTGGGCAATGATGGATTTTCATATGGAAATCTTTAAATGCGATTATCTCGTAAACTAAGCGTCTAATCGCAAAAAGGAGCTTTATTTGTGATCACTATGAAATACTTCAGAAATCTTATGAATTATATGGGGATATCACTATGAAATGGGTGGGCAATGATGGATTTTCAAATGGACATTTTTAAATGCGATTATCTCGTAAACTAAGCGTCTAATCGCAAAAAGGAGCTTAATTTGTGATCACTATGAAATACTTCAGAAATCCCATGAATTATAAGGGGATATCACTATGAAATGGGTGCCCAATGATGGATTTTCATATGGAAATCTTTAAATGCGATTATCTCGTAAACTAAGCGTCTAATCGCAAAAAGGAGCTTAATTTGTGATCACTTTGAAATACTTAAGAAATCCCATGAATTATATGGGGATATCACTATGAAATGGGTGCCCAATGATGGATTTTCATATGGAAATCTTTAAATGCGATTATCTCGTAAACTAAGCGTCTAATCGCAAAAAGGAGCTTAATTTGTGATCACTATGAAATACTGAAGAAATCCCATGAATTATATGGGATTATCAATATCAAATGGGTGCCCAATGATGGATATGGATATGGAAATCTTTAAATGCGATTATCTCGTAAACTAAGCGCCTAATCGCAAAAAGGAGCTTAATTTGTGATCACTATGAAATACTTAAGAAGTCGCTTGTAAAAGATGGGGATATCACTATGAAATGGGTGCCCAATGATGGATTTTCATATGGAAATCTTTAAATGCGATTATCTCGTAAACTAAGCGTCTAATCGCAAAAAGGAGCTTAATTAGTGATCACTATGAAATACTTAAGAAATCCCTTGAATTATATGGGGATATCACTATGAAATGGGTGCCCAATGATGGATTTTCATATGGAAATCTTTAAATGCGATTATCTCGTAAACTAAGCGTCTAATCGCAAAAAGGAGCTTAATTTGTGATCACTATGAAATACTTAAGAAATCCCTTGAATTATATGGGGATATCACTATGAAATGGGTGCCCAATGATGGATTTTCATATGGAAATCTTTAAATGCGATTATCTCGTAAACTAAGCGTCTAATCGCAAAAAGAAGCTTAATTTGTGATCACTATGAAATACTTAAAAAATCCCTTGAATTATATGGGGATATCACTATGAAATGGGTGGGCAATGATGGATTTTCAAATGGACAATTTTAAATGCGATTATCTCGTAAACTAAGCGTCTAATCGCAAAAAGGAGCTTAATTTGTGATCACTATGAAATACTTAAGAAATCCCTTGAATTATATGGGGATATCACTATGAAATGGGCAATGATGGATTTTCATATGGAAATCTTTAAATGCGATTATCTCGTAAACTAAGCGTCTAATCGCAAAAAGAAGCTTAATTTGTGATCACTATGAAATACTTCAGAAATCCCATGATTTATATGGGGATATCACTATGAAATGGGTGGCCAATGATGGATTTTCATATGGAAATCTTTAAATGCGATTATCTCGTAAACTAAGCGTCTAATCGCAAAAAGGAGCTTAATTTGTGATCACTATGAAATACTTAAGAAATCCCTTGAATTATATGGGGATATCACTATGAAATGGGTGCCCAATGATGGATTTTCATATGGAAATCTTTAAATGCGATTATCTCGTAAACTAAGCGTCTAATCGCAAAAAGGAGCTTAATTTGTGATCACTATGAAATACTGAAGAAATCCCATGAATTATATGGGGATATCAATATAAAATGGGTGCCCAATAATGGATTTTCATATGCAAATCTTTAAATGCGATTATCTCGTAAACTAAGCGTCTAATCGCAAAAAGGAGCTTAATTTGTGATCACTATGAAATACTGAAGAAATCGCTTGTAATAGATGGGGATATCACTATGAAATGGGTGCCCAATGATGGATTTTCATATGCAAATCTTTAAATGCGATTATCTCGTAAACTAAGCGTCTAATCGCAAAAAGGAGCTTAATTTGTAATCACTTTGAAATACTTAAGAAATCCCATGAATTATAAGGGGATATCACTATGAAATGGGTGCCCAATGATGGATTTTCATATGGAAATCTTTAAATGCGATTATCTCGTAAACTAAGCGTCTAATCGCAAAAAGGAGCTTAATTTGTGATCACTATGAAATACTTAAGAAATCCCTTGAATTATATGGGGATATCACTATGAAATGGGTGGGCAATGATGGATTTTCATATGGAAATCTTTAAATGCGATTATCTCGTAAACTAAGCGTCTAATCGCAAAAGGAGCTTAATTTGTGATCACTATGAAATACTTCAGAAATCCCTTGAATTATATGGGGATATCACTATGAAACGGGTGGGCAATGATGGATTTTCATATGGAAATCTTTAAATGCGATTATCTCGTAAACTAAGCGTCTAATCGCAAAAAGGAGCTTAATTTGTGATCACTATGAAATACTTAAGAAATCGCTTGTAAAAGATGGGGATATCACTATGAAATGGGTGCCCAATGATGGATTTTCATATGGAAATCTTTAAATGCGATTATCTCGTAAACTAAGCGTCTAATCGCAAAAAGGAGCTTAATTTGTGATCACTATGAAATACTTCAAAAATCCCATGAATTATAAGGGGATATCACTATGAAATGGGTGCCCAATGATGGATTTTCATATGGAAATCTTTAAATGCGATTATTTCGTAAACTAAGCGTCTAATCGCAAAAAGGAGCTTAATTTGTGATCACTATGAAATACTTCAGAAATCCCTTGAATTATATGGGGATATCACTATGAAATGGGTGGCCAATGATGGATTTTCATATGGAAATCTTTAAATGCGATTATCTCGTAAACTAAGCGTCTAATCGCAAAAAGGAGCTTAATTTGTGATCACTATGAAATACTTCAAAAATCCCATGAATTATAAAGGGATATCACTATGAAATGGGTGCCCAATGATGGATTTTCATATGGAAATCTTTAAATGCGATTATCTCGTAAACTAAGCGTCTAATCGCAAAAAGGAGCTTAATTTGTGATCACTATGAAATACTTCAGAAATCCCTTGAATTATATGGGGATATCACTATGAAATGGGTGGGCAATGATGGATTTTCATATGGAAATCTTTAAATGCGATTATCTCGTAAACTAAGCGTCTAATCGCAAAAGGAGCTTAATTTGTGATCACTATGAAATACTTCAGAAATCCCTTGAATTATATGGGGATATCACTATGAAACGGGTGGGCAATGATGGATTTTCATATGGAAATCTTTAAATGCGATTATCTCGTAAACTAAGCGTCTAATCGCAAAAAGGAGCTTAATTTGTGATCACTATGAAATACTTAAGAAATCGCTTGTAAAAGATGGGGATATCACTTATGAAATGGGTGGGCAATGATGGATTTTCATATGGAAATCTTTAAATGCGATTATCTCGTAAACTAAGCGTCTAATCGCAAAAGGAGCTTAATTTGTGATCACTATGAAATACTTCAGAAATCCCTTGAATTATATGGGGATATCACTATGAAACGGGTGGGCAATGATGGATTTTCATATGGAAATCTTTAAATGCGATTATCTCGTAAACTAAGCGTCTAATCGCAAAAAGGAGCTTAATTTGTGATCACTATGAAATACTTAAGAAATCGCTTGTAAAAGATGGGGATATCACTATGAAATGGGTGCCCAATGATGGATTTTCATATGGAAATCTTTAAATGCGATTATCTCGTAAACTAAGCGTCTAATCGCAAAAAGGAGCTTAATTTGTGATCACTATGAAATACTTCAGAAATCCCTTGAATTATATGGGTTTATCACTATGAAATGGGTGCCCAATGATGGATTTTCATATGGAAATCTTTAAATGCGATTATCTCGTAAACTAAGCGTCTAATCGCAAAAAGGAGCTTAATTTGTGATCACTATGAAATACTTCAAAAATCCCATGAATTATAAAGGGATATCACTATGAAATGGGTGCCCAATGATGGATTTTCATATGGAAATCTTTAAATGCGATTATCTCGTAAACTAAGCTTCTAATCGCAAAAAGGAGCTTAATTTGTGATCACTATGAAATACTTAAGAAATCGCTTGTAAAAGATGGAGATATCACTATGAAATGGGTGCCCAATGATGGATTTTCATATGGAAATCTTTAAATGCGATTATCTCGTAAACTAAGCGTCTAATCGCAAAAAGGAGCTTAATTTGTGATCACTATGAAATACTTAAGAAATCCCTTGAATTATATGGGGATATCACTATGAAATGGGTGGGCAATGATGGATTTTCATATGGAAATCTTTAAATGCGATTATCTCGTAAACTAAGCGTCTAATCGCAAAAAGGAGCTTAATTTGTGATCACTATGAAATACTTAAGAAATCGCTTGTAAAAGATGGGGATATCACTATGAAATGGGTTCCCAATGATGGATTTTCATATGGAAATCTTTAAATGCGATTATCTCGTAAACTAAGCGTCTAATCGCAAAAAGGAGCTTAATTTGTGATCACTATGAAATACTTAAGAAATCGCTTGTAAAAGATGGGGATATCACTATGAAATGGGTTCCCAATGATGGATTTTCATATGGAAATCTTTAAATGCGATTATCTCGTAAACTAAGCGTCTAATCCCAAAAAGGAGCTTAATTTGTGATCACTATGAAATACTTAAGAAATCGCTTGTAAAAGATGGGGATATCACTATGAAATGGGTTCCCAATGATGGATTTTCATATGGAAATCTTTAAATGCGATTATCTCGTAAACTAAGCGTCTAATCCCAAAAAGGAGCTTAATTTGTGATCACTATGAAATACTTAAGAAATCGCTTGTAAAAGATGGGGATATCACTATGAAATGGGTTCCCAATGATGGATTTTCATATGGAAATCTTTAAATGCGATTATCTCGTAAACTAAGCGTCTAATCCCAAAAAGGAGCTTAATTTGTGATCACTATGAAATACTTCAAAAATCCCATGAATTATAAAGGGATATCACTATGAAATGGGTGGCCAATGATGGATTTTCATATGGAAATCTTTAAATGCGATTATCTCGTAAACTAAGCGTCTAATCGCAAAAAGGAGCTTAATTTGTGATCACTATGAAATACTTCAAAAATCCCATGAATTATAAAGGGATATCACTATGAAATGGGTGCCCAATGATGGATTTTCATATGGAAATCTTTAAATGCGATTATCTCGTAAACTAAGCTTCTAATCGCAAAAAGGAGCTTAATTTGTGATCACTATGAAATACTTAAGAAATCGCTTGTAAAAGATGGAGATATCACTATGAAATGGGTGCCCAATGATGGATTTTCATATGGAAATCTTTAAATGCGATTATCTCGTAAACTAAGCGTCTAATCGCAAAAAGGAGCTTAATTTGTGATCACTATGAAATACTTAAGAAATCCCTTGAATTATATGGGGATATCACTATGAAATGGGTGGGCAATGATGGATTTTCATATGGAAATCTTTAAATGCGATTATCTCGTAAACTAAGCGTCTAATCGCAAAAAGGAGCTTAATTTGTGATCACTATGAAATACTTAAGAAATCGCTTGTAAAAGATGGGGATATCACTATGAAATGGGTTCCCAATGATGGATTTTCATATGGAAATCTTTAAATGCGATTATCTCGTAAACTAAGCGTCTAATCGCAAAAAGGAGCTTAATTTGTGATCACTATGAAATACTTAAGAAATCGCTTGTAAAAGATGGGGATATCACTATGAAATGGGTTCCCAATGATGGATTTTCATATGGAAATCTTTAAATGCGATTATCTCGTAAACTAAGCGTCTAATCCCAAAAAGGAGCTTAATTTGTGATCACTATGAAATACTTAAGAAATCGCTTGTAAAAGATGGGGATATCACTATGAAATGGGTGGCCAATGATGGATTTTCATATGGAAATCTTTAAATGCGATTATCTCGTAAACTAAGCGTCTAATCGCAAAAAGGAGCTTAATTTGTGATCACTATGAAATACTTAAGAAATCCCATGAATTATATGGGGATATCACTATGAAATGGGTGGCCAATGATGGATTTTCATATGGAAATCTTTAAATGCGATTATCTCGTAAACTAAGCGTCTAATCGCAAAAAGGAGCTTAATTTGTGATCACTATGAAATACTTAAGAAATCGCTTGTAAAAGATGGGGATATCACTATGAAATGGGTGCCCAATGATGGATTTTCATATGGAAATCTTTAAATGCGATTATCTCGTAAACTAAGCGTCTAATCGCAAAAAGGAGCTTAATTTGTGATCACTATGAAATACTTCAGAAATCCCATGAATTATATGGGGATATCACTATGAAATGGGTGCCCAATGATGGATTTTCATATGGAAATCTTTAAATGCGATTATCTCGTAAACTAAGCGTCTAATCGCAAAAAGGAGCTTAATTTGTGATCACTATGAAATACTTAAGAAATCGCTTGTAAAAGATGGGGATATCACTATGAAATGGGTGCCCAATGATGGATTTTCATATGGAAATCTTTAAATGCGATTATCTCGTAAACTAAGCGTCTAATCGCAAAAAGGAGCTTAATTTGTGATCACTATGAAATACTTAAGAAATCCCTTGAATTATATGGGGATATCACTATGAAATGGGTGGGCAATGATGGATTTTCATATGGAAATCTTTAAATGCGATTATCTCGTAAACTAAGCGTCTAATCGCAAAAAGAAGCTTAATTTGTGATCACTATGAAATACTTCAGAAATCCCATGATTTATATGGGGATATCACTATGAAATGGGTGGCCAATGATGGATTTTCATATGGAAATCTTTAAATGCGATTATCTCGTAAACTAAGCGTCTAATCGCAAAAAGGAGCTTAATTTGTGATCACTATGAAACACTTAAGAAATCGCTTGTAATAGATGGGGATATCACTATGAAATGGGTGCCCAATGATGGATTTTCATATGCAAATCTTTAAATGCGATTATCTCGTAAACTAAGCGTCTAATCGCAAAAAGGAGCTTAATTTGTGATCACTATGAAATACTGAAGAAATCGCTTGTAATAGATGGGGATATCACTATGAAATGGGTGCCCAATGATGGATTTTCATATGCAAATCTTTAAATGCGACTATCTCGTAAACTAAGCGTCTAATCGCAAAAAGGAGCTTAATTTGTAATCACTTTGAAATACTTAAGAAATCCCATGAATTATATGGGGATATCACTATGAAATGGGTGCCCAATGATGGATTTTCATATGGAAATCTTTAAATGCGATTATCTCGTAAACTA
This sequence comes from Muscina levida, assembly GCA_964034835.1. NCBI lineage: Eukaryota > Metazoa > Arthropoda > Insecta > Diptera > Muscidae > Muscina > Muscina levida. Next base: position 136,375,000 of record OZ035883.1, read on the forward strand.
AGCGTCTAATCGCAAAAAGGAGCTTAATTTGTGATCACTATGAAATACTGAAGAAATCCCATGAATTATATGGGGATATCAATATCAAATGGGTGCCCAATGATGGATATGGATATGGAAATCTTTAAATGCGATTATCTCGTAAACTAAGCGTCTAATCGCAAAAAGGAGCTTAATTTGTGATCACTATGAAATACTTAAGAAATCGCTTGTACTAGATGGGGATATCACTATGAAATGGGTGCCCAATGATGGATTTTCATATGGAAATCTTTAAATGCGATTATCTCGTAAACTAAGCGTCTAATCGCAAAAAGGAGCTTAACTTGTGATCACTATGAAATACTGAAGAAATCGCTTGTAATAGATGGGGATATCACTATGAAATGGGTGGCCAATGATGGATTTTCATATGGAAATCTTTAAATGCGATTATCTCGTAAACTAAGCGTCTAATCGCAAAAAGGAGCTTAACTTGTGATCACTATGAAACACTTAAGAAATCCCATGAATTATATGGGGATATCACTATGAAATGGGTGCCCAATGATGGATTTTCATATGGAAATCTTTAAATGCGATTATCTCGTAAACTAAGCGTCTAATCGCAAAAAGGAGCTTAATTTGTGATCACTATGAAATACTTAAGAAATCGCTTGTACTAGATGGGGATATCACTATGAAATGGGTGCCCAATGATGGATTTTCATATGGAAATCTTTAAATGCGATTATCTCGTAAACTAAGCGTCTAATCGCAAAAAGGAGCTTAATTTGTGATCACTATGAAATACTTAAGAAATCCCTTGAATTATATGGGGATATCACTATGAAATGGGTGCCCAATGATGGATTTTCATATGGAAATCTTTAAATGCGATTATCTCGTAAACTAAGCGTCTAATCGCAAAAAGGAGCTTAATTTGTGATCACTATGAAATACTTAAGAAATCGCTTGTACTAGATGGGGATATCACTATGAAATGGGTGCCCAATGATGGATTTTCATATGGAAATCTTTAAATGCGATTATCTCGTAAACTAAGCGTCTAATCGCAAAAAGGAGCTTAATTTGTAATCACTTTGAAATACTTAAGAAATCCCATGAATTATATGGGGATATCACTATGAAATGGGTGCCCAATGATGGATTTTCATATGGAAATCTTTAAATGCGATTATCTCGTAAACTAAGCGTCTAATCGCAAAAAGGAGCTTAATTTGTGATCACTATGAAATACTGAAGAAATCCCATGAATTATATGGGGATATCAATATCAAATGGGTGCCCAATGATGGATATGGATATGGAAATCTTTAAATGCGATTATCTCGTAAACTAAGCGTCTAATCGCAAAAAGGAGCTTAATTTGTGATCACTATGAAATAATGAAGAAATCCCATGAATTATATGGGGATATCAATATCAAATGGGTGCCCAATGATGGATATGGATATGCAAATCTTTAAATGCGATTATCTCGTAAACTAAGCGTCTAATCGCAAAAAGGAGCTTAATTTGTAATCACTTTGAAATACTTAAGAAATCCCATGAATTATATGGGGATATCACTATGAAATGGGTGGCCAATGATGGATTTTCATATGGAAATCTTTAAATGCGATTATCTCGTAAACTAAGCGTCTAATCGCAAAAAGGAGCTTAACTTGTGAGCACTATGAAACACTTAAGAAATCCCATGAATTATATGGGGATATCACTATGAAATGGGTGCCCAATGATGGATTTTCATATGGAAATCTTTAAATGCGATTATCTCGTAAACTAAGCGTCTAATCGCAAAAAGGAGCTTAATTTGTGATCACTATGAAATACTTAAGAAATCGCTTGTACTAGATGGGGATATCACTATGAAATGGGTGCCCAATGATGGATTTTCATATGGAAATCTTTAAATGCGATTATCTCGTAAACTAAGCGTCTAATCGCAAAAAGGAGCTTAATTTGTGATCACTATGAAATACTTAAGAAATCCCTTGAATTATATGGGGATATCACTATGAAATGGGTGGGCAATGATGGATTTTCATATGGAAATCTTTAAATGCGATTATCTCGTAAACTAAGCGTCTAATCGCAAAAAGGAGCTTAATTTGTGATCACTATGAAATACTTCAAAAATCCCATGAATTATAAGGGGATATCACTATGAAATGGGTGCCCAATGATGGATTTTCATATGGAAATCTTTAAATGCGATTATGTCGTAAACTAAGCGTCTAATTGCAAAAAGGAGCTTAATTTGTGATCACTATGAAATACTTCAGAAATCCCATGAATTATATGGGGATATCACTATGAAATGGGTGGCCAATGATGGATTTTCATATGGAAATCTTTAAATGCGATTATCTCGTAAACTAAGCGTCTAATCGCAAAAAGGAGCTTAATTTGTGATCACTATGAAATACTTAAGAAATCCCTTGAATTATATGGGGATATCACTATGAAATGGGTGGCCAATGATGGATTTTCATATGGAAATCTTTAAATGCGATTATCTCGTAAACTAAGCGTCTAATCGCAAAAAGGAGCTTAGTTTGTGATCACTATGAAATACTTCAGAAATCCCTTGAATTATATGGGGATATCACTATGAAATGGGTGGCCAATGATGGATTTTCATATGGAAATCTTTAAATGCGATTATCTCGTAAACTAAGCGTCTAATCGCAAAAAGGAGCTTAATTTGTGATCACTATGAAATACTTCAAAAATCCCATGAATTATAAGGGGATATCATTATGAAATGGGTGCCCAATGATGGATTTTCATATGGAAATCTTTAAATGCGATTATCTCGTAAACTAAGCGTCTAATCGCAAAAAGGAGCTTAATTAGTGATCACTATGAAATACTTAAGAAATCCCTTGAATTATATGGGGATATCACTATGAAATGGGTTCCCAATGATGGATTTTCATATGGAAATCTTTAAATGCGATTATCTCGTAAACTAAGCGTCTAATCGCAAAAAGGAGCTTAATTTGTGATCACTATGAAATACTTAAGAAATCGCTTGTAAAAGATGGGGATATCACTATGAAATGGGTGCCCAATGATGGATTTTCATATGGAAATCTTTAAATGCGATTATCTCGTAAACTAAGCGTCTAATCGCAAAAAGGAGCTTAATTTGTGATCACTATGAAATACTTCAAAAATCCCATGAATTATAAGGGGATATCACTATGAAATGGGTGCCCAATGATGGATTTTCATATGGAAATCTTTAAATGCGATTATCTCGTAAACTAAGCGTCTAATCGCAAAAAGGAGCTTAATTTGTGATCACTATGAAATACTTAAGAAATCCCTTGAATTATATGGGGATATCACTATGAAATGGGTGGGCAATGATGGATTTTCATATGGAAATCTTTAAATGCGATTATCTCGTAAACTAAGCGTCTAATCGCAAAAGGAGCTTAATTTGTGATCACTATGAAATACTTCAGAAATCCCTTGAATTATATGGGGATATCACTATGAAACGGGTGGCCAATGATGGATTTTCATATGGAAATCTTTAAATGCGATTATCTCGTAAACTAAGCGTCTAATCGCAAAAAGGAGCTTAATTTGTGATCACTATAAAATACTTAAGAAATCCCATGAATTATATGGGGATATCACTATGAAATGGGTGGGCAATCATGGATTTTCATATGGAAATCTTTAAATGCGATTATCTCGTAAACTAAGCGTCTAATCGCAAAAAGGAGCTTAATTTGTGATCACTATAAAATACTTAAGAAATCCCATGAATTATATGGGGATATCACTATGAAATGGGTGGGCAATCATGGATTTTCATATGGAAATCTTTAAATGCGATTATCTCGTAAACTAAGCGTCTAATCGCAAAAAGGTGCTTAATTTGTGATCCCATGAATTATATGGGAATATCACTATGAAATGGGTGGCCAATGATGGATTTTCATATTGAAATCTTTAAATGCGATTATCTCGTAAACTAAGCGTCTAATCGCAAAAAGGAGCTTAATTTGTGATCCCATGAATAATATGGGGATATCACTATGAAATGGGTGGCCAATGATGGATTTTCATATTGAAATCTTTAAATGCGATTATCTCGTAAACTAAGCGTCTAATCGCAAAAAGGAGCTTAATTTGTGATCACTATAAAATACTTAAGAAATCCCATGAATTATATGGGGATATCACTATGAAACGGGTGGCCAATGATGGATTTTCATATGGAAATCTTTAAATGCGATTATCTCGTAAACTAAGCGTCTAATCGCAAAAAGGAGCTTAATTTGTGATCACTATAAAATACTTAAGAAATCCCATGAATTATATGGGGATATCACTATGAAATGGGTGGGCAATCATGGATTTTCATATGGAAATCTTTAAATGCGATTATCTCGTAAACTAAGCGTCTAATCGCAAAAAGGAGCTTAATTTGTGATCCCATGAATTATATGGGAATATCACTATGAAATGGGTGGCCAATGATGGATTTTCATATTGAAATCTTTAAATGCGATTATCTCGTAAACTAAGCGTCTAATCGCAAAAAGGAGCTTAATTTGTGATCACTATGAAATACTTAAGAAATCCCATGAAATATATGGGGATATCACTATGAAACGGGTGGCCAATGATGGATTTTCATATGGAAATCTTTAAATGCGATTATCTCGTAAACTAAGCGTCTAATCGCAAAAAGGAGCTTAATTTGTGATCACTATGAAATACTTAAGAAATCCCATGAATTATATGGGGATATCACTATGAAACGGGTGGCCAATGATGGATTTTCATATGGAAATCTTTAAATGCGATTATCTCGTAAACTAAGCGTCTAATCGCAAAAAGGAGCTTAATTTGTGATCACTATGAAATACTTAAGAAATCCCATGAATTATATGGGGATATCACTATGAAACGGGTGGCCAATGATGGATTTTCATATGGAAATCTTTAAATGCGATTATCTCGTAAACTAAGCGTCTAATCGCAAAAAGGAGCTTAATTTGTGATCACTATGAAATACTTAAGAAATCCCATGAATTATATGGGGATATCACTATGAAATGGGTGGGCAATCATGGATTTTCATATGGAAATCTTTAAATGCGATTATCTCGTAAACTAAGCGTCTAATCGCAAAAAGGTGCTTAATTTGTGATCCCATGAATTATATGGGAATATCACTATGAAATGGGTGGCCAATGATGGATTTTCATATGGAAATCTTTAAATGCGATTATCTCGTAAACTAAGCGTCTAATCGCAAAAAGGAGCTTAATTTGTGATCACTATGAAATTCTTAAGAAATCCCATGAATTATATGGGGATATCACTATGAAATGGGTGGGCAATCATGGATTTTCATATGGAAATCTTTAAATGCGATTATCTCGTAAACTAAGCGTCTAATCGCAAAAAAGAGCTTAATTTGTGATCACTATGAAATACCTAAGAAATCCCATGAATTATATGGGGATATCACTATGAAATGGGTGGGCAATCATGGATTTTCATATGGAAATCTTTAAATGCGATTATCTCGTAAACTAAGCGTCTAATCGCAAAAAGGAGCTTAATTTGTGATCACTATGAAATACTTAAGAAATCCCATGAATTATATGGGGATATCACTATGAAACGGGAGGCCAATGATGGATTTTCATATGGAAATCTTTAAATGCGATTATCTCGTAAACTAAGCGTCTAATCGCAAAAAGGAGCTTAATTTGTGATCACTATGAAATACTTAAGAAATCCCATGAATTATATGGGGATATCACTATGAAACGGGTGGCCAATGATGGATTTTCATATGGAAATCTTTTAAATGCGATTATTTCGTAAACTAAGCGTCTAATCGCAAAAAGGAGCTTAATTTGTGATCACTATGAAATACTAAAGAAATCCCATGAATTATATGGGGATATCACTATGAAATGGGTGGGCAATCATGGATTTTCATATGGAAATCTTTAAATGCGATTATCTCGTAAACTAAGCGTCTAATCGCAAAAAGGAGCTTAATTTGTGATCACTATGAAATACTTAAGAAATCCCATGAATTATATGGAGATATCACTATGAAATGGGTGGCCAATGATGGATTTTCATATGGAAATCTTTAAATGCGATTATCTCGTAAACTAAGCGTCTAATCGCAAAAAGGAGCTTAATTTGTGATCACTATGAAATACTTAAGAAATCCCATGAATTATATGGGGATATCACTATGAAATGGGTGGGCAATCATGGATTTTCATATGGAAATCTTTAAATGCGATTATCTCGTAAACTAAGCGTCTAATCGCAAAAAGGAGCTTAATTTGTGATCACTATGAAATACTTAAGAAATCCCATGAATTATATGGGGATATCACTATGAAATGGGTGGGCAATACTGGATTTTCATATGGAAATCTTTAAATGCGATTATCTCGTAAACTAAGCGTCTAATCGCAAAAAGGAGCTTAATTTGTGATCCCATGAATTATATGGGGATATCACTATGAAATGGGTGGCCAATGATGGATTTTCATATTGAAATCTTTAAATGCGATTATCTCGTAAACTAAGCGTCTAATCGCAAAAAGGAGCTTAATTTGTGATCACTATGAAATACTTAAGAAAACCCATGAATTATATGGGGATATCACTATGAAACGGGTGGCCAATGATGGATTTTCATATGGAAATCTTTAAATGCGATTATCTCGTAAACTAAGCGTCTAATCGCAAAAAGGAGCTTAAGTTGTGATCACTATGAAATACTTAAGAAATCCCATGAATTATATGGGGATATCACTATGAAACGGGTGGCCAATGATGGATTTTCATATGGAAATCTTTAAATGCGATTATCTCGTAAACTAAGCGTCTAATCGCAAAAAGGAGCTTAATTTGTGATCACTATGAAATACTTAAGAAATCCCATGAATTATATGGGGATATCACTATGAAATGGGTGGGCAATCATGGATTTTCATATGGAAATCTTTAAATGCGATTATCTCGTAAACTAAGCGTCTAATCGCAAAAAGGAGCTTAATTTGTGATCACTATGAAATACTTAAGAAATCCCATGAATTATATGGGGATATCACTATGAAATGGGTGGCCAATGATGGATTTTCATATTGAAATCTTTAAATGCGATTATCTCGTAAACTAAGCGTCTAATCGCAAAAAGGAGCTTAATTTGTGATCACTATGAAATACTTAAGAAATCCCATGAATTATATGGGGATATCACTATGAAACGGGTGGCCAATGATGGATTTTCATATGGAAATCTTTAAATGCGATTATCTCGTAAACTAAGCGTCTAATCGCAAAAAGGAGCTTAAGTTGTGATCACTATGAAATACTTAAGAAATCGCATGAATTATATGGGTATATCACTATGAAACGGGTGGCCAATGATGGATTTTCATATGGAAATCTTTAAATGCGATTATCTCGTAAACTAAGCGTCTAATCGCAAAAAGGAGCTTAAGTTGTGATCACTATGAAATACTTAAGAAATCCCATGAATTATATGGGGATATCACTATGAAACGGGTGGCCAATGATGGATTTTCATATGGAAATCTTTAAATGCGATTATCTCGTAAACTAAGCGTCTAATCGCAAAAAGGAGCTTAATTTGTGATCACTATGAAATACTTAAGAAATCCCATGAATTATATGGGGATATCACTATGAAATGGGTGGGCAATCATGGATTTTCATATGGAAATCTTTAAATGCGATTATCTCGTAAACTAAGCGTCTAATCGTAAAAAGGAGCTTAATTTGTGATCACTATGAAATACTTAAGAAATCCCATGAATTATATGGGGATATCACTATGAAACGGGTGGCCAATGATGGATTTTCATATGGAAATCTTTAAATGCGATTATCTCGTAAACTAAGCGTCTAATCGCAAAAAGGAGCTTAATTTGTGATCACTATGAAATACTTAAGGAAATTCTTTAAATGCGATTATCTCGTAAACTAAGCGTCTAATCGCAAAAAAGGAGCTTAATTTGTGATCACTATGAAATACTTAAGAAATCCCATGAATTATATGGGGATATCACTATGAAATGGGTGGGCAATCATGGATTTTCATATGAAATCTTTAAATGCGATTTATCTCGTAAACTAAGCGTCTAATCGCAAAAAGGAGCTAATTTGTGATCACTATGAAATACTTAAGAAATCCATGAATTATATGGGGATATCACTATGAAATGGGTGGGCAATCATGGATTTTTCAT